>JARJEI010000003.1:0-1200000 GCA_029955415.1 Lottia scabra | reverse complement strand
AGAGTGAATTGGTGCTGGAGCCCATGTTTTGTGGCCAGGAGGTTTTCCAGTGTGAAATTTTAGAAAAACCAGAAGCATGGAAAAATTTCAACCCAATTTTTTGTCTTTTTGACTTGTAGTCAAGCCCCCATAGACCCTACCCTCTGACTGGTCGGACTGGTCTCTGTCTGAGAACAAACCATAATAAATGGAACATTATAGATAGAGAATTGTAAAGAGTTTTTTTTTTATCAGAGACACTGATAGACACCCCTGTTGCATGTTCCTTTAGCAACGGCTATCATTTCATTTCATTACATTAATCCGTTGCTATCATGATAAGGTTTTCTCGTCATTAACTTTGATTGGTCGAACGATTATTGTCGACCAGTTATATTCAGTGTAACAAATTATTGCGGGAAAACTTTCGAATGACCAGACGTCAAATTTCTTGTAGCAAATTTACCTTGTGATAATCGAGTCTCAACGGTCATAAATTGAATGTGACGTATAGTGTTTTTTAAACGAGGTTATTAGTTGATAATGACGAGAAAACCCCGTCAATCCAGCAACGGTAGAAAATGCAAATGTCTCGTTGCTGAAGGAACATGCCCCTGTTGAAGATATATGATATTAGATGAAGGCCTAGATTGAACTTGTGAGGAAGGTACAAACAAGATCAACGGGTTAATAGGGTTTATGATAGTGAATTTGGATTTGGTTTTGTTTTGATAGTTTAATGATACATCAAAGTGTGGCAAAAAACATGTTAGGAACCAAACTACATTTTACTAAATAAATTTATCTCCTTTCAGTGCCAAATGAAGCTGGTATACAGAAAAGAGCTGGTAAAATCATGGACGAGTTTAAAGATTTAGTTTTCCCTCCTGATTATGAACCTGGGGTCAAACGAAAGGTCAGTTTTCACCTCCATAAAATGTGGAGCGTATAATGACGTCACGTCTGCCTAGTCTCTGTTGGCCTATAAACTTGAATGAATTAAGTTTTATGTCCTGCTTCCTGCGCCTATATGGGCTAATTGAGGTAGGGCAGACTCACAGGACCTTGGTTTATTGTCCCATCCGAATGACTAAAACACTTTTCCCATGTCAGCCCCTTTGACATGCATCACTGACAGGGGAAACCAGGTTGAAAAATCTTTAGGTATCATCTTGACCCATGCTGGGATTGAACCCTATATAATATTGAGGGGCCTGTATAATTCTCTATAATCTCTTAGGAACCACAGGTTGTGCTATGATTGCCATTGATGTTTTGATTGTTCCAGTTGAAATAAAGCTGCATGGGGGTGAATGTTACAGCACCTGGCAAGTTCTACATATCCATCAGTCTGCCTGTTCTGTTCTGTTCTGTTCTGTTCTGTTCTGTTCTGTTATGTGACCCAACTTATACAATGCTGCCAGTGGGTGTATGTCACTATACCTAACAAGTTCCAGTGTTATATTTATATTACAGGCACCAGCTAGTGAATCTACAGCAGCTAAAAAACAGAAAGTAGCTGATGCTATGGTAGAAATAGATGTTAAGAAAGAGGCTGAAGCTGGAAAGGTAAGTTCTTATTTTCTCATACAAAAAAAATCTGTACGATACATGCAAAATGAAAAAAAAAAACCTAAAAAGGCAAATTCAGGAGTAAAAGTTGTACAGTAGCAGTCTCCTCTAAAGAGGTATTTTGAAAAGACTAAGCATGTTTCTTTTGGATTGATATTGTCTTTTGTTCCTATTATGGTTATAGGTGTTATAGAAGATAATCTCCTATAGAAGCACTGGCCTAGATCACAAGTAAAAATGAAATGAATGGAGTTTTATGTCCTACTTTCTGCACCGATATGGGCTAATTGAGGACAGAAGGTCACAAGAAGAGAAAATCAATTTTAACATGAAAACTAATTCAATTTTAATAAAATACTTTCTACTAAATAATATTCAAGGATATAATATAGGAGATTTACAAGTAAAAAATATAACTTAAATTTATTGTGTATTTTTAGTTAAACAAGTTAACTGTACCAGTATTAAAAGAATTAATAAAGAAAGAAAATATAACTGCTAATGGAACAAGAAAAGCTGACCTAATAGAAGCTATCAATGATCATTATGGTATCGCAGCTTAGAATAACTTAGTACTCGTTGTCATCATATCCTGCATAAATAGTCACAATCCAGTAATTCTCTAATGATACAAATATTGGTTAGCCTATACAAACCGATATTCTTCTAGCTACAACCCTGATATATGCGTATGTATAGGAAATGTGGTCACAATCCAGTAGGTAATTCAAACATTTTGATGCAAATAGAAATATTGGTTAGGTATTGTGCACAAAGTTATTCATGTAATTCTCAAAAGATATTTTGAAACCTTTACCCGACCAATTCTATTGATTTCCATTATTCCATTGGATGTTTGGGTTTTCCCTTTTCCAGAAAAAATAAATCTAAATATGTCACTGCCTTAAAAAAAAAAATCCTTCATCCATTATAGAAATTATGTGTCTTAAAAAATCTCTTTTGAATCCCTTGAAAATATGTTATATAATTTGTACATGATCAATTTTTAAAACTGTTATATCTTGTGTTGCATTTTGTGTTCACTGTCAGTAATCGTTATATTAGTGTGTTCATTTCACTTAATTTTTAACATGCATTATTTGTATCATATATATTCAAATATATCTGTCTACATCTCATTCTGTTTTTCGAAATGGCTCACTTATACCATACTTGTTTACACACAATCTGAAACTGGATTGTGACTCTGTGTCACTTTTGTCATTTGGATTTCAAATATGTGAATCTGCCTTGTAGAACAGATTTGTCCGATTCAATGTTGCACCATTCAGTGGAAACTCATTTACAACACAAATCTGATGTACCATGCCAGTTTTGGATTTCTTGTAGTCTAGCAGGGCCTTTTTTTTTTATTAAGCTCTTATACTATGCTATTGATAAGGGGGCTAAATTTTAATTTATAAGACCTTGGATGAAGTGACGCAGTGGGATAAGATGTCAACAAGAAAAATTCTTCATCAAAAAGTTTATCTGACTCAAAATGCCAGAAGCTTATGATTAAATGGGCCCCTTGCATCTTATATGTAATTAGTCAAGAAAATAAGAAATGGATATTAACAAATTGATTTAATGAAACCAGCTATATATACAGATATTCTTAACAATTTTTCTTCTCAATAAACTCAACAATCATTCTTTCAGTGGGGAATTAAACTAAATGTCTACGTCAATAATGGTGTAAGTAGTCCTTCATTCAGAGTTGGAACTTTGAAATTCATGTAGAATCTTATATTCCAAAAAATATGTTTTCATCAAAGCCATATTACCTCAAGATTTATTGGAGTCAAGCATCTGATCTGAATAAGCTGTAACAGAATTATTCTTATATGAATTTCTTAAGTCTTGCCTCCAAACTGAATATGATTTCAGGATAGAGATTAAATGTCGACAATGAGAGTTGAATGTATGTATATAAAAAATGTCTATAATACACTATGATGGAAGGTTATAAAATTCAGCTTGTTTCCATAGTTTCTGTTTCACCTGTAAAATACAAACAATTAATTAGAATCCCATTCATTTAGGAAATAATGAATGGTAGCTTGCCACACATAGTAACACACACCCACAACAGCAGATTTTGGAAACCATATTGTCAGCAAATGGTTCAACTTGTCCATTTTCGAAAATCAGATAAAAAAAATCTTTCTTCCATTATCTTGGGCTACTTACTTTCAAGATACTTTTTTTTTTCTAAGAAAGGTATTAACCAAATCTCAAATGAAATGCGCAATAAACGATTCTGTGAATAAAGCATTCATTGAAAGCAATATGTGAATTTTAAAGGTCATGACCTAGTACTTACCGATTTCATTGAACATAAATTCTTCCTGACATTCTTTGAGGAATTGTGTGGAACGAGATTCGTCTAAAAATAACGAATACACTCTCTTGATATCATCTACTTCTACTTCGGTTGCCTGAAAAATAAAATTTTGTATGATTAGCTTTTAGACTTCTGAAATTTTGTAGCTGTTCTGTATTTGAAACCCCTCAGTGTTTTATTGAACTCTTGCACATGTGCATACTTAATAGTATTAATATGAATGTGTGATTAAGCTTGGAAGAGCTCATTTGAAACATTAGGTGTCTTTGTGCTTTTAAGTCAGCCGTGGTGATTTGTTATTCATATGTTCTGTTAATTATTGTAGTTATATATAGTTATATATGGTCACTGCCATTATAATCTACCCTGTGTAAAACTTACCTTGCGCTTTCTGGAGACTAAGTTAGCAGTAGTTATAAGTTGTATAGAATAACGTAATGATGTTTCCATGCCGATACGAGTTAATACTGTCAGAGCATCGTCACTCATTTCTACATCTTCTTCTTCACATCTATAATTAATACAGGTACATTTTAATACACATTCGTTAATATAAACATCCATAATTAATATATATATTAATTAATATTAACCATTTGAACCCTGAATGTAATTGATATACTCATATACCCTAAACTCCAAGCATAATTACTTGAAATATATAACATTAAAGGGGACCAGTCTTCATTTTCATTGGTTGATTTGGGTCTTGAATATACTTAAGTATCCTTCAGAAGCACTAGAAATGTACGAAAATTGCATATTTCCTTCAAATATATCTTAAATTAGACATTTCTCCTTCTATTTCTATAGATAACTTTTCTATATATTGCATAGTATCGCTAATGTGTAGTAGGGCATTATAACTTTCAAAAAAAAAATCGACCCACGAAAATGAAGCCTGTGCCTCTTTAACGCTTTACCGACCGCTTGAGTATATATTATGTAAGGACGGGCCGGTATACCCAGACCCGGGTTGAAAGGGTTAAGAAAGACTGTTGCATTGATTTATTCTGCCCCCCATAGTCAAAGCGACGTATCTGTAAATTTGGTTAATTTATACTTATCATTTATATGTTCTAATAAACAGCTTTTCTATTTGACCACAAATACATAATGACGTATCTTTCTTTGTTCACGCCTATTTCGTGTGTTAGATATGACGTATCTTTATCAGGCTTAGTCAAGGTCAAAGTCAATGTGACGGAATAACACATACGTCGATTTGCCGCCGACAATTATTGTCAAACCTAGTCAAGGTCAAAGTCAATGTGACGGAATAACACATACGTCGTTTTGCCGCCGACAATTATTTCACCGGAAGTCCATACGACGTTAACAAGAACGAGGTTCTACGCAAAGTTTACATTGAGCAAGGCTTTAAATATGGCTCGAAAATTAAAACATGCAGACGAGGTCGCTGAAATGTTGATGGGTGAGGATTCCGAAGAGATAATTGACAGCGAAGAAGAATATATCCCTGACGAAGAAAGTGAAAGTGATAGCTCATATGATGATATGTCAGAACTTAAAAATTCCCGCCATTTACATATTCCGAACTCTGATATTCAGAAGAACCTAACAGACAAGACTTTAACACCTGATCTAAAGGCTATGAACACAACTTTAGTCAATAATACACATAGTCCTGAGACTAAAATTCCAAACAACTTAGATGTGAGGACTAGCGAAAAACCTGATAAAAGTACCGTTGAAATTAGAGAGAACTCTGATGTTAACCCTCCCGTAGCAGCAAACCAACAACGCGTAACACTACACGTCTTCGATACCAATGAAGATATAGAAGTTGAAATTTTAGAATCGAATGACAACGAAATTAACCAATTATTGATAGAAGAAGTTGGAAATCAGTCAAACCGTCAAAATACTGAAATAGAAACCATTGAAAGTACAGGAAATGGTGAAGAACAAGATAACGCTCATGAACCGATAAAGAAAAGACTTCGAACTGAACTCCAAAAAATTGAAAGGGATAAAGATTTACATCCTTTAAAACCAGCTTGTAAAGACACATGCAAGAAAGGGTGCTCGAAAGTTTTCAACGAAAACGACCGGAAACAAATACATGAACAATTTTGGTCAATGAATTTTGATAATAGGAGAAGATGGATCTGGAATAATGTACAGCAAGCGAAAACAAAGAGATGTACAACTGAACGTGCAACATCTAGAAGATCATTCACTTATTCTTATTATTTTCGCAAATCCACTGAAATGGGGGGTGGGGTTAATCCTGTTTGTAAGACGTTCTTTATGAGTACTTTAGGGTATGATTCAAAAAGTGATGGGGCTGTTATGAGGTGCTTGAAAAGTGCCCCTGCTGACGCACTTTCCCCTGAAGGAGACAAGAGAGGAAGACACACACCTAAAAACAAACTGGACCATACCCAGATCGATGAACATATCAATAGATACAATCCATCTGTCCATCACTACCGAAGAGAACATGCCCCCAACAGACTTTATCTGCCTTCTGACATCACCATAAAAGATATGCACGAGCATTTTGTTCAGAACGTGGAGAAAATTAGTATTGAAACTTACAGGAAGCGTGTAGCTAGCAACAATATTAGTTTCACAGTATTAGGATCAGAAGAGTGTGAGGTGTGTAAACGGTATAAAGAACATGAAAAGTCTCATGATCCAACATATGATCGGAATGAATGTCAACAATGTACTAATTACACCAACCATATAAAACGCAGGAATGACAGTAGGATTGCATATAAAGCTGATGCAGAAAAGAGCGTTGATGCTAATCCTGATTATATTTACTGTTCTGCCGATCTTCAAAAAGTCATAATGTTACCTAGATTGCCAGGTGTTAAAACTTGTGCCTTTACTCGTCGCATAATAGCTTTTAATGAAACTTTTGCTTCATTGGGTAAAACTAACTCGAAGGTCACTGTTCTGTGGCATGAGGCCATAAGTGGTCGAAATGCATCCGATATATCTAGCACATTTTGGAATGTTCTACGACAGAATTTCAGAGACAAAAAACATGTGGTCATATGGACTGATAACTGCACGGCTCAAAACAAAAATTGGACCTTATTCTCATGTTTAGCATCAATCATTAATTCAAACGACATAGCTGCAGAGACTTTCCAGTTGAAATACCTTGAAGTCGGACATACATTTATGTCAGCCGATTCTGTCCACCATCAAATTGAACGAGAATTAAAGAAGTGTGGTGATGTGAGGGACTGGATGGAATTTGTTCAAGTTTGTAAGAATGCCAAATGCGATGTTATTGTCTTGAATTACTCTGATTTTTATGAGTTTCTTGACGGTTCCAGTAGGCAAAAGATTTCCAGAGCCAATCCTCGCGTGAAGTTATCCGAAATGTCATGTGTCCTTTTTGAAAGGGGTTCAAGATTATTGAAGTATAAACGTTCACATGCTGATGCTGATTTTACAAGTTTGGATTTCTTAAAGGATAAATATCACACCAATTCCACACCTGTCTCACTTCAACGTCCACGAGGTATACCAACTGCAAAACGTGATGATATTGTTAAAAAATTGTGTCCTTTTATGCCGCCAAATCGTCAAACATTTTGGAAAGAATTACCAGTCAATGATGATGCTGAAGATTTGATTCAAAACATTTGATATGAGCCTACATCTTAATTATAGACACTAATTAGAACTATCGCGATTCGTAGATATTCAACCGAATCGTGTTTTGTTTTTGTTTTTTCCTTCATTTCATTATTATACTTCTGAAATATAATCTAACTATGCAATCCAAAATGTCGGTGATCGTGACAGAATGATACGATTAGGTATCGAATTGTGACTTAAGTTGTTGCAACAATGTGTATAGTCATAGGCCTGTGATAAGCACCCATGTTATGATGTTTATGTATTTTAAGAAATATTATAAATGTAAGACGAATTACTCAGTAAAATATATAGATTTCTAACGCTTTAACTCGCTGTTTTTACTATTTTAAGCCATAATGGTTCAGATACGTCACTCTAATTTGGGTTGATAAAGAGTAAGTACTGGAACCATGCCTGGTAAAACGACGAAAGTGATATGGCACCGACAGGGGGCAAAGTCTGGAAATTTCATCTTTTCCAACTGAAAACTATGTCATGAATTATTTTATTTTTAGTGGTTCAAACGCGATTCCCCAATATAGTCAAAGGGGCTAACTTCAAAACTTCAAGGTTAATTTTCTCCGATTCCCCAATTTGGTAGTTACGTCCCTTTGGCTTTGGGGGGCAGTATTGTACCTTTTAACTTATGTTTTATTATCCAATCAGATTACTATATTTTTTAAAATCTTGATTTTATCTAAATTTTTGAGAATAAGACCCCTGCTTTAAAAAGATAATTGGGATATCCTACCTGATTTTAAGAATCTGTTTGATTTCTTTCTCATCGTATGGTGATGTTGATATAATAAGTAACCTGTCTAATAAATCTATTGGTACACCGTGAGGACTGTTATATTGGGTTCCTCTTATTCTATAATATATAATTATTATAATCTAAATACAGGTACATGTAATATTAATAATAACCAGTTGAAAGGAAAGCAATCAGTAACATTCAACAGAGACAGGTTCAAAGAATATTTAGATTTATGTATTATATAGTGTCAATGATTAATTTTTTGCATTTGCATCCCTTATTGCTCACCTTTTTGCTGAACTTTCTGAAAGTTATTCCCGATTGACAAACCCAATCGTAAAATGGCAACATGTGAGGGAATTCTGTATCAAGCCATCCATGCCAGTCACAGAACTTGTAATAAAGGAGCTCAAGTTGTTAGAGTTAGACATAAAGTCAAAGAGCATAAAGGTAATTAATTGATGTTACAATACAGAAAGTAGTCTTACTTTGTGATTCCTCTATTGGTAGCCATTATTAATATAGGAGCCATATCACTCTCGAGAGCTCTGTTGAGGAAAGAGAAACATTCTATATCTAACATATGTACTTCATCTATAAATAGAACACCCGGTACTATCTCAGCCTTGCCTTCTTCTCTCCATTCAGCTACTTTAGAGTTTATCTGTTCTCTAACTTCAGATTTGATTTCACCAGTATCTCCTGAATAGTCAAAATAACAAATTAATACACAGCTTGTCCAAAGAATGAATTAAGGGTTAATTATTATATGTACAGTACCATGTACATAAAAATAGGTTGCCTTTCTCGTCTCGGGTGTATACTATGTACCCCCTGCATTCTACACGCTTTTTAAAACTTGCTAATTGTACTCCTGGACACGTCCAACGTTTCTGATGCATAGGTGATGGTTTTCCCCCTTTGTAATAATTTCCAAGCGATGCGCAAGTATGTAGGGTCGTAAAGCGAATGTAACCACATCGCCATTTTGTACGTATAATTATTGCACGGTACTGTAGCATACAGGGTCTTCTCCAACCAACTAGACACTTGTTCCTACATCTCATACAGGAGGAAACCGGGTTGAAAAATCTATTATATCTGTTATAATATTGCTGGGATTGAACCCTGGGCTTTCAGATTAGCGAGCAAGCCTAAAATTCTCTGAGCCATCAATGCCTCATCTCACAAGGAAAGTGAAAGTACAAATGAAAGTGGGCAAACAAAAAGATATCAACATTAAATATAGAAGTAGCTGTAATAAAAGATGGAGACTTACCTGAGAATAGAGCTAAGAAACCCTGTGTTCTACTGTTAATAACATCTATTTCATGTAACGTCACTGTATGTACTACCTCCTTTCTCTTCTGTAGTTCACCTTCTGGACATTGTACAAACTTGGTCTGAAAAAATACATTTTAATTCTCTCAATCACATTACTGTTTTAGGCTCTACTGCATAGACCACTCCTTTCTTGAACTGCGAGGCAGGTCATGCTCATTCTTCAGACACACAGCACCAATTTTTCGTTCCTCCTTTCAGCTGAACCAATGAAACTAACAACCTTTTTGGTATATTTCAAGACAATTATAAGTTATATTTTAACACATCAAAGGGCTGTAATTACATATGACAAAATTGTAAAAAGTAACTAGGATTTTATCATTTGTAGATGAAACATTCCCCAACATTATTTTATCAAAATGATTTGCGGAATGCAAACTAAATGTAAATATTGATCAATTAAGTAAAATAAATTACCTGTGGACCCATGGCATCATAGTCTCTAGCTCGTGTAAAAGATCGTCCTAACTTGGTGATTTTTCCTGATGCTTTGTCTATTGTTATGATATCTCTGGAATATAGAATTTACAACATGAATAAAGATTCTCTAATCATCTATTGAACACTTTGTTAACAGGACTTGTTCAAGATAATGATTGTTGTACTTTGTTAATATATACTGAACAGATAAAGAATAGTCGCATTTTTAGATCTTTTGGGCAAAGTCGTGCATGATTAAAATTGTTATTTTTCTACATAATTATTTATTTTTATACTTTTAAACGTCCAGTGTATGAAATTCCACTGACAATACCAGTAGTTTTTTCACTATTTACTTTGTGTTTTGCGATGTTTCTTTATCTGTTCAGTATATGAGAGTGTTACAAAGCTTGTGCACTACACTGGAACATGCTTGTATTATTTAAGTCAACAAAGATTTGGTTAGTGTGCAGCGTAAAAATAATGGACTCACCCTGCTTGAACTTTATCTTTAGTCAGAGATTCAATCATTTTCTGTCCCAGATCATAAATTGTCTCCATTTCTGTAGTTTTTAATGTTAATTTACCAACTTTAGCTCCCTGTAATTAGAAATGATAGATTATCTTTACAAAGAAATTCAACTTGAAATTGCTAATAGCCAGAAAATGACACAGAAAAACATTTGCAAAACAGTCTACAACTTCATAGGTTACCTTATTGATCACTGTGTTACTGATTAAACCCATTTCCAAATTGACAAAATCTGTTCAAATTTGCACTGAAAATTCATTGCAATATTTTCGAGAAATATTTATAGGCAATAATTTGACTTGGAACCACAACAATATACTAAACTTTCCCTGTTATAGCTGTCTGGTGAACAAGATTTATTTAATAAGGAAAAGATAACTCACTGTGCCTGTAGCGGGTCTGTCTATCTGTATTTCTACAACCTCTCCTTCAATAATTTCAGTTTCTTCTCTGAAGAAAAAGATTGTTTTTTAAAAGTATTTTCATTGACTGGGAAATACATAAAGAACTTGGTTTGTAAAAGGAGGACTACTTTTCTGTAAAGACTTTAGTTATCTATCTAAAAGACACGTGCTTTCTAGGAACACAAATTTACCTCTATTAGCTTTAAGTCTGAGGAATGGAAACTTACTTAATTCTGACGCCAATAGACTTTCTAAAAGCCTGTGTCAGTGCCTCTGTTTTACTCATTTCTAGAGAGAATATTTCACTACCAGCTATACTTGTAAAAGGTGTGTCAGATCCTAGAGCTTGAGCCATACCTGAAAACACAAATATCATAATTGAATATTCAATACTATCAAGAAAATTATGTGTTAAAAGATAGTGGACCACGGCCATATACGCCTAATGAAAAAGTCGCAAAAGGAAAAAATTTAATCAGGAGAAAACTAAACTTTCTCAAACCTTTCGATTTAGGTCCAATAACATCTATTTTAAGTTTTATCAAAATCGGTTGAAAACTAAGAGAGTAATAGCATATTTAAGATTTGGGGCAAGGGCAATAACTCTGCTTGTAACTATCGAAAATAGCTCAAATTCGAACTTGATCTTCGTTTTCTGAATATATATACACATATCAAATTTCATTTGATTCTGTCAAAAACTCTAGTTTTTAGAGCGTTTACAAGCAAATGTTGATGGACTGACCGACGGATTTGGGGCAAGGGCAATAACTCTGCTTCTAACGATCGAAAATAGCTCAAATTCGAACTTGATCTTCGTTTTATGAATATGTATACACATATCAAATTTCATTTGATTCCGTCAAAAACTCTAGTTTTTAGAGCGTTTACGACGGACGGACGGACAGGGGTGACTACAATATACGTCCTCATAGAGAGATGAGGGCGTATAAAAATGGTGTTAAATTATGCTGTTCTTCATCTTAGAAAAGGCAAAATGCAGGTGTGAGTGGCCATCTGCTTAAAATCATTAAATAGGTAATCAAGTAAAGTATATTTAAAAGATATAACTTATCAGAACAATTTTTAAATAAACTGTTGAATGCTTCATTGTTAAAGCAGTAAATATGAATAAAACTTGATGCATTCAGAATACTGTTATTGTCTACTTACCCATAGCTATAGCTGTTTTTCCAGTACCAGGTTGTCCTGCTATCAGTATAGCTCTTCCTGCTATTTTACCTTCCTACAAATATAATATTATAACATTAATAATTTCACCTCATGATGACAATGTGAATGTAAATTGTTGAACCATAGTGTACAATTAAACTCAGTAGTTAACAATAATATTATGACCTGTTATTTTACTTCAATAAGTGAGACGAATTATTTTATTTTTCTACTTTAGTTACAAAAACAAGCCTTTCTGATAAAAAGTTAATAGATATTCCTATCTCCACAATAAAGAGTTTCTCTGAATATCATATACTAGTAATGAAAATGCCCTCATACCTTGATGACTTCCAGGATGACACCAGCAGCTCTCCTAGCCGCTGCCTGTCCCACCATACCCTGTGATACTGCTCTAGCCTCCAATGCATCATCTAAACCTAACCCTCTAATATGGGAATGAGCACCTGCAATTAAAGATGATTGGTATAAATTGAAAAATATTCCTTAGTTAAAATATTTTATATTGAACCATAGCCATATCCCTATGAATCTTTTTGGCTACTATCTCCACTAAACTCATTCAAACACATACATTGTGAAGTCTTCTGACCAATTTCCGTCTAAACCCTAAATTGGATCATAAACCAATATCTTGACAGTTGGAAAGAGTAGGCTTAAGCAGCTGAAAGAAAATTTTCTTCCTTGCAAATTGCATGGTAACGCCCATCTTTAGCAATTTTTGCCATAATACAACTAATTTCTGAGACCATATTTTCAGTTCATTCAAGCCAATCAAGGTATTCTTACCAATTCTTTCAATCCTGGTCACCTCTCTCACTTCCTGAACTTTTTCTGCTGTAACCTACAAGTACAAAGGAAATAACATGATTGTTTCAATGCAATATAGACACTATATCAGGATAATCAGGATTATTGTTCAGTCCATTCTTGTCTTCTAAAGATTTTTCTAGAAAAAACTATTCATTTTTCCCTCAAAAAGCTCAAATTTGACATTTTTCTGCTCTACTTCTACAAAGGCTAACCTTAAATATTAAGTCTCTCTTTTCCTAAAGTATGTAAGTATTGAAACACTATGTATTATTCTTTGTTATAAAGCTGCATTTCCAAAAGATTTGAATGTACTAGTTGAAGAGAATTCTTAATTATTGGTTGTCAACAATAACAAAACAAAAGTGCCTTCAGAAATTTGAACACAAGTACACCTCTTTTTCATTCGTTTATGAAACAAATTTGATGTCAAAACAGATTTGACAGTTCTCTGATCGAGATATTATTGATTTGTTTATTCATAAATCTATTTTTTATCAAAATAGAATGATTAAATCAGTGAATGTCTACAAAAAAACAATAAATTTCAACTTACAGAAGCCATGCTGCCGGTATTTTGAAGTGGCGTCCTCTGGTGTTGATGTGAAGGGGAATAACTGGTTTGTCTGTCTCTGTCTCGATTATTGAGTCCATTAATAAACTAATCATTAATCCAATCAAGTTTTAACCTGCTCAGAAATTTAATTGATTGTTCTTTGTTCAACCCAAACATTGGCATAGAAACGTGATAAAGGGATACAAACAAAATTTGAATTTGATATCGAATCCTATGGCAACTTGTGTAAGCTATTTGAGGAAACGATTTCTAGCTCAAAAGTTCAATAGAGCCCTAGCATGGCCAACGCGTTTTAATACTAATTTTTCATTATTGTACAGAAACTTGATATTATACATTTATAGTTTCTTGTAGTTAATTGAAATATTATGAACATATGTTTGGCATAGGGTAACAAAATTATGAATTATGAAGTAGGCCTTAAGGCCAAACGTTGAACCTCAAATAGATATGCCAAACCTCATTTAAAGCCGATTTGCCTTAGCGTATGCCACCAGAAATATGGGGATTGGAGCATAGACTAATAATTCAAGCTACAAATATTATGTCATGAAGAAAATGAAATTTTTTATCCACATAAATTGATAGGCTACCAATGTATACTCTCACTGCAAAAATTACATTGGAAATAGGACGCTCTTAGCAGTAGTTCTAGCTAGGCCTCCCAGTATCGGCCTATATGAAGAAAATTAAATAACGGAACACAATTTTTATGGTATACTACTCCTTAGTTTTATTACACACAACGTTTCAACAATTTACATTGTCATCTTCAGGTGAAAAGTGCGTCAAAACATTTATTAGCCTATATCGAATCTTCTAGGTCCCCAAGTATACCACATAGCCTACGATATGAATAAAGGGACACAACCTGTTTGATCTTCATAGTTTTCAGACTACATTTAATTCAACCTTGCAATAAGCTTTACCAATACACCGTTTTTGGCAAGACTCTCAAAAACATGATGCATTTGGAGAGTCCGCAGACCTAACATCATGATGATATTGAAATAACAAAGCAACAATGGCCAAAAACAATATTCAAACCCAGTTGATTAAACTGCAAGTAGACCAAAGCAAACAAATAAACATATTGTTTTTATTTGAGTGCGTTTAGGTTGTATGATTATAAAATGTGGAAAATGCCGAAATTGCACTGAACATTTTAATGTGTTGTTATCAGTCCTTCACATTTTATAAAACTGTTTATAAACGATATAAATGATGGTAAAACAGTTATAAAGATATTTCACGGGATAACTAGTTAAGTCAGGCCTACATGTCTTATTAACGGAAAAGGAATTAAAGAAAATCATTGATATTTTAGGGTTTCAAGTCGTATCATGAAAGGACTTTTTGGTCTCTCCATCCCATTCAAATAACCATAAATTCACACAGCATGAATGCGCCAATAAATGGTCCAGCTTATTGAATTGTATACAAACCGTGCGTCGTCCTATTCTCTTACAAGATGTATATAGCATTGAGATATTGGTGTGCTTGGCACTAATTCTCGCCTAGTACACTGTTAGAAGTAATTCAGTAATTTTACAGTGAAAATCACTGGCAGCAAAGTTGCCAGTGACTTTCACTGTATTTTTATTCAGCACTGTTAAATTACCAAGCAATTGTCAAAATACTTTTCATAGTATTTTAACATTGGACGGTAGAATTACCAATCAGTGTTATTAAACATTTGAAAAGTATTTTTACTATTGCTTGGTAATTTAACAGTGCAGAATAAAAATACAGTGAAAGTCACTGGCAACTTTGCTGCCAGTGATTTTTACTGTAAAATTACTAATTTTTCCAGTAAATAATTATATCAAAATCAGTAAAAATACAGAAAAGAATTTTAATACACTAAAACAAAGAACTATTCATAGTTAACCTGACTGTTAATGGGGAGTCTTCATATGCAAATAAACAAATTGTTAATAAATGTCTTTAGCAAATTCTGAAAGATGTTTTTTACCATTTCTGGATAACCTTTCCTTGCTTTTTTTAAAACTCAAGATTCAAATCACTGCTACAACAAAAAGTTACAAACAATCAATTTCCAATTGTGCTTAATCACAGGTAATAATAATTAATCTGACTCTTGCTCTTTTTCTTGTTCATAGATATACATTCCTGTGGTTAACTGTAATATTTTTGGATTTACTGTATTTCTTGTTTTCTTTTTCCCCTTTGTACCTCGAGTTGGAGTCACACCAAAAAATGTTCTGCAACATAAAACATAAAATTACATTCTGCTTTGAGACAGTAACATTTACAAAGATAGCTTGCCAGGCAAGGTAATATACGCACACTGGCAGCTTTTTTTAAAAAAAATATAACTCTTGGTAAAAACAACACTAATCACAACCATGAATTATTCAATTTGTAGTCAAAGAACAAGGGCAATAACTCATATCAAATATTGTTCGACTTTCAACAGGTTTCATTAAGTGATAATAAATGTTTTTACCAAGTTTCATTCATATCCATGCATGAAAGTGTTGCATATTACGTCACAGAATACTCAACTTAAAAGAGACAATTGATGTCATCATCAAAAGTTTTATCTTAAAACTGCACCTATTCACTCACACCTGCAGGTGCTCATAAAATGATATACAAGTTAAGCACATAAAAACAAAAAAAACCAAAAAATTAATAAAGGTTTTTTTTTAAAAAAAAATTGACAGAATTTATATGTTCTGAAAGACTTTATCTTCAACTATTAATATAAGCATATTATAAGGTTTAGAATAAAAACTGAAAGAGGATAGTTTATTAAAATAGTAATAATACTCATGAATATATTTAGAAATATCATACCTCTGCAAAAATTCCAAAGTTAAATATGCTGATTTCAAGTATCTCAAGTTCATAATATAATACATAGCAAACACCACCAGAATTACTTCATCTATTGTCTGGTAAGTCTGGACAGATTTAGATTCTATTATGATATGGAAAATAGGACTCTCATAAAGATTACCTGCAAAACAACCCAAAAATTAAACTACAAATAACATTCAAACATTTCAGTGTTTGCCATGAAAAAATATATTTTTATATGAGCTTACCTGTACCATCTATTGGATATTATCATATATAGAATTGGATTTTCTTTGTTCAAGAAAGAGATAATAAATTTCCAAAATTTTCATCAATTTTTAAGATTTAGATTAAAAACTAGGACTAGGAGCATTAGGCCTAATAACTAACAGTAACAATATATTAACATGAAAAAATGTAGGGTAGGCTTATAGCACTACCACAGACGATCTTCATAGTTTTTGGTAGTTATCGGGGTATTTATAAGAAATAGTAGACCTTGTTTGTCTGCATGCCTTTTTTCTTAAGCATTAACGCGTTCCATGCTGAAATGGAGCATAATATTTGAGTACTTACTTGATGTTGATGACGTCGAAGGCGATAAACCTGCTTCAGTGGCCATGTTTGCTGTAAGCCTACCAACTACCACGTGTACCCTCATGACGTCACTGGAAAGTCGTATTTTACGACTATTCCTCTCGTCCATGATTCACAAATTAGACTATATAATTATTCTTTTAGCTTTAATTAGTCCACATTTACGATGATTTAGTGTGATATTTAGCGATGTGTAGATAAGAAATTAAATGTTACGACATTGACGAAGACTTCCGAACAAGTTTTACATGACTTTTTATGTAAAATTCTTTAAGAACTAAGATTTCAATGTAAAAATACATAAGCAAGTTAATTTACATGCGTAATGTAAAATTTTTACACAGACAATCTATGTATTTTAACGACTACTTCTACAGTGAAGACTTCCGAACAAGTTTTACATGACTTTTTATGTAAAATTCTGCAAGAACTAAGATTTCACAGTAAAAATACATAAGCAAGTTAATTTACATGCGTAATGTAAAATTTTAACACAGACAATCTATGTATTTTAACGACTACTTCTAACAGTGTAGGTCTATATACAAAGAAATACGTTACATAACTGAAAATATCATACATGTAGACCCCATAGTCGTTAACGGTTGCAGTAGGTCGACATTTTACAAGTCTGTCATACGTCATAACGTCGGAGCTTCATGCAGTTCGGACGTAACGACCTCCAACCTAATACATTATGCAACGAGGAACATTTTTCTAGGGCAGTGGTATAATATACATGTATTTCTCTTTTATTTGGTCTGTATACAAAGAACAAGTAATAATCGAAAATGTACGTTTACGAACGTAGTTGGTTGACGTTTACTTGCTCTGTCATACGTCATAACGTCGGAGCTCCACGCAGTTCGGACGTAACGACCTCCGACCTAATACATTATACAACGAGGAACATTTTTCTAGGGCAGTGGTAATAACCTCTATAATCATACATTTAGTACATGTCGTTAACGATCGCAATAGGTCGACATTTACTATCATACGTCTAACGTCGGAGCTCCAGTTCGGACATAACAACCTGCATTATGCAAAGAGGAACATTTTTCTAGGGCAGTGGTAATAACCTCTATTGTTTGATCTGTATACAAATACATGTAACGAAGATAACCGATCGTTAACGATCGCAGTAGGTCAACGTTTAACGTCGGAACTCCAGTTCGGACGTAACAACCTCAAACCTAAAGCTAGGCTTATGTCGGCTTGCGACGCTCCTCGATTGTCGGCAACTGGCAGATCCAGTCAGTTGCCGCAACTGTCGGCCTACGGTAGGCTGACAGTTTCTGCCGACCTGAGTTGGCTTACGACGCAACTAGGCTCCTTGCGACTGTCGGCAACTGAGATCCAGCCAAATCCAGTGAGTCGCACATGTTCTACTCTGGCCTACGAGATCCAGGTAGTTGCCGACGATCGTAAGCGATCGTAAGCGATCGTAGCGACCTGAGTCAAACCTACTCCGCGACGCAACTGAGTCGTAGATATTAGCCAATCAACGCGCGCTTATTTTAGTCCCTGCTTGGTGGCGTTAGTATCTCAAGTCTGAAGTCATATTTGATCACCGTGTTCAAATAATCCGGAGTCTGAAAAAAGAAATATTTGACAATGACCCCGAATTAATCTTTCATAGATTATATGTGTAGTACCGTATTTCATGAAGTTGTTTTTCTTAGTTTGTACGAGTTTTTCATGAGAATTGAGTGAAATAATCATATCAACACTGAAATATGGGGTTAAAATATGACTACAGTTAGGCGAAGTACCACGAAAGCGTTGCAAAACTTAAAAAAAATTAAAAATGCACACACAAAAACTTACAACGTGAAGGTTCATGGGCGCCGCCATATTGAAATGTATCACATGTCCCTCGAAAATTGAACGAGCCGTAGACAGTTGCAGCCGACATGAGCGCTCTTTACGATAAGCGAAAACCAGTTGCCGCTGTATCCGTCGAGATCCGTCGAGGAGCGTCGCATCCGACCTGAGCGCTCCGAATTACCAGATCAAGCTAGATGCCGACAGTCGAGGAGCGTCGCAAGCCGACATAAGCCTAGCTGAAAGGGGCACAGGCTTCATTTTTGTGGGTCGATTTTTCCAAGTCTCAGAAACAGGGACTTTTTTAGCTCAGCAATTTAGTACTGATTATCACAACTCACCATTGAAATTTGAGTCTTCAAATCCATGTGCATCCATAATTATTAGCATTTGAAAGTTATAATGCCCTACTACACATTAGCAATACTATGCAATATATAGAAAAGTCATCTATAGAAATAGAAGGAGAAATGTCTAATTTAAGATATATTTGAAGGAATTATGCAATTTTCGTACATTTCTAGTGCTTCTGAAGGATACTTAAGTATATTCAAGACCCAAATCAACCAATAAAAATGAAGACTGGTCCCCTTTAATACATTAGACATTATGCAACGAGGAACATTTTTCTAGGGCAGTGGTAATAACCTCTAGTGTTTGGTCTGTGTGATTGTTTCTACAATATGTTTTCCTCTTGTCAAGAACCAGACAAATGAGAAAAGAAAAATAAGTTGAAATATTGGATTTTGTCATGCCGAATGTCTTTATAGATTCATATTAATCAAAGATGATTTGTTATTTTGTTCTAGAAAGATCGTAAACATACAGCATGACCTTCATTGTAGTCTGTTATGAAACTTTTATACTTTATAATTCTTAATAACAATGATAGGCCTACGTGTAGCTTATAGTATTAAAGGGATTGTAAAGTGGTTTTCTTAACTTTGTCGGGGACACTGATAGTATCAATTTGCGCCATTTCAATTTCCATTCCGACGTCCGTGGTTCTTGCAAATCCACAGATGTCGGAATGGAAATTGGAATGACACAAATTGATGCTATGAATGTCCCCGATACACATACAAAGTTTTAAAAACCACTTTACAATCCTTTGAAATTAATATAATTATTTGCTTCACCAGTCGCAAGACTTTTCTGATATGAAGAAAGTTTGTAAATAAAAATGTATCTACAAATTTACACAGTATTGTAATGGGCGAACGAATGGTGAACATGCCCCTTTAGTATTGATTTCCAACAATATGTATTCTGGAATAATTCTATCGACCTAACTAATTTAAAAACAGGACCTTGAGTTTCTGCTGATCTGATATACGTGATAAACATGGTTTGATATGTTCTATTTTTTAAAAGAAATTGCCAAGTCATTCTGAGCAAGCAATAGTTAGATGTTCTATATCTTAAGTACTGTACATACTGACAACACCTGGGCAACACCAATTTGGTCCTGTACACACACGACAACAATTCTACAACATGTTGGGCAATTTGTTGCTGAATGTTTTCGAACCTGTATGCACTAACAATATTTTCGACAACATGGCATTTCGGCAAATGTATATTTAATTTAGTTCAGTATGCTTTGAATTTAGATTATTTAAAATTGTTTAGAATTAAGTAGGCCTACATGTGAATAAGCTGTGAAAGGTCCCTTGACTCGGTTATCCGCACAACACCAACCCACATCCCCACCCCACGGTGCCGAGGTGCTATATGGCCTGATGTTTAATTTTCATATCTATTCAGTTAAGTATGCTTTGAATTTGAATTATTTAAAATTGTTTAGAATTAAGTACATATTGAAAAGGCTGTGATAGGTCTCTTGACTCGGTTATCCGCACAACACCACCCCACATCCCCATCCCACGGTTCCGAGGTGCTATATGGCCAAATTCTGACTGGCAAACGTTAATTTTGATATCTATTTATTTGAGTTCAGTATGCTTTGAATTTAATTTATTTAAAATTGCTTAGAATTAAATAGGCCTATATGTGAAAAAGCTGTGATAGGTCCATTGACTCGGTTATCCGCACAACACTACCCAAATCTATTTAATTTAATTCAGCATGCTTTGAATATAAATTATTTGAAATTGTTTAGAATTAAGTACATGTGAGAAAGCTGTGACCTAGTGATATAATGGTACTTGTTAGTCTCGTCGAGTTCATAGACTTTGTCATTTTGTCATTATCGACCATAAGGCAGCTTTGACTTTTTAAACTTATAAAACGTGTATAGAGCATACATTATGGCCTACTCGACTAGCGAACTATTTACATAGTGACAATATTTAAATGAGTTTTCCATTCATTACTTCATTCATTCATTTATTTTTACTACACTCCACGTAATTTTGGTGTCGTAGTACGCTGACGTGTAACCCTTGTTTTCAAAAAAGGGATTTAACCAATCGTTTCTAGTTAAATAACCAACCGCAGGTTTAATTGGATAATGAGTGGTACACTAGAAAAGGTAAGCAATCTCTTTTTTTATTAGAAAAATGTTTTAGAGAGTGTTTTTTGACCAAATTTGTCGTTACCACCCAGTAGGCCCTAAGAATCGTATAGTGTTTTGTGTTTCTTTGGAATATTCAACCCCATGGTATAGTTGTTTTGTCGTCATCCTCTATTCCCCTCACATGATATAGTTTCATTGGCGACATCCGCTATAAATGTAGAGAGGTTTTCTAAACTTTGTATTGTGTGTATCGGGGACACTGACACGTTAGTTTTAGTGGAATTGCAAGATCCACAGACGTCGGAATGGAAATTGGAATGGCGCAAATTGATGCTATCAGTGTCCCCGATGCACAAACAAAGTTTAGAAAATCTCTTTACAATCCCTTTAACTCTCATATATTTCATGGCATGCTCAGCCGAATTCTTTAGACGTGATACTCGGATAAGGTCATTGTGATATCGTCTGAAGAACTTGTTAGGGTCTAGTGGTGGGGCTATGGTCACACGAATTTGTACTTGTACTCTTAGCCGCCATAAGGTTTGCCGTCTGAGGTGTTTTAAGTCTTTCCATTTTTTATGTATAGTTTAATGGTCGTCTACCTCTTTTTTTGTATAATGCGGAAATTAGGTTAGTGTAACAGATACACATAGAGCATTGTCACATAAACAATTTATTGATAAACGAACACAGTTAAAATATCACATTTGATGCGTGTATAAGCCAATCTCTAATACAGAGTTATCGTTCTTTTCAATTCCTTTCTATGTAGGCGACTGAAAGGAACGACAACTCTGTACGAGAGAATGTTTATTAGCTTGTACCAGGCTCTTCTTAGAATAAAATCTCCAGCACACCACTTCTGTGATTTACCTGAGAGACGCTCATCTGGATTAGACGTAGGCTAAATCATCAAGTAACATGAAAATGGTTTAGACCTTCTAAAAATAAATAATTTCTATATAGGTATTTTGTATTGACGTCTGAAGATCTAAATCCGAACGGTGGAACATCTAAGTACTAAAATGTCAAAGGTCATTCTGAAACTCGTGATTGATATTTACTTGACGTAATAACCTAGCAACTAATATCTTCTGACATTCTTGGAGGTTGCCAAGAGGATGAAAGTTATCAAAAGATTCTGCTGGTTTAAATCTTGTTATTTGGATATTGACTGTGTTATTTTGGGGAAAAAGATGGAGGTCGGTGGGTTTAGAGGTGTTTGGTTTTATGACGTTGAGATAATGAGATACACAAGTCCTTTGACTTGATCAATCTGGACTGCAGGGGATTACAACTCTGTATGAGTTTAACCAATCAAAACAACCTTTTACTTGGTGTTTCCCGCACTCATAGGCTTACATTATTCTTGCTTTTTGCATCATTACGAAAAATGTACTTAAAACGATACTTCTTTACAAATCCAAACATATTAAAGATGTATCAGCTTTTCGGCTCAGAAAACCAGACTAAGTTGATATTATTTATACAAGAAATTCTACGCTATTTCCAAGATAAATTATAGATGTAAACCTGTTGTCATCTGTGTATTTGTGATATTATATTGTGTACTCTATTGGACCCTTTCGAGGGGTCGTAAATGAGAATAAAATTATTATTATTATTATTATGTGTTCACATTTACAAAACAAAGCGTAAAAATGGTTAAATGCACTAATGATGATTGGTCGGTTTTAAAATCACGTGCCATATGAATCATCTTAGTCCCCAAAACGAAGTTTAATTGCTAAAATAGAATACGGTAGTTTCGGATGTGTGGATGAGACGTTGCTCGCCCTTATCGAATTATCAAATTTTCGTCTGCTCACTTAACCATGTAATGATTGGTGAGGTCGGGGTACTTTTTTCAACTGAATCGCTGTGCTGTAAACAATTTGTAAATTTTCCCAGTTCCCTACCACATTAATTCGTTAACACGGCCCTGTATTAGGCTCCATTATTAATACAAACCAGTCATGCTTTATGTTTATTTTATCAGAACCAATATTATTGTAATAATAAGATTTTATAAGACAAGAAAACCCAGTCTGATGTTATTATGTCTGAACAGTTAGATTATATACAAATCTTTTCAATATCACGTAGAGTCTGTATTATTGATAAAGTGTAATAGAGAAAAAATAACTTGGAATTAGATTTTCATTGATATTGACTGTAGTAGAGAAATTGTGCGGATCTTAAATGAAACGTCCTGCTTTTTTTTAAGCCAGTTAAAGTTGTTGAAAGAAGTGGGTCTTTTAGGCCTACAATAAGGTAATTTTTCAATGGTAATGGAGAAAGTTGACGAAAATTTAATTTTTGTATTTGTTCATTATACACAAATGTGTTAAGCGAAATCATTATCTCATTTGGGGGACCAAAACATAAATCAACAATATAAAGCATCGACATAATGTCTTTAGAACAATATATACATGTACGGAAGGCTATGCCTGCCTCATGTCCGGACCTGCCAACCCACGAGTGCAACGAAAGAACCAACCTAGACTATAAATTACAATCAATATTAATAAATAACTGATATATCTACTAATATATTATAGATTTATATATAGAACTATAGTCTTCCTCCCACGTGCCAGATGTTGGTTTGACTCTATCCACGCTACAAACTCGTGATCTCAGTATTTTTAACATGTTTATTATCCGTCAACATTTTAATACCCAGATAAGTGGCTTAATTTTAAATATATTGATTAGTTGGAATTATCATATTGCGCCTCAATAATTCAAAATATATTTTTGTTTTGATAAATCTGGTTTCATAAACACGAAGTCTTACTTTTAAAAGCTTACCGACATCTATTTTAGTTTAAATCGGTTGTTGATGATCTGTACCGACTAAATTTTATAATCAGAATGTTTTAATTCAGCAAGTAAATTTTCTTAGAAGTAGCCCCATGTTAATCTTTAAACCCGAGCAACATTCTAATACCTAACAATTTACCCTCGCAACTATCCAATACCAACATTTTTAACTTCATAATAGTCCAATATGGAATATGTTACCTGACAATAGTCCAATATAAAATACGATGTTACCCTGATAACAGTCCAATATAAAACATGTTACCCTGACAATAGTCCAATATAAAACATGTTACCCTGACAATAGTCCAATATAAAACATGTTACCCTGACAACAGTCCAATATAAAACATGTTACCCTTACAACAGTTCAATATAAAACATGTTACCCTGACAATAGTCCAATATAAAACATGTTACCCTGACAATAGTCCAATATAAAACATGTTACCCTGACAATAGTCCAATATAAAACATGTTACCTAGACAACAGTTCAATATAAAACATGTTACCCTGACAATAGTCCAATATAAAACATGTTACCCTGACAATAGTCCAATATAAAACATGTTACCTAGACAACAGTTCAATATAAAACATGTTACCCTGACAATAGTCCAATATAAAACATGTTACCCTGACAATAGTCCAATATAAAACATGTTACCTAGACAACAGTTCAATATAAAACATGTTACCCTGACAATAGTCCAATATAAAACATGTTACCCTGACAATAGTTCAATATAAAACATGTTACCCTGACAATAGTCCAATATACAACATGTTACCCTGACAACAATCTAATATAAAGCATGTTTCATTGACAATAGTCCAATATAAAACATGTTACCCTGACAATAGTCCAATATAAAACATGTTACCCTGACAATAGTCCAATATAAAACATGTTACCTAGACAACAGTTCAATATAAAACATGTTACCCTGACAATAGTCCAATATAAAACATGTTACCCTGACAATAGTCCAATATAAAACATGTTACCTAGACAACAGTTCAATATAAAACATGTTACCCTGACAATAGTCCAATATAAAACATGTTACCCTGACAATAGTCCAATATAAAACATGTTACCCTTACAACAATCCAGTATAAAACATGTTACTCTGACAACAGTCCAATATAAAACATTTTACTCTGACAACAGTCCTATATAAAACATGTTACGCTGACAACAGTCAACAATAAAACATGTTACCCTGACAACAGTCCTATATAACACATTTTACACCGAATGAGTCCAATATAAAACATGTTACCCTAACATCAGTCAACAATAAAACATGTTACCCCTGACAACCGTCTAATATAAAACATGTTACCTTGACAATAGTCCAAAATAAAACATGTTACCCTGACAACAGTCCAATATTAAACATGTTACCTTGACAACAGTCCAAAATAAAAATTGTTACCTTGACAATAGTCCAATATAAACATGTTATCTAGACAACAGTTTAATATAAAACATGTTACCCTGACAACAGTCCAATAGACAACATTCTACCCTGAAATCAGTCCATATACTTTAATAAGCAATAACACAGATTTACAAATAAACGTTACAATGGAACAAAATGTATTAGAATTATGTTCAAAAGTTCAGTATCTTATCAACGCTAGAAAAAAACGACGTAAATTAGATTCAAAATAATCAAAGACTACACTCCTCAATGGGGTAGCCTATATGTCAAGTAGATAAGACCCTTGAAGTCTGATAATAAAGTCAGGAGATTATCAATGAAAAGTATACAATAAGAAAACAAGTAGGTCTATTACAGACAATAATATCAATGACCTTGGCTATACAGTCAGTAAGCCTTTAGTAACACCTCGAAATATCATCAAATATTCACCTGTATTACTAGTATACCATAGACGTCACTAATGACGTCAGTGAATACCTCGACTAATCAAAAGGTTAGAAAATCGTTTGAATTTGATCTACTGACCATTTTGACCGATCAAGTTAACTGGGTTCAATTAGCAGTTAGTTATTAGCGTACTTGTAGAAGGTCGTATTTGGTTTACTTTGACCTATTAGACTACTTATAATGTCTTCGTTTCTAGGGCATTGTCCACATTAGATTTTCAAGCGTCGACTTTAAAAGTGCTGGCCCCCGTTCCACTAAACTTCTTAAGTCCAAAATTGTCTTAAGTCTGACTTAGGTAAGAAAAATCCCAAAATTTGCGTTTCACTAAGATTCTTACGTCAAGAAATCTTCGTAAATATTTGCGTAACTTAAGACAGCTACACCCTGTCGTAACTTTTTTCTTAGCCCACGAAATGCTTGAAAATAAATGAACTTCGGCTTTTTTTGTTTTGTGAACTCATAAATTTTAAAACTTTGAATGTTTTTCACGTTTTTTCTGTATTATTTGCTTTATTTTTGTCATTTTGAGCTTTCAGTTTTCCGACTGTCCAACATTAGTTACGATGACGTCGTAAATGTCATGTTGACGTCACTTCACGCTTCGAAAATCACACCGCCATTTTGAGGCTGAAGTCGTAAATTTTCATCACTAAGGACGGTTTTAAAGTGTTTGGTGGGCTCTAAAGAGTTATAATACATATTTCTTTTCTGTTTTTTGATGAAATAAAGAGTCAAATTCGTCAAAACAATGTTGTCGATTACACGCGTGATAACTTGCGTAGCTAAGAACTTCGTAAGTTGCTTAGTGAAACAGGCGTAAGATTTCACGTAAGATATGCGTAAGTCAAATTCTTTTGCGTAAACTTACGCACTTTAGTGGAACGGGGCCCAGGTTCTCCATTTAGACTTCCAAACCATGTACAAGATTTGTTCCTGCAGGTGATAATCTTTAAAGTGATTTTCTTAAATTTGTATGTGTATCAGGGACACTGATAGCATCAATTTGTGTCATTTCAATTTCCATTCGGACGTCTGTGGTTCTTGCAATTCCACTAAAACTAACGCGTTTTATGACGTCACTTATAGTGATCTACCGGAAGCTACTATTGATATCTATGCACGCATATGTATTGTCAGTGATCAGTGACCGTAACCTTTATAGATTATTACCTTAATTCTTACAGCATTGGATATTGTATATCATAAGGTCGCATCTCTTCACGATGGTCTACAATTAATAAGTTTAAGTTTATAAAATTACCTCCCTTGAACTTATTAAAACGTTTCCCATTTTCACACAATATTCCTGTTTCGGACCAAACGCAGAATATCATATATTAGATTAATCTTCAGAATAGGCCTAAACTTCTGCCTTTTTGACAGAAAACATAACTTTTATTTACAAGGAAATGTGTTGGGCCAGAGCGCACCTGAACGCCTGCAGGGTATAAATATCTCAATGTAGACCAATATGGTGTCGTATTCAATCTCTAGAACAATATTATCAGGTATTTTTAGACTCAGATAAATATAGATTGGAATGGTGTCTTCGTTTTGCAAACCTTGTATCCCGCCAACTCAACTCAACAAGGCCGCTTAAATTACTTAGTTGAAATACTGCAAGAACCTCAGACGTTTGTCTAAAATTGAATGGGGTACAATGTCGCTGCCAATGTCCCAGATAGACATAAAAGGTTTTTGATAAACTCTGAGACGTCATATAATACGCTCATCACTGGGCAAAGGAATGAAAGTAATTTAGGCAGGGGTTTCAATTTCAATGCATGTGGTACTATCAGAACTGTAAGATATTCATATAGACAAACATAAATCTTATTGTAGAATGAATTATGTAGTTTGCTACGAGTTACTGCCCTTGAGATGAACAATTTCAATTTGGTAAGCGGTGTACAGGTGCCGCTCCATGCATTCAAATGCACACACAGACACCCAATCCTCCAGCCTCCCCATATACCACATTCTTAGGCCACCAGTATATAAAATCGGCCATAGTCACCGTAACCAAAATGTATGTAGAGCGCATGTTTATAATATTTATTCATGAAGGACAAACTTTATACGCTCTAGTGCGGGATGATGCAATAATGATATTATATATAAAAGTGTACCTGTATATCAGATATAAATATAGATGTAAATGTATCAGATGTAATATAGGCCCACTGTTATATTATTATATAGTCACCTATTGTGAAGAAACTGGTAGTAGGGCATATGAAGGACAGGATATAATAGACCATGATGTAACTTTAAGTTTAACTTTTTCAAAGTACTAAATGTAAATGTGCTAAATTGTCGTCTTTGTTATTTCATTATCAACATAAAAGCAGGGGAGACATAATTCCGATTCCTTAGGCCCAATTTCGAATACATTCTCAGAGAGTTTACTCCCTTAATCTTTTATTATCAAAAAACCGGTCCGATTGATCAAGAGTAACAATATTAGGCTGTTAATTAATAATTTTAAGATAACTTCGTATATTGTGCGGAGATTGCCATATTGAATAAATCATAGTTCAGCCAATCACAATCATTCTTCAGAGAGAATCGACAGCCAATCAAAATCTATCTCCAAACGTTGCTTTCTTATAAGTTAATATTAACCAATAATAATCAATCTCCTAACAAAAGTTATCTTCCCTTGCCCATTTACCGGGCAAGATGACAGCCTATCACGACCGAGTCATTATATTATAGTCTCGAGCACAATGACGAAGGTTGAGCCGTATGGGAATGTCGGTGGTTGTCGGAGAAACCAGAAAAACCAAGACATTGGTTTGTATTTACATTGTGCATTTTAAGATTGACGTATATATTGTTCAATAAAGGATATATTTTACTATGTAAATACACGCAATTCTGTTCTTAAACACGGTTTCTTATTGAACGTCTATTCCCACCTGTCACTTATGACGTAATTCCCGACGTCACCATTCATTGATGATTATAAATGAATGAAGTTAAGACAGGTATTTATTGTGATCGATTTTTTATAATATTTAGAAAAACGAGATCGTGAGCTTAATGTGGGTAGCGAGTCGGTGATGGATGATTTAAAAGAAAATTAAAATGATTTATAACAATGGCGATTTATTTCTCAATGATATTACTTTCTATAGTTTCTCACATTAAAAATGGACTGAAAAATTAAAAAAATGGGGTTTATTGTGATGAATGCGTTATTTTTGGATTGTCTATATTTATCAAAAATCGTGTGGTGCATTTTTAATGGAAAATTTTGCTTTCATTCTAACTTAATAACCCCTCCTGATATAATTGGATGTCATAAGACAAATTTTGGACCCCCAAAAATTATTTTTGAAAGCTTCATGACAACACTTATTTAATAAGAGTTGATATATTTGCTGCATTCAGCAAGTGTCCGATATATTCTTTGACAACTGAACTTGCAGTCAGAGCGAAAACCTCTGGAAACCTTTCGTTAACTCATATAAAACTGCTTAAAATGCATGTCAGAGGTGCAAGATTAACTGAAAGACGTATAACTCTATTTAATTTGGTATCCCGGACTAAAAAAATTCACCACCTTGATCTAGACACAGGTGACTGTTTGTTACCAAGGTGTCACCGCCTACACGTCATTAGAATTAGTCGTACGAAATGTTAACAATTTCACATGAAAGGTAAAAATTAGTTTTTTGAAGAAAAAAGAGAGGAAACGACTCAGACATTTTGACATTTTCGCCCAAATTTTTATTCAAATGTCATCTACAATGAATATGCACCGACTTCTCACTTTCTAAGAAAGGGCAAAAAATGTAGAATTTAACTTGTGTTTGTCTTGTGTCCAGACAGTTTTTTTTTAACATTCTTAAACAATGAACTTTTTCTCTGCATAGTATAGAAATTATCATGATTAAAGTTATCAAATGTCCGTTTCACTGTCCTCAGTATATCAAAAAATCCAAAAAAAAACCCAAAACACGTCCATATACCTATATCTTCAATCAAAATCCGCTCATCTACATTTTAACTAGTTAAATGTATCTACAGTAAAACGAGTTCAATACATCTACAGTCAAACTAGTTCAATACATCTACAGTCAAACTAGTTCAATACATCTACAGTCAAACTAGTTCAATACATCTACAGTAAAACGAGTTCAATACATCTACAGTCAAACTAGTTCAATACATCTACAGTCAAACTAGTTCAATACATCTACAGTCAAACTAGTTCAATACATCTACAGTCAAACTAGTTCAATACATCTACAGTCAAACTAGTTCAATACATCTGCAGTCAAACTAGTTCAATACATCTACAGTCAAACTAGTTCAATACATCTACAGTTAAACTAGTTCAATACATCTACAGTCAAACTAGTTCAATACATCTACAGTCAAACTAGTTCAATACATCTACTACAGTCAAACGAGTTCAATACATCTACAGTCAAACTAGTTCAATACATCTACAGTCAAACTAGTTCAATACATCTACAGTCAAACTAGTTCAATACATCTACAGTCAAACTAGTTCAATACATCTACAGTCAAACTAGTTCAATACATCTACATTCAACTAGTTCAATACATCTACAGTCAAACTAGTTTAATACATCTACAGTCAAACTAGTTCAATACATCTACAGTCAAACTAGATCAATACATCTACAGTCAAACTAGTTCAATACATCTACAGTCAAACTAGTTCAATACATCTATAGTCAAACTAGTTCAATAGATCTATAGTCAAACTAGTTCAATAGATCTACATTCAAACTAGTTCAATACATCAGATATAGTATAGTGCATGTAGATCAAGGGGCTTCTCAAGGACAATTATTATTTTATACATGAATTAAACAGGAATTAAATTTTCTTGTATACAATAGTAATTCTTTTCGGGCTTACGGCTAGGCTACATAGGCTACGGTCATATCCACGACCCTCAATTCTCTAGATGGGATATATTCACTTTGTAATTGTTCGCTTACCCTGCCTTCTAGGTACATACAGACCTTTGTATATAGGCCTATAGGTTATATAATTGTTCGCGATGACATGCACAATGTTAATTGCATGATCGTTATATCATTATTGGTTAATCATGAAAATACAAGTCTATATAATGAAAGGCACATTCAGGAAGCCCTATTATCACAGTAGACCTACAATACGTGTCTCTTTTGATCCATGACTTACGTATTAAGAAATGTGTGCCCCTTTAGGTGCCCTTTTCATTAAGAACGTGAGAATTTTTTATTAAGGCCATTAGGTCAAATTGTATACATTTTGGCGGGAATCGCGTGCCTATACACGTCTGCAAAAAGATTCATAATTAGCCTAGATATAAGTGTATCCTGCTCTAATATATTTTATTGAATGCATTCTATTATGAACAAGCATAAAGCTGTATACATGTACTCACACATATCGTTGTATGGAATAAGTAAGTAATTGAAAACTATTAGGGCGTCAATCTATAGACTGCTTGTAAACATAAGTTTTTGGCGGGAAGTCAAGAATCACGTGCCTAACTCTTGCATCATCAAAACAAAGTTAGCAGACGGGAGGAAAGACGAACTTTGTTATTGATTTTACATACAAAATAACTTCGTTTCGAGGCTGTTGTACTCGATTATATACACATATGACCTTTACCCGATTTTTAAAAGACAGAACGATTATAGATCTGGCTTGATATTGCGCAGTAAATACCTTATAGTTCAAGATCGTTTGAAGTACATGATCGGTAATGGTTCGCGCTAGCAGACGTAGGAAATAACACTTCCCTGGTAAAATGTTAGGACAAATATTTTCCATTATTGACGGTAGAAATAAATAAACATCGACCAACAGGTTGTTTTGATTTGTGTTTTAGTTCGAAAATTTGCATTAGTGCATTTGCTGTAAACACCTAAAATAATGGTTTTGTAGTTTCAATGTTATTGGCGGGTGCATATGGACCGGAACTGCACTGGCCAGATAGCCCTTTCTCTATTTGGCCAAGGGGTTTCGGGGGGGGGGGGTTGGAATTGGACATTTTTCTTTTTGAAAGACCCATACAATTTAACTTACAGGTGATTCGTATAGCATCTATTTGCACTTCAAAACAATCTCAACCGAATATGGCGTTTGAATTGACACTGTCCGGGCAATATACATGTAAATGGAAAATGGTCGAAACTTTCTGCCTCAAAACTACTGATCCTGGATAGATAAACAATTTAAAAAAAAAACACCTTGAAGTTATAAGAATTTCGAATATTGGCACAAAATGTCTTCCGTAGAAGACTTTAAATGCACCCTCTTCACATCGAACAAAAAAAGGAAAATTTATGGTAAAAATAATCTTAAAATTCATTAATGGTAAATGTGTCCGTCATATCTCAGACACTTCCATGTAAATTTTATTCTTGTAAATTCATTATTTGCACCTGTATGGTTTTTACTAAACGACCCCCATATTTTTTGCATAAAACACGGTAAATTGTCAGACTGCTGAAATGTAGCATCAATCACTGTAGCAGTTTGTACCGTAAAAAGCTCCATAACAGCTTCATTTTCATCATTTTATGACCAGATATGTGAGAACAGAATTTTAAAAATGTTCAACAATAAATTTTATTGTTTTCAACTTATCAGTTTTGTCATTTCCTTTTAAAACATGAAATATTTGACGAGGAAGTTTTTATGATTATAATTTCATCATTCAAATTTAAAGCGAAAGAAGAACTATCATGCAGCATTAATTATAAGTTGATCCCATTTATCTCATCAAAATGTCGACTTCTCTTCCAAATCGTCTATCGCTCTGTATTTTGCACCAAAAAAACTCTATGCTAATGAACTAAAGTTTTACAGCTTCAGGGGCCGCGGAGAGTTTCCGGAAGTGTAGGGGCCCGTGGTTCGAACCAACTTCACCTCCACCCTTACCCCATACCAAAACTCCTCGGATTTCGGACACTCGATTTTCAGATTCAAGACATTATCGTATGAAGATAAGAACAAAATTGTAGATGGAAAATAATAATAATTTATGGGTCAAAAAGTGGGGAGGCCAGGGCTCCCCGGACCCACTCGCTCCGCGGGACCTGAGCTTTACCGGGGCAGATGATTGATTGGTTGGTGACTGATTCTAAAACAACCTGGTAAATTAAAAAAAAGAAATTGTATAGGGTTTTGTAGAATTTTAACGTACCCAGAGTTTATTCTGGTGTTTGAAAGTGTAAGCATGCCATGTTAAAAGGAAAGTGTCAGTAGAGTAGTCTGAATTGAGTTATGATTTACTCGTATCACCTCACAAATTGAACTTAATGTCGCCAGTCATGATGATTTCCAACCAAGTAGAACCCAGAGCATCAACTATACAGTATCACTTGCCTGATTAGAGTTCTACCTAGCCATGTTTCTGGTGCATCACCCCCAGTCTCCTGGGGTCCCCGGCTAGAGGATAGATTAACCTTCGTCTCAGACCTTCCCAGGGGCTGATATAAGGTAACTGGTACCTGTGTGTAGCCCTTATTGTGAGCATTACTGTCACTTTCCCATTTACACGTTGCAGTTACAGAATCTTATATAGCCCGCTAGATTTTTGTTAAAAGTTTAAATGGTTTTCTAAATCAGCATCAAAGCTACATATTTTGTAAATAAAATTTTGGTTGAAATCAAGAAAATTACATGTAAAACGCTATTAAACAACTGGTATTATCAATTTTCAAAATTTTCCCCGCTAAAATATCGTTCTTCCGTTTCTGAGGAAGAGCAATAATATTTTGAGTATTTTGACGTTTTGTATTCACGTGCATAAGGGAGATAATTCATCTAACATTTTTTAATGTATCGTTTCCATTACTTTGGCACATCTATGATCCGACGATAATCTTCTGTGTGACTGAGTGATGTGGAATTTTTACCCAATATTTAAATAATATATCAACCAATCAAAACAGCGCTATTAGATTTTCCAACATAATAATGAGGAAGTCTTTATTGAACATGATATTTGATTGGTTGAATTAGCATAATCAAGAAATGAAATGTATAGCAGTTTTGTCAGATCAGGGCCTGGAAACTGGATTGATCTTCTTCTAGGCCTAAAATACAAGTATCGTATTTTCAATATACAATATAAGTAGATTAGTGACTTTTAAGTTAAAGCAGACCTTCTCAAATGGCGGTCCACGGGCCAAATCCGCATAGGCGTACGGGCCGGGGGTGCAAGGAAATTTAAAAAAATAAAATCGTTCGGAAACGATGTGATCAGGCAGATGGCGAGAAGTTTTTGGAATTAGGGGTTGGGTGGGGGTCGACTTGTCGGGCAAATATATTTGGTTGTCGGGCATTTTAGCATTAGTTGTCGGGCAAATTGGTTTTGCCCCCCCCCCCCCCCCCCCCCCCCCCCCCGCTCAACTAACGTCCCGTACGCCTATGCAAATCCGACTCACGACGCCCTTGAGAATAGCCCTTCAAGATACCCCTTCTGCTAAAACAACCCTGCTATAGCTACGCTCTATTTGGCCATTACATATGTTCATAAAATGCATTTTGCCCTTAACAAATATTAATTGAGAAGGCCTGAGTTAGAGTAATAGTCTTACGAAGCTACGAACTGTTCTTAGCTTAGTTGATATATTATAGCGTTTTTTAAATTCGAATCATATTCGAATATTATTAAAAATGGATGTTCACTCAGATCGTGTGTGATATTTCCAGTAAGAATCATACGTAGTTTCTAATGCAGTAAATACGTGTAGGCCTTTATAAGAAATGAAACACAAGCTGTATTGAGAATCAACAGTAATTCTTTCACAATATTGATCCTTATCATCAATTCCTTGTCGGGGATTTTACTCAATAATCTTTGAATTTTGTTCGACATTTGTGAAGTAGAATTGGGTCAATCTAATTGAGGGAATAAATAGTTCAGGAAGTAATGAATATATAGAGCGAATAATATATTTTACATTTTTATTACATATTAATAGACATATCAGGCCCGTAGGAACAGGGGGGGGCAGGGGGGGGGGGGGCGATAATTTTGACATTAATAACTGAAGCAATAGTAAAAAAAAATTTCCAAGATAAAACAAGAAGTTACTGGTATGTTGTTAGGGCCAATAAATGAAAATTGCTTTTTATAGGCTCCTGCAGCATTGAATTTAGCAGCACTACCATTGAGAATGAGTTTTTGCACAATTTGCCCCCCCAATATGAAATTGCTTCCTACGGGCCGACATATCATCCAACCATTTCCTTGTTCTGATGTAATATACCGTGCTGTAGAGGTTAGGATCACCACCGATGGAGTATATCAAAAGACTCTTGGAATAATTTTGTTTAATACAATCAATGCTTACTCTTTTCAAGACACCTGATGGTATTTCTTCTATTTGGGGGAGTGCTTTGTACGAGATTTTTTTTTTATTAAGGGCATTGTCTTGGTTGTAATGATTTTCATTGAAGCAACTCTGATTCTGAATTCCCTAGAATGCCTACATTAATACATTGTAGTATTCCGATTAAGTCATATTGTTTCAATGGGTTTCTTTCTGGAGCTTTATAGCCCGTTTGGTGCTGGTGCTCCTTAATGCATTTCATTTCATTTCATTTCAATAGGTTTCTCCTATATAAAAGATGTGTTCCTTCGAATAATATCAGTTTCCATTGGTATATCATTTATATAATTGCTTGGAATTTCATTTGAAATAATTGGTGTCAATTTAGATTTTTTCATGATGAAATTTCGTTTAGTTTCGTATTACAACATGTGAACACAGAGTAGGGAGTTTTCTCACTAATATCACGTGATTATTGCGACATGAATGAAATGATTCTCTCCCACGACGTAAGTTGTTTGACTGGGGTTCATTCATAACCAGATAAAACGATATGACCTATAAAAAATACTGACTAAAGCTAGAGTCACACTGGTGAAAACCGAAGTTCAGATATAACATATATAACTATAACAGAATCAAAAGCGGTGGTAGACTAAGGGGCCACGGAACGTCTCAGTAAGTGGGGGCCCTTGGTTGAAAATTTTCAAAATCCACCTCTCACCCTCACCCCCACCCCACCACAAAAACTCCTTGGATTTCAGGCACTCGAATTTCAGATTTCGAAAATTATTAAAAAAAAATAATCATAAAAATGACAAAAATATTTTGATGAAAAAATAACAAAAAGGAGCCAAAAAGTGGGAAAAATCATACAAAATTAGTGTAAAAAATTTGAGATAGGTTGGGAAGGGGTGGCTGTTATCATTCAGATCTCAGTGTAGTCGGTGTAAGTTACCCACAAGAAAAGTCGGTAGCCTATTCAATAAATATAATGATATTTGCATTGTCATTGAAACTATTTGACAATACTTATAGAAACAAACATAAAAGACAGAATACACCCTGATCTCAAAGATACTTCATAACACGATTTCTTTTTAACCTTAAACTTTCTCTTTCTGACTGAAATATGCTTTATCTATTCTACGTGAGTAACATGTATTGAAATTGTGTAGTCAATGCTTTGAATATAATGTAATAGGCATGATGCAATATACATTTTTTAAATAGGAGGATGTAATGATTAAAAAATATTAATCCTGCACCGACAAAAAAAAACATTGCACTTAAAAAGGACATAAAACTGGTACATAAATATAGAAAAAAATATGGCAACATATGGTCTTGTTTACAACATTGATTATCAAATATATTGGATTGATATTATATCTACAACTTATAGATTTACATACATAGAAACATTTACAACATGACAATATTTACAACATAAGATAATGATGATGTATAAAACATGACATTTATAATGATGTTTACAACATGATATTGATAATGATGCCTAAATTATAACATGAGATGATAATGATATTTACAACATCAGATAATGATGTTGACAACATCAGATAATGATGTTTACAACATAAGATGAGATGATAATGATGTTTACATTTTGAGATGATAATGATGTTTACTACATAAAAGGATAATGATATTTACAAGATGATAATAATGTCTTAAACATGACATTTATAATGATCTTTACAACATGAGATGATAATGATCTTTACAACATGAGATGATAATGATGTTTACAACTTGAGATAATAATGTTTACAAAATGAGATGATAATGATGTTTACAACATGAGATGATAATGATGTTTACAACATGAGATGATAATGATGTTTACAACTTGAGATGATAATGATGTTTACATCATGAGATGATAATGATGTTTACAGCAAAAGATGATAATGATGTTTACAGCAAAAGATAATAATGATGTTTACAGCTTGAGATGATAATGATGTTTACACCATGAGATGATAATGATGTTTACAACTTGTACTATTAATGTCATTGTCCTATCAATGCAAAGTACGCCTCGGGTTAAAGTGGGAATTTATCTGTAAACACTTTTATGAAAGTGGCGTATTTAAGTGTGGGGCATGGTGCCATGACACTTCTATCCCCCCAACCCCCACCCACACCCATTCGGATATTTTCACTTGAAAACAGCAAAATTTGAGCATTTCCGTGCCTTGCCGCAACCCCCCAAGATCCCCCTCCCCACAAATATTTCCCACTACGCCTGTGCACCCTGACATTAAATGAGGCAATTCTAGATAAAATATAAAGTGTCGAGAAGATGTCACGACCAACCTCAATGACCTGGAATTTACCACCCACTCCACCTTCAAGTCGTTAACTTTATTACAGCTCAACTTGATGGATGATTGTGGTCGGTTCACAGACTATTACAGTTATAAAACATGGATGATCAATGACTTATCGTGATCCTAAACGCTCATAAGGTTGACCTTGAACACCAAACAAGAATCACATTGATGATCAGACCGGAACAACCTGTCCCTCAATTAGTGAATTTGAGGGACAGGAAACCATCAATGGTTATAAGCAGCCAATTTGGTTGCCTTGAAATATTCTTCTTGAGATGAAATTATCGGTTGTGGAATTGTAATCGTTGTTAACCTGTGGGATCCGAACCAAAGGCAAATTAATCACCTTTCAGATAAGAGCAACCCAGCTCGCCATTAACCACGCTTTGCATCTATAATAAGATTTTGGGTTGCGAATATGGCTTCCCAATTTGAAATGCACGTGATTGTCAAATGCAACCTGATTTGTAAAATTTTAATAAACAGATAAGGACCAAAACTATTTTCTTATCTGAATTTTCACCCCCAGGAAAGGGGCATTGACATGTGAAAAGTTAAACGATATTCATCACGATACAACAGAATGTTCCAGATGAACTTTGTAACCGGTACTGATCATAAATAAGATTTAAGAGATTTTAACGACAAGTTTAGGGTGTTGGTATATACCATGCACCCCTTCTGTGGGGCTTGGTCTTAGATTAAAATCAACCTTTGTACATGTATTACCAAATTTTAAACACTGACTAGTAACATTATACATGATATCATTTATCACATGCCAATCCTATATATGTACCATAGTTCAAACACATTTCCCCACCCCTACCTCCTTGACTATTAGTGCTGCCCTTGTTTAAACAGCGTAGGCCCAATCACCTACGTTCCCAACCTTTTGGATTCTTCGTACCACTATTTTGTTCAAGCAATCTCCTGGTACCCCTTCACCCACCCTAAGTAACATTAAGAGCCAACATTGAAGTAAAAGGTTATTTTTGTCGATTGATGGAGTTTGATATTCATCCATTCCATAATTTTTAAAAATTGTCTGAGAGACTAATTGGGTACCCCTTGTAGTGTTCGTTGGTACCCTTGGTTGGGAACCGCAGCTATCACAAACGGTTGAGAGTTTCGCTAGCAATCTGCAAATTAACGAAACAGTCCGGTAATTCCAATTAAGCGTCTGTTTCAGACTGAATAACCAGACAGAAAGTGATCAGTTGTAAAGAAATTTGTATGTATTTTCTTGTCATTTTCAATGTCAGTAGATTTTTTAGTGAAATACGACTTTTAACACTGCTGATCCTAGTCCGAAACTTGCTGACCCTTTCCCCAGCCTCTGATAGCTATATTGTGAATGATAAGCAGCAAGTTTCGGACTGTGATGATCCTAACTAGTTGGATTTATTCATTTCATTTATTGGATTATGTAGTTCCATATTCTTTCTCAGCTATAATTGATTTTTGTTTTGCTTGAATAATTGAATGAATGAATGATCATACAGTACATAGAATGGAGTTGTCGGAACTGTCACACAATTACCGACACCCATATAAGAAGTATCTTCTAAAATTGGACATTAGTCATCGTTTTCTGATATAAATATATGTATACAATTATTTAGCAAGTTGTAATGCAACACTGAGTCTAAAACATATAAATAACTATGATGAAAATCGGTTAAATATTGGGACAGTTGCATAATCGACAACTGTTACTCAGCAAAAACCGAGTTTACTCTAACGTATGTATTATGTAATTCAATGTTCTTATTTTCCTGTTTTGTAACAGGCGTAACAAAATATATTCGCAATGGGGCACATTCCTTTTCAAAGCACCATTGGTACCTCTCATTCTAGTCGGACAGCCATGGGTATGTTTCCCGTTTTGTAACGGCTCGTCTGGTGGAGGAGCCTATTCCACCACAATCTGAAAACTCGCAGTTTCTTTTAAAAACTTCTCCTTCGAGGTGTCCACTACTATTGGAATATTTCTTGCGATTTATAGACTAGGGTTTTATTATATAGAATTATTACGTAGCACTGACTCCCTTTTAAGTTTCAGACACTTCAAAAGCACATACTTAATCCACTTGCACTCTGTATAACACGTGATTCCAAAATAAAGCAACGATACTATTATTTTTTTTATTTGGTCCTTTCATTTGCATATTGCTTACATATCTTAGTTTCTCGTGTACATTTATTACTACATCAATTTAAAGCGATCATTACATCAATCACAGACGTGCCTAAATGAACATAGTCACTTCCGTTGGTGATTTTATAGCAATGGCTGTTTAATGTCTTGGAACCACGAACCAAGTACAACTACATGTAGTTCAATTTCTGTTTGCAATCCACCCATCCATTAGTTTTTTTCAACGTACGTACTATAAGTCAGAAACTTGCTGACTCTTTCCCCAACCTGTGATAGCTATTTGGACGTAGTTTCGGACTACGTACGTACATGTACCTTATAGTATTGAGTCTTACTAGGAAAAGACCACTGGGATTCTCTGGAGAACCACGATGTTCTCTTCACATCCGTAAAATCTCTTCACTCTGACACGGACATCCTTACGAAAATTATGCGGTAAATTGAGACACGAGCTTCGACCCTTGATAACAATATTCAAAATGGCGGAAGTTCCGCCATATTGAATTCCTTGATCGTATCATACATTTTTCTAGCACAATGAACGTTCCATTCTATTCACAACTGCATATTTTTTAAGCGAACTGTGAAAAAAAAAATATCTTTGATGTCTGAAACAGTATTATATTTGCAGTCTAGTGGAGAGATCACACAAACAAAATCATGGACCCAATGACCTAGTTGATACAACTTGTCTAGACCGGTTCTGGCCTGAATTTAACCGCTTTTTTAAGTGTATAGAATTCTTCATTCACCTTTATTACAAATGTACTTTGTCGAGGACACAAACTTCCTCAAAATTTTCCCCATTTTCATCTTTTATTCACAGTAATGGCGACTATTGTCGTTACATTGGATGGTTAGTTGGTTGATTTGATTGAAATTCTGAATAATTGGTTAATTGGTTGAGTCCAGAGGCCATGCCACAATGTTACATAATATGTTACCTGGTGCTGGTAGCCCCCCCCCCCCCCATTGCCCACCTTGTTATATTGTTTGTTACATTGGTTGGTTGATTGTATTATTGTTTGTTACATTTGTTGGTTGTTTGTCATATTGTTTGCTATATTGGTTGGTTTATTGATTGACATTTTTGTTGATTGGTTGAGTCTGACGTTGCTTGCTAAATTTGTTGGTTGGTTGGTTGGTTACATTGGTTGATTGATTGCTACATTGGTTGATTGGTTGTTACATTGATTGATTGATGGAGTGTTACATTTGTTGATTGCTTGCTACATTTGTTGATTGCTTGCTACATTGGTTGATTGATTGTTACATTGGTTGATTGGTTGTTACATTGATTGATTGATTGTTACATTGGTTGATTGAGTGTTACATTGGTTGATTGATTGTTACATTGGTTGTTACATTGATTGATTGTTACATTAGTTGATTGGTTGTTACATTGATTGATTGGTTGTTACATTGGTTGATTGGTTGTTACAATGGTTGATTGATTGTTACAATGGTTGATTGATTGTTACAATGGTTGATTGATTGTTACAATGGTTGATTGAGTGTTACATTGGTTGATTGGTTGTTACATTGTTTGGTGGATAGAGTGTTACATTAGTTGATTGATTGTTACATTGGTTGATTGATTGTTACATTGGTTGATTGGTTGTTACATTGTTTGGTTGGTTGATTGATTGATTGTTACATTGGTTGATTGATTGTTACATTGGTCGATTGGTTGTTACATTGATTGCTTGTTACATTGGTTGATTGATTGTTACAATGGTTGATTGATTGTTACATTGGTTGATTGATTGTTACATTGGTTGATTGATTGTTACAATGGTTGATTGATTGTTACATTGGTAGATGGATGGAGTGTTACATTTTGTTAGTTGATTGTTACATTTTCTGTCAAAATATTTTCTTTTGATCGGGGTCTATTGGTTGTTCGTTGTTCGGTTGTTCATGACATTATAACCTTACTGACGAGGGTCAAATGAGTGTCACTATGGTTCACTGGTTCTGACCTTGCTTTCTGGCTTACAATTTGGCACTTTGTTTATTTCCAAATTCTTGAGCCTTGTCTAGTGTTTCTTTAGTTAAATTTTCATTCATCTTTTCAAATTTGTGAGTCCTTCATACACTCATGCGTTAATCGTTAGCGCTGTCACGCATACAAGGTCAATTATTTCGAAAATGTTTCAAAATATTTTTATAAGAATTAAATTACATCGTGGGTAAAAAAATATTAAACGATGGCAAATTTAACTCGAGGAATTTGGTGTAGGTTTATTATTTTCATTCATAACCAAATTTCATTCATAATATCTTCGTGTCATCGTACGATGTCTCAACAGGGTTCTCATTGAAGGGTATTTCAAGGTCTAATAGGTAAGAGACAAGGATCTTAACGCCTCATCGTCATCAATGTAGCAAATGCATGAATGAAAAAAGAAAACTGATGATGCTTGTTCTTAGAAATATGCCCATTCTATGTAAATAGTTTATCTGGCCTCTAGCACATGACAGATGTCGATTCATTTTTCGGGGTTAGGAACATTTTTCAGCCCTCACACCCTTGGAACAATCATTTTAACTCGAAAACAATAAAACATTTTTTATTGGAGTTACATATAACCACCGCCATATAAAATTGAAACATTATATACAAGAAAGAATCTTCCAAGTTTTCTCAGAATATGTCTTAAGCCAGGCTTTCTCAAATGGCGGCCCGGGGGCCAAATCCGGCCTGGGACGCTCTCAAGAGTGGCCCCTCAAAAGTGACTCCTTCCGCATAAACACTCTGATTGCTATGTTAGCTAATCTCTATTTGGCCCTTATATTTATAAAATGCATTTGGCCCCTTAAAAAGATTAATTGAGAAGGCCTGTGTTAAGCAATATGCTTAGGTGATCTGCAAATCTTATTGTTTGTTTTCTTTGAAAATCGTCCTTTGAATGTAAAATTATGTGAAAAAGAATACATGTATACACATCGTGTATTCAGATAAACCGAAACGAAAACTTGGTTGTTCCGGGATCAGTTTGATAAGCCAATGATAATCTATGATTCGTGCCCAGACCAGATCCTAGTTGGATTCCGGGTCTCATTCATATTGACTATTCACTTTGAGTTCAGTTGTCATAATTTACCTCATTCTGTCGGTGAGCTGATAAAAAGACTTTCTCCGAAAATTAAGGTGGTCTTAGGGTATTGTTAGTTTAGACATGAATTGGTCTGGATGTATCTAATGACTTAAAGGGATTGTAAAGTGGGTTTCTAAACTTCGTATGTGTATCGGGGACACTGATAGTATCATTTTGCGCCATTCCAATTTCCATTTCGACGTCTGTGGTTCTTGCTATTCCATTAAAACTAACGCGTTTTATAACGTCACTACCGGAAGCTACTATTGATATCTATTTTTAGTGGACTTACATAGAAGTGACGGGTGTCGCGCCCGAATCAAATTATGCTCACTCTTTTCCTATTACCTGATGGTACCTCTCTTTGTTAAACGGAATTGTCTTGTTTGTGTGTATTTTGATTGTATAGCTTAAATGACATTGTATCGCGTACAGAAGTGAAACAGAGTTTTACGTCTTATAATTCAGACTGAGCACTGTAAAAAAACAGTGTTAAAAAGCTCGTTGAAAAGGGGACGATTCCTCCAGTGCACTGTAAAAATGCTCGATAAGTCCCCATGTAAAATAACTGATGGAAAAATACAGCGTTCATAATTTATTGAGTTCATGATTAAGAAAACATTCCTTTTCAAACATCTGGTGCCCATTCGCCCACGTTATTATTCTCTGGTGTAGATTCAGTAAGGTCAAAATGCGAGGCGAGAAAGTCAGCAGAATGGTGCACTTGGAATTTCTCGCACCTTTTTTTTTTTTTACCTCGCTTTCTCGTAAAAGTAAAAGTCAAGGGAGAAACAGACATTTTTTCTTCTTTCCATCTTGTCTTGGTTTTCGTAATATACACTGTAAAAACAAAGCGTAAAATCCTTACCCATCAACAGCAATATAAACGTTCATTCAATGCGCTTTTTAATTTATCTGTTTGAACACTGTAAAATCATATTGTAAAATATACGTTAAAAAGATGAAAGTGGAACATAGTCTAATTAATGTTAATGTCATTACAACAAAATACAATATATAGATATTATACTTCAGCATTACTGTTACCTGTATGAGTTTCGAAACGTGGTATGATTTATCAGTGAAGAAGTAGTATATCCATATCTATATTCTGTATATAGGGTAGATTAAAAAATAACATTCCTTATAATCCATCTGGTGCCCATTTGTCCACGTGATTCTCCAATGAAAATATATATGTATAGATTTAGGCCAAGAGCCTTCATCGGTGAAATACCTTAAGGATTATATTGGCATTGAAATATCTAATTTTGATCGTTCTAAATTTCATTTAGCTTTGTTACAAATCTAGACAATGTTTGGTATGTTAGAAATATAGATATTTAGAGGTATAAATGTTTGATGTAGGAGTAAGACAATAAATAATAAACGAGAGATTTTCTAGTGACCTGTTTATTTCTGATTTAGGCTACTTGACTTTAGAACTGAAGTAAACATCGTCTGCAAACAAAACCCCGCCATTTTGAGGTGAACGTTCAGAACTGACCCAGTGACACGACTTTTCCTGTGGCACAGAATGTGACCTTCACCTTTTAAAATGTTCTAGGTACATGACCGAACCCAACTAAAGGACAGATTTATTTTGAAACTAAACACGTCAAAATTAACATAATATGCCAGTATAAAGAGTAGACAAAAAATTTTTTTTACTCGTGGTTTGCTTTGTTAAATAAATACTTGTAGGCCTACGCCAATATTGCGCGTTATGGTTTTGAAGACCAATTCTGCCAAATTACAAGTGGAGATCCAGATAGTATCAGCTACGTTTTTATATTTTGTCGTGATAAGTTGCTATATCAGATATCTTAGAGATGTTTTTTCGATTAACATTTTTATTCTGTTGGTTATAGGCATGTTCGTTCATCATTGAGGAAGACACAGAGTTAGGATTTAGTATGTGTGCACTAGTATCATTATAGAAAACAATGCCAACAGTTAAAAATATATACAGAACAAAATATTATGGTTTAGTTAGGCCTACCATTCTTGGGCTGTATTCTTTGAATGAAACCAAAGATAATCGAATGTCGAGTGTTAATTGATTCAATTTCATTAACAAAGATTGGAAAGTAGGTCACTGCATGCACTTGTAATGAACGTGAAATCTGCATTAATTGCCCCGAGTCTGGGTCACATGAGTACACGTGACCTGGAAGAGTTATCGATCGTGACGGTTTGTCAGGGCAACGAACTGCGTGGGGAATAAAGAATCACGACGTCTTCATTCTGTTCTGTTTGATTTCAATCTAACAGACGACCAAAACAAGTTGACTGGCATATTGAGACGTTTTCTTGAAAATCATAACAAACGGATTGACACAGTTTAAGATATTTACAAGGTTTCGTGTCTGAATAGTGCTTCCATAGAACATCTAAGACACAAATTCGAAAAATAAAACTGTTAGGTTTTTTATTTTGTGATAAACTATGGTCTTAGCTTCAAATGACGGAAAAAATAATATTTAAGTTTTACAATATTGCGAATTCAGCAATAATTTGAATGGTGCACATAAATGGCGTAGGAAGAAACTTCTGCATGATGGTTCCCTTTCATAATTTTTTGGCCAGGGCACAATGATCACTCACAACCAACGAAAGCACAGGGTTGAAACTTTTAATTCTGAACAATTAACATTGAATTTTATTTTTAAGTCCTATACGCCCACCTCCTTGTGCATAACAACCAGCTAGTGCCATTCGTATCCTGGGGCTCGTTAAAGCCAGGCCTTCTCAGTAAACTTTTGTAAGGGGCCAAATTCATTTTGATTAAAATAAGGACCTTAGCTATTAGCTAGCATAGAAAGCACAGCGTTTTAGCGGAAGGGGACACTTTTAAGGGGCCATTCTCAAGGGTGTCGCGGGCCGCCATTTGAGAAGGTGTGCCTGAAGCCCTCTCAGGAGCCTCGAACTTGGAAACTTCCGTCTCCTTCTTGACTTTTACATTTGATAAATAATAAAGGAAATGCTATTTTGGATATCTTGACCTACAACCAAGGTCATATGATAATTTCCCCTCCATTTGTTGTCTGGTAGGCTATACACTATACAATACAATAGAATATTGGTTACACGTGTGGTGAATAGTACTGTAGAATAGGTAGACACCCACCTAATAAATAACTATGATTTGAAATACAATAGGCATAGAGTACAGCGTGGTATGGTCAGTGACTCGCTGCCTTACTTTATATACCTTGCAACACGTGTTTACAAAATAAAATACTCTTTACAACGGCCCAAGTAATTTGTATATAATTAGATGAGAATTGATATGATTGAGGCCTCTGGTATGATATTAGCTGAGTTGACTTCAGATCTTAATCGCATAGTGGTATTAAGTGTTCAGTGGTGGTTTGGGGTGTTCTTGGATGAATGATAGAGAATTTGGGTGCTCTGGGTTAAAAGAGTGGTCCTAGGTGCTCTTGGATGAAAGATATTGATTCTGGGTGCTCTGAGATAAAATATAGTGGTTCTGGGCGCTCTAGGGTGAAACAGTGGTCCCGTGTGCCCTGGGATAAAAAGGTAGTGGTCCGGGTGCTCTGGGGTTAAAGATATTGGTCCTTGGTGCTCTGAGGTAAAATATATTGGTTCTGAGTGCTCTTGGGTAAAATATAGTGGTTCTGGGCGCTCAGGGATGATAGATAGTGATTCCGATTGCTCTGGGATAAAAAAAAAAGTGGCTCTGGGTGCTCTCAGGTAAAAGATAGTGGTTCTGGGTTCTATTATTGGTAAAAGATAGTGGTTCTAGGTGCTCTGAGATAAAAGATAGTGGTTCTGGGTGCTCGTTGGTAAAAGATATTGATTCTGGATGCTCTTAGGTATAAGATAGTGATTCGAGGTGCTCTGAGGTAAAAGATAGTGATTCTGGGTGCTCTTAGGTAAAAGATAGTGGTTCTGGGTGCTCTGGGGTAAAAGATAGTGGTTCTAGGTGCTCTGGGGTAAAAGAGAGTGGTTCTGGGTGCTCTGGGGTAAAAGATAGTGGTTCTAGGTGCTCTGGGGTAAAATATAGTGGTTCTGGGTGCTCTGGGGTAAAAGATAGTGGTTCTAGGTTCTCTTAGGTAAAAGATAGTGGTTCTAGGTGCTCTGGGGTAAAAGATAGTTGTTCTGGGTGCTCTGGGGTAAAAGATAGTGGTTCTAGGTGCTCTTAGGTAAAAGATAGTGGTTCTGGGTGCTCTTAGGTAAAAAATGGGTTCGAGGTGCTCTTAGGTAAAATATAGTGGTTCTGGGTGCTCTTAGGTAAAAGATATTGGTTCTGGATGCTCTGGGGTAATATATAGTTGTTCTGGATGCTCTTAGGTATAAGATATTGGTTCTGGGTGCTCTTAGGTAAAAGATAGTGGTTCTAGGTGCTCTGGGGTAAAAGATAGTTGTTCTGGGTGCTCTGGGGTAAAAGATAGTGGTTCTAGGTTCTCTTAGGTAAAAGATAGTGGTTCTATGTGCTCTGGGGTAAAATATAGTGGTTCTGGGTGCTCTGGGGTAAAAGATAGTGGTTCTAGGTGCTCTGGGGTAAAAGATAGTGGTTCTAGGTGCTCTTAGGTAAAAGATAGTGGTTCTAGGTTCTCTGGGGTAAAAGATAGTGGTTCTAGGTGCTCTAAGGTAAAATATATTGGTTTTGGGTGCTCTTAGGTGAAAGATATTAGTTTTGGGTGCTCTTAGGTGAAAGATATTGGTTTTGGGTGCTCTTAGGTAAAAGATAGGGGTTCTGGGTGCTCTGGGGTAAAAGATAGTGGTTCTAGGTGCTCTGGGGTAAAAGATAGTGGTTCTAGGTGCTCTTAGGTAAAAGATAGTGGTTCTAGGTGCTCTGGGGTAAAAGATAGTGGTTCTAGGTGCTCTAAGGTAAAATATATTGGTTTTGGGTGCTCTTAGGTGAAAGATATTGGTTTTGGGTGCTCTTAGGTGAAAGATATTGGTTTTGGGTGCTCATAGGTAAAAGATAGGGGTTCTGGGTGCTCTGGGGTAAAAGATAGTGGTTCTAGGTGCTCTGGGGTAAAAGATGGTGGTTCTAGGTTCTTTTAGGTAAAAGATAGTGGTTCTGGGTGCTCTTAGGTAAAAGATATTTGTTCTGTGTGCTCTGGGGTAAAAGATAGTGGTTCTCTTAGGTAAAAGATAGTGGTTCTAGGTGCTCTGGGGTAAAAGATAGGGGTTCTGGGTGCTCTGGGGTAAAAGATAGTGGTTCTGGGTGCTCTTAGGTAAAAGATAGTGGTTCTAGGTTCTCTGTGGTAAAAGATAGTGGTTCTAGGTGCTCTTAGGTACAAGATAGTGGTTCTGGGTGCTCTGGGGTAAAAGATAGTGGTTCTGGGTGATCTGGGGTAAAATATAGTGGTCCTATGTGCTCTGAAATAAAAGATAGTGGTTTTGTCGACCCATTATCACTTTCAGGTAATCCACATAGGTAACATGTTTATAAGTAGCGCTCTCTAACGGATAACACTGGATATGAAAGATGGTGGTTTTGAGATGAAAAATTGTGAGTCTGGGGGCTCTGGGAAAGATTGTGGTTCTGGGTTGAAGGATAATGGTTTGGTGTTCTGAGATGAAAGATTGAGGTTTCGGGTGTTCTGGGGTGGATGGTAGTTTTGTCCACACATCACAGCCTTCAGGTAGTCCACATGGGTAGCCTAACAATGTTTATTTTAACATCTCTTACAACCCTGTCGATATAAATAGGCCTAAGATATGTAAATGACCACATCTAATTTGAATATTATAAATGGAATAGCTTTACCATGACCAGTATATTGTGACATTTCGCCATTTATTTTACTGTTTACATTACCTACTTTTATGACTCGACTCTTCTCAGAGGTGATGAAATCTGTCCTATTTAATTTGATGTGAAAAACTCCATTAGCCTAATTAGAAACGACAAATAGGCTTTAAAATGGTCGTTGACTTTCTAGTACTTGGTGTAAGCTTAGAGTCATTGGTGTAGAGTGCAAATTCTTACATTCCGGTGAACATCTATCTTCTTGTCATCTAGGCCGAGGTCTGTGGATTAATTTTTAACCCATGAAAGGTCTAAAGCCTCGGTTCCCAACCTTTTGGATTCTTCGTACCCCTATTTTTTTTTTTTAAAAAAAACCCTGGTACCCCTTTGCCCACTCTTAGTAACATTGAGAGCCAACATGAAAGTAAAAGGATATTTGTCGGTTTGATATTTAATCCATTCCATACTTCTCAGGGACCCCTTGTTGTGTTTGCTGGTACCCTCTTGGGGTACTAGAGCCCCCGGTTGGGAACCGAGGGTCTAAAGCTTTCCTAGGCTAAGGCTATGTATGAATATTATAGAGAGTCTTACCACACCCCATCTCCCCTCTATTTCAGTCATCGACAAACAGTAGGTAGACCTGAGCCTATTTCCTAATAAATGTGTTACAAAATTAACCTAAATATTCAACCTACTGTCGCGTTAATTACGTGCAACATATGAAAGTTGCATAATTTTTTAAATTTAGGCCTACAACTATATTTTTACAATGCGGTTTATATATAGTTTATCGACGTATGTATAGTTTACGAGAGACCCGTGATCTTTCTTGTAACAGGTGCGCTTTTTGACGTAATTAGCTTCTATTAAATGAGGTTGAAAAAAAAATCATTCCGATTTAATATCAACTATACCTGGGCTAAATAATTACAGTTATGGCTAAGCCACATTGCCTTGTATTCTAAATAAACCAAGGAGTAAGAATTATTTAGAGTGTTTACGGTAACCTATAGTATTGTATAGTAAAGATAATATGGCGCGAAGCATTTATCAATGAAAAAATAGTGGTTTACTATTGGTCTATCACGCGAGTCAATCAAACACTTCACGACAGGCCCCGAATCTTCTTTCTTGTTTAGTTGAAAGTTAAACATCGAACATGGATTACAAGATAATTTTGTTTTGAGACAAAAAACCTAATTTTTCAGTTGTTTTGTTGAATAAATCGTGTGTACTAGGCCTGCTACCAGACGAAATCTGACGTTGCGCCATCTGCTGGTGTGAAGAGAAACACGTTGTAGTCTGCTAGAAATACAATGGCTGCTCAACCGAACAGGAGTCATTTATATCCTTCTGTAAATAATGGCGGTGAAATGGATAATATAAACTCAAATAACATTTCCAATAATGAAGCTCAAGTAGACCTATTGGTACGTATGGAAATTTAATTTTTGTGCTAACTCTTCTTTTCAGAAAGGCCTAAAACATGATTTTACTACAGGCGAGTTTCGGCACTTGACATGCTCACGCATCTAACGCGGGTAACGAAAGCAGACACTAGACTGGCTTCCGCTAAACTCTTAATATCTTAAAATTTTAGGGAAATTTTCTCTACTTTGAATTTTAAAAAGATAATATAATGTTTCATTTGTATTTTGAAATATTTAGAATTGATTCGGAGGTGAAATTCGTTGTAAACATGCAGGATAAATTCGTCCTTTTCGCTTGTTTTGATTTTGGCCGTGCATCAAGATGGCGGGCTGCCGAGATGTCCATATTTAGAAAAGAGATAATCTCGTTTTCAGGAATGTAAACAAGACCACGTGGATAGACTCAAGTTCGGCAGTTTTTTTGTGTCGGTAAACGAACATGACCTGACTTGACCTAGCCTACATTTTGACTTAGTTTTTTTTCTTTAGTAGATATACCGAATACCGTGTTTCTTATTTAGGATTTGGAAAAAGATTTTTATTTTTAAACGAAATATTTTTCCCAATTAATAGGACTAGGAGGCTTAATATCTTGTACATTAGATCTAATGATTATGCCTAATGATATCAATTTTAAAGAGGGCTAGCCTAATGCTAAAACGTATTTGTAATTTGCTTTAAAAAATGAAAAATTCTTATTTGTTTTCATCTATATCTCACCCAGCAGTGATGTCCACAAGGAATAAAAATGCGCTTAGGCCTAGTAAAAATGGGTCCATAGTTGACCATAAAAATATTATATTCCTAATTACTTATTGTCCAAGGCAATGAAGATAAATTTTGTATGGGAATGGATTTAATCAAGCCAATAACATGTTTATTACGATTAAAATTTTAATGACCACACATGGCTTGACCGGTGGCACAGCTTCTTTTGAACAAGATGAAATCTATCAATGATTAAAACAGATTCAATGATCCATGACTAGGAGATCATAGCCATTGATAGTAAACAACAATAGGCCTAATACATAGGTATCTACAGTCTTTCTACAGTGGGGTAATGAAGGTAGGGCAGTAAGCAGTAAGCTTATATTTATTAATTAGGGGCCTGTCCACTGGAATTAGACTTTAAGGTCAAGCATATTGAAAATCTAACACGATTGACAAGTCTTTGGTGATTCAAGGTTGATGGACATTTTGCAGAGACAAATTGGGGTACCATATCTGTTTTGTCTGACAATACAAATTTTTTTGACTGACACAACCAACTTTTGAAAGCACACCACTGCCTTTAATTTTTTTCTTACTTGTTTTGCATATCAGATTTAGGATTTGATTTCCAATTAAGCTTATATAACAAAGTGTTAAATGCCTTCAAGTGCATCCCTTAGGAGTTAATAGGCTCTTGTCCAAAGGGCCATTTCTTTGAAATGTCAGAAAACTGAAAAAGGTAGAACTCCTTGAAATTAGAAGTGTTATCAAGGTATATCTCTTATGATTGCACTTCAGGTCAAATTGAATTAAATGTTGGCCAATATTATGTACTACCCACAGGCCATTTAGAATGACCATTCAGGTCTATTAATGGTGGTAATTGATAATTATGTGACTCAAGATGAAGTCATTTCAATCAGAATTCTCAATTGGTCCGTGTTGTTAACTTGTTATTGATGAGTAAGGCATGACACATTGATAATAATAAAAAACACTGTCATGAAAAGCAATATCCGATATGGTATTCGTGTATGTTATTCCAGTTAACTCAAATTTGTCTAAGCATTAAAGCGATTGTAAAGCATATTTCTAAACTTTGTATGTGTATTGGGGACACTGATGGCACCAATTTTTACCATTCCAATTTCGATTCTGACATCTGTGGTTCCTATTAGTGTTGTCATAAAACGCTTTAGTTTAAGTGCAACTGCAAGAACCACAGATGTTGGAATGGCGTAAATTGATGATATCAGTGTCCCTGGTACACATACAAAGTTTAGAAAAAAGTTTTTTGACAGCCTCAAATTTGTCTGAGCATTAAACAAGTTTGTCAAGAGTTCATATCACACTGTCAACAACATTGATACTAATTTATTAAAAGTCCAATATTTAGCCTTCAGATAGTGTTCTTATCAGCCTTTTATGAAATCATACCTGAAAGATCTTCAAAGGATTTGATAAGCCTGATTAATACTAGGCCTAATTAATTGATTGATAGGGATTATTATCTTGTAGATGCTAATGTTGATAAACCCTGAGTGGCCATTATCACCTAGTGGATTCTAATTAAGAGGTAAACATATGATGCAATGTTATGGACAACATGCTGGTAGAGTTTTGTTTACTAATAGTTACAAATTGTTTGTGAAGGCCATTCATTGAAACACCAGGTTTTACTGCTGCCATATAAATTGACAACAGCTTTTTTCGCAGAAATGAATTACGGTTTGACACTAAAATCTTAAAAAATCTAGGAGGTTGAATATGATAGATAGATATATAATGTCCTCATATGAATATATTGGGCGTTTTTTTGGTTTTTTTGCAGTACTTCTGATAACCCATAAATAACCACTAGTACAGAAGTGGTCATTTTGCATTGTTGTGGACAGGTAACAGATGATGCAATATTTTTTAAGGTTTTTTTAAGGGGAACTGTTTTGCTGGTACTTTTTTACTAGTAAATACCGGTATGTAAGCTTTTATATAGCTGTATCAATAATTGATATAATAGTCCAAAAGTGGTCATTATCATCTGGTTGTTATGGTCATCACGTAAACAGATGATGCAATATTGATACAGTTTTTTGGGGGGGAATGGTTTTGCAGATCATTATTGGTACTTTGTTTCTAGTAATTACCTATATAAATAGTAAATACCGGTATATATATATAGCTGTATCAATAATTGATATAATAGTCCAAAAGTGGTCATAATCACCTGGTTGTTATGGTCATCACGTAAACAGATGATGCAATATTGATAAAGTTTGTTTACTGGTCAAAACATACAAGATGTGATATTGGTATTAAGGGAGATAACTAGTGTTATATTTTGATCAATAATGATGATGCAATGTTTCTCGAAATGTTGACATTTGTTGGAAAGGTCGAATTGTTCATAAGTAAAGATTTGTATGTGGTACCAGTATAAGGCCTGATACGTTACGTAAGGTAAAGTTACGTTCCAAGCCTGTCTAAAAATAAGAATTCTACGAGATCAGACTAAATGAACAATACTTTTCTTGCTCTTTAGAAATAAGGTGATGAACATAAATTTAACGTACTCTTTAAAGGGATTGTAAAGAGGTTTTCTAAACTTTGCATAATATGTATCGGGGACACTGATAGCATCAGTTTGCACTATTCCAATTTCCATTCTGACGTCTGTGGTTCTTCCAATTCCACTTTGCATAATATGTATCGGGAACACTGATAGCATCAATTTGCACTATTCCAATTTTCATTCCGATGTCTGTGGTTCTTGCAATTCCACTTAAACTAACATGTTTTATGAAGCTACTATTGATATCTATGGAGATCAGTTGGGGTGACATCTTGAAATTCAAGGAAGCATTGCAAATGGAGACAATGATGAATTATTAAAACAATTAAAACTGTCATCAACGTGGAAATCTACAAGTAATTGATCACATTTTGAGTCAACCTTGTAAAACAGTAAAATGAACCGAACTCAGACAGTCTTTCATCCCGACCTTGTTGTCGAACTTAAACAGTAAACATAAACAACAGGAAAATAAACAAAAACAAAAATAGAAACCAAAGAAAGTCAGGGTGCACTTGAAACATGAAATCGTGTTCTTTGATTGACAGATTGGGTAGACAATCTATTTACAATGCTTCTAAAAATAACTGATGGGTTATGTAATGAATAAATTTCAATCCTGCTGAGTTTGTTTATTTATGATATTAAAATGTAACATCAACAAATTATATATCTGAGTTCACTTTGTCTTCTAAATGATTCGAAAAAAAAGGAGCACTTCCTATCCTGCTTCTCATAGCACAAGTCTAGCTGATGAAGCCATTACAGTGCTAGTGCAGGTCAAAAGGGATGGCAAGAAAAAGCATATAGTTGTTTGAATGATGACATAAAACCCAGGCCCTGTGCACATTAATGATCCCTTGACAGTTTGATTAGAAATAGGAGTAGGCTAATGCCATTGTCTTGGCAAACATTCACTCATTGCACACTCCATGGTGTTTGCCTATCCTCGGGCAGAAAGACTCTATTTCATTTCAGAAAGTTTTGGGTTAATTTCTAAGCCAGGACTTCTCAATTAATTTTTGTTAAGGGACAAAATTTGAAAAAAAAATACAAGGGCCAAATAGAGCTTACTGGTAGATAGTAAAGCGATCAAAGCGTTTTAGCGGAAGGAGTCACTCTTGTGGGGCCATTCTGAAGGGAGCTTGTGGGACGCCATTTGTAAAGGCCTGTTCTAAGCTGATGAAATTTGTTTTGTTTACGTTGTTATTGATCTGTAGACGAGTATAGGGTGATGTTTGTGACGTCACTTGTTGATACTCTGTCAGATCAAGCTGTTGTAACATGATTTATTGTATGATTAGCATTATTATTGGAACAGTCTTATTTATATCAATCTAATTTTCTCTTTATTGATTTCGTTAATTTTAACAATGATTCAGCCTTGTGCTAGTTTTGTTATAAAAACTACAATTGTTTTGTTATTGCCAAAGTTGTGGAATTCGACCTGTAAAAATTAAAAACATGTTATGAGTTAAAGAGACCCCCTTGCCCTATCTTGTAGAAATCCTACAGGATCCAGGATTTAGGGAAAGGGGGGCTCTGAAATATAAAACGTTTTCAAATTCAACGGCACTGCGAGCAGCATATATATATAGCGGGTTTGGTCAAATTGGGTACCCAGTAATGCAGTGTCAACCAAAAATGGGGAGAGGTGGGGGGCTCGAGCTGACTTTATGAAGTCCCTAATGGTCTTGCCTTGAGTTAAGAAGGCATATTGGAAACCCCTCTAAGAAATTCTGTTTTTTGATAAGCTCATTTGAAAAAGTACTATGTTTAAGAATGACTAAGGTGTGAGCTATGTCTGACTGTGTTCTGTGTATTGATGCCAATACAGTTAGTAGGTGTTACTGACTTAATTTCTTAATATTGGCTGAGTTAAATATAGGTAGAACGAAAGAATTTAGATCTTCAACTCTAAAACGGTATATAAATATCTCTCCTGTTTATTTTTGATACAGTGAGAGTCTGATAAAATAATTTAGATATTTTCAAAGTTCACCAAGATAACTTTTAGATTTCAACCTTCAAATTGGTTTCTCTTGAGTCAGAAGTAATTTCCTAACACTTCATGCTGTCTTAATTCATGTACAGATTTTTTCTGTCTAATTTCGTTGGAATGTAAAGGATGATATTTTCATATTGAGTGCATTTCACATTTGAATATACCTGATTAAAAACAGGCAATTGAAATCAAAGAAGTTCCATTTCCGTCTTTTCAATGTTTTATTTGGCAAATGAAGTTGACTGCGCTTTCCTCTATTTTTGCACTAAATTGAACTTGAGCTATCAGTTTTATAAAGCATTCTCTATAAATGAGTGGAAAAACATTATTGCTGCAGGTAGCTGTAATGATTTCAATACTTTTTGAAGGATTTTGCTCTTGAAAGCTAAAGCGCTAGAGGTCATTGTGGCTTAGCAAGTTAGTCACCACATACACGTGTCAACCCTTTTCAACAGTACAAGATATTGCTTGTGTCTTCATTTATTGCTAAATGAAAGTAAGACACAAATCTTATAAACGGGATTGTAAATCAGTGATCTACCAGAGGCTACTATTGATATCTATGCAGATCACTGTCAGTGACATCTTAGTTTTAGTGGAATTGCAAGAACCACAGTCGTCCGAATTGAAATTGGAATGCTATCAGTGTCCCTGATAGGCCTACGCATCAAGGTTTAGAAAATCACTTTACAATCCCTTTAAGCTTAAGCAACAATGCCGACTATTTCAGTCAGTTAGAGAAGGATTAAAACAGTTGAATGTAAATAATGTGAACAATTTTTCCATCACGTTTTTGTGGAATGACGGATGTCCTCATTTCTTTACCACACCATATGGTGGGTTGTGTTGTAAACACAGTATGGTTCTAATTTACAGTTAAAACAAAACAAGTTTATATACATACATTGTACTAACTCTATGGTAGCTTATCGTTGGACTGGATACGAACTTGATACCAAACCTGAATCCCAGGCCCTTAACCAGCCCAGTGCTTCAAGGGAGGCAAACATCCAAGCAAGGGGGGCGGTTAAGGAGGCCTTTTGAAAGTTATGGCTTTAATTTCGAATTTTCAGAATTTTGCAAAGGAGAGGATGTAATAGGGGGGCATTGGGCACTGGTATAGTATAAGAAAGTTTACAAATATATACAGCGGCCCGCCCGCAACACCCTCAAGAGTGGCCCTTAAAAAATGAACCTGTGGCTTAAACACTCTGCTCGCTATGTTAACTAAGCTTCATTTGGCCCTTATATTTCATTCATAAAATGCATTTGGCCCCTGAGAAAATTTAATTGAAAAGATTCGATATACAGAAACAAACAATAACAGTTTTTATTTGTGGGTTGCGTCATACATGTCAAGATGATACTAAGACAAGTAATAAGTACTTGGTTTTAGTATAGAATCTTTATTTACGTCATGCCTTAAATGTCAATATTGACTTGCCAAGTTTTTAATCTCAAGGTGGTAACTGAGGCGGAGGCGTGATTCAGCTGAATTTACCAGTAAAGTTGGATTGGAGCTTCTTTTATACCGTGTGCATTTTAGAAACTTTACATTTGCATGTATACAATTTAAATCATTCATAACTTAAATCAGGCCTTATCAAATTGCAGCCTGTGGCACCCTTGAGAATGGCCCCTGACTAGTGACCCCTTTTAGGAAAACGCACTGCTCGCTATGCTAGCTAAGCTTTTTTTGGCCCATATATTTTTTTTCATAAAATGCATTTGGCCCTTTACAAAAATTAATTGAGAAGGCCTGACATAAATTGTGAATAAATCTTAAATTCAAAGATGAAATTTAAAGGATTTTAGTGATACTGAGATGGCCTGAAATAAAGCCTTGAACAAAAATGAGTTCCACAAAAAAAAAAATAAGTCAAAAACTTATAATATTGACCATGACAGAATTTAAAAAAAATTGTTATTGTCCTTAAATATATTGCCAATAAGCTTAATATTCTTTGTTTTGTGATTTTCTTAGAATTGTAAGTCTTAGCCAACCCACTGAGAATTGCCTGATAATCAAGGTAAATAGGTCAGTTTGAAAAACAAGCCTTCAATCTGTAAACTGGAGCAACCTTCTTGGCCCAGTTTTAGATGTTTACAGTACAGATTAAATAGCCATAAGGCTTGGGTTTACCATTTCTACCATTGATTCCACAGAACTACTTGGCATCCTGCCAGCAAGTCTGCTAGCATTACCATGGCATGATGCCAATATTGATGTTTTTGGTCAATGATAATAACATTATTAGATGTCTGAAGGAGACTGTACTTTTACACCTTTTAACCTTGATTCAATTAAATTTATATTTCCTATATTTGATGGACAAAAAATTGTCAATTACATGAAAGAAATTTGGTTTGTTTTTTGTCAAGTTGAATAAGAACATTTATTAATGGCAGATGTTTACTCAATTCTTCAGAGATTCTTTATCTTTTTTTCTCCCAAAATCAAATGTTTATTCTGAATCTTTATCATATAGGCTAACAAGGATTCAGATTGGACACAGAGACATAAACTCTCTAGGACCTCGGTTCCCAACCAGAGGTACTAGTACCCATAGGAGTACTTGCAAACACCACAAGGTGTACCTGAGAAGCTTCTCAGACAATTTTGAAATGTATGAAATAGTTTAAATATCAAACTCCATCAACCGACAAATATCCTTTTACTTTCATGGCTCTAAATGTTACTTAGGGGTACGAAGAGTCCAAAAGGTTGGGAACCGAGGCTCTGGGATCATAATAGTCTCAAGCTGAGCCGAGGACAGACTTCCCCGGGAATGGTTTGGGTGAGTCAAATGATAGCAAACTTCACCTAGTGTGTCCAGAGCGGCAACATTCAACTGAGTTTTGGTCAAAGCCAATTTGCAATTATTGCTGCATACATTTGCCCTGTGTTTCCTATGTATTGGCTGATATAATTTAGCGATATATAGTTCAGCCACAGTACCAACAAATAAAATTTGTTCAGTCTGTCCTCAGCACTAGTAGACAAGGTAAAACTCAAGGTGTCTTGGATCATTAATTTCGTTACAGTACATACAAGGTATTGTTTTATGGGAATACGTGTTGAAAACATTTTAAATATATTTCTATTGTCAACTGTTAAAATTCATACAAACAGTTTAATAAAAACATAAGTTTATTATTGTCTCAGTATTTTCTAAAGCTGAAGGATTTACGTTTCAATGGAAGATTTAAGTTTATTACTACCCCACTAAGGCCCAATTGATTGGCTCAAATTTCAAATACCAACTTGGAATTCACAACTTTGGTACACATTGGCAAAGATATCTAAAAATTATAGAGTTTGTTATGATCTGTAACTGCCGAGTTTTGAATACAAGAGGGCAAAGTTTAAGATCAGGCAATATGTTTGAATGCAAGTTCTTGGGTTATAAATTTGTCAATGCCAGTAAAGAATTTTCAATCATGTGTATGGGTTATTTTCTAGAATCAAGTTTATTTTTAACAGAAAATGGACAAGAATGAGGTCTGAAATGTAGATGACTTTGTGATTAGATTTTTTTACAATGTCACTCACCTCTAAATAAACTTTTCTTTTCCTTGAAAAGAAAATTTTTTTCAAGCCCATAATGAAAACAATTAATTTTGGGCGTAAATGACCCTGAAACTTTTCTTGTGAAATTAATGCAATTTTTCACCTTGAAGAAAAGGAATTTCCATACACACCTTATTTCATCATCACATTGTTTTGGTTTGATAATAGTCGAAACCATAACTCACAGCTTATGTTATTTGCCAGGAAATCCCCAAAAGAAAAAATAATTTAAAAGCGTTAATGACCTACAGTACTTTTTTAAATTTTTCACCTTGAAAAAAAAAGAATTGTCACACACCTCTACGATATTTCATCACCATTGTTTTGGTTTTATAGTAAACCATAATATTTTGTTTGACGTCATTGACTGATTTATTGTACTGTGACATTGACAAGTGTCCTACAAACCTCAGCTCATGTAGTAATTAATATTATTAAAGCTACCATGAAATGTGAAAAACAGTCTCGAATTTCTGCACTAAGAAAATAACAAAGATACCAATATTGAATATGAATACCTCTATTTTGCCCATTTCCTTGTTCTTGGGAAATATTATAACTCTTTGGATTAACATTGTGATATAGACAATACATGAAATATATTTTACAAACATGAGCTCATAGTGTAGTAATTAATATTATTAAAGCTACCATGAAATGTGAAAAACAATCTTGAATTTCTGCACTAAGAAAATAACAAAGATGTCCTTGTTCTTGGGAAATATTAGAATTCTTTGGATTAACATTGTGATATATATATTGTAATTATTTTATTAAAGCTTCCACGAAATGTTAAAAAAACGCCTCAAATTTCTGCATTAAGAAAAATTTGATTCACACCTTACATGGATAGGTGTTTCAAAAAGAGTAAGCATTGTCAGTTATGGGTGAAACACACACCACTGTATAAGTTGATATTGAACTGTAAAAGTACTGTTTCGGACATCTGGGCCTCATCAGTGCAGTGATGATATTGGAGTTGAGGTTTGGCTATATAGCCTCCTTAGATGATCCAACATACGTGATACCATCGTACCATGTCAGAGTGCTCAAACTAGCAAGCTTCGCAATTAATGTTTATGACAATGGTACACTCCAGATAGATATAATTGGTTTACCGTACCACTAGTTTAACTATTTCTGAAGGTTATATTACCATTGTCTGGTTAAGTACAATAATTTAAAGTTGGTTCACCCCTTCAAGAGGGTAACTTACCTTACACATGTCAAATATTAACTTACATTACACCACTATAAATATTATTACCCCTATCATTTTAAATATTTCACATTTTTTAAAGTCTGATCTTAACTTTTATTGTGTTGCACTCGACTGAAGTGCTATAAAATTATAAAGTGACGAAACTTGACAATAATTTAACCAATAATATATTGTCACGATTTTTCAAAAATAGAAACAATTCAAGAGAATCCAAGTGTCTTATGACCATGACGTCACTTTCCCAAAAGCTATTAATAATATCGTATTAAAAAATCAAAATTTGGGCTGGTTCCCTTTAATTTTAAAGGGATTATAGACGTTTAAGGACGGCACTACCAGTGATCCACCGGAAGCTACTATTGATATCTATGAAGATCAGTGGGGGTTATGTCATATAACATAAAACTCGTTAGTTTAAGTGGAATTGCTAGAACCACAGACGTCGGAATGGAAATTGGAATGACGCAAATTGATGCTATCAGTGTCCCCGATACCGATACACATACAAAGTTTAGAAAACCTCTTTACAATCCCTTTAAGGGTATCAACTTCCAGTTACCGGTACTTGTATCTCAAAACCTAATAATATAATGATTCAGGTATCAAGTGGCTACAATTAGTTGTAATATTGAAAGTTTTGTGGTTATCAATGTTATCTTTTCAAATTGTCTGGTAGCGGCATTCTAAATCACCTGATGTCACTCTAGAAATATGACTGAGTTTCTCAACAATAATGCCTATAAAATACCTTTCTCCTTGTTTTGCACAGTTGTTCCACTTGGATCAACCTATTTACTATTTAACTTACAAAATATACCCTTACATTTGTATTTGTAATCAAATCACCTGATATCACTCTAGAATGATTGAGTTTGTCAACAATAATGGAATCTATAAAATACCTTTCTCATTGTTTTGCACTGTTGTTCCGCTTCTTATTTACTGTTTGTCAGACTTACAAAATATACCCTTACATTTGTATATAAAATCAGGCTGGGGTCGATTAGGATTACGTAGATATGGCTCACCTTAACCTGATTATTACCTGATTGTTATTATTACCTATATAAGCTTATATTAAGGTTATTCCTACACATATCTATTGATATTTTAATTTTTTACCCTGATTGATTCAGTATTGATACACCTATTGTCTTACCAAGTTGTGTTTTCCTTACTAAAACATAGTGGTTTGTAAAAATTGGTCTCATATACTTATGTGGTTTATAATTAGTTATTTAGTGGTTTATTATTGGCTAGTGCTTTGAATTTATAGAGATAATTTGCTTTGTAGATTTTGTTTTATTAATTTTGGGATTTTAAGTTATAAGTTAGAAAATATGAATTCAGCTTTCAGTTTTATCTGTGCCTTCAGCGTATTTCTGTGTCGCTTTTTATACCTTTTCTAGGTAAGTTATCCTAATCTTTTTATATGTGTGGTTAAAAGGAAAATTAAGGATATAGGTGTTTCATCTCCAGAAAATTCATAGAAAAGTTGTTAAGTCAGTGTGGATAAGGTAAGACAAGTACAAAACATAATAAAATGTGTTTTGAATGAAAAATAATGTTATTTGAATGAGAATATGGCGTAATCCTAGATTTTTAACCTTCAAGTTTATAATTTTGTCAGATTTATGAGTTTTTACTATAAACGTCTAGAATATAAACTTATTGTTGATGAAATAAGAAGAAATGTTGAAATATTTTTTAATTTCAATTTAGATTTTATTGTTTTCTTCACTATATGTATCTAGTTTTTTTAAGTAGGGCTCCTGCACTGTCTTCAACTCTGCATAATTTGTGATGTTCACTTCGATTAAAACCTATAGCTTTAGAGAATAAAGATTCATTGAGATAACAATTTTGTTGAAAAGATTTTTGTTGTAAGGTTCAGTTTTCCATTAAAACACCTGAATTGTCATTCTGTGATCAGATTATCAAACTTGACATCCCTTTTGGATTCCACTTGATGAATATTGTTGCTTTGTGAAAAACAGGAGCTAGGTTGTGATATTTATTGCTGATTTACTGAATCAATTGTTGACTTATATTACAATGTATTTTTGGGATTTTTATAACACAGTCTTCGTATGTCCAGTGATGAAAGTGCAGATAGGTTATTTTCATTAAGGTGCAACAATAAGTGCTTCAGTTCATTTACATTCCTTGACAGTTAAACAAAAAAAAAGAGTAGACACTGATGTTATTGCAGCTCATGTGTAAAAAGTTGTCATTGCATCATACAACCACTATCGTATTCGATACACTCGTTTTCATTAGCTCAGTAAATTTAGTGTAGGACGTAAAACATACATTGAGTCAATAAAATGGGATATTAAACTTTATTTTATGTGCGTATATTTGAAGTTAATTTTGTTCTAGACAAAATATAAATAATTTTATTTCAGTTATTGTATATTGTAAATATAAGCTATAGATATGAAATATTGATCTATATGGTGTTTACCCAATAGTGACAAGTTTTCAATATTAACATCTGTTTATTAGACCTAGAATTGGCAGTTATTGTGATACAATGTGCTACAGGGTTGTTGAACTCTATTGTTAATTAACTCTGTGAATATTCATGATCCAAATTACGAATATTAATACATCAATTATTATGATGGAAAGAAACCAGGAGGAATTTATAATTAACCAACCAAATCGTTATAATAATGAATTACGTAGGAGAAGTGTGTCGGGAGATTCTCCTATTGCTTACACTGGACCTGTTAATATTGAGGTAAGGGGAATAACTCTTGATTGTAGAAAGCATAGGCTGCTCATAATAGTTCCAGGTTAAAAAGCACACGAGAGTGAGAGTCTGCGACTCTTTTGGGTTTACCCTCAATATATGGTACAAAATGCCAAAGGCCAAATCCATCATGATTTAAACTACTTATCACAAGAAAATAATTGAACAATCAAATCAAATATATTTCCACACAAGAAATATTTTAGAAGAATTTGTTATTGCATGAAACTAGTAAAAACTTGTGGGTTGCTGTGTTTTAGGATGTGTTTAGTTTCTGTGTTGAGTGTGGATTTCTCTTAGTGGCTGTATTTATGTTAAAATTCATTGTTTATGTTTATCACCTTTCATCAACAAACGGGACTTTTTTTAAAGTCATACATCTATCTCATTAAGTCATAAAAATAAGAGGGATGTTTGCTCCTTAGGACACCTGGATTTTTGAAAAACTCACGATAAATTGTGTTGTTATGTGCTATTTCTGAATGTACATTGTACATTCCACACTATGCCAAATTTTTTATTGTAAGATTTTAAAAAATAGTCCGGAATACCGTATTTGATATATGCCATGAAAAAATCAAAAGTTTAAATATGCTAGACAAACTGTAAAACTGTACCTGACAAATGAAACAAACTGCCCCACCCTATGTAAGCGAAAATAATGTCCGGGGGTATTTATGTCCGGGTTGGACATAATACACTAGATAGAACTGTCCTTTATTTAGTTATGGACATTAATCACTAGTTAAAAATGTCCATTGGACATGTTTCATTAGTGCAAAATGTCCAGCGGACATTTTCCACTGGCAAACATTGTACACTTTTACACCTACTCTTCACTATTCCGCTAAGAAATAAACATACAGTATCAGTTACGTTACCACTAGTGCTGGGTATTGCCAACCATGTCACGATACGATACATATCGCGATACAAAGGTCACGATACAATACGTATCGCGATATGGGACAAATGGACGAAAATTAAAACTTCATTTTCAAAGTTTCAATATTTATTGATTTAAAGCTTTAAAACTTTTTAATTTGGTATTTAGTTGATAATAGTGGTCCATATCCACATCTTAAAATATTTCCCAACAATTTCAATCAAGTCAGTTAGAAAACATTTGTGATTTCATACGCTGACTTGTAAAAAATTCCTCACTTTTTATGAAAGGAGAGGTATCGTCAAGTATTGATACACGACCTCGCGATATCGTATCGTGGCGAGTCGTATCGCGATACATCGATACAACGATATATCGTGCCAGCACTAGTTACCACTACATTATCATTTTCATCTCATGTCATTCATTCAATTTTATTTAGAATTTTGGCTTTTTGAGATGGTTTGTGTATGGCTTGCTTTTATTCCTTTCAGAGAGGAACAGAGAAGTATACTGACCCAGCTGCCGCAGCATCTGGCATCGAAAAAACAGGCGCATGGTTTAAGGCAGAATTTCCCGAAGCTACCCTCCACATTGAAGAGATAGTAATTATGAATTATGTCCCTTTACATCTTCTGCTTTCTCCTTGCTTTTGCTTGCTAGTCAGAGACAAAATATTCTTTTTATTAACTCATGGTTATTGATATTGAATTGTGTTGATAAATCTGCACTGAAAATCAACCCAGGTCAAAATCATCATGATATTGCTATTCAAAATAGATTCATACCCTTTTCAATTATTATCAGGCAATTTGTGGCCTTTGTTATGTCATCTTTGACATTGTTTTCATGCATAAGTTTAAGCTTAAAGGGACTGTAAAGAGGTTTCCTAAAACTTTGTATGTGTATCGGGGACACTGGTAGTCATAAAACGCGTTAGTTTTAGTGGAATTGCAAGAACCACAAACGTGGGAATGGAAATTGAATGGCACAAAATGATGCTACCAGTATCCCCGATACACATACAAAGTTTAGGAAACCTCTTTACAATAAGCTTATGCATGAAAAATATTAAAAAAATGACATAACAAAGGGCACAATTTGCTCAATAGTCTTATTCAATGGCTGTTTACATGAAACTTTCCACCAGTGGTATATGAATTTGTCTCTGATTACAATATCTCTATAACTTGTGGCTGTGGTACTACCTCCAACCTTTGACCTCTATAACCTTCCACATTTTAACACCTTAGCCCTCTCTCTTAACCCTAAACTGTTGTATCTGCCTGCTTAATATCTGCTTTTTACTCCATTATTCTTATGTATACTTTACTAACATTTTCAGTAAATATATTTGGCATTATTGCTGTAAGCATCATAAATTGATGTTGTGGTTAAGGGTTTGGATTTGTTGGAGACGAACCAGAATGGTTTGTAGAATCTAAGTACCGTATGTCGTGGAGCGCCACAGCCGCTAGCCTGAACACAAGGTTCCAACAAGAAAAAATTTAACCATTCTGAACCATTGTTCAGGGTTTGAATGTTGAAGTCTGATTATCATTTAATACTTTAAAATTTTATTTTTGTTAATTCTTTATTTAGATAAGCTTACGGATTAAACTAATTTAGACAAAGATGTGTTTTCAGGATACCTTTTTTACAGGAAAAAAACATTACAATTAATTTTGTCGAAAGGAAGATTTTTTGAGAAATGAACTAAGAATAAGTTGTTTATTCACATTCAGCCATTTTCTAATCATAAACATTTAAGAGTTCATTTTGTTATTATTATCAAAAGAGATGAATAATTATATAATTTAAAAAAATGAAAAAATTGTCTGAAAACTTCCTGTGATGTTAAAGGCCTATGAAACAGAAAACGGAAATTATTATGTCAACAAAAGACAGTAATTAAATCTTTTTATTGTGCTTTAAAAATTCTAAAAAAGTTTTTATTCAAAGGCTAAGTTGTGCTTATTCTTTTTTTTTTTCAATTTTATTTGACGACCAAGGATATCAAAGAATTTAAATGACATTTACATCAGAAGAAGAAACAACATAAATGCTTACCTTTCAGGTTCTTACTGGGTTTCTCACATCAAGATATTGTGAAATATTGTCATAAAATAAGAAAATGAAAAATCAGTTCAGAGAGGTTGATATTATGTCATTGATTATGGCCACTTTCAAACTAAAGAGTAAACTGACTATGGATACTTGCAATGTGTGTTTAAGGGGATTGCAAAAGGGTTTTCTGAGCCTAAGGCCACAATAAATAAATTCATAGATTATCATCCAAATTTTCCAAAAAAATGGGGAGGGAGGGGAAATTTTATTTTTTATTTTTTATTTTCTAAGCTCAACAGAAGGCAACCATTTGAACATATTTGTGTATAAAAAGAAAATGAGGTGTTTTTCCTTACCATAATATGAAAATATGACTAAAAAATGTCGTAAAATGAAATTTTCGTGACTGAACTACAATAAAAAATTTCAGTCAGCACTGATAGGGGTGGGTCGGGAGGGGATGATAATCTATTTTTTTTTTTTATTGTGGCCTTATATATGTACGGTATATTGCACTTTTGCACTTTAATCCAAGACATCTTTAGCTTTTGCACTTAAAACTAAACTTATTTATTTATCGTTTCTCAAATGTATTTCTCAAAAGCTGCTTATGATTTATTTCTTTATTTTTTATAATAAATAGCATTTCTATAATAACAGGAAGTACAGAATCTGAAGGAGAAATGAATGATACAAGTTGAGGCCATAAATGGCTATGATAACCTAAAAAAAAATTAATTAGAAACATATAAGTGCCTTTAAATTTACCTGTATAGATCTGGGGCCTTATTCTCGAAAACTTAACTTAGCATGATTTTAGTGATCCAGTAATCCGATTGGTCAGTTACAAAAATTGAATTTAATTTAAGAATTTTTATCCAATCAGATTGCTGTATTTCTTAAAATCTGGATTTTATCTAAGTTAAGTTTTCGGGAATAAGGCCCCATGTGTTGTACCATTATGATATTTAAGGACTGAATATTTCCAAGTAATGACATATGTAATGTCTGCCAAATACAGCCATTTCAATAGCCCTGATCGACACTAACGTATTAAAATTTGACTATTTTTCAGAATCCCAATGAAAGTTTAGCACAAGATGTGTCGAGTACAGCTGTACTCACACCATTGGATGATGACTTGGTGGGAAACGTTGAAGATCCTGGAGATCGTGGAAACTGGACTGGAAGATTTGACTTCCTCATGTCCCTGTTGGGTTACTCTGTGGGTCTGGGAAATGTCTGGAGATTTCCTTATTTAGCTTACAGCAATGGAGGAGGTTTGTTTTCCTTTTCTTTTTTGCACTTTTTGCATCCAATTCTGGACCAAGTACCGTACTACAATCTGAATCTGTTCTGCAAAAGGAAACTCAACATCCAAAATTATGGTATGGCAAATTATTTGCATCAGACTTTTCAAATAAGCAAGCATGTCATTAAGTTTAGGAGATATCATAGTTATCTTTGGGAGATGGCATTAGAAATAAGTGAACAATAAGTGAACTATGTCAACATAGTAGCTCATTTTGGATACTATCGTGCATAACATTTATCAGAATGAAAGTGAATGTCGAGTTTGTGTACAATCGCATAAAAAAAATTCAACAGTTCTCATGAGCAACTTGTATCGAACACCCTATAGTAGTGAATAATCAGTTGGCTGCATTACTATAATAGCTATACATCATTATTCAAAATTAGATCAAATCTAAAAAAACATAATTGTAAACGAGGCTCATTTGATGAGTATAGAGGTAATTAACTGGTCAACCTTCAATAATATTAATAAATTAGAAAGATGGTGGAAACATATGTGTTTAATAGATATCATAAAAAAAAACCATACAATCTCTAATAAAATTGTCATCTGTTGGGCCTTAATGAGATGGAAAAATAAGGCTAGGTTGTAAAACTCTATTTCATTTATGTAAAATATATCATCTATGTACAAATTTTTTTTTAATTAAGGCCCAGCTTGGCAATTAGTTATTTATCTTAAATCTATTTATTTTAACGCTTATCTATAAGATATTTAAAGGGATTGTAAAGTGTTTTTTAAAACTTTGTATGTGTATCGGGGACACTGATAGCATCAATTTGCGCCATAGACAGTGATCTGCATCATAGATATCAATACATGTAGTAGCTTCCGGTAGATCACCATTAGTGGATTTGCAAGAACCACAAACGTCGGAATTGGAATGGTGCAAATTGATGCTATCAGTGTCCCCTTAACACATATAAAGTTTATAAAACCCCTTTACAATCCCTTTTATCCCGAAAACAATTGTTCATTGTGTGTAATATAAAGGGCATGGTTATGACAATATTGTGTGTGATATCAGCTCTATAAAAATACTATTATTAATATTATTGATGAAAGACATATAAAATATATAACCTAGAACTTGTGGAATGTTGTAACACATGTTAGATCAATTTATATACCAAACATATCATATCATTGGTATTGAGACCAAAACATGAGCTAAACATACAAGATCTTCTTGGAAAGAGATAACACATTATACTGCACTTATGAAGTAAATTTGTGAAGAAAATACATGTCCAGCCCCAGCCCATAGGCATGCAATATGATCACTCTAAGATATCTTTTGAAGTCTTTTTACCCTCTTGCTTTGATTCCTCCTATCCTCAAGTCGGAAACTTGCAAGTTTTGTGGTCTAGTTTTTCTGACTCTCTCCCAGCCATATCCGTCCAAATAGCTATCAGAGACTGGGGAAAGAGTCAGCAAGTTTTGAACTACCCATCCTCAAAAGCCCTAAAAAGTGTAGAAAAGTCAAACTTGAATCCAATTTCAGTTACTTCTGTTTGAAATGCCTTCGGTACTTGAAATGAATTTTTGCCTTTATTTTCAGGAGCCTTTCTCTTCCCGTTTGTACTGATGTTGTTACTAGTGGGATTACCAATGATGTTTATGGAACTGGCTCTAGGTCAATTTGCTGCTCTTGGTCCTGCCACTGTGTTTGGTAGAATGTGTCCATTGTTACACGGTAAGAACATGAAAATATCTTTAAAGGGATTGTAAAGTGGTTTTACCGGAAGCTACTATTGTTATCTATGAAGATCACTCTCAGTGATGTCATAAAACGAGTTAGTTTTAGTGGAATTGCGAGAACCACACACGTTGGAATGGCAATTGGAATGATGTAAATTGATGATATCAATGTCTCCGATACACATACAAAGTTTAGAAAAACACTTATATACAATCCCTTTAAATCATCAATAATTTTACAAAGAGTAAGATGTTTCAATAAGTAGAACATAGGGTGAATCCTCAAAGTAAATAAGTAACTTCCAGGAGAAATTACTAACCTAACTTCTTTCTTTTACTTCAGTCATTCATATTTTGGAATAAATTGCAATAGACAGAGTTCAGATAGTGACAAAAATATGAAACCATTTCTAATAATGTTATGTTTGATTTTGTAGGCTTAGGATATGGTATGGTAGCAGTTACTTCCCTTGTTGGTTTATACTATACAGTAATCATTGCCTGGGCTGTGTTGTATATGTTTACTTCCTTTACATCAGAGTTACCATGGGAACGATGCCATGATCCCTGGGCAACACCAAGTAAGTTTACGTTTTAGAACTTTAATTTTTTATCACCGTAGCAGTGGCGTAGCTAGTTAAAAAACCCTAAAGTCCTGAGACCCCACTTGATATTCCCTCCGCTCGCAATGTCAATATATTCTGTCGGTTCATCTTAACCATTGCAACCCTTGTTTCCAAAATGTGTCTACGCCACTGCACCGCACTGCATCAAATTGTAGAGAAACTGGAATATAATTCTCACTAAATATTTAAATATACCACAAAAGTAAAGTGGTTTTATAAACTTTATGACATCATTGACAGTGATCTACCGGAAGCTACCGGAAGCTACTATTGATATCTATGCAGATCACTGTCAGTGACGTCATAAAATGTGTTGGTTTTAGCGGAATTGCTAGAACAGAACCACAGATGTAGAAATGGAGCAAATTGATTCTGTCAGTGTCCCAGATACACATACAAATTTTAGAAATACTCTTTACAATCCCTTTAAGCAGGTTACATGTCTTATCAATAATTTGTTATTTTCAGAGTGTTATTCATTAAAAGATGCTGGTGATTGTGCAGCTCAGAATGGTTCAGTATACTATCAATCTACCTGTTATAACTCGAGTTATTCTGAGGAGAATAACCTGTATAATATAACAGCCTCACAGAATCATACCAGTCGTACAGCTCCTGCTCAGGATTTCTTTGAGTAAGTCAGCCTTATCATTTCTGCATGCTATAACCACCAAAATTCAAAAGAAACAAGGTTTGAGGAGATGGTGTACCAGTTGAACAGCTCCTGCTAAGATAATCAGCTTATAATTTCCTTTTGATTAAAAGTTTCTCCTCTGCAAATTTGTGACAGTCTTTATAAGGAGAAATACTGAAATTAAAGGGATTGTAAGGAGGTTTATTGAATTGTGATTCCATTTAAACAGTTAAACTAACTGTTTTGACATCACTATTTAACCAATACAAACACCTTTAGATATTATTGACAGCTTTTGCTATAGTTTCCGTCCTCATTAGCCCATATAGGTGCAGAAAAGCAGGACGCAAAACTCAATTTCATTTCATTTTGCTATAGTTCACTTCTTCTCCTCAAACAATAACCTGAATGAGTTATGAAACATATATCATATTTTGTTATCGTTTATTTTAGGCGTCATATTCTGGAAATTTCTGAAGGTATCCATGATATTGGTTCTTTAAAATGGCAGATTGTATTGTGTTTATTGTTTGCCTGGTTGTTGACATTTGTGGCTTTAAGCAGGGGAGTTAAATCTGTTGGAAAGGTAAGGTTATGCTTATTTATTTATGGGTATTGCAATTGGTGGTAAACTTTTGATAAATTCAATTGTTTGTCTGAGTAAGGTCAGAGTTCAAGCTGACAGCTCATCTATAACGACATGTTTAGGATTAGACCCAAATGTAGTGTTTAAAAAAAAAACAATTTAAAAAAACGAACAAAATGAAATTTGGGTTTAATTTTAATTAGACTGAAATGTTTTTATCTGTGTTTGAAGTGACTGTTTTCAACTTTTTTCTTTTAGGTTGTGTATTTTACAGCTCTGTTTCCATATTTTGTATTAACCATTTTATTTTTCCGTGGTGTGACGTTACCAGGAGCTAAAGATGGTATTATTTATTATCTTACTCCTGATTTCGAACAACTTAAAATGGCCAAGGTAAGATGATCAATTCCCGAATTTATACTTGCCTTTTAAAAATACACCTGTATGGATCAACAATCACTGGTTATATTATGCATTTTCAATGTGTTTCTTTATGTGCACATCTAAAGGTTGGATATGTTGTACCATATATGTACATAAAATGTGTCTATTTAATGCACTTGATATATTGCTATATGCCTTCTTTGTCTTCTTTAATTTCAAACCTTACGAAACCCATTTTTATTAGTCAATGGCTATAGCAGTGCTATAAAGAGTCGTTAAAGTTTCATTTCTATGTTTTAACAATCCAAAAGTATTTCAATTCTCTGATAATTGAAAATTGTTTTCTTTCAGACCTGGGTAGCAGCTGCTGTACAGATTTTCTTTGCATTGAGTCCAGCCTGGGGAGGTTTGATCACCTTGTCTAGTTACAATAAGTTTCACAATGACTGTTACAAGTAAGTAGTCCTCTATCTTTACAATCTTATCTAGGCCTCTTTAAACTCACACGCTTAGACAAACAGTCGGTAGCGTCCGTCCGAGGTAGAGTCTTAAAAATGTGGGTATGTCACCACGTCGCTTTACACACTAGATTGGGCTCCACCGCGTATGGCGATTTCGACGAGCTGACGATCGCCGGGCGCCAGTTCCTGTGAATGCCTTGTAACCTGGAATCTTCCAATTATTCTGGTTCACATAGATGTAAATGGATATATATATAATCCGGGAAAGATCAATGCCATGAGCTTTGGCCTAGGACCAGCATGGAGAAAGGATCCACTTAGGAACCTAAGTTGTAATCAGTGTGAAAGAAATATGATTGTTAAGTTGTTTTTTTTTTCATATATAATATTATTTGATTAACTGAAAAATAGTGACTTGTAGGAAAAAGGGGCAGGGACATTAAAATTTCTATTTTTTCTAACAATATATCTTTCTACATGAATTGAATATTATATTTTGTCTATTTTCAGAGATGCTCTGATTGTATCAATCAGTAATATCAGTACGAGTATATTTGCTGGGTTTGTGATATTTTCTATTGTGGGATATTTAGCTCAGGAATTGGGTATGCCGGTAGATAAAGTTGTAGAACAAGGTAAGGATAAAACAAATTAGGATTTAAATTTGCAAAGAACAAAGAGAGACTTTCTTAGCATGTTATTGGCATTAGTGAATGATATAATTTGATATCTTGATAGAGCCGATACATTTTACCATTTAAACATTGAATGTTAAGATAAGAGTATAAGATTATATAAATTTTGAAATGTAAAGACATAGCTATATGGAACAATGGGCACTGGTTTTAATTTTGTTCCAATATCATACTCTGGATTATGTTTCTTGCATTCTTGGTGCAAAGGAAGAAATATTTTCTCTGAGAATTTTTTGTTTTAGACAGAAAATATATAATTAATTTATTTTTCCAGGCCCTGGTTTGGCGTTTATTGTATTCCCTGATGTAGTAACCAGACTACCAGTATCTCCACTATGGTCTTTCCTCTTCTTCTTTATGTTGATTACATTGGGTATGGGTAGTGAGGTAGGTACTCTTTTCTTTAAATGTTGCAACTTGCTGATGTTGGTAGATAGTTGAAGGCATAGTATGAATATGCGCACACTGTGATCTCAATAAGGACATTCTTGCTGAAATTATACTTATGATGATATGCGAAAAAGATGAAAACCTTGACTGCATAGATATCGAAAGTTATGTACAATTTGGCTTTTGTCTTGGTGACAATTCTCAAAAAAGATCTGGAAGTGTATCTCGATGTGGAAGCAGTGTAGAGCCAGACATGTCAGCTTCTATTATATGTAAAAACTAAAAAGCAAAATTATTTTACCGCCTGATATATTTTGAATATGTCCTATGTTATGTTGTTGCCAATTTTCTTTGACTCTCTTATGTAGCAGAAAAAGAAGGTTTATGCCACTGTCTGTAATGTTCTTCATTGCACACTGCCTGGTGTTTTTCGTAAGGAATGAAGAAAAGTGTGAATTATAACTAATTCATTTCTAATTTATCTTTTACTCTAATTTCAGTTTGCGTTGTTAGAAACAGTAATGACAGCAGTACAAGATACGTATCCACAACTACGTAGTAAGAAAGTATATGTTGTTATGATTGTTAGTATAATAGGTTTTACTGGTGGTTTAATTATCTGTTCTCAGGTATAGTAGTCATCTTAATATCTTAATTCTTATACCGATATCAATGAATTCAATTTCAATTTGACTGTTTAATAAGCGAATGAACAAGAATTAGTCCCTCTATTGACCTCAACGAAAAGTAAATAATTTGCCATGTACACGAAAAAAAAAACCATCTGTGATCAAATTTTTGTTTTTTTAAATTGGAGCCTAGACCGAAAACAGGGGAGTACCTCCTGATGTTGATTTTGCATTGCCTTCAAATTTGCAATGAAGGATCGTGAATCTGATGCTCCCTGAAGGAAAGAAAAGTTCTGAAGCCATAGTCAACATTCGACCCCTGCAATCTGTACTCCATTAAAAGGTCATTCTATCGGAACAAAAGATGTTTTAATTTTTTTCCAGGGAGGTATGTACGTGTTACAATTGATGGATACATATGCTGCCAGTTGGTCTGTGTTTTTGATGGCTATTTTAGAATGTGTTCTTATATCATGGATTTATGGTATGTACTTAAAGTAATAAATCTTTTAATTCTTCATTCTCAACAAAATCTGGCCATACCCAGTTCTTCAGATTGATTTTCCGATGTGATATCATCCTGGGGCCCTATTCTCGATAAGATAAAATCCAAATTTTAAGAAATACAGTAATCTGATTGTGAATAAAGCTAAATAAAATCTATTTTAGTGATTATCCAATCAGATGACTGGAACACTAAGATCATTGCAAGTTAAGTTTTTGAGAATAGGGCCCTGTTTAGGAATATTTATTTTCCCTTTTTATGGAACTGTTTTATGGAAATCGGATTTAACATTAGAAAGCTAGTGTATAGATATTTTAACCATGACAAAAGCTTAATTTGACACTCTCTATCATTGTATTTTTGAAATAATAATTTATATATTGTATGTTAAAGTAAATATTATTGTGTATTTTAACAGGTGCTGATAGATTTTTACAAGATATTGAACAGATGATTGGTGTCAAAAATAGACACTGGCACAATTTCTTTAAACTATTCTGGAAATATCTTACTCCAGGAACTTTATTGGTAAGTTGCCTCTAAAAATTAACATGATCGTGTTTTAGATTTTAGAAAAATGATACGATGAGAAATGCCTAGTTGTTTGGATGAGACAATAAACTGAGGCCCCATGTGTTACAGGCTGTGCACGTTAAAGATCCCTCCATAGTTGCAACTCTAAAATAGATTAATGTAGGCTAATGTCTTGGCAAAATTTTTCCTCATTGCACACTGCATGGCGTTTGCCCATCCTCATACAGGTGCAGAATAGCAGGACATTAAACTTCATTTCATTACAAATTAAGGTTACTATGATATCTAAAGTCTTTTGATATCGTTGTTTTTCTATTTCAATTTCTAATCGATTGTGATCTTGTGTGTTTTCAGTTTTTGTTGTTTTTTAACTGGATTCAATATACACCAATGGAGTATGCTGGTACGAAATATCCAATGTGGGCTGATGGTATAGGATGGGCTATGGCCTTTATACCTGTAATACTAGTAGTAGGAATAGCTATTAATCATATCCTTAAAGCTGAAGGTAGTTTAATACAGGTGAGAACTATGCCTTCTTGTTGTCTTCAAAACAGATGCGGAAAAGTAGGACCTAAATCTTAGTTTATTTATTTCAAGGGAGATTTTGCTCCATAAAGTTAATTAGGCCTTTTAAAGTTTGCATTCTTGTACATTGCAGTAAATAGAAAGTAAATGTTGCTATTCTATCATCCGAATTGTAACATTGTAAACACCTTAAAGTCTTTTCATGGTTTTAAGTATTTCATAAAAGTCTACTTTTGAGTCGTTAATATTTATTTTGAATCATGAATAAAAATTGACATTTTTTTCCTTTCAGAGATTAAAAACCTTAGTGAAACCTTCAGATAAATGGGGCCCTGCCCATAAAGTTCCAAAATTTGACTTGACAGACCCAGAGGGGCAAAGAAAAATATTAACTTCTAACGCCGCATTTAGTGCTAGCAGTCCTTTTGAAACTCAAATATGAGATGAACGAACGAAATAAAACATAATCTTCCTTGAAACTGTTACCTGACATCTGAGATTTAAATAATTATTGTGATGAAAATGGATCTCAACGTGCTACATCATGACATTTCTATGGTGATGTCACTATTCTGACATGATGAATGTGTGACATCACTATGACAACTGTTGCCTTAATGACATTCACTAACATGATAGTGCCAAGGATGATAATAATATATGTATAAATTGTACAATGTGTGTGTGTGATTTTTGTTTTGGAATATAGCCGGTGAAATATGTAATATAGTCTTCAACTTGCATCTTATCCTGTCACTGGTTGCAGCAAATCCTTGACCAAATAACGACCAAAGAGATTTTTCCAAATAGCAATTCTGAAATTATATATATATATTAGAAAATTTAGCCTGGTAAAAGCTTCCAGTTATAGGAAAAGCAGTTTAAAGCTGGTAATATGAAAACAAAGTCCAAAGAAGAAAAGTTAGTGGTATAATAGTTGATACTAAAGTGTCCATGTTTCAGGAAAATCTGCAATAACTCAGTCACAGAAAGGTTCACAGCTTTGTTTACCTGATAACTCATAAGTTTATTCAAAGTTTTGGATCATTTTGGATGGTATTTTCAATAAAGCTAGATTGTGCTCAACATTAACTAATGATAGAAGAACTCTTCACAAGGAAGATCTTGATTTGTATGAAATGGAAATAATTATTCCATCAAAACTTCAAGGAGGGGTGATGCTGGTAGGAAAATTACCCTAATCATTGAAGCCTGATGGAGAATGTCCTTCAGTGAGGGGCTGAAGTAGGTGGACGTAGGGTAACTGGAGATAATGGCGCAATAAGAGTTTAAAAGAGTTGCCTTCAATTCCACACCTGCTCACAGATGGAGGCACCAGTCTGTAACTGTTACTGTAAGATTGACGTCCAAGATCAAGTCAGAGAGAACCAACTGAGTTATTGGACACTTTGTGGTACATCTGAAAATTGTTCAGGAGCAAAAATAAAAGTGAAGTTCAAGACAGGTGAAATCTCAAACTAAAGTGAATTGCTAATATCTAGTAAGAGAAAACTTGAAGTTAAAGAAAAATAAAAGGAAAAGTCAATAGAAGCCTGTTCAGTCCAAAGCTGTAGGATTTTGAATTGATGTCAAACTGCCAAGATTTAGAGAGATAAGCTTAAAGAAGCTAAGAAATGTAAAGTAATTGGAGAGCTTGTGATATATCTGATTTTCAGCCTGTGCATTCTGTGTCACATGACAACTACCTATAGTTTGCGATATCAGCAGCTGCTGGAAGTGAACGTTAACTTGTCATCTACCAACCAAATGTCACATATGGTTATTGACATATCAAAAGTTCTAAAATTTCTTGTTTTTGAGATTGCATTTATCATTTTGGCTTTAACAATTCTGCCGTTCCTTGTTAAGTGCAAATGTCTTGAGTTGACACCGTAAAACTTTGGTAGATTAAAGCATTATTATAAATCATCGACTTAATAATATCAATGTCTTCAAATTATCATGAACATCATCAAAAACATAATTAGATTAATGGATTAAGCTTTAAATATTTTATGATTATCATTTAGGCCTTATATATAGTATTAATGAGTTATGTTCAACAATGTATCGAAAAATCAAGCCTTAAATATTTGTTTTAGTGAGAATGTAGAATTCCTTTATCTGCTGATTGTATCATGATCTCGTAAATTCCTTCATCTGATCATTTCATTGTGTTTGTGTTCTTGATCTGTTGCTATTTTGGCAGTATTGACTGATACATTCACAATGTTGCAAGGTGTAGGCTACAAATACCACTGTAATCTGAAATACAGAATATATCACTTCAACAAAAAATCACTGTAATTTTTGGCCTTCTAATTCATATAAGATTTGAATATTATTCTACTTCCTTATGCTTTGGGGGACTTATCATTAAAATTTAAATCTTGATTTGAGCAAAAATAGTACCGTAATCTGATTGGTCATTCTTAATGAGAAATACTGAAATTTACATATTCAATTTTTAATATAAAGTTCCATGAGCTTTGATCTTAATGGCTTTCACACATTTCATTTGGAAATTATTCTTTGTTAATTCCTGTTGCGTTGTGAATCTTGGTATCAATTTCTTGCAATTTGATTGGTCCAATATAAAACCTGACCAATCACAGTGCAGATATTTGAACATCAGGATGTATGTATGTTTGAGAGAAACAGGTTTTTATTATGTATATATATATCACAATGGCAGCTCTATATATACTATTTTAGGCCTTGAATTTGTTCACTCGAACTGGGCATTATAAGGAATGGGATTTCTTTATAATGCCTGAACTTTATTTTTAATATAATACCTATGTTAATCACTAATATATTGTTTAATATTTGAATTTTGTTGTGAGTGTTTATTTAAGTATATTATTTTGCACTTGAAAATTTTAAGATTGATTTTGCTTACATTTGACTTTGTTAAAAATCAAGCACAATATATTTTACATTAGTTAAAACTCAAAATATGTGGGCATTGTTTTTTCATTGAAATCTTGCAATCAAAGTTCAATGCTAACTGCAATTTGATTTTTATTGAAAGATTTTTTCTTTTGAGGAACTATAGCCATCATGTTTAATGTCAATTTTCCAATCAAGATCAAGAAAAGAGCCAAAAATTGTGTTATTATGAATATAAATTTCTGATTATCACCTATGACAATTTTAGAGAGATCTGACAAAAACACAGACTGTTAAAATTGTCCAATCAGGCAAAAATACATATCCTTGATATATGTGACCAATTTTCCAACTTACAGACATTAGCAAAATATTTCCAAATAAAAACTCCAATGTATATAGATGTACATAATATATGTATGCAGAATTATTATGATAGTTATATTTGAAGCTTGTATCAATGGGAATGGATGTTTGTTATATTATTGTATACAGCCTAAAATAAACCATTACGACTTTTATTCGCAAAACAAATTTACAAGTCATTTTTTAACACCACAAATGTGATGCTGTAATGACCCTTCTTTTATTTTGATCATTTAACCTTGTGTTTGGTTTCATTGAAATTCAGAATCGCTTAAACTTCCAAGAACAATATTTTTTCATATTAAGGGGTGTTCTAAAACTTTGTTTTCATTCCTTTAATCTGTTCCGAATCTTTAAACAGCCAAGAACTAAGTTCTAAGGCTAAAGATTTATGCCGTCATCACTGCAGCGTTTGAAAGTTTTTATGTGTCTTACAATTGTTAATGAGTAGCTATGAACATGACTAAGATTTGAATCTCAAAATGTTATATTTGTGATTGTCAACCTAATGTTAGAATCTCAAAGTTTACAAAGTTTATGATTTTTTGCTTTTAAATGTTAAAATTTTCTTTTTTGAGTCTTAAATTATAAGTCCACACTGGGAGGAAAACGACTAAATAAATTGTCTTTTTGATTTTACAATTGTTATCATAATCTTTGTTATGCTTGTGAAAATTTTATCATTTTAAATTTGAAAACTGGAATGACGGTAAAAACATCAAGATTTTTTTATTTGGTAGAGCAAATTGTGGATTAAAAGAGATTGTAAAGTGTTTTTCTGGTGTTTTAATGTGGTATAAGATCATAGAGCTCCATCTTGGATAAATTTGAATGTTAATAGAGATCTTTGAGACCCGAAATTCTTCAAAAACAGTCTCTAAATCTTAGAAATGCCTTTTAAGATTAGAATACTGCTTTGAGACTCTTGAGAGAACTAAAACACACAAACTTGAAGAAGGTTTTTGCTATTCCATTTGGTCAAAATGGAACTGTATGTATAATTGTCACATTTAAACACAAGAAATTTTCTGAACAATCTCTAAAAAGCTTGTTAGTTAAAATGTATAGTTACCTGATATTTGTTGTTGAATGTTGCAAAAATAATGCAAAGTTTTTAACCTGAAATCTTATCATATATTCCTGTTTTTTTGGTCACTTTGTACAAGTGTGTTATCAGATGCATTGGAGCCTTTTTTATATGCCCTGGTTTTTTCTTTGTGGTTAATCCTTTGGACACTGAGTGTGAAGTAAATTTTTGGTGTTTAACATTATGTGAGGTCACTTGGTAATGACCAATTTTGTGGACAGGCCCCTGCTTCTAAAAAAATCGTAAGATAAATTTTGTCATAAGTTTGGCATTTTGCAATGAATAATAACACACTTACAACAATGTTTAATCATAGGCCCATTTCTCAAAAAATCTTACGATAAATTTTGTCATCAGTTTGGCATTTTGCAATGTATAATTCCACACTTACGACAATGTTTAATTGTAAGACTTTTAAAAAACTGTCGTAAGTGTGGAATTATTCATTGTAAAATGCTGAACTTAAGACAAAATTCATCAGAAGATTTTTTGAGAAACAGGCCTTAGTAGAGCAGTAAATAGTGTTAACAGGGTTGATAAATCCATTGTTAGAGTTCTAGGATACATATAAAGAGGGCTCGTGAATAAAAGCGTTTATGATATACAACCCTAACCATTTTATTTACATTTCATTATTAATTTTAAACTGTTGAATGTTGTTATTTTTCAAATGTTGACATTTTATCATTGTTAGGTTTTCCAGTTTTTGGAATGAAATTTTAAATGCTCTCATGGTACTGGTATTTCATGAGTTGTCTGTCAATCGATTGTTATTTTGAATTGATTGCACGGAAAAAAAATATTGATTTGGATTATTTATCAAAAAGTCGTTGGCATTAAAAGGGATTTAAGCCTATGAATTGTTTGTCAAAATTAATATTTAATTTTCCTGTTTTGAAATGTAAAACTTTATACCAATTTGACCTCAGTTCTTCAGGAAAATAACTTAAAATATGTCTGAAAAAATTCCAAACAAAAAGCATTAATTGGCAATGTGAAAAACAATTTCAAAATTAATATATTCCAGGATAGAAATTTATGGATCGAATCCAGATTTAGAATAATATCTAACAGAAGCATAATTTATATATCTTAGTTATTTCATTTCAATGTTTTGTGAACAAATTTAAAATGTTTTCAAAGCAATTTCAAATATTTCAAAACTATGTCCTGTATACTCTTTAAAGCCCTGCTAGATTTTAAAAATTCTGAAACTGGCTGGGTACATCGTATTTGACTGGTGTTTCAGCTGAAGGATGCCATATTGAATCCTTCAAATCCGCCCTACGAGGCAGATTCAGGGTTTTGAAATCCAGATTCGGATTCGGGGCAAACCAGTTAACATGGTAATGTCAAAATCTGAAATATCAGCTATTGTACAGTCATTTTGGGTGTTCTGAAAGAGTAAAATTGAAATTGTTTTGAAAATCAATTTATGTTTGACTATTTTAAGACTGTATATAATTTAAGTGTTCCCTGACACAGTCACTTTAATCCAAGGAAGAAAAACGAGTCTTAACCCTTTGATAGCGACACATATGACGTCACAGATTAAACGAGCAGAGCAACATATATGTCGCTAATGTTACGCATGCTATAACCATGCTATAACGTCAAAATAAGTCACTCCCTCCAGTATGACGTCATAATTAAACTCACTGCTCAAAGGGTTAAGAATATCAAATATTCATATTGATGCTTAAGGAGATAGAATGGTTTCATATTTGCCTTCCAGGTGTTATTAAAGTGACTTTGTTACAGGATTTTTCAAATAGTGTATATAAGGTTCCTATATTATTTTTTGAAGAATTCCTGCTTTTTGTTTTTTCCGCTTTTGATTGGTATAGTTCTATATTTTATTTTCAAATATTATGTAAAAAGTTTTATTTGTTTGGCTTTTCATATCAAATCATTGAAATGATTTTAGAAATTTTGGGTCAAGTCTGGGTAAAGAAGATAAAGTAGAACCAGGGCCCATATTCTAAAAACTTTACACCGAGTTAAATCCATACTTAACCCTCGAAAACCTAGTTTAATGAATTGTAGATTTTTATGCATAAGGGTCCAGATATTTCGTAAGATGGTCAAGTTTTGACATATTGTGAAAATTAAAACTGCCATTTTGAAAGAAAAGCAATCTGGGAAACATCATTAAAGAAAATCTTTTCAATGAAATGATATGAAAGGTTAAGAAAGTTGTATATAATGTATATTTAGTATGAACGTATTTACACTTATTTATTCCATTTAACACCCTTTCCTTCAACTCGAGTGGCGCTAGGCATCTACATTCTTCTAGAACGTTTTGTTTCTGAAATTTGTCTTCAGATTTCTAAATCACAATTTTGCATAAAAGATTTTTGTTAAGGCATTTTAGACATCATAACATGTTGCTTATTAAAGCATTTCATTAGAAAATATTATTTAGATAATGCCATATTTTCTAAGCATTTAAGATATCAAATTTAATTTTCTCAGATTTTCAACAATTTCGAATTTAAAGGTATTAATGTTTGTAAATGCATTCAATTTGCTTTTAATTTATTAAAGCATAAAAATGGCAATATTGAAAAATATCAATAAGTTAACTGCCAATATCTTAAAAAACATTTAAATAATTATTAGTTTTAGGATTATTTTCTGCTAAAGGCATTTTGATTTTGAATTTAAAGACTGTTCATTTCAGTTGCTTACTACTGCTAACAAGGCTGCATTTCTTTTCAGAGTATTCAAATTCAAAATTTTATTTTAATACGTCAATGTGATTATATTCCTCTAAAAAGTCATTTGGTTTTGAATTTCAGTTGCTTCCTACTGCCAATAAGGCTGCATTTCTTCTCTGAGTATGCTAGAATGAGTGAACTTACTCGCAGCGTAGAATGAAACCAAATAATTCCAAGCTATATTTAAATTAGATAGTTCTTATAAAACTGTGTGCTTGAATTCTTTCTACAAGTTTGTGTGATTTTAATGTAAATATTTGTGATGTGTAGTTTGATTCAAAATGATGTAAATTTTGGAAATAAAGGGGTGTAGTAAAAATAAATTAATTTGTTTTTATTTAAAAATGTGATTTATTGTAATAAATGGAGTATTTGCTTTACGAGCCGATGAAGATAAATTCACTACCTTTGCCTTCAACTTTTTTGCTTAGGTTGATCGACCTTTCAACCAATCCCCTCTTTTCCACCAACTTTCAAATAGCTGATTTTACATACAAAAGTCGTGGGCCTGTTTCTCTACAAATCTTACGAATGGAATTATTCATTGCAATATGCAGGAGAGGGGTAATATAGGCACAGCCTGTTCCCCAATCCTTTTCATAACGTATTATTGTATATTTTTTGAATGAAATATTGTTTACAAAAAACAATTAGTACTCAGGACAAAACTTATTGTAAGATTTTTTGGTTGAGAAACAGGGACCTGTTGCTGAGAGCCACCCTTGTAAATTCAGTGAACCCTTTTCAGAGCCCTACATCTATTCATTATTTCATAGAAACAGGGCTGTGGATCAGAATGAAGGAAAGGCACTTACAGTATTTGAAAAACATGATGAAGCTACTTGACAATTTGTAAACCATTACAAAGTGATTAGATTACCCCAGGCCTGCTCATGAGAAGTGAGTTTGCTCACCATTGTTTCTAATAACCCAGAGAGCCAACAATTTTCAAGGGAAATATTTAAATTACTTCAGGATTAAAACAGTTCACGCAAAGGATTAAGAAATTTGACAGAACTAAATACACTTTAACTGTAGTCTGTATGATATAATGTGCTACTGTAAAAGTGTGTTACCTCCCTTGAACCATTTAGTTCAGTCTGTGGATAATTTTAACGATATCCCTGATCCTACACAAATCCCAGACCTCCCTTCTATCATTCCAGGTTTTGGTTCAGAACTTTAATAATGAATCATTTACATTTTTTCTAACACATTTACTACGTTTGTATCATTGCTTGAAAAAGAAAAACCCAATCTATTAGCTATTTTAAGAATAACTTTCAGTCGTTTTGTATAACTAATTCATACATGACTGGTAACGGCTAACTTTGCAATCAGTGGGTAGATTAATTTGATAGATTTCGACCAGCAAAAGTCATATTATGGACAGGGTAAGCCTCGGTCACCAATTTCAGTTCATTTGAAAGCATCAGATAACAAAATTTAAAGCCAATATCTAAAGCACCATATTTTGAAGCACAATTAGAGTTCAATCGTGTTATTTAATATATTCATTGACGGCTAAATATTAAATTAAATTATAAATTAATAAGCATATTTTAAACCATGGTTAAAGGCCTTATTGGTTTATTAACAGAATGCTTAAGGACTCAATAAATATCCGTAAGGTACAAAATTATCGATTTCTTTATAATATCTAATACACAATGGCAATTAGATTTTAAAATATAATCATTCTAACAAAGAAATTGACGGTGTTTTTTGTTCATTTCAAATTTCAGTTCACCTGTCTGATTATTACCTGGAAGGGGAGTATGATTCGCCGCTTTTCCGCACTGTCCTCGAATTACAAGCTAAGGCATTAATGAATATATATATCTATGTCTTAGATAAGAAACAAGTGAGCAAACAACACTTATTTTAAAACACAAGAATAATTGGGTCCATTTTAAGGCTTATTATTCCAAGAAATGTGAGGCATGACGGCATAACACACTCACAATTATACCTGTCCACGAGATGGCGTTTGAACAAAATGCGCGTAATTCGACTCTCTGTCGTCTGCCCCTCTGTCATTGAACATTGCCAGTGTCAACATTCACACAACACTGACAGTTCATCGGGTGGAGATTGTCTTACCTCGACTCTGTAAGTTGATAACATCTTTTAATCTCTTTGTTCTTTACCGACAGATAATTAGTCGTACAGGTAATGTAAGAAATTGAAAATGATTTTCTTCTTGAGTTTTTCTTATGTGTCTCTTGTTGGGTTTGTTTTATTTTGACAGCTGTGAATTTTGATCCCTGACATTTGGCTTTGGAAAGATATGAGTAGGCCTACAGATCTATGCCATTCTATTTTTTGTTCCCCTTCCATTATTGATTTTAAATTTTAACTGGCTGAAGTTGTTTTTTCTACATCATTTGTTCACACAGATTTGGGATTTAGTTTGTGGTATTTGACTTTGTAGAGTTGTGTATACCATAGGCTTGTTAAAGGGATTGTAAAGTGGTTTTCTAAACTTTGTATGTGTATTGGGGACATTGATAGCCCCATATGCCCCATTCTAATTTCCATTCTGACGTATTGCAATAGGCTACCACTATAACTAACACGTTTAATGACGTCACTACCAGTGATCTGCATAGATATCATTAGTAACTTCCGGTAGATGACTGTTTGTGACGTCATAAAACGCGTTAGTTTTTGTGGAATTGCAAGAACCACAGACGTTGTAATGGAAATTGGAATGGTGCAAATTTATGTTGTCAGTGTCCCTGATACACATAAAAAGTTTAGAAAACAACTTTACAATCCCTGTAAGAAAAGGCTTGTTTGTTACCAAGTTTGGTTTGAAACAGAATGTACAATCAAAGTTCTTATCTCTCAATTAATATGACCCCACCCTGTGTTTTGATTGTCATATCAATATATCAATTTATTATTCAATGTAGCACATTGTTGCTAAAATTCTATGTAGACTAATAAAATAAAAATCTTTTGATTTCACATGATCTGTAGGGCCTTCAAGTATAATTAATTAGCCGTAAAGAATAGCTTAGAGCTATGGAGTTTGTATAATGAATTGATTAGTGGGAAATGATGTTCTGAATGATTTAGTCGATCAAAAAGGCAGACTGCTGCATAGATGTTGTGCTCAGTCTCTTGTCTTAAAGCCAATCCAGAACTTTGCTTTTTGTGCCCCCCACATTCAAGTTACTTCTTCACTTAACAAAAGGCTCTCCAACAACCTGTGAGCCTCTTGAACAAATTTTGCGTCCACTTCTCATCTCCAAGTTCCTCACACTCCCCCCTTCCACCTAAAGTTTCAAAAGCTAGATAAAAAAGAAGGAAATTAAGTAATCTGAATAAATCAGACTGTAAAATAAATAGTGAGCCTCTTGGACAATTTGTGTGGCCCCTACTCATTTCTAAGTTCCTCAAACCCACCCCCTTCCACATAAATTTGCAAAAGCTAGAAAAAAAGTAAATTAAGTACCGTAATTAGATCTGAATAAATGGGACTAAAAAATAACTAGTAAATATAAGCAAAGGGTGTAGTCAAACTAGTATTAATAAATCTGTTATTGACTTGCTTACAGTTAATAAACAAACACTAGTTCTCTTTGACTAACAAGGTCAATTTCAAGTCATTGATGTAGGTTTACATACCCAGTTTTACTTTTTCACTGAAAATACTAGATTTAAAGTAGAAAACTAAGATTTTGTTAAAAAAAATAGCTATAGTCTTTTTCTGACTATGATACCTGTATTAATCAAAAAGTTTGAATTTTTTATCTACTTCCTCTTAAGGCTGGATATCTATATGAGGCAGGCTACCAATCAATAATCGATTGATATCATCGATAATCAATTATTTCCATCATTTGACCCAGCCCTCCTCTCCCTTCCTTTGACCTTCCTGCCTTCAAATTTATAATTTTACACATATAAGAAATAATAAAGCCAACCATTGAGCCTTCTTGACCATTCTGTGGTCCTTATACAGCCCCTCCATCTAATGATTGATAAAAACACCACTTTTGACATGAAGTGACATAAATAAGTTTAGGTATTTCTAATTATCAATAATTATATATATGATTAATTAAAACACTAATTTAGGACAACTAGGTAGAAATACCAGTGATAAACTGTTCATGATCAACTAATTAGGTAATATCCTGAAAAATTTCACAAATTTAGTAAATTCATTAAAATTTTAAGCGTTTTTCAATTATAGCCTGTATTTGTATGGAAATTTGCATAGTTTATGGTTATAGGTTTATTGGATTCTGTTTGTATACTTTGGACACTGTTGATGAATATATACTTTTATTGACCAAATTCGAGAACTTTTTTTAACTTCTAAGAAGTGGTATCGCTTTAAGATTTTCTATACCCGTATATTACCAGTGAATTAATCCCTGTCCTTTCACCAACCTAATCTGTTTGTCCAAATATCTCACTATTTTCATTAACTTTTACTTATTATTAAAAAGACTTGTTTTCTTTCTCTTGTCCTGGCTGATCTTATCAATCTTGACATTCAAAGACTACTTTAAAAAGATTACTGATTTGACTGAATTTTTTATTTTGAATAAAACATAGGCTTGGGAGACATTATGTTTTCATGATGGGGCAAGGGCATGAGGAACGAACCAACATAGTTTGTAGAGTCCAAGTACGAGTATACGCGAGCTCCATGAGGAGGTGAGACCTTCTACAAAAATTTGTCGCATTCTGAACCATATATCGGGGTTAGGATGTTGGAGTCGTGATTCCCCACTCTCATAATCGTTCGAGAAAACTTCCATACCAACCAACAAAGATCCTTTCGTCCCCCGGGGATATGTCCCCCCCTCCCCCACTTCACTTTAATCCCTTCACTTTAACCCTCACTTAGAAAAGCTCACAAATCTTTGTATCTGATGTCTAAAAATGACCTTGAGAAATCATTTCAGAGAGTCTTTGGCCTTCTCAGATGATATTGGATGTTTTTCTGCACTCAGTCACTAACCTGATCTATTCCCTGTAATCCAGGTTGGCTAGATCGTGACAAATTCAATCCAAACTATTCACGAGACCTTTATTGTATGACCTTGAGTCAACATGGACAAGAATACAGATGGACATTTGAATGTTGAGCTCTATTTGTATTTCGTCTTCACTCTGTTTTTTCTCTATTTTCATTTATTTACTTGTCTAAGGTGAAGTTGATGGCTTTTGATTAAATGAATAGTAATTTATGATATGCTTGACTCGTTCAAGGTTGTTTTTACTTTTCATTGGGATTTGGGATAAGACCACCATGCTAGGAATAGTTTAGATTGCTATGTAAACCTTGTTAAAATACTGGACACTGCCTTTTTTCTGCTGGGATAAATTTGTCCATATTTACGACGTGTTTGAAATGGACATCTTTTGAACTCTAGACTTAATGCAGTAAAGTTGAAAATTTTTATGTGTTTTAATTAATTTGTGATTCATTAAGTTAGTGTGCTTAGAATTTTATAATATGTGGTAATATGTTCTCTCTATGATCGTGAAAGGTTTAAAGGCAGATACCCTCAGGATCTTAAGTATTATTGGCAGGTTTTGAAGTATTCAGATTTATATAATAACAAGATCCATCTGAGAATTGAAAAGGAAGCTTATATAGAAGCCATAAATGAATGATGAAAGCTAGAAAAACCTCTCTACAACCCCTTAACCTCAAATTTTGTATCTAAGGTTGTTGATCTGTCAAATATTTCAGTAATTTTATATTTTCTCTTTCAGAAAAGGAAGAAAGGATGTGAATCTACTGGATAATTGTAAATAATATCATATAGTGCTAAATACAGTGGATTTACGTTCATTTTCTCCAGTGTTGGTTGGACAGAATTTTCAAAAGTGATCTTGTGAATTATTATGCTAATTAAAGTGAATCCTTTTCTGTGTTAATTGGAATATTTTAACAATTTTGATGAAAATATCAAATTTTAAGCTGATTTTTATTTGAATGAAACCAAAGTTTCTTGAATGCAGCAAAATGTGGGAGCAACAAGCGAATTATGAAATAACAGAGCAATTTAATGGAGCAAGTCAGGTTTTAGCAGCAGCCTTGCAACAGATGGATGGCATCATAGCTGGTAAGTTCAATATATCTACTCTTAAAGTTCCTCTTGTGGGAATGTATAGCAAAAAAATTATAATTTGTATAATTTTGCACTTGATCCCTATTTAGTTCATTATATCACATAAAGGCCTGAAGGATTTTTTGATGCTGAATATATATCGACGTCAAAATAATGGCGAATGTGTGTTTGTTTACACAGTATGACAAAATCAGGAGTAATTGGGAGATATTTAAAGGGAAATGTTCAGCATTTTGATTGTCAACAATGACAATGAAACTAATGATTTCTTTTCTCTGATCTTGACATAATCTCATGACATATTCAGGTGGTCCACCATCTTTCCCATAAGACCTCGATTCCAAACCTTTTTGACTCTTTGTACCACTATTTTTTTGTACCTGGATGTTTGTTATTTATCATTATCTGGTATTGAAGATAATGATCATCATAATAAAATGGGTTGTGACTTATCTGGTAATTGTGTAACAGATAATATTAAATGAAAATTTGACTATGAATTTTAATCAATTATGAAATTTGACCAAGCCCTAGTGTCAGTGCTTCAGAGTTTAGGGTCTGTGAGCTCCCCAACCCATATTCCAATTTCACCTCACCCTAGCATTTTACTCTATTTATAATAAAGTGATTAGGCCTACAATTTGTATACTGGACATTAGTTAAAACATTTCTTAAGTAAATTCAATTAATATTTATTGTATAAAATAACGTAACATTAAAATCTTATGTACAAATATTACAAGTATAAATGTAAATCAATGATCCATCCTCTTAAGCCCAACTGGTGCAGAAAAGTAGGATGTAAAACTCCATTTCATTTCAGAAAATATTGAAGATTAGAAAACAGATACGGTATCACTCTGTTTCTATTGCTACCAATACTGCCATTATTTTTACAGCATTGAAGGAAGGATCCACATTTTTTAAGATTTCTTCTTATGTGTTTTTGTGTGCTCTCTTAAGTTTGATTCTATTGTAAAACATTTATCACAAACATCACACTTGTAGGGTTTCTCTCCAGTATGTATTCTCACATGAACTTTGAGTTTATTGGCTGTAGTAAAACATTTTTTGCAAATTGCACATTCATAAGGTTTTTCTCCAGTATGTACTCTCATGTGTAAATTTAGTTGTCCTATCTGTGTAAAACACTTTTTACAAAAATCACATTGATGAGGTTTCTCTCCAGTATGTATTCTCATGTGAATACCAAGACTTGATGGACTTGCAAAACCCTTTTTACAGACACCACATTCATGAGGTTTCTCTCCAGTATGAATTCTCATATGAATATTATAACCGCGTTTCCACTGAGAATTGTGAAGGAAAGCTAGCTCTAAGCTAGCCTTGAGCTAGCTTTATTGCCGAACACGTTGCGTTTACACTGAGTTTTTCTGGTTCCCGAACGGCTTTAGTCTCGATTATGAAGTCACACATTATAGCCAGCACGCGATCTACAAGACTTACCTTTTACTCTACTAGATCATTAAGAGCGCGCGCCCCCTATTGCCGAACGACATAAAGCCGGCTTTTTTGTGTTTCCACTGAGTAAATGAAAGCTAGCTTTCATTTGACCCCCGATAAATTGCCGAACGCGAAAAGCTTCAATTGCCGAACTGTTACGGTTTCCGAACCGTAACGGTTCGGCAATTTGTCAGTGGAAACACAAAAAAGCTAGCTTAAAGCCGGCTTTTTATGTCAGTGGAAACACAGTTTATGATTTGATGAAATACTTGAACGCTGTCCACAAACATCACATTTGTATGGTTTTTGACCAGTATGTACCATCATATGAACATTTAGGTTCCATTTTTTGGCAAAACACCTTTGACAAACATCACATTGATAAGGCTTTTCATTACCAGGTTTTTCCAAAATATTACAATTAATGGGTTTTTCCATGGAATGCAATTTCATATGGACTTTCTGACTTGATGCTGCTGTAAAACACTTTCCACAAACCTCACATTTGTATGGTTTCTCTCCATTATGTACTTTCATATGATTATTAAGATTTGCAGAATTTCCAATGCGCTTACCACACACATCACATTGATACGGTTTTTCTCCACTGTGTACTCTCATATGTATTTTAAGTTGTGAATTAGTTGTCCAACATTTATCACAAACCTCACATTTGTAAGGTTTCTCTCCAGTATGTATTTTCATGTGAACACTAAGACTTGATTTACATGAAAAACCCTTTTTACAAACATCACATTGGTAAGGTTTTTCTCCACTGTGTACTCTCATATGTATTTTAAGTTGTGAATTAGATGTCCAACATTTATCACAAACCTCACATTTGTAAGGTTTCTCTCCAGTATGTATTTTCATGTGAACACTTAGACTTGATTTACATGAAAAACCCTTTTTACAAACATCACATTGGTAAGGTTTTTCTCCGCTGTGTACTCTCATATGTATTTTAAGTTGTGAATTAGATAACCAACATTTATCACAAACCTCGCATTTATGCACTTCCATATTTGATGAAAGCAAACCTTGACTGTTCACATTTATCTTCAAAACAGGAAGCACAAAATGTTACAGATAGCGTGAGACTTTTTGATAAGCAAGTGAGGATCTCCAATGATTAGATTTGGGATTGATTGATATAAATATAGGCCTACAGACATGTTTAATTATACGTCATAACAATATAGGCTACTATAATTTGCCAGAGTCAAGTCATATAATAATAGTGTTACATAATAGAGATTATAACTGATTGCTTTATTGATTGTGCAATAATTTACTAAATAATTTTAAATCAGTATTACAGCATCAACATTTAGGGCTTTAGATTACATGCTAGTTACAACGGTCAACGTCATGCCCAAATTAGATAAAGATAGTGGACCACAGCCATATACGCTAAACTAAACTTTCTCAAACTTTTGGGTCCAATAACATCCATTTTAAGTTTCATCAAAATTGGTTGAAAACTAAGATAGTAATAGCAGATTCAAGACTTTGGGACAAGGGCAATAACTCTGCTTCTAACGGTCGAAAATAGCTCAAATTCGAACTTGATCTTTGTTTTCTGAATATGAATACACATACCAAATATCATTTGATTCCATCAAAAACTCTAGTTTTTAAAGCGTTTACGTGCAAATGTTGACGGACAGACAGACAAGGGGTGCCATCAATATATGTCCTCATAGAGAGATGAGGGCGTATAAAAAGGATGTTGCATCTACTTAAGCACTGCAGAGCAGAGATGCCAACATCTGTAAGGCCTGTATGATCATAGCAGTAGTACTACCTCCAAAAATTAAATTAAAAACACCCAGAGAGTTCTAAATTAATGAAAATACTACTGTAGACTTCCTAGGAGCTCTTGCAGCCTACCTATCCGGATCCACGTCCGCTCCATGAATAAAGGGTGTGCCCAAATTAATATATTCTAAAGCCCTGAAATTATAGCCTACTATTAAGACTAAAAATGTCTTAGTATTGATGAAAATGTCAGATTTTAAAGTTTTAATTAACATATGACTATTTTACTTATGACTTATGACTTATTTTGTCTGAATATGAATGCTTTAATAAGCAAATAAACAATCATGTTCATTATTTCTTTTTCAAATCATCCCCTGTTAAATCAATTTATCAACAAAATAACAAGCCTCAGGGTACTTTTAAGTGCAGAATAACTTTTTCATATCTTTCTCTTCCCTTTCAAACTGTCTTGATCCCTGTGGCTTTTTACTGTATTGCCCCTTGGTGTTTTATTGTATTAAACATTTAGGATCTGATTCTGATAATCTCAAAATCAAATATTTTAATATGAGATCTTTTAATGTTCGAAATATTTTTATATCTTTGTAGATATGTTAATTTAACCCAGTCAGTCTCAGCAGAAAAGTATGATCTATAGGATATTACTTTTAAATTATTATAATGATTAAACTTACTATTTTACTGATATGGGATAAGTGTATGAGATTCTAGGGATTTGAGATACTGAATTGATACAAAAACCTACCCTCTTGTAGAAAATTTTTACATCACAAACAAAACAAAGTTAGCTATCCAATCTGCTGGCAGACTTGCATCTCTCAGTATAGGAAATGGGTACTTCCCAGGGGCGCATCCAAGTGGGGGCTCCACCGGCTCGAGGCCCACTTATTTTTGGATGGCTGATGCCAGAACCCTCAAAAATTTTCCGCTCCCATTACCGTTGAATTTAAAGCATGTTATATTTCAGAGCCCTTCCCCTCCTCCTCTTCACCCTTTCTCTAAATCCTGGATCCGCCCCTGCTTCCAATGTACCGATAATCAAACGGCCATGAACACATATGCTAAAACTATTGGCCAATTGCATGAGAGTTGAAAGAGACTGTTGAAGATTTTCACAGTTATGTTATCCATGCTTATTAGCATCCTATGATTTTAGTTCATTTTGTTCATTTCTCTTCTAAAGAGACAAGGTATAAATGTGTTCACAACACATGGGTTAATTGAAGCGTTACATTAGAAGCATTACATTAGAAATTTGTATCTGGTGAATACACAATATTTTATGGTTGGTTTAAACTACCCCATGTCTAATGTGCAAGTGCAACGTTATGCTTTATGAAATTGTGCTTTTTACTGAGTGCAAAAATACTAATTTTGTTTCCGCTAGAGGAAATGAGTGGAAGCTTCATTTATAAAAAAAATATTCATTTTACAGTCTTTATGTCTTAAGACAACCATCAAAGATAATAACAATTCCATAGCAAAATAAACACTTGATTTTCTATATAGGATGATTCTACTGCATATTCAGCAAAATCAGATGATGTTTTTGATCTTCGATGATGAAACTTTTGTTTGTCTTCTCTTTCACACAATAACATCACAATGAAACTAATTGGTCAGAAGTTAAATTCTTATCAAACATAATGATCTTGAAATTTAAGAGCAAGATGTCAAGTATTATTTCTAAAAGATTAAATGTCTTGATATTTATTTTGAAGATTAACTTAATTATGTCACTATTGCTGCTGATAACATTTAAGGGACTTTATAGTAGAGACCCATACACTAAGAAAGAAACCACTTTATAACAGGGGTCGCAGAGCAGGGGAAACCCTGCCCCACCACCTCCTGTCACTTTTTGGCCCATTATCTTTTTTTATTAAAAATTTTTGGCATTTTAATCACATAATTTCCTGAATCTGAAAATCCAGTGGATGGAATCCAAGGAGTTTTGTTGGTTGGATGAGGGTAAGGGTGATAGCTGGACTTTTCAGCCAAGTGCTCCTCCACTTCGACAGACGCTCCGCGACCCCTGCACAATGTCGCTAAAAGAAAGCAGTCTGGCTATGCACACCTACCATTAATACTAACTAGTCAATCAGTATAATATCACTATATAGTTGTATATTGTATATATTCTGACTTAATTACAAATAGTTTATATATTACGACTATGCATCTGTTAAATTTGACATTTTCGAACATTTTTGTTTAATTAGTTTAATTTGAACTTTCGTTTTGGGTTAAGTTTAATGATTTAAGATGCATATATTAGTGGAATCAAATGTTACTGTATATGGTTTGTATTTTGTGTATCTCAATGAGATTTTATTGGAATTGAAGCGATATTCAATGCAATTTTGTGACCCAATTTGTGTTGATGATATTCAATTTTGTTTTGTGTTATTTATTTTTTGTAATAAACTTTGTATGTGTATTGGGGACACTGATAGCATCAATGTGCGCCATTCCAATTTCCATTCCAACATCTGTGGTTCTTGCAATTCCACTGAAAACTAACACATTTTATGATGTCATTGACAGTCATCTACCGGAAGCCACTATTGATATCAATGCAGATCACTGACAGTGTTAGTGGAATTGCAAGAACCACAGACGTCGGAATGGAAATGGGAATGGGGCAAATTGATGCTATCAGTGTCCCCGATACAGATACAAAGTTTAGAAAACCTCTTTACAATCCCTTAAATGCTGTCATGAACATTGCAAATCCAGGGTTGTGATGATGATATATTTTGACTTTTCTCTTTTCAGGTAATGAATTTGATTTTCGTAATGATGTCACCTCAGATACAATAGCATTTCGTAAAGCCAGACCTCTGGGACGTGCTAAAGTGTGTTATTTGTTGTATGATTTAAAGAGAGCTGTTGAGAGTTCCAGTGACAGACAACTCTTATTAGACTCTATACCAGCTGATGTGGTTCTCTATCTTAGAACATGGCTTTTATCAGATGAAGTTTGTACAGAGGTAAGTTGAATACAAATTTTTTCACGGTGAAATCCATTGTTTCTACTTGTGACCTAGGCCAGTGCTTCTATAGGAGATAAATCAGATTATCTTATCTTCTTTAACACCTAATAACAAATAAACATATTTTATAAATAACGGAACACAATTTTATGGTATACTACTCCTTATTTTTATTACATACAACGTTTCAACAATCTACATTGTCATCTTCAGGTGATTTTATGTATTTACAGTGGCTAAACTGAAAGAGTGGTTTGGGGTCCCTTTACATAGACCTGTTTACACAAGGCAGAACAGGGCCAGGTCATGGGCTTAAACAAATAACTTGCTGGAATTGATTGCCCAGTCTTCAAGGTCATACATGCCGCTAGACATGCAAACTCTCACACTTTCAGAGTCAGTCGACTTGGGTCAATGTGGTTCCACAGGCATTATGTGATATTATAAATTGTTCTGGTGATGAGGGCCTGTGCACTTGGTTCAAACTAGTCCCTTTGGTAGTTAAGCCACTAGTATTATGTAGGCTACCAATATTTTTGAATGGTCTATGAATTCATTTCATTTTGTGGTATCTATTGAAAAGAAAACCAGACACATATACATTCAAAACAATTTTTCCAAAAATTATGTCTTAGTCTTTGGAAACAATTTGTGTTCCACAATTTTTGTTTGATTAATTTTGATTTTTTTTTAACTGAAACTTGGCCAGTTATGCTACACCCCTCCACCATAGTTTCTGTCTAAAACTTACAGGTAGTAAACAAGCACTGTTTATGAGATTATTTCTGTAAGATGTATTCCTGACAATTTATAATTATACTAAAATCTGCTAAACAAATGTCAATGTTTACTTTAAAGATGCATATATTTTGGAAAGCAGGCTGCAGAATTTGAGTAGAACTGATGGAATTTTATGTACTATCTGACTATGTTTTTCACATTAAATACCTTTGAAGTAAACATTCTCTAAAATGCTCTTTTAAGGGAATACTTGATCATGGTGTCACAGTATATTTTAACAGACCTTTGTTCCTTTCCTTTCCTCCTCAAAACATTCCATTCTGTACCATAATCACCAAACACAATGTCTTTCTAGCCTTTAGTAAAAACTTAAAACATTAAAGATGCACACCTTTTAAAGCAAACTGGAGAAATCTGACACGTTCAGCAAATTTAATTTTTTCAGAAAATATTTCAACTCCTATCTATCAATACTCACTGTATATTTTCTGTCACTTGTAAGCCATGTAACAAGGCATGTAACTCACTGAGCCAACAGGCTCTCTTGGAGATATGTTACGTCAGTTTAAGTTACAGAGGAGACATATTTTCTGTGAGGGTAGGTGGATGTGAATCTCATATATTATATATGTGTCTCACTATGCTTTCTATTCAGATATGTGGCTTTGTCATAAACATTTGCAAACATTGGCACATTTCAAGCAAGGAATGCATTTATTGAAAAATTGTGTTTCTGTGAGGTCCAAGAGCCTAGACATCACTAGTCAACATTGTAGTAAAAGAAATGTCTGACAAATGAAGTTGTATCAACATCCCAATTTGACAGTAATAACAAAGCCCCATGTTTTACAATAGAAGGTGTCGCGTGTCCTAATTACAACCAGATATATTGTCTGACCTTAAAACACAACAACAGTGAGGGTGGTGTACTAAATCATTGTATACTTTAAAGATACACCTCTTAAGGCTGTTTTCCACAGGACGATTTCCTTTGCGCAAAGCGATTTTTTCCCACTCACGCATGCGTATTGATAGCAAGTACTAAAATTTGCTACGAAAAAAATTGTCGCGACGATCGCAAAAAGAGTAGGAATAGTTTCAACTTTTTCACGACGAAATATTTCGTGTAAATATTTTATCCAATGATCCAATCAAATGCGCTAACAATATCAACGTCATATTATCTTGACGTCATGACGTCAAAGCTGGCGGAGATCGTGGAAATTAAAAATCGTTGAGCGCTTTTATTTTGCGACGAAAAAAACGCTTGGCGCGAAAAAAATCGTCCCGTGGAAAACGGCCTTTACTAAAGCCAAAGCCCTGTTTATACAACCACGTTTACTTATATAAGTATATTTTTACCTAAGTATAGATAATAACATAAGCAAAAGTAGCTGTGTAAACGCTTTTCCTTACATAAGGAAATATAGGCTACTCCTGGAGTAAACAGGGTTGAAGTTTCAAATTTTAAGATGAACTCTTATACATATAAGTTTAATTAGTAATGCTCTCTCTAGGACACTTGATGCCATTCTCCTACTGAGTGAACCTGCAGACACCCACTATTTGCATTTACAAATACAATATATAATATGTTTTTAAGGACAGCATACAATATACATATATTTATCAATAAAACATGAAAAAGAATATGAATGACGTGACCCAGAATCCCAAAAATCTAACCTACAAGTCCTTTAAATAAAAAACATCCCTTAAGAATGTATGATATAGACACCATACGACTTATATTGTATACTGATATACTCGTATATTTCCTCCAGATGTTGATTATCAACTCACTAACAGCCTAGCACTGGCCAGCTACCACTTTTACTTTTTACCACTAGAGCTAATATCTGTTATACATCTCAATATAGACCAATACTCATTCTGACAACATTCCAGCATGGAACCATTCTAAGTGCTAGCATATTAACTTTCGAATATTGTGATATGGATATAGACTTTCGTAATGGATATATACTAATGTAACTTTAAAGTAAGTAGGCCTATACTACCAATAAATGAGCATTATGACATTAGTATGTGTATGCTGCCATAAACGTATTGTTATCAGATATTGTCATGAGTTGAATTGTCAGAGGGTCACAGGATTAAAAGATTATTGTTTGTAGTCAATGGAATCAATATTTTGTGCAGTGATAGATAGGCTTAAAGTGATTGTTAAGAGGTTTTCTAAACTTTGTATGTGTATAAGGGACACTGATAGTATCAATTTGCACCATTCCGATTTCCATTCCGAAGTCTGTGGTTTTTGCAATTCCACTAAAGCTGTATGCGATTTATGACGTCACTGACAGTGATCTACTTGAAACTACTATTGATATCTATGCAGATCATTGTCAGTGTGATGTCATGTTAGTTTTAGTGGAATTGCAAGAAACACAGACATTGGAATGGAAATTAGAAAACCTTGATATATTTGGAAAGATCGATATTTATGTAGTTCATTCATACCATCACTATAATCTTACACCATGGAGGCCAAGTATGCAAGTCCATTAAAGTTTTTTCCCAATAAATGAAATTTGTCAATCAACATTGAAAGGCTGCACGCGCAAGGTGTTCCCCAATTTTTGTGGCTAAGTTTTTCTGACTCTCCCCCAGCCATGTCTGTCCATAAAGCTATCGAAGGCTTGGACTAGAGTCAGCAAGTTTCGAACCAGATGTTCTTGTTTTGTAGTTTGTTTTGTGTATGTTTAACAGCTAAGACGAGTGTGGTGCCAGGCAGGGTATGCTTACTCTTCTAGACACCTGATACCACTTTTCATTATGAAATACTTACTCATGTATGATTGATATAATTCCTCATGTGAAAAGTTCAAAAGCTGTTACCTATGTTTCGTCAAAATGTCTTTTTGGATTTCACTTTTCATTTTGTTGTTCAGATCGTTAGTACTTGGTTTCTTTATGGTACAATATGATCTGTGTACATTACTAAAACAATACACTCTGCTAGGTCATACAAGATAACATTCCTGGTTAAAGTTAGTTAGTGACTTACCTACTGACACAGTTTGGTCTATTGTTGTTCATTAATGTGGTTCAGTGGCATAGCTAAAGGGGGGAGGGGGGCTGAAAAAGTGTCGTCAATAAAGTTGAGCCGACCGGCCGCAGGCATAATCATAAAAAAAATCCAAAAATATAGCTTCAATTAGCCTTCCTGCAGTGTGTAAAAAAACTAAAATCCAGAGCTTCCGGGGGCTTTGCCCATGAACCCCCACCAAGCTCAGGTTATTCGATCCACTCGCAATCTCAATATATTCTGTCGGTTCATCTTTACCATTGCCTCCAAGTTTCGAAAACCTGGCTACACAACTGATTAAAGATCTTTTGGAAATCAAAAGTAATAGTAAGTTATGCTATTGTCCTTGCAAACTTTCCCTCACTGCACACATCTTGGCATTTGACCTTCCTCATTAGCCCAAACAGGTGCAGAAATGTAGGACGTAAAACACTTTCATTTCTCTTTTTAACCCTAAAAACAAAACACAACAATGTCATATACGAGGAATTTGGCCAGAAGCTACCTGTACACTGACTGATAAATCTGTTACATATATTATACAATAAATAAAAGATGTTTATATTCTACAGAGATTGATATGTTTTACAAATAAACCAGTACATTTATCATATTTATTTATTATTAGTAAACATAATAACATTGTTTTCTATGGTGGCTCATTCAGGACTTATGACATTTTCTTAACTTCAGTGTTAATATTTAAGATTATAAAAAGGTTTTTCAAAAAAAAAGAGCATTTTCTGTGTAAATTGTTTACAACAAACATCACATTTAAAAAGTTTCTCTATGGAGTACACACACATATGATTAGTCAAAGTAGATTTTGCTGTAAATGATTTATGACAAACATCATATTTATAAGATTTCTCTCCAGTATGTTTCATAATATGTCTTTTATGTTGAATTTTCCATGTAAATGATTTAATACAAACATCACAAGTATATGGTTTGCTGATGTCACAAATCATAAAAGTTTGATATAAATTGATGTTATCCATGTCAGTTACCGGTATACAAAAGGTATAGACAGATGAGAAAAATATAGATGACCAACTACATGTCACAGTGGCGTAATTAAAGGGCTCCCCTCCCCCCTTTGTTTAGCAAGACTAATTAGGTATAGAGCACATGGCTTAACTTAAAGGGATTGTAAAGAGGCGCAAATTGATGCAATCAGTGTCCCCGATACACATACAAAGTGTAAAGAACCTCTATACAATTCCTTTAAAATTCTAATGAGGATCCATTCTCCCAGCTGTTTGTTGGCCAAACTTCTTGTCATTGATCTTTCCCGGATTATTCGTACCCATTTACAGCAGGTGGACTGGTATTATGAGATAAGATAACTTATTCAAAGTCATCTGATTTTCAAACCCTGATCGATAACCTAACTCTCAAACACAACCACTTCCCTCTGCTCATATTTGTAAAGAACAACGCTCGACAGACTGTGCTATAGAACCCCACAAATCAAAGATATGAACTTTTTAGAAATTTTATCAATTTTTTAGACAGTGTGGATTTCATATTAGATATTACTATTACATTAAATTCATAATATTTATTACAATAATGAACTGTTTTAGAAGGAAATCTATGTATGAAATGAATCATTTATCATCAGTTTGGTTGACCTTATCTGAAGTAGCAGGAATTCCATTAAAATCTATTTTTAGAGATAAGGGTGTTCCCTGTTTTATCAATTTAATAAAATATGGTGTCTCTATCAGTGTCTAACTTCTGTAAACTTTTTAATCAGGAATATTTAAGTATATGTTAAATTAGAGTATATTTTTAATGAAGGAATATATATTAGGTAGGAAGCTTTTGGTGAGTTGAATGCTAGTCTTGTAAAACTTTATAAAAACAAATGATATCTATATATTGATAAGGTTACGTTCTACTTGAATATTCCTGTTATTTCACTAAGTCTAAATACCAGTTTAAAAGCGATTGTAAAAAGTTTTTCTAAACTTTGTATGTGTATGGGGAACACTGATAGCTTAAATTTGCGCCATTCCAAATTCCATTCCGACATCTGTGGTTCTGGCTATTTCCACTAAAACTAACACGTTTTATGACGTCACTGACAGTGATCTGCATAAATATCAAAAGTAGCTTTCGCTAGATCACTGTCAGTGACGTCATAAAACACGTTAGTTTTAGTAGAATTGCAAGAACAACAGGTTTCGGAATGGAAATTGGAATGGGGCTAATTGATACACATAAAAAAGTAAGAAAATGACACTTTACAATCACTTTAATGGATCCTTTGGATTCCAATCAGCATGTGGTCTTCAACTTGTGAATTGACATAAATAGAACTTATACCAGTTGTACTGAGAAATATACAGTGCAGCCAGATGTACTGTTTCAATGTATATGTTTATATATAAAAGTCTAAAATAGTCTAGTGTGTAGGAGGCAATGCCAATATCCTAAAAATCTGGTTATTTTAGAATTGATAGTTTCAGAATTTATTGAACACTGATTCTGTAAGATTGGCCAATATTTTACAATTTGAAAGAGTGCCAACTTGAATGAAAATTTAAGAGTGTTTTTTGCCAAGTCAAGCCAAGAAATCTTAGTGTACTGCCTTTTAAATTTCCATTCCGACGTCTGTGGTTCTTGCAATTCCACTTTAACTAACACATTGTATCATGTCATCCCCCACTGATATACCAGAAGCTACTATTGATATCTATGAAGATCAGTAACGTCATAAAATGCGTAAGTTTAAGTGGAATTGCAAGAACCACAGATGTTGGAATGGAAATTGGAATGGCGCGAATTGATGCTATCAGTGTCCCAGATACACATACAAAGTCGGAAAACCTCTTTACAATCCCTTTAATATCTGGTATAGCCAAATGATTTTTTTTTATGTCCTAAGCACAATGCTTACTCTTTGTGAATCACCTGATGGTACTTCTCTTATGGGAAGTCCACTACTATATAATCATTGCACCCGATTTGTCATGCTCTGGACGAGATTTTTGATTTACGGAATTGTTTTGCTTGTACAGATTTTTATTATCCTAAAAGTATATGTATATGTTTGTGAATTTTCGTACCTATATTTGATAGAGTTAGATTATTTAAGTGATCCATTATGACTTTATAAACCTGTCATGTAATATTATAAACATTGAATAAGAAAGATATTTGAAGACTGGTGTTGGAACTGGTTCTTGTTAAAATATCACTGGCAGGGAACTGGTTAACATTTCAGTCAAATTTCATACCGAAGATTTTAATACCTGTCAAAGTTGTTTCAAAGATGAGATTAGACCATGATTAACTTCCATTACATTAGATGTCAATTTCTGTGGTTTAATTTTTTTTTATCAAAATTTGATAAATTCAAGTGGTTTTCGAGTGAATTGAGATGAAATATCAGGAACCTCTTCATAATTTTGAATGAATTTAGATAAAAACCTGTTAAAGAGGCATTGATTAGATACACAAAAAAGTTTAGAAAACTGCTTTACAATCCATTTAATAATTTTGAATGAATTAAGATAAAAATCAGTTCAATCTGTTACTGGTAGTTTTGTTTTTATTGATATGGCAAGGAATTTTAAATGTTTTTGCTCCAATTTGGATTTCAATGGAAAATGTCAGGTAAGCCTTTTCATTAAAACCAACGTAAGTATTTAATGATGACGGTGTGAGAGCTACATATAGAAGTATATCCATATAATTGTCTTATTTATCAACATAAGTATTGTTAAATTGGATGATTACCAGAATGATTACCTTGGATGATTACCTTAGATGGCAATTTGTGTTTTTGCATGGATGGTAACAAGGTTTGCGACAATTTAGTGTTGTTTCTTTTTTTAATCAAATGGTCAAGCTTGGTTGATAGGCACAATTTGGCATCTGAGAAATTCAAACACGAAATTTTGCACATGCTGTGCACTATTTGAACAGTATATGGTCTACTGATGGAAGACCGTTCAGTTACAGGCAAGAAGGTGCCTTTCTTTCTATAATATTTCTGAAAGCTATAAGGATACGGTGCACCATGAGAGCAGATCACAGGGGGAACGGGGTGGCACCAGTCCAGTTGAAACATTTTCATGTTGCTATGCTCTGGAATAGTATCAGCTCCTACAGTTTGACCCCTTGTGAATAAATCCAGCGTACGCCACTTAATTGTCCCCCCAGAATTGAAACTGGAATAGGACACAAGTTTTGTTATGTCATATAAGATCAGTCACAGTAGCACAGCCATGGGGTTGGGACAGGGAGGCATGTAATGTGTAATATAAATAAGAACTATTGTCGAAACACCTGATGGTACTTCTCGTATGGGAAGTCCACTACTATACAACTATTACACTCTTTTTGAAACATCTGATGGTACTTCTCGTATGGGAAGTCCACTACTATACAATAATTGCACCCGATTTTGTCATGCTCTGGACGAGAATTTTGATTAACGGAATTGTTTTTATTGTACAGATTTTTATTATTGTATTGTAACTCCTTTAATCCCCTCTCCCACCTACAGGAGTTGCAAGCTGAGTAGAATTTGGATAGAAATCAGGAAACTCCTAATATCCTCAGAAAGAACTTGTAAGGAATTCCTGGTCAACTCGACACATTCGGTTATAACCTGGCGTACTCGTGGACACTTGCGGCTCTGAAATTTTTTTTAAACATGGCACAGCTTGCAACTCCTGTAGGTGGGAGAGGGTCTTTAATTCATTGACAACGGCAGATTATTTCTTTTCAAATAACTTGTAAATTAACAAATTGAAAAGTGCACTTGTACTTCATTCAAATAGTAAATACTGTAATAGATTGTTCACTTTTAAGTTTCAACAATCTTCATACACCTGTTATTTTAAAGGAATATGTTCACTAACCGTTCAACAAAAAAACTGTTAGTCTCAGAACCTGGAATTTTTCAGCTAATCTAATCTGTTATAATGTTACAAACTCTCCCTCAAAATTTAAACTTTCAAATCCACATGTATCCATGAATATCAGCGTTTAAAAGTCAATAATATGACTCGTCATTTAGTAGGACTATGACTTTTATAGAAAACACATATAGGCCTACAGAAAATGAAAGATAACTGTTAAAGTACGGGTATAATTGAAGGGATTGTGCGATTTTTGGGCATTTCCAGTAAATCTGAAAGCTATTTACATAAATTCAAGTCCCAAATCGATCCCTGAAAATGCTGAACATTCCCCTTTAATTCTATTGTAAAGTTTTTGTATTAATTCTCCTATTGACCATAGTTTGTTATTTGGGTGTTTCCAGGTTATTCTATGTTTTGAAATGTGGTGTCAATATTTTAGGTGGTAATTTAAGAGAATGGCCTGGTTTTTATGTAGTTTTTTTCTCAAAAGCTAGTCACATAATATGTGTTTTCCTCATATATTTTGACCACAAATGCCTTACATAAATTTAAGTAATATTTGCTCCCTGGTCGGCTTTATTAATGAAACTCTAGGCGTTTTTGTCAGACAATTTAATTTGGTTTCAATTTGCTAGTACGATATGATGCAATTTGGTTTAGATAAGTACTAAAGTAGTGGTCTACAAATGTGAAAGTCATGTGTGTGTGAGTCTGATGACCTTGAATAAGTCATCTTCACTCATAATTCCAGTCAACTCAGCTGAATAATCCGGATAATCAGGTAAAGATCAATGTCAAGAGGTTTGGGCAAGGACCAGCTGAGAGAGAGAATCCTCACATAACCTAAGTTGTTATCCTTGTAAAATATAGATGTTTATTTCTTTTCTTTCTTACATCCTGGCTCACAGAAAATCGAAGCATGAATGACAAAACAATGAAAAATTTTAATTTTGATGTTCTCTATTTTTAGAATGGATTATAGAGATTTTAGAAGGTATTCCTCTTATCAGAGTTTACCAATACGTAATTCAAGGGAGGTAAGCAGTGTTAATTTAACAGCCTGCAGACCACTATAATTGGATTGATATTTGTAATGTAGTTATTTAACCAGTAAATGAATGAACCTTTTATTCTAATATGATAGAATTTTATTTGTAGCATGTTTCTAATGTTAAAATAACCAAGTAGACTTAAATAATTTAAAGTTTTGTGTTTGCATACTTCAACTTTTAAATTATGAAATTTTGGTCAAATGTGTTGGTTGACATGAAGAAATAGTTTCATAACAGGAGAAAAAAGAGAGGACACTGTTTTCATTCACTGATGGTGTGTGCTTGACATTGCCGTAGGGGCCCATGACTTAACAGGGGGGGCAGACTGACTAATTGCCAGAATTTTAATGATATTTTGCCCGATTTCTTGAATTTTTTGCCCGTAAACAATAAACATAATATTTAGGGGGGCAGCTGCCCCCCTGTCTCCTACAGCTATGGACTTCTTGAGAAATGTGCATGTTATAACATTTTGACCATGACCTTTACATTTTTTTATTTATATCCCCGATTCCAATGATATAAAGAATGAAAGAGTTATTGTTGTTTGACATTACGATTCCTTAAAGGCTAGAAAGTTTATACACTTGGGACTATTTTGATGAATACTATCTTATGATATACACAGCATGTGTCCCAACATATACATCTTATATATTCACCTTGGTTTTGATATAAAGGACTTTTCTTAAATATATCTGACATTTATATTTCAATCTTTACATTTAACATTTACATATATTATATATACCCCTTGATATTTCCTCCTACATAATAACACATAACTCATACAGCTTCTCCGGCTCAAGCCCCTCCCCCCCTATTTTTGGCCGAATAAGGTCAGATCCTTCTTAAAATGATCTTGTATAGTTGACCATTTACATTACCATTTTTTGCATGTGCATCCAATTTGATAATTCCAATAATAGAATGTCTAGCCAACCTTTTATCATGTGTTTTTCATTAGGATACTATGATGTAATTTCTATATACCTATAAGTATACGGTTTACTATTGAATCAACACCAACACATTTCTACAGATAGAGACCCCTTCAGCTACAGACATTTTAAAGGAATTGTAAATGGTTTTCTAAACTTTGTATGTGTATCAGGGACACTGATAGCATCAATTTGTGTCATTCCGATTTCCATTCCGACATCTGTGGTTCTTGCAATTCCACTAAAACTAATGTGTTTTATGACGTAACTGACTGTGATCTACTGGGCTATTATATCTATGCAAATCACTGCTGATCTATGCAGATCATACAATGTCGGAATGGTAATTGGAATAGACAAATTGATGCTATCAGTGTCCCTAATACACATACAAAGTTTAGAAAACCTTTTGACGACCTCTTTAATGCATGTGCCACTTTCTTCCTGAATTCAGACAAGGAATCTATTTTAACTATGTAAATATCGATTTCAAAGAAAAAGTTGCAAAAGTTTGGAGCCTGTACTTCTATTACCAGCGTGTGCTTGATTTTCATCTTTCACAGCCAAGAACTACCTTTCCGTTTAGACCTAACCCCTCTCTTACAGGAGATGCAAACAAGTGTTCACGAGTATAGCCAAATTACAACCAAATTTGTAGAGTTGATCAGGAGTTCCTTACATGTTCCTTCCGAGGATATTAGGAGTTTCCCGATTTGTATCAAAATCTTACTCAGGTCATACTTGGCTTGCAACTCCGGTGGGTGGAAGAGGTGCTTGAATTCAGCAATCTCACATCTCGTGTACAAAAAAATAACTGGTTATACTGATTATCAGCATCAACACAAATTGAGAGATAATAAAAGGCCATTCTGAGTGCATTTGAAGAAATTTTATGGCTGTTTTGACCTTTATGATTAAAGAGTTGAGTTGTACCACACCTTATCTTTGATGTCCAGTTGGTATTTAGTTTAAACAAGTTTTGAACATCCTGATGTTGGTTTTCTACCTGATTTTAACCCTAACTTTATCAGTTATATTAAAATACAAGATAGCAGATGTCAAATACTGCTATAGATCTGTTTCGGTCTTTAGTAAGTAAGAGTTTGCATGATGTTTGTGTATGGAGCACCTTAAGAATCTTTCTTTTATCATCATATTTGTGGTATTGGAATTGAAGTTTTTTATACATATTATATATTATAATAAGTTGAGAGTTAAATTTGAATTTAATGATCTTTTAAGTCTTCTCCTAGCCCACACAAATTTAAAATGCTGTAGCTGTTTTACCTTGCAGCTGAATTTCATTAAAGTTTCATGCTAAAGACAATAAATGTTGTTTGACTAGTGTTCTTTTCCTGCTCTGACATTTGTTTCAAATACGTAACCTTTATCAGGACAGTAGATTTTGGAATTGGGATAATTCCAATTCCTTATTTGGACTGTTAACTGACCTATGATATATTTCCTTATCAAAATGGTATCCGCGGTGACTCAGTGAGTTAGACGCTTTCTCGCTAACCTGAAGGTTCAGGGTTCAATCCTGTCATGGGTTGAGAGTGATGCAGGTCGGAGGGGCTGATATGAAGAAGAGTCTAGTTGCTCGGATGGGACAATAAACCGAAGCTCCGTGTGCTACAGGCTGTGCATGTTAAAATACCCTTGACAGTTGGAAATCTGTCCTGGAAATTTTCCCTCATTGCACACTGCGTGGCGTTTGCTGCCCTTACAGGTGCAGAAAAGCAGGATGTAAAACACCATTCATTTCATTTCATTTCCACATCAAAATGTTTTCTTTTACACATAAACAACTAGAAACTAACCCGAACAGCTTAAAAGACATAGAATATGTGCTTGGCATTTCCTTTAAATGTGAAATGTTATGTAAACAAAGGTTTAGTTGTATATATCCTAATGTAAGACTACAGTGTTCCAAACTGCACTTGCATATGTAAGTGCTTTTAATCTTGTATAATTTGTATAGATACATGTTGTTATCAATCATTAAAGATGCAACCCACCATGTTCCTCTAGCAACCAGTGGCGTTTCAAGGAATCTTTAGGTGCAGGGGCTGAGTTGGGGCCAAATAATTGTCGAAGGGGCTACCAGCACTAGGTATTTGAGATTTGAAAGTGGGGGGCCAAGACCTGGCCAGCCTAAATTCTGGGGGGCCATGGCTGATCTGATCTGTTCATACTTCAAAAGTAATGCTGCCATGACCCTATCAACAAGACCAATCCAACAAAAAAATATAGTTATGTAAAAAAGGTCTTAAAATCTGTAAAACCTTCAGAAAAAACTTCCAAACTTTTCAGACTTCAAATAAAGTGAAGTGAACATTGCAGAGTGAACATTATAATTGAACAGTAAGCATAAGGTTGAATAAAACTTTGAGGTCTTGTTGAACACAGCACTACTTTATGGAAAGAGAGTAAGCCACCTTTAGTCGAACCCCACCATTTGGCATGTATTTATTCCACCATGAATGTTGCAGCATTGACATTAGAATTGAATACTAAGCCTAAGGTTAAATAAAAATTTGAAAATTTTGTTTCCTTCGTTGGACATAGCAATACTTTATAGGAAGATGGAAAGCCACCTTTAATCTAATCCCACCATTTGGCATGTATTTATTCCACCTTGAATGTTTATATGATTGAGGCTGATTACGCAGGTAGCACGATTCCTTTTTATCTTCATCACAGACTGATTCCTCCCAAATCTTTGATAAAAGGTCAGGGGTCAAGAGAGATCCTATGGGTCAAAGGTGAGTTGATATTAAAAGTTTGTGAGATATTGGAAGATATTGATGTAGAGAAATAATAATATTGTGAATGGCACTGGAATCGTATTATTTCCTGTAATCAGATTCTGTTTTTCACCTTTCTCAGATCAACAGGAATATTTTTGTGATCTTCCCAGATGTTTGATCTAGTGATTTAATCTTGGGATATTTTTTTTTTACGTCATTTGTGACTTCTTTATGGAAGATAATAGTTTAAAGAATATTTAATGTTATGAAACTTGGAAGTTTTTTCAATAATTTTAAAAGTTTTGTGATGAATTGATATTTTGCTGATGTGAAATAAGAAGGTGGTTTTGTATTTGGATTCTGTACTTGTAATGTGTTTGTTGCTAATAAATTTGCCCATTTCATGGTGATTGGTATTCTGAAAATTGATTAGTGAAAGTGATTGACAGTGGTTTACCTAGTCCGTTTCAGAGTTCCAAATTGTGTAACTTTTCAAAGATTAAGGCCGATTTTTAGTCAAGTGTCTCTTGGAATGTGAGAAAAAAAAATCCTGAAATTGACCTATAAAATAAAATAATTACTACACAGGTTTACTAGCAAATTTCAATTTCAAAGCTGAGAATTAAAATGTTTGTGTTCTGTTGTTAAAAATGTCATTGAGACCTTATCAACCATATTGAGAGTCAATAGAAGGAGATGATTGTTTCTAATAATCCAAAGTAGAGTTTAATTGGTCAAAGAAAGACACAAATTTTCAAGTCAAGTATCCATCTTGTGTGAGTAAATTCTCGTTAAATTCCCATCAATAAGTTTCAAAGATTTTTTTAAGTGTTGTAAGAGGGTTAAGTTGATTAATTGTTTCCGCGAGAGGCGAGACATTTTCCTCCTTCCAATCAAATTTTAAAATTTCATGTAAATTAGGTGATGTGGAGAGCTAGTGAAAGTTGGAATCAAAATGAATTTTATGCATATCTTTTATTGGACTTGATTTTGGATTCACCACAAGGGGAGATTAATCTAAGTGTAACTTTGGATTTATTGGATTTTCTTGCTATGGCTAATTTTGACAATTCTCCGTCTGGACGTCCTCCTCCTGTACCTCGTTCTGATGGTGTGTTAGTTCGTCCATCATCAATAGCAACAGATCAGATATCACCACGACGACAACAGAGAGAATATAATCGTAGACGTCATTACAGTGTAAGAATTTACATTTCTTTTTAGATCCTTAAATGTAGAAAATTTGGTTTAAATTGCATTGAGTAGATATTTTTATTTAAAAAAAGCAACAATAGCATAAGAATTTAAGTTAGTATTGGTGTAAATTTGTGCAGAACCCTTTGCCCAGTTCCCAGCCTTTTGATTAATAAGATTAATTTCATGCTTAAAACCCTAAGTCGACCTGAGTATATGCAAGAACTAGTAGGAAAATATCAAGTCGAATATCGAACTTGGATTTAGTTAAATGCTAGGAACCATACCCATGTAAGGAAGCACATATTAAAATGCCATTCAGATACCAAAGTGTCTGGAAAGAAGTCATTCATGGTTTAAGTGGGGTTTACTTTTCCAGAATTTGCAAAATTCCATAATTTAAAATTGATCAAAGCAGGACTTCAAAGCACAGTCTTACAACGTTAGAACCATAAACTCGGTAATTAAATCCGCTCATGACCTTGAAACAGTCTAATTTCTTCATTGTTGCAGTCAACTTAGCCCTAAATAGGTACTAGTTATCTAGGAAAGATGGATGTCAAAGGACCAGCACAAAGTTGGTATTGTCATGAACCTAAGTTGTAAATATATATCATCTGGGCCCTTATTCTTGAAAACTTAACTTAAGATGATTTAAGTGATCCAGTCATCTGATTGGTCAATCACTAAAATCGATTTTAAATTAAGTATAATTATCCAATGTTACTGTATTTCTTAATATTTGATTTTTTCTAAGTTATATTATCAAGAACAAAGCCCCTGAACCATTAGCCAATGTCCTAAACTGGCATAAGTTATAAGTGTGGGACTATTGAAATGCATAAGTAGGTTAGTCTAATTTTACGGAGTTCTCTCCCTTAAAACGGCTTGGTAGATCCAGATTCGGTTTACTTTAACTGGTTTGGGTTGGCACGTGGAGAGGCGCGGGAACTGAGAGTTGCAGGTAGGACACGAAAGAGTCAACATGTTCGCAGCACTGCTGTGGTGTTGTTCTTTCGGTTTGGTGTCCTGGAGTAGTGTGACAACTCGGGAGAATTAGCGTGAACTATGGAACGAGGTTGGAATGAGAGGAAGGAAAGCACACCGACAGCACTGCTGCCCTGTTTTCATTTTCATTCATTGTAATTCTGATGGAAGTAGATCTAATTAAAGTTTCGTCGACGTAATTTATGTTTTAAATTAGTGTACTAATCCAATGTAACTTCACTCGGTTACATAAGCAATACATTTAATATTAACCCAAGTACCACAAGTACCACTGATCCAAATCTCTCTAACAACATATTGGCAATACATTTGTAGTAACTTATGAACTTATCATTTGATATTTGACCTATTTTTTATATCAAATTTAAGATAAAAGCTTACTTATTAACATCTGAAAATTCCATTATGATTATACATATAAAAACTTGGCATCTTTCTTACATAAAAATATTATTACTGTACAAATCATTCTTAAAGTCAACTCATAAAAACATCTTCCACACAATGAAATGTGATGTTCTAGGTTATAAAAATCTGTACAAGCAAAGCAATTCTGTTAATCTAGATGGTATCCAAAAACATGAAAAAATCGAGAGTAATAGTTGTATACTAATAAAAACCTGTACAAGCAAAACAATCCTGTTAATCAAAATCGCATCCAAAAACATGGCAAAATTGAGAGTAATACTTGTATAGTGGACTACCCCAAAGAGAAGTACCATCAGGTGTTTTGAAAAGAGTAAGCATGGTCTGCTGCACGAGTGACACCCTTCACTTTAATAGAATTTGATACCTTCTCTTATCAAAAAAATCCATCAATATTTGGTATCAATTTCTTTTTATATTCTGAGCCAACTGGAAACATTTGTTGACTAGACATTTTGGTACAAGTAAATATTATCAAACTTTACAAACTCTTTATCTAGTAAAATTTGGCAGGTATTTCAAAGTTAAAACTGTTTATAAATCTATTGAATACATGGGGCTATGACCTAGATTTAAATGCACCTGCAATCTGAACTGATATGGTGAGATGGGTGTTTGAATTTTGCATTATTTAAACAGAAATGATGGACTAAGAAAAAAATCAAGTTTTTTTGCGAAATATATATAAAAGCTAATTTTGATTTTCTCTCTATTGCGCTGGGAGGTACATTTGTTTGCTTCCAATTTGAGCTGTCAATGGACATATGACTGATTTAAAAAAAAGTAAATTGTTGAATTTTTCAACCTTGAAGTGTATTTCAAAATTGATTTCAAGAAGACATTTTCCTCCATTTACTGAAAAAGTGTATTGATAATTTGTAGAATTGTTTAATTCCCTCCTGCTCTCCTAGTGTTACTGGCAGTGTTTCCAAGACACAATTAAGAACAACTTGATAAATACATTGTGTAATTGTTAAAGTCACATACCCTCCTACATACTGTCTTGTTCATGCCTATATCAAAAGAAAAAACATGAAATAGCTGATGACTTTTTAAACTGAAGAAAATTGAAGTTGTCTCAAGTAGTTATGCAATGTTTTTTGTGCCAATTGTTCGTTCATTTGGTTGATATTATTCCAGTGATTCTTTGAAACTGTTTACAGCACTTTATCATTGTATTTAGTGATAGATATAACATTTTTACCTTTCAACCAGGTTTAAAGGTCAGGGATTGTAAAGTGTTTTCTAAACTTTGTATGTGTATCGGGACACTGATAGCATTAATTTGCGCCATTCCAATTTCCATTCCAACGTCTGTGGTTCTTGCAATTCCACTAAAACAAACACGTTTTATGACGTCACTGACAGTGATCAACAGGAAGCTGCTATTGATATCTATGCAGATCACTGTCAGTGACAAACATAAAACGCGTTTGTTTTAGTAGAATTGCAAGAACCACAGACTTCAGAATGGAAATTGGAATGGCGCTATCAGTTTTCCCGATACACATACAAAGTTTAGAAAATCACTTTACAATCCCTTTAATCTATTTCTACACTGTATTAATATTGTGTTAAGTGGTTGCTATTTGATAATATAAAGAGGTATACCAAGAATCTCGACAAATTATTCATAAGACTCTGGGGTGTTCTACATCTGTTTTGACCCAACCAGTTCATTTGTACAGGAATATTAGATCCACTTACCTTACATTGGTAAATTGTCTTGTGATTTGACCAAGAATTTGTGCTTATTGACTTAATGTTTTGGTACTGTCCCCTTTGAACGTAAAAACGTGTTAGTTTTAGTGGAATTGCAAGAACCACAGACATCGGAATAGAAATTGGAATGGTGAAAATTGATGCTATCAGTGTCCCCGATACACATACAAAGTTTAGAAAACCTCTTTACAATCCCTTTAAGACAGAGAAATGCAGAACATTAAGCATTTATTTAAGATCAAACCTCTTGACATTATTAGAACCAAGGGTTATAGTATATGGTAGTAATTATTAGTACCAAGGGTTATAGTATATGGTAGTAATTATTAGTACCAAGGGTTTTATTAGTACCAAGGGTTATAGTATATGGTAGTAATTATTAGTACCAAGGGTTATAGTATATGGTAGTAATTATTAGTACCAAGGGTTATAGTATATGGTAGTAATTATTAGTACCAAGGGTTATAGTATATGGTAGTAATTATTAGTACCAAGGGTTATAGTATATGGTAGTAATTATTAGTACCAAGGGTTATAGTATATGGTAGTAATTATTAGTACCAAGGGTTATAGTATATGGTAGTAATTATTAGTACCAAGGGTTATAGTATATGGTAGTAATTATTAGTACCAAGGGTTATAGTATATGGTAGTAATTATTAGTACCAAGGGTTATAGTAAATGGTAGTAATTATGATAAGACGTAAAAGTAGTCTATGTAATATATGTTATAAGACAATGATAGTTATTCTATCAGAATACCTCTACCATCTTGTTTATATTACAACCACTTATATCAGATAAACAATACAGGTGTAACTTGTCTAGTTGTAAAGGTCATTTTGATTCAGATCGACTAATCAGATATTTAATTTTATTGATGCAAGATCATTGCCAAGCAGGGTATGCTAACTTTTCTAGACACCTGATACCACTTTTCATTATGAAATATTTACTCATTTATTGATGTAGTTCACTAGCTGTATTGCCAATGTGTTTACATGGATTTCAAGATTTGTTTTACGGTTGGGATCATTGGTGCTTGGGTTATATTATAAATTGAATTGATAATCTAGACTTTCATTGAATAATTACCTTTTATCTGGCATTAGCACCACAGAGCATTATATATGATATACTAGATCAGACCTTCTCAATTAATTTTTGTAAATGGCCAAATACATTTTATGAAAAAAGTATAAGGGCCAAATAGAGCTTAGCTAGCATAGAGAGGAAAGCGTTTCAGCGGAAGGGGTCACTCTTGAGGGGCCATTCTCAAGGGCGTTGCGGGTCAGACTTGTCCCGCAGGCCGCGAATTTGAGAAGGTCTGTACTAGATTGAAGGTGCTTTTCATTTGGTTGAAGAAATGGCTGCATCCTACAACTTTAATGAGCAAAAGTAAAGGTTTTGCATGCTGTATTTGTCAGATCCCTTACTTATGTAATCTCTGCAACTGATTTCTTGTGGAATCTTTGAGAAAACCTAATGTTCTTATATTTCTAACAATCATAACTGTTTCTGTTAAAGATGTTAAATAGTGTAATCATTCTCTTAGTGTTTTCTTGTTATATCTGTTTCTGTTAAAAAGAAATGATTTCTTCAAGGTCTATTTGAATTGCCTTAATGAAATAAATCGTTTGATATGATAACTACTATAAAATCAATCTCAGCAATTGATTCTTGTTACATTTAATTAGTTCTGATTAAAATGAAATGTTAATTGGTTAATTATCGTATATTTAGAAGTATGTCAAGTAAGTCGGTTATTCACAGAGTTCATGATAACATTTTTTATTTCATTGAAGAATAGTTTTGTTCATCATAAAACTTTTTATCCATTCCAGATCAGCTGTTTTAATTTTCTTTACCTACTTTTTAAGGATACTTCATTTGTGCGTATTTCGACAATTTCTTATCAAATGTCTTTAATCCAGTCTAATTAAAATCAGACCCTAATTTCTTTCTTTTTTTTTAAATCCGTTTTTTTAACCACTTCATTAAGGTCTGAGAACCAGGCGCGGCAACAGCCGTTCACGTTAACTTTGACCTTACCTTGATAAACATGACCTGATAAACTAGTCTACAGCAGGGGTCCCCCTACAGGGCGACATGGGCGAAGAACTCGCCGTAAGACCATCAATATCGCTTTGTTTGTCGGCAATGGCGATATCATATCGCCTTTCGAATTTTTTCATCATGTAACGAGATTATCATTGTCTTATTAATTAATCCCCTAATTAAGATGATAATTTGATCTATTTTCACACGATGATTGGCATTTTAAACACACCATAACACGTGACAAATGTTTATAACAACATCCGGGTATTTCTAAATTTTACAGTAGCCTAATCTTTACCACCAAACGAAATTTTGAAGCCTTTTGAAGTTTTCTTATTATTAAAATAACAGTCAATCATCAATATGACGTCTGTAGACATCGTTTAGCAAGTCCTTCCATTATGGGTAGATTATTATGCGAGACTAGAAGTACAAATTTAATATACCTGTAATTTCATTTCATATAATCAGTTTTTTTTTAATGTAGCCTGTAAACATTCAGCTCATGACTGCTTTTACAGGCCTACCAATACTTAGTATATACCTTTCAATGTCGGCTAAAAACTTCGCGAGTTTTCATCGACGAAATGATCGTCATTCATTCTGTGCAAGTATGCCTTGATTTCGCCCCAAGTTCCCAAATATCGCCCCTAGTCCACTATAAAGCGATATCATATCGCTTCAAGTCTGTGGGCTAGGGGGACCCCTGGTCTACAGCACTTAGGAATCCTAGAATGCACCTATTGTTCGTGAACAAAATCCCAGCGCGGGAGAGGGCAAAGATCTGATTGGTTTAAACAAAGGTCATTAAGGTTAGGTCAAAGTTAACGTGAACGGCTGTTGCCGCGCCGGGTTCTCAGACCCAAATGTAGTGGTTAAAAAACCGGATTTAAAAAAAAACGAACGAACGAAATTAGACTAGATTTTAATTAGACTGTCTTTAATCAGAAGGATTTCTAAAAGGTTTTTCTTGAAACTTAGAAATTATTACTAGATTTGGAATAGTTTGTTTTAGTAAAATTGCAATAAGCACAATGTCTGACGGACTGAAAATTTGAATGGTGCAATCAAGAGTCTCACACAATCAAACAAAACCTTTACCATCCCTTTAAATTCTGAGGACAAGAAAAAAACTCTTCAGAACTCGACAGTCTGATGGTATAATTTTCAATCAGCATTCCCTCTGATCATTAATAACTTCAATGCCGAGGGATGTTTGTTTTGTTACAGTTGATTAGAGTTACATATCACTTGAACAAGTTACAGATATTTCCAATAATCAAAGCCATGTTTGTTTCATTGATGTAGATATTATAACTGTTGACTAAGGCAGTCAGGCTTGTGATATCAACATGTGATTGATTATCAATCAAACATGGCTATTATCAAAACTGTCTCTTTAAAGTTATACTGTGGCCAAGAAAACTTCTCTTTAGATTCAGTCCAAGTGACCAAGGAAGTTAATTGCGCGGTATTAGGGGAAAAATCCAGACATTGTGTGGAGCTCAAATGTTAAAGATAGTACCTTTGTAATATCAAACGGTTTTCCCCTGAAAGTGATGAAATTATTAGGGGGGGTGGTAAGACCTGACTTGGAAAAAACTACAAGACATTTGAACTGTCTCTTTTAAATTTTTACAGTGACTAAGATTCTCTTTTTAGATTCGGGAAAAATCCTGGCATCATGTAGGGCTCAAATGTTAAAGATGGTACCTACCTTTGTATTTTCCCCCTGTCCGTAATTAGGTAATAGGGGGTGAAAGCCAACATTGGGCCGACTCTCGAAAGAATTTTTCTTACCTTAAGGGGGATTTACAGCACCTAATTGCCTAGCAGATGGGTTAGAGACCAACCTTAAAAGAAATTCAAGACATTTTTCAACAAGAGGATTATGTCAAAATTTGGTGAAAAGAAATGTGCTCAACTGTCTGATACTAAGAATAAGTAAAAATATGTTTAATATACAGTTTTATGAGTTAAAGATGAAATCTAATAAACTAATATTGTTCAGATTACTTGTGTTTAGCTTATTATTGTCTTTCTACCATCATATAATCGCTTTTATCTTGACTATATCATCTGTATTCAATCATACTGCCTTGATAATGATCAGTTCTCTTTTTTATAACAATATTAGGGTTTGCAGCATTCCCGGATATCTCATTCCCGGGAATGGGAATGAAATTTATGCTATTCCCGGGATTCCCGGGAATCAATTTCAACATATAAGAGCTAGTCAAACTAGCAACCGTTACAAAAATATAGGACATAATAGCTTAAGCTATCTATGTAGTTTCATATCAAATTCTATTTTCATATAATTCGCAATATTTAAGAACAACTTTTGAACCCAAAATACCTCTATGCAAATAGGTTTTAGTATTGATTAGTGGCGGTGGAAGTGGATTATGTTACCGACGAATCTAACCAATATTTTAGGAAGACCAACGCGCACAATGATTTCACCCCTAGGCGAGAGCAAAATTGCCTCAACAGAAAACCTTATTCTGCTGCGACTGATTACGGATTGATTGACTTCAGAGCATTATGTATAAATTCCAGATTCGATGTCAAAGTCTTTAGGCCTATCTGCTCAAATGACCTAAATTCCCAAATGAAAGTGGTAATACATGTATTCTCTTTCCGACATTACTTGAGTTCCTCGATATTTTTTATAAGTTCTTTTACCAAAGAAATTCTAACAGATGTCTCGGGTATCACCACCACCACTGCCGTCAGGGGCGGATTAAGACTCTGAGGCTTGGATGGAGGAAACTTTGGTGATTTGTATCCCTTCAGGTGACAGAATTTACCACTGTCAATGGTGAAATAAACGTGAACAAAATCTATGTTCTCATTCCCGGGAATGGAGTGCTGTTCCCGGGAATGAGTACTCGCCAGAATTCCCGGGAACGGAAATCCCGGGTACAAACCCTAAACAATATAATATAGGCTATCAGTCTGTGGTCCACCTTGATCATAACAATAACCCCTTTACACTACAAAAATATTCCGCTCTCAGAACAGTTCTGAATTTTGTGTAATGTAAACGGTCAAGCATTCTGAGAACGGTTCCAATTCTGGAAGGAGGTGGTCTTGAAACAGTTCCGAGAACGAACTCGATAAAATTGTGTAATGTAAACAGTAACCGTTCTGGGAACGTTTGAGTTTACTGTAATGTAAATGGTAACATTTCATCACGGCCTGGTCCGGACGGAGAACGAGACAATTTATAGGGGCCTGGTGTAAAGGGGATTAATATATACCGATATAAATCTGTGTCCATCTTATTTAATAAAACCGGTACATACCATCTGGAGAGAGACTATTTTTTTTTGGCATATATATTACACTACAATACATTTTGATGGATGCAAATAGACTAATAGCCTTGGAAGGTGCCTTGTTAAATCCAAATACTGTTTACTCTTCTGAAACTATTGAAGTAACTCTGCAACCGAGTTTATTATCTTTTGGAGACCACATAGCTCTTATGGTTAATCTGGTTCACTTATTGCTCCCCAATTTGCTTTTGACTATACTGCTTAACAAGACTGTCAATGTGCTTTATCATGTTTCTGTAAATTTGGAAACAAATTCTCCATAGAATTTATGAAGGTCCTCTTTTTGATCTGTTGTTATCTGGCAATAATTGGAAATCGAGCTATAACTTTCAGTATTAGTATTATTTCAATCAGTATATCAGTGAGAAACGGTTGGTTGGTTGATGACAATTTAACATTTCACTTCCAGCAGCAGCTAACTAGTAGGTAGTGGTAGTAGTTGGTAGTTGGTAGTTGGATTGGTTCAATCGTATGGTACTTTGATGTTGGTTTAGTAATTTTAGAATTCGTAAGATCTGGTCGGGATGAGAAAAACCTCTTGAGAATCCCTTTAAACAAAAGGTCTGATTGGTAAAAACACCTGATGAAGTATAGATGTATATTACACTAACACTGTAGTGATCAGGTGTGATATAAATACTATGTATACTGTTGTTTAAAGTTAAAATAACAAAAGATATAACAGATATCCTTGAGAGATATTAGTATTTACTGGTATTTTACCTATAATACCACACCCTATAATACAAATACATGTTACAAAGGGAGGGTACTGTCATGTTCCTTCAGCAACGTTAGACATTTGCATTATCTACCGTTGCTGGATTGACGGGGTTTTCTCGTCATTATCGACTAATAACCTCGTTTAAAAAACACTATACGTCACATTCAATTTATGACCGTTGAGACTCGATTATCACAAGGTAAATTTGCTACAAGAAATTTGACGTCTGGTCATTCGAAAGTTTTCCCGCAATAATTTGTTACAATGAATATAACTGGTCGACAAAAATCATTCGACCAATCAAAGTTAATGACGAGAAAAGCTTATCATGATAGCAACGGATTAATGTAATGAAATGAAATGATAGCCGTTGCTAAAGGAACATGGGGTACTGTAGGTGAATTGCTGTTCCATAATCCTTTATTGTAAATAAATATTGTTTATACAAAAAAAAAATGTAAATGTAAGATTGGAAAAGCTTATTTGTGAAATCTTAAGGTGTTCTTGGTGGACAATGTTGAAATTATAAAAAAGAAAATGAGAAAGAGTGCTTTCAAGGGTAGTGCCTTGACCAATGTGCCTTTATTGGTTACCTTGCCCTTAATTGGTTGCTGTGCCCTTGATTGGTTGCCTTGCCTTCAACATGTATTGAATTATAAACCAATATACTTTGCCCTATAAACCAATGTGTCTTTCCCTTTAAACCAATGTGCATTGTCTTTTATTGGTTTCTTTGCCCTTTAAATCAATGTACCTTTCCCTATGAACCAATGTGTCTTGCCCTTTATACCAATGTGCCTCTCCTTTTAATCCAATGTGCCTTGCCCTTTAAATCAATTTGCCCCACCCTTTATTGTTTGCCTTGCCTTTTTTGTTTGCCTTGCCCTTTATTGGTTGCCCTTTAAACCAATGTGTCTTGCACTTATTTGGCTGCCCTGTCCTTTATTCGTTGCTTTGCCCTTTAAACCAATGTGTGTCTTGCCCTTTATTGGTTGCTTTGCCCTTTACACCAATGTGCCTTGTCCTTTATTGGCTGCGTTGTCCTTTATTGCTTGCTTCCAGTGTAGGTCAAACTGACCACTGTCTATTTATTTATTGTAATTTATGAGTTAAGAATATATTTATAGTAAAACTTGTTTCACCTGACCTGACATTAGTTCTAATTTTACAAGTTACTGTTACATTTTACTGGGACAAATAATCAACATACAGAGACCAGTTGTTGTTTCTTAGTTGGTCAAAGTTGAGGCTAAAAACAGAGTGAATCCTTTCCATCTTATTGTCTATGTTGTCTGTGTCCCCTTCCAGTTTTGACTCATTGTGTTCCAATTGTTCAAAAGCTCTCTGGGACAGAATGCAAAAAAATGTGAAGGATTCCACTAGATGAATCCCTGGTAGACTGTGACCCAAATCTTCATCAACCTCCTGTCACCAATATCATAATAAACTGAGATGAAACTTAGAAAAAATTGCCAATATAGCACATTGCAATATGTTGCGGGTGAACAGGATTGCTAGGCTGCCAGAAACATAGTGTTTAAGCTTAAATGTAGCTGTGGTGGTGGTGTTTGTATCATGCATTAGCTGCGTACAATTTTAGTTCAATTTTATGAAACAATGACAAAGATAGTATTCATTTGCAGTTGTGCACAAGTGACTTTATAAATAAATGTTCTATCTTAAAAATTTCCATATAATTTTTTTCTTCAACTGACCCAAAAATAACATAGTCCAGCTAATATATTGTAGTAGGTAAAAATTAAACAATTTCAGTCTTTTTAACATGTTTGTAAATATCACATTATTCCTCAACCACGCGACCTCAGTAGGGTTGGTTTGATTTGCCCTTTTTTACAGACAAATATGGGACTGTAAAAGTTTGCATAGCATGATGATCTAACTCATTCTTTGAATATAAAATTCTTTCTAGATTTTCTTCAATTATAAATGTTACATACAATAATTAAGAGGCAATGCACAAATTTTTTACATGTGACACAAGGATCTTCTACTACCACAGGTCTACTGCAATGATTTGAAAATTTCACAAATTGTTGAAACTCTGAAGTGGTGTTCCATTGGTGAAATATTTGGTTTCATAGATTGTATTCCATGTAGGCCTGAAGACAGAATTCAAAATGGCCAAGTGATGAATAGAAGGATAAATTTGGAATATGACATCTGATTTTGCGCAATACATTTGACTCCAGGATTGGATCACAATATATTCTGAATTCAAGTGTCAATCTAGGACCATCCAAGATCTTGATCAATATTCAACAAAAAAATTTTCAACATCATGACATCTGAGGACATGGCAAATCAAACCAACCTATGTTAAACTAATTATTAGTCTCCACACACTGTAATAAGGACATAGAAACTATTTGATATGTTCACCAGATATCTTGTTCAACATTGGTGATACTGTTACAATTATTTCATATAACCACTTTTAAAACACTACCATATTTAAATTATTCAACCACTTTGTTATGTTCCGTTATTTTTACAGTGGACAAAGTTATGGAATATGTGTTTTAAATAGCTAAATTTGGGATTTTAGTCTTGGATTTTGACGGTTTAGATTTTTAACATTTTGTGATATGTTTTAGAATTTGGGAATTATTCAAAACAGTTTAAAAAACTACTTTGTACTATTTTTTTGGACAGTGGACAAATTTGTGGAATGTTTTTTTTAAGATCGTCATTTTTTGTTGGTCTGTATTCAAGTCTTGAGTTTTGAAGAATTAGTTTTTTACCCTGTGTCATGTGATTAATTTTAAAATATGACAACTGTATGTTATATCTTTTCAAAACGAGTTTAAAAACTACTTTGTGAAGTGTATATTTTGAATCTTTAAATAATATTTTTAACTGTCTGCATCAAGTATATGTGTTGAAAGGATTATAATTTATCTGTGATGGACTTTTGAGGTGAGATAAGTTTTAAGATAGGCCTATATTTTTGTTAGAGGAGTAATTATATTTGTTGATAATTAAATCATGCTCTTTTAATACAGTAACATTTCTTTTTGCTTGAACTGTTTGGAGTGATATTACAATTATGTGTTCTTAAAAATTATTTTTAGGTCTAAAATTTTCTTTTCATAGTTAACTTTTTTCTACTCCAATTTACTAAATATTAACATCACAATTGTAGTAAGCATAATTTTAACCTGTGCCAGTGCCTTTTGTTGGGAAGAAACTTGCGGCTTTTAAATCACCATATTCTGAATGAAATTTTGTGAAACAGCATCACAAAAGAAGCACAGTGTATGAAAGCTTGTAGAGTGATACAAATGCTTTGTTAAAAGATATTTTGAGGAACAGCTGATTCAACTTTATGGACTCATTTAACATATTTCTTTGAAATCTTATTTTAATACAGTTGTAAGATTTTAATTTTTGGCTTGGAAAATGGTATGGTTTAATTATGAGGGGGGGGGGGGGGTACTAAAAAGTATGCTTAGGAGTTTGGCTGTATGTATGATTTACAAAATGAAAACAAGGCTTATAGTTGTCATTGATTTTGATTGATAATTACATCGTCTTTCATCTTATAGTTGAGGAGATTTGATAAAATCCTTTATGATTCATCAACTTTATATGTCCTGGTATATGATGGATCATGCATCACCAACGTACGATTTTTATGAAGACAATGTCAAAGATTGTATTCACTTGCAGTTTTGCATCAGTGACTTCATAAATCAGTGATTTTTGATAAATTTTAGTCTATCACCTGTCTGTGCAGAGGTACTTAAAAAATTTCACAAATGAGATACGATTGAAAAATATATTAAATTTAACATAAGTGGCAAAAATTTAATTTCTTTAAGGTGGTTGAACATCAATTAAATGATAAGATTTGAACAACGTGTAGAAGCGAGGAGCACATATAACAAAACACAAGACAATATTATGGAATATAACACACTTCTTTAATACATTAATGTATCTTGTGTTGAAACGTTATGTGCCTAACTGTATAAAAGAAGTGTGTTATATTCCATAATATTGTCTTGTGTTTTGTTTTATCAATTAAATTGATTCTTGAATTTTCTGAAACTTTATTTACCGTATATTTCCGTGTATAATGCGCAGATATTTATCCTGAAAAGGGGTGCACATTATACATGGGTGCGCATTATATTCGGAAATATACGGTAAGTTGATTTTCCTCTGTCGTAGCTAAGAAGGTCTAAATGTTTTATAGATGTCAAGCTAGTAGAAAGTCATAAATTTAAAACTTTAATGTGACAAGATATTTAAGGAAAACTGTAATTAAAATATTTTATTAAAAATTTAATGTTTATGTTTATTTTAATGCAGTTGACAGTCTGGTTTTATTTTTGTTTCTTTGTGTCATCTAAACTTTGTAATGTATGCATCATCATTTTTCCTGGTTGAATAAATTAAAGGGATTGTATTTAAAGAGGTTTTCTAAACTTTGTATGTGTATCGGGGACACTGATTGCATCAATTTGCTCCATTCCATGTGGTCTGTTGTTATTGCAATTCCATTATAACTAACTCAATTTATGACGTCACTGACAGTGATCTACCTTTCGGTACTATTGAGATCTATTCAGATCACTGTCAGTGACGTCTTAAAACGTGTTAGTTTTAGTGGAATTGCAAGAATCACAGGCGTCGGAATGGAAATTGGAATGGTGTAAATCAATGATAACACTGGCCATCATAAAACGATAAGAATATCATACAATCCCTTTAATCAAAGATTTTTTTTTTCAAACACTCTGAATGGGTTTCATTTATGACATTGTTAATTCTGACATTATTTGACATGCAAGTTGACATTCAGTTCAAAAATTTATATATTGTGTCGGTGTTTATTATATATGAATATAAATATGCCAATGATATAGGGTTAGTTTGTTAATGGGCGACATGTGACACCTAATTAACTAATTAGCTTAATGAGATAATTATCATCAAGTGTTTGTGTAATATTCATAACATGAATTATAATATTATTTATAGAATATATATTAAATTAGTGTATACTGTAACATTTGAATATATTTTATTTCACAATTACTTGCGTTTGAAAAATTTATTAAAAATTTAGGATATCATATAAGACTGTGTTGTCAACATATTATGCTGTAAGTGAACAACTTGTCATCTAACATCAACAAATCTAATAAGCACATTCTGGCATATTTAAATATATTTTAATTCACAATTACTTGTGTTGTTTAAAACTGGGAAGAAATTGAAACATCAGTCTGCAATATCAGCTTATGCTGGACGTTAACTAGTCATCTAGGACCAACCAACCTAACATTGGTCATCTGAAAACTCCTGGAAAATAATAACATTCTAAGTTTCGGTGTTTAATTTATTGAATTGTCAGGAAACCATGTTTCATACTTAAATGTCTGTAAAGTTTTAATTTTACTGAAGATTTTAAAAAACATGTTTGTGTTTTCCTTCAGGTAAATGGCTACTTCACGGAAACACTTGAAGATAGAATACGGAAACTGGAATCGGAGAAACAGAGTCTGATGTTACAAGTCAGTGTATTATCAGATCAGATTGAGGCTCAGGGAGAGAAAATTAACGAACTGGAATACACCATTGATTCTAGACGAGGTCAGCTGATTGACGCAGAAGAAATGTTACAATCGGTGAGTTTTTGAAATATTTTGAGCAGTATATATTTATAATAGTCCAACATACCATGGATATATATCTGGTGTCGCAAAAAAGTTAAGTTTGGCAGTAAATATCTCAGCTGGTGATTTTTTTGAGAAGCTATTTTGTTTGGGGCAGTACTTGTACAATTTTTATTTGATGACTCTCATATTTTTTGGGTCTGACAAGGACATGTTGAAGTAAATCTGTGAGAATTTTGAAAGAGATTGGCTTATCAGCAGCTGAGATACTTGCTACTTGGGGATTTTTTTCTAAAACACCCGATATAATATCATTTGTAATTTCTGCAGCAACTATAATTTCTATGAAACTAATGTTTTGTGAAGTCTAAAGTCTCAACCATCGACTTGTTAGGTTCTTCTCCACTAAACCTCTAGTCTACAGCAGTTATTTTCTTTATTTGTACCCTATTCTCACTCTCCTTACAGATTTGATAGCACTTGAACTCATATTTAATTGTGTTGTCACAGGGTAGCAGCAGTGCACTTCACACAAGACAATAGCACAGACATCTGAAGTTTCTTTAATTTGATCAGTTACTATAAAATGCTGATATATATGAGATAATCCCTAAATATTTATAAATTTTATCTTGCTATATCAGTGTCTTGTATGTAGTTATACAAAATAACGAAAGTTCAGATACCTGTGGTTTTAGTGCAGTGTTTACACCTGATATTGTTTACCTGATTCTTTCCAATCACCATTAATGTTCCATCTTTCACAATTAGTATCAATGTGTAGTGTTTTGTTTTATTTTCTCTCTATTAGACTTGGAGTGACTCTAGAGAGGTGAGATATGCATGTATGCCATAAGATAACCTCCTATCATATTGCATATACCTGATTGTTTTGATGTTGTCTTACATGTAATACCCCCTAAGATAATTAAATACTTCACCTCTAATGATCCTTACCTATAATACTATAGATCCTGACAGTATCATTGTAGCCTATGTATGGTATTATTTATTATTATAAAATCAGTAGTGCTACTTAATTTAACCCTTTTTTTTTAAACTGTGCTTGAATCATCTATTAGATAAAGTGTTTCTTGAGTTTCCCTAACATAATCTTCATCTTTTCATCATTTTATTAGATTATTTTATTGAATAATATTGATGGGCAATTTTTATAAATCAGTTCTGAGGGCATTATTCTTTATAGAATTAAAAAAAAAGTACACTACTACACAAAAGTCTAGATTATGTAATTTTTTTCTGAGAAATATTTGTTTTAATCATTTGATAAACAGTTTGAATTTTAACCTCAAAACCTTGAAATCAAAAATAATATCATAAAGATTTGCTCAATATATGGCTATAGTAATTTTACTGTAGTCTGAAGTGTGTAGGTGAAGAGGTTTGGAAAAAGTGGAGTTATTTCCCTTGACGACCTTCACCTCGACACCATTCAGAGAAATATGGGGGAACCTGCCAAGTGTTAAAAAACTCTCGATTTTCTTTCAAATAAAGGATATTCTGTGACCCAAAGGTGAGTCTTTTGCTAGATTTTGATGTAAATTGCCCTCTACCAACAAATTATCCACCATTTTTTATTTACTTTCCGAATTGTAAAACTTTGAAGTGTCATGATTGAAAGACATGTTTTTTTTTTGTTCTCATTTTTCATCAGGGATGGGACTTTAAAAACGTAGTTGATGCTCTTGACAAATTTATCTAAATTTCCATGAGGGCAATCTATCTTGTGGATATTTTGAGAAGAATTTGCTGATATTTCAGATTCATTTGACTTCCACCTGTTGGCAAATGGTGATCTCAGATTTCAATGATTCATTTTCTTGAATCAATATCTATGACAGATTGAAACTTTTGTTTATGGTTTTGATTGTGGCCTTGACACCATTTTTCAGGAGATGGTTCTCTTGTGTCATTGAAAGAGAATCTATGATTTGAAAAATGGTGGAAGGGATATTGAAACTGCTGTTGTCGGTCAATCAATCTCAATCAATTTTAAAAATCATTCATCAACTGACAGCTGACATTATAAGCTTGTTAGTTGTTATCTGACATGCTCTTTAAATGGCCATGCTATTATTAACCTAACTTACAACTTTCTAATAAATGAGTTCAAGGGTTTTCTAATTTTGAGAAAATGGCCATAGACTATAGATGTTATTATCATGCCATCAGCCAAAATGTCTTATTTTCTCAATAATGTTAAACTAAATCATTAAGAAAGAAAGTTTCAGTTTTCATTACATTATAAATGAATGAAACAATAGTATACTGTACTTGTCATGTATTTTAATTTATGCCCTTTTCTAGACTCTTTAGGTTTATAAGAACTACATTACTCGGTAGGCCCTACTTATAAGTTCATTTCTTTTATAATAAACTGCAATTATAACATGTAAACCTATTCTGTAGGCATATCTGTGCCTTGTGGATAATAAGCTTACTTCACTTTTAAAGTATATTAAACTTGCTTAATATTGCAATACGTAAGCCTTTTCAAGTTTCTGTCAAACTCTTTAGTATTCCTTTAACTATCTAATTACGTCATGTTGAATAATTTTAACAAGTAAATTTACACTACAGCCATTTTGCCTTTGTGTTTTGATAAACAGGAAATAAAACTTATTCACAATCCCTTTTCACAAAATGAATAAACTTCATGGACATATTAATGATCACATTCAAAGTTTTTTAACTGTACCATACTCTCGTTTTTTAAGGTAGGTAAAAATAATTTTCATTTCAATAACATAAATGGGGATTGGTTTTTAGTAAGATTTATTCTCCATTTCTTATGAAATATTGAGGTTCATAAGAGTTTAAAACTTTCTAAACTTTAATCCCAGATTCCTAATACCAGTAATTTATTGAATTTTATCAATCAATTTACATCGTGAAAAAAAGATCTAAATTTGAAATGTTCTAGCCAATGATATCTTCATTGAGTTTGAAATAATGATGAACTATGCGCCTTGAGGTTAATCAATGAAAATAAACCAGTAAGATTTGAATGTCGATATTTTTACCTGTATTGACCTAGTTTAAATATAGTTACCTTGCCTAACTGACAGCTGGTAGACACATTTTACATGTTGTTAAGCTATTTCTAGTGAGATTATATACTGTATATTGTGAAAAATGAAGGTAGGCGTTGAAAAACATCTTGCTTTACAGATTTATTCTTATAACTATGTTTAAAAACAAAGGCTATGAATCTGTCTTTGTCTAAAGTGTGCCAGAATTAGTATTTTTGTACTGATAAATCTTATTATTTTACACAGATGTACCTTTACTAGGTGCTTGGCTTTTGTCTTGGCTATTGTCTGTGAAAAATAAAAAAACTTTGAATTTTTGCCATTATTTTATGAGTAGGCCTATAGGAATACCAGCCTGACAATCATACTGCCCTTGTTTTATTATATTATATTATATTAATATTTCTTTTATTCCCCCCACACCCCCCCCCCCCCCCCCCCCCCCCCCAAAAAAAAAATGATGGCAAATGTTAAATAAAACTTTTTAACAAGGTATAGTCAATAAGTTCCAAAGCTCTTGGTTATTTGAAATACCGGTACTTATAAGTTATTACTGTATCCCTCTTGCTAATAGAAGAAACAACCAGTATTGTTTTTCTTCTTTGACTATTCACTTAACAGTGCACATATTTAGATAGAAGTAGAATCGCTATTTACAACTTGAGCTACCTTTTTCGTGAGAAGTTTTGTCTAGTCGAATTGTCTGTGTCAGCTTTCAACTTCGGTTTAATAAATTATCTCATTCAGCCATTGATTCAATGATAATATTTGTCAGTTTGATGTCCAAAGATGTCATGAGGCCAAGTCGTTTCAGAATGAGACCTTTTCTATGTCTTTCTTTCTGTAAAGGCTGTTTTCCACGGGACGATTTTATCCAATGATCCAATATCAACGTCATATTATCTTGACGTCAAAGCTGGCGGAGATCATATAAATTAAAAATCGTCGAGCGCTTTATTTTTGCAACGAAAAAAACGCTTCGCGCGAAAAAAATTGTCCTGTGGAAAACGGCCTTAACAAAGTAATCTATGGTACTTTAGTCTGTAATATCTCTTAAATATCTTATATCCAGCCTCTTACACCTACTTACAAAGCCTTAAAACATTTTCAGTCTGGATTCCTTTATAGTAATCTCTTGTTATCTGTTTTATGTTCAAAGTTAAAAGTTTTTCAAAGATCTAACTTGTGATTAAAACCAGCGTTAGTTAAAATGTAAATTGTGGAAAATATAACTTCCTGTTGAAATGATTGCTGATTGTATTTACAACTGTTACTAGTTTTCAATTAATTCTTCAAGATTTTAGGTGAAATTTTCTGGTATATTTTGCCAAATTTTAACAAGAAGGAAGGTAAGCTAGATGTTCTTTATAGTCTAGTTCAAAGGCAATGTTTGCGGAATTAAATTAATGTCGAATTACTTTAAATATGTACAAGCCTACAGTCATTAATTTATACTGTAAGGTTTTCTGTTTAAGTTTTGAATTTTGCCAATTAATACAAAGGTAAGGTATTGTTATACATTTATATTATTTGAAATGAAGGCTTCAAAAGCATCAATGGTTAGACCCTTGTAGTGAAATTTGAAAATTTTCCAGATTAAAAGAGTAGAGTGGACAATAATTGTTACGTTTCAAACTTTAAATGACAAGTAATAAGGTTTTTGGATGAAATGAGAGGGTAGTTGTGAGGGGGATGTTTACAACAAACTTAGTTTTCAAACTTTATTTGCAAGGATCTAGGATTTTTTTAACAATTTTATTTATGTGCTCTAACCAAGGCCTGTTCTTCCAAAGAATAGTATTTCTTTTAACACCTATAGAACTATTCATTGAAGTTAAACTACTCAGTAATCAAATATTCCTCTTTGAATAGAAGTGGCATGAATTGATTTACTGGGAACAATAGATATTTGTATAAATAATAAATGTAAACATAATAGAACAATGTAGGTATTGTTATCTAATATTACATACACACTGTATTCAGCTCTTTTTACCTGGGATTTGTTTACTATGTCTGGCCATTCCCCTGTAATCATTCGCTCTTATTGTGGTTTTCATTACAAATTTGTCATGTTCATTAATTTTCCACTTTTAAGACCATATCATGCTTAGAATCTTTTAAAACTTTGGAATAGTTTCACATCTAATCTACAGTTAGTCATGTTGAAATGATGTTGTTGGGTTCTAATCTGGATGGCATGTGAGAATCCTTTGAGCTGGAATAAGTCATTCCACTTTACCCAGATGTAAAAGGGTATTGATTATCCTGCAAATATCTATGCGAAAAGGTTTGAACAAGGACTAGTTCAGAGGCCTTCTCAAATGGCGGAATGTGGACCATATCCGAGAATGTAATAGCACCTCAAGAGTGACCTCTTCCGCTAAAACGCTGTCCTTTCTATGCTAGCTAAGCTCTATTTGGCCATTATATTTTTTTCATAAAATACATTTGGCCCTTTACAAAAATTAATTGAGAAGGCCTGAACTAGTTAGTAACTGAAGTTATCATCCTTCATGGATTTTTCTTTCTAAAGTTCAAGCAATCAGACTGGAGTTTGTAAAGTTGGCCAATTAGATAATTGGTTGATATTGAGTAAAGATGAAATATTGAAAACATGTGGTAGTAGATATCAGATAGATAAAAGGTGTACTGCTCTATTTATAACTTGTCTTTACATCAGGTTGTTTACTTTTCAACACTCTTTCCTGTTTAGTACACAGGAAATTTTACATGATTTTGTGCAATGGTTGATGAGACACGTATTTGCATGAAAAAGAAGATTGGAGACTTTTAAAAGCTCTTAAAATATGTCTGTTTCACCGATGTGCATTCATGGATGATTTTCTTTTTTAATTATGAGATAGAATAGTTACATATATGTGGTTATCAGTTTTTTACAGCAACTGATGCTGTGTTTAAGTATCTTCTCTCCCCCAAATGAAGAATGGGGTTTAATGTTAAAGATTTCATATCTTTGTTTATGAAAAATACAAAACGTTATTAATGCATGGTTTTGCTTGAATTACCTTTGGCAAATACAACATTTGTGAGTGCCAAAGGAAGCGCATCAACACTGCATTTCTTTAAACATTCGCTGAGAGTTCTACCTTTTCCATTATCTTAAGAATCGCAATGGTTTTCAGTATTCTGCGCAGAAGGTTCAGAGACATTTGTTATCCATCAGATATATTTGTTGTTTTACCAGGTATCTCCTGTATCTGTGTCTAGAGGTAGTGCAAAACAATAATATTATGTTGACTATCTTTTATTGAGCGTTTTATGTTGACTCTTGGCATTTCCTGTAGGTAGATCAAAACAAACAAACTCTTGGTCATTTCCTGCCTCAACGAACTTCTTTTTACTGGCAATAATCTGAGATATTCTTAGTGAAGACCTAAACATATGGAGTTTTCCTAAAGTTTTCATTCTAGACATCATATCGGTACCGGTACCGTACATGATATAAACATAGGAGAATCATTATCAGATATCATATGAGACAATAAACTGAAGTCCTGTATGCTATAGATTGTACACAACAAAGATTCCTGGACGTTGACAGTTGGAAATCAAAAAAAGAGTAACCGTCAGTGTTGCACATTGCTTGGCATTTGCCACTCCTCATTAGCACACACAGGGGCATAAAAGAAGCATGTAAATTATATCTTTTCTTTTGTAACATCCATGGGAGAATGGTAATGATGTGTTAAAATTAAATGAATCATCTACTCTATGTTTATATGGAATTTGATACCAAAAGTGATATGGATGTCTGAAATTGATATCTTTTCACAAGTTTAACAAATATTTAGTTTACGTACATCCCTTTAAAAGGTAGGAAAATAAAGAGGTAAAACTCCAATTTACATACGCTATCATGACCTTTTATACTAGCTGTCAGACTTGTGATATGAAGAAAATGGCCATTAAAGTTGAAAAGTTGAAGATGAAAATGTGTGAAGTGTTGAGACAGGCTGGTGTCAGCTTGCCCACATTGACTACAGCCAGACTGAGTGTTAATACCAAGTTAATACTGTGTTTACTGATTACTATTTTATATAGGTCAGTAAACTAGGTAGTGTCTAGTATACTGTATACTAGCTGTACTGTACATTTTATCATTGCTTTGGCCATATATGGTTTAAAGATTCATCGACAGTTGGAAATCGAAAAATAAGAGCAGGCTAATGCCGCTGTCCTGGCAAAATTTCCCTCATTGCCAAGGCGTTTGCCCGTCCTCAATTAGCCCATATAGGTGCTGAAAAGTAGGACGTAAAACTCCATTCATTTCTTTTCATTTCATTTTTGGCCATATATGGTGTAATATTTGCTATAAAGTTTTTATTATTACAGTTAGGCGAGACCAACTTAATTTCTTGTTTTACGGATCCGCCGACTTGAATTTTCTAGAAATCACAAAAAAAAAAAAATCAAAATCGGCTCCGATGAAAAAAAAAAAAAACCTCCATCCCCGATGAAAACAAAATCTGAGGTTTCTGAATGACGCTTGCTCTGTTATATTTATCTTTATACTGCAAGAACTGACAGCTACATTCCCAAGTGTAATTCATATTTTCTAAAACTGTTCAATCCTATTTTAACTTGCACAGAGTCAGAATGAATGACGATCATTTCAGCGATGAAAATTATTAGCCGACATGATAAGGCATATACTAAGTACCAGTAGGTCTGTAAAAGCAGTCATGAGCTGATTGTTTACAGGCTACATTAAAAAATAAACCGATTTTATGAAACGAAGTTACCAGATACATTAAATTTGTACTCCCAGTCTCGCATAATAATCTACCGATAATGAAAAGACTTGCATAACAGTATCTACGGACGTCATAATGATGATTGAATGTTATAATAACAATACGAAAGCTTCAAAAGGCTTCAAAATTTCGTTTTTTGGTACAAATAGGCTACTGTAAATTTCCAATAGAAAAGTGAAAGTAGAAATACCCGTATGTTGTTATAAACGTGTGTCACGTGTTATGGTGTGCTTAAAATGCCAATTGGCGTGTGAAAATGGATCAAATTATCATCTTAATTAGGGGATTAATTAAGAAGACAATGATAATCTCGTCACATGATGAGATTAACACGTGTTATGGGTCATCAAAATTATATAATGATTGATTTTTTACTGATTTATGTTAAAGAATTGGGACAGAAAAACGGTAGGTCCTGTCCTTGGAAAAAAAATTGAAAAATCGGTAGATTTTTTTCCTCCCGCCGGACTGCTAGATCGGTAGACGTTATGTAAAAGGGGTAGTCAGATAAAACCTGCCGTTGAGTGGTAGTAAAAGCGGTAGAAACCCGACATCATCGGTAGATTATACATGCATGATGACCATAAAATATGATTGTTTACCTCCCTCAAAAGATCACAACAATATTAGGCCTAGTCATTAGTAAAAGACCATATTATGATGTTTAATGACATTCTTAGTCTATTGAGAGAAATGAATATTGGATTCACAGCCCATAATGTTAATGGTCTTGGGAAGAAATTTGTAAGGATAGTACTTTATATGGTATATTACTTCACAGCATCAGAAGTTAACAGATCATGGTTTATTGCAGCCCTGTATTCTTGAAAATCTTAAAGGGATCGAACCGAGAACCTTGCCATGAGCAAAAGGTTTCAACCACAGCAGGAAAAAGATGAACTGTTGAACCATGTAGCAGATAAATAATCTTATTTGTTGGATTTTTTTTTTTTTTTTTTTTTCTCCTACCCTTCATGCAATTTTGGTCTTTTTTTTTTTTTTTTTTTTTCCCTCCTGCCTTTACACTTTTTTCCAGAAAAAATCCGTAAAACAAGAAATAAAATTGGTCTCGCCTTAAGATCTAGGACAGGCCTTCTCGAATGGCGTTGGCCCGCGACACCCTTAAGAGTGGCCCCTCAAAAATGACCCCTTCGGCTTAAACGCTTTGCTTGCTATGTTAGCTAAGCTCTATTTGTCCTTATATTTTTTTCATAAATGCATTTGGCCCTTTACAAAAATTAATCGCGAAGGCCTGGTCTAGGATTTCAATAGAGACTACAAATTGATTTGAAATTCAAATTAATGTGGCAATCACAGATATTTTCTGATTTAGCTTACATCATTTGCATAATAGAAAGATTAGTTTGTCTGTTCCATGTAAAGAGATATATATAAGAAATGAAATTATTTATGGACAATAAACATATTAAGGCATGAAATTCTTAATAAATGTGTCTGGTTGGTTGATAACAAGTTAACCTCCGTTTCCAGTAAACTGATATTTTACCAATATAACCTTGTTTCTACTGAGAATGGTCTTGTTGGTAGATAACAAGTAAACGTTTGCTTTCTGCCGATGCTGGGATGCTGATATCACACACTAGGTAGTTGTCGGTTGATGACAAGTTAACCTTAACTGATATTTTGGCAATATAACCTTGTTTCCACTGAGAAGGGTTGATAGTTGACAAGCAGTCTAATTAAAATCAGACCCTAATTTCGTTCGTTGGTTTTTTTTTTAAATCCGGTTTTTTAACCACTACATTTGGGTCTGAGAACGTCGCGCTTTGCCAGCCGTTCAGGTTAACTTTGACCTTACCTTGATAAACATGACCTGATAAACTATTCTACAGCACTTAGGAATCCTAGAATGCACCTATTGTTCGCGAACAAAATCCCAGCGCGGGAGAGGGCAAAGATCTGATTGGTTAAAACAAAGGTCATTAAGGTTAGGTCAAAGTTAACCTGAACGGCTGGCAAAGCGCGACGTTCTCAGACCCAAATGTAGTGGTTAAAAAACCGGATTAAAAAAAAACCGAACGAACGAAATTAGGGTCTGATTTTAATTAGACTGGTTGACAAGATAACTTGAACTTCCCGTGGATGCTGATATCACAATCCAGGCAGTTGTTTGTAGTCTGAGTTGTCGGTAGTTGGATTGGTTAATCTAGCTTAAAGCCTGGTTTTCACCTCAGTGGAAACACTGTTTATGTAGTTGTAGTTGTAGTAGTATATGATATTCTTGGTAACAGATCAATTGAAATTGATACGTTAAATCTGACCTAAATTCTAGTTGTATATTGACACTTGTACTGTCGATGTACCACTTGACACCAGCGCTTTATAATAAACTTATTTGATTTTGATCCAACCTATCTAGAAAATAAATATATTATCTATGAAAGAATATAAAATAGGATTTCAAGGATCACTTGAGATTGTTTTGTTGTTCGGTAATATAAATCTTGACCTAGATTTCTAGTGTGTTATGTTATTGAAAAGTTGATTTTTGCCAAGTTTATTTGGTATCAACATAAAAACATATTCACGATGTGAAGTTAGAATGTACTATGTCTAACACCTTGACATAAAGATGATGGTAAAGATGATCTAAAAGAGACTTCACTAAGTTAAAGGGGAATGTTCAGCATTTTCGAGGATCGATTTGGGTCTTGAATTTATGTAAATAGCCTTCAGATTTACTACAACTGCCCGAAAATCGCACAATCCCTTTAATTTTACCCATACCTTAACAGTTTTCTTTCCTTTTCTGTATTTGTGTTTTCTATATAAGTCATAACTAAACTACGAGTCGTATTTTTGACTTTCAAACGCTGATATTTATGGATACACAGGGATTTGAAGACTTAAATTTTGAGAGAGAGTTTGGAACATTATTACGGATTAGATGAGCTTTAAAAAATTCAGATTCTGAGACTAAAAGTTTTTTGGTCGAATAGTTAGTGAACATATCCCTTTAATGTCTAGAAATTGAATAATCCTATGATTTTTCCTAGACCTAGTACACAACAAGAGTAATGGTTTGTGGTATCAAATTTACAAAAACAGAGGCATAGCTAGACATATGGTGCCACAGTCAAAGATGACTGGCATACAGCCAAAGTAGATCTTCTAACCTTAATAGAATCAGATTTTAACTTATGGAACTAAGGGGAAGTAAATCTGAAAATCCTGTCTCTCTGAGAAACTGTTTCAATCTTTTGAAGTGTCAAGAATTTTCCTGTAAAAATTTCTGTAAGTTTTGATTTGAATAGGGATGAACAAATGTTATTATGCGCTGGGAACTTTTGAAAATACTGTTCAGATTAATGGAAAACCTAGTATTCATCTGAAACATTGTCTTCACAATGTCAATCTGGCCTACTCAAACTCTTCTTATATCTGTCCATCATTATATTGCAATTCCACTAAAACAAACACATTTTATGACGTCACTGACAGTGACCTACCAGAAGCTGAGAAGCTACTATTGATATCTATGCAGATCACTGTCAGTGACATCATAAAACACATTAGTTTTAGTGGAATTGCAAGAACCACAGACGTTGGAATGGAAATTGGAATGGCACAAATTGATGAGATCAGAGTTTAGAAAATCACTTTACAATCCCTTTAATCAATAACTATACATGCCAACAGGTGTATGATTTGCAAGATTACTCTATCTACCAACAAGTCAAGTGTCATACCACTTTCTAGCAAGAAAACAATGTCAAGGTATTGGATAAAAGAGATCATAATGTCTTGACATTGTAAAGACTCTGAGACATATACTACTATAAAATTCAATATGAGTATATTATATTATGACTATGAAGCCATGCATCAGAAAACATGAATAAAGAAAATAGTATGATGACTCAATAAACAGATTGTATTGAAATGATTCAGACCAAAACGATTTTAATTTTTATAAACATTAATTAACACAAACCTATTTCTTTACAAAATATTTCTAGTGAAAAATTAAATATGAGGCTTATGTTTCATTAGTATTGAATTATTTTATGAATTGGCTTATATTTTATAGTAAATAGTATTCAAAATATGAGGATTTTTTCAAATGAAATTAACTTTATCAGACGATATTTAGGGCAATATTGTAAGAGCCTTTGGAGCTCAATTCTTCAAAATATGTTTGATTTTTTCGCATGATTACAGCTTATATGAGATGTTTTTGAGGGCAATATTGTAAGAGTCGGGGGTGTCAAGTTTACTATTTTAACCACAGGGGCTCGTTATATTTTATGAATTGGTAAAGGTATTATATTTTATATAGTAAATGGGACTAAAAAATTCTTAGATTTTTTCAAATGAATACAACTGAATGAGATGATATTTAGGGAAATATTTTATGAGCCTTCGGGGCCTCAGTTTCACTTTTTTAATAAGATTATTCAGTTTTGCAACAGTGTCTCTTTTAGTGATCTCAAGATTTGAAAATGTTATCTATTGCACTCAATTTACAATATCATCTTCTAAATGCTATTTGCTCTTGTAAAATTTAATCAGAAATTTAAAGCGAATTTTTTAATCAATAAATGTAAAAATGTATGTGATATAAAACTTTTTAACAAAAATAGAAGTCACCTCTATACCAAACTTTTGAATATCCATTAAATGTGTCGGTAATCCAACCCCAAGTTGACCTAAAAAACAATACAATAGAGTGTTACTAATCCTGTGGATTATTGCTAATCTAGATTAATAGATCAAAGAACTTATTGTCCACTTTAAAACCAATGTGGTAAGGAAAGGTGACCCAAGTCTGTGAGTCTGTATTTAGAGTTGATATTTTACTTACAAGATAGAGGTAAAGTGTTTGGAATCTTCTCTGAACAGGAGATAAAATGATAGTTTCAAATAGTTGATGCATTAAAAAAGTCAATACCAATCAGCTGTTCTGTTGAATTCTGTCCTATACCTTCCCTCTCAATAATATTATCCTCCTAACTTCTTTCTCTGATATATTTCAATATTCTTTGACAGATAAAAATAAAAAATAGAATGCTGCTATGTTAGCAAAATTTCCCGGATTGCACATTGCATGATGATTGACTGTCCTCATTAGCTCTAAGAGGTGCAGAAAAGCAGGGTGTTAAACTCTATTTTATTACATTTCTCTCATTTAAAACCTAATTTTAGGACCAGAGATACGTGTGATATGTATTAATGGTTACATAATAAAGGAAAGCATGTTAAGAGGATCTGGTAATAGATCACATTAACACTTCAAGTCTCTTTTGTCCTTGAAATAAATCTCCTTTGTGTCCTTGATTAGAGCATTATAATAGACTTAATGGGCAGATAATGACCAGTAGCCCCCATAGATATCAGTTCACCCACACCTATTGTGTTCCCTAGGGGCAGGGCTAAGTCTGTTACTAAATGGCCAAGTCTTGTTCATTGTTAATTAAATGATCGTTAATAAGCTCTTCTCACCCATTGTGAGTTGTTATAAGGATTAAATTGACTAATATATCAAGTATTTCCCCTCTATTGACACTATTTCTGGTCATTGTTGTTGGTCTGTGGTTCAGGCAGGTTGGATTTTAAATGCACTGTCATAGTATATGATGTTAAATCTTGGATTTTGAAATGGTTTCCTCTGATGTGAGCTGAAGTTTTCCTCGTTATTAAAAATTTGATTTCTTTCCTCATTTTGACTCATGAATTGGATTGATTATGAATATACAACAATAAAAATAACAATTTGTAAGATCATAGGATCATTATTTGATTGAAAAAAAAATTAAATTGAAAAGAATGTGAATTGACAGTACAACTTCGACAAAGTGATTAATTTACCAAATTTCGGCAACATATGGTAGAAATTTAAAATTTTGAAATCAGTGACATACATTTGAATTTTAAAATTTCAAGGACATAATTCGATTGTCAACTGTGGCAGAAAGGAAGCCACAGTAGTATATATGTTTATTATTTTAGTGTAGACATTAAAATTGTATTTGTGATCTGAAAATAAATTTGAATTTTGGAACTTTTATTTTCAACTGTGACCCAGAAAAGATTTGGTTGTGCATAACTTTGTATGTATAGAGGATTAACAAAATATATTGTCTGATTTAACTATAAATCTTCCAAACAAAGATCTTCAAGAATAACACAAAAAATGCCTATTCCAAGTGATGTTCAAGCTCAACAAATGAAGGAAAAGGTAGGTCTTAGGATTTTTTTTAAGTACCTAAACTTGATCATGATTGCGACTTGATGTTTCCCATATTACTGCTGGCCGCTGGGTTGACTGAAAAGTTCATGTTAAAGAGTTGAATTTCCCATTGAGAAATCTTATTCATAAAGTAACCTCTACCTACATTACACATGATAGAGATTGGCATCCAATGCCCGTGTTTTTGTGCCTTGATTATTTTTCAGAGATTCTTGAACAATATCTTCGAAATCTTCTCTTTCACTCATAGAGCTTTTTAATAGCAAGAAACATTGCAGTGCTCTCCCTTTCACTGATGGGTTCACCTTTAAGTTATTTCATAATCTGTATTATATTCACTAATAGGTCAGATACATCAAAATAAGTAGGCCTGACTTTTTTGAAAGAAACCCCCTTATCAATATGTGATGGTCCTTTGAGTTAGAGGCATAGTAAATAAAATGGTCAACAGTTTCACTGTCTGCTTAGATAAACATTTTGTTCATGTTCGTAGGCATGTACTGGATAACTGGTATGATTTTCTATGTCTGGGCAATGAGGTGAACTCTTGAAAGCACTGACCAGGGAGTCTTAAAAATATTCTTTCTGTAGTGGAATCCAACTGTGTAATGATTAATGCTCTCCTTGTGGTAGTCTGACAGTATAAATAAGTTATTTATCAAGATATAAGTTAACACATTAAAATTGATGCAATGCCAAGTTAAAAAGAGAAACTTGTTCAAGATAAGAGTGAAGTATATCAGTAAATGTTGGTGAATTGAAATTGGAGAAAGAATTAACTTGTTCTGGGAATGTAAATCTAAAGATAACAGGTTGTTATCTGTTAAAAGGTTTTGATTACAGGTTTCTATCAAGTTTCTATCAAGGTCAACTGACTTCTCTCTTACTCTGTAAACATGGAATCCATGGATGACAATTTGAATACAAATTTTACTTGGAACGTACTCGGATTGCAACTCCTGTAGGTGGGAGAGAGACTAGGAATGAAATTAAATGGTGATTCACTTCCCACTTTTCTGCACCGGTAAAGACTATAATTTCATCCAATCTACTAATTCTATTTTAACTAAGCATACTTGATGATTATCATTTATAACAAAAAGTACCACTATGCTGCAGAATATTTCTGCTAACAACATCTCAGGCTGATATCCAAATTTTGCTCAGGGACGTACTCGCCTTGCAACTCCTGTAGGTAAAAGAGGGGCTTTAGTTAGTTATTGGAAGTTATTCATGTAGTGTTAAGCTTTTTCTAAAATAGAATTTAGAGTTTGACCACCTGTAGAAAGAACAATCAAGATATTTTCTGTGTGTGGTAAAAATACCATGATAAATGGAGATATATTACTTGTTAAACTTCAAACATTTTGCCAAAAAAAGCACGTAAAATTGATCACCAAGATTTAAGAGTATCGTTGCCAAAAATTCAATAAAGAAGGTAATTTGGCGATTCACGTGTTTCGTAATCTAAGGTCAGATAAATAGTTGTTTACGTGGGTTAAATTTAAATTTGTTGCCGTTAAATTTGAATATTTTTCTGGCGTATCAACTTACAGCATCGTAGTTACCGTACTGAAAAACACAAAAGAGCAGGCCAAGGATTAAACATTGTGCATGTACTAAAATGGCTTGCTTAAGGCTCTGCTACATTGCTTAATGCTGTTTCAGGAGCACAATCGAAATGAACATTTCTTTTAAGAGCCAGTCTCTGTCAAAATTGTCCAAATTTCTTATTCCAATTGCAATACATCTCAGATAAGGTAGGCATTGTTGTGACATAAAACGTTATTGTAATATGATTTGTTTATAAATGTTTGATAACATCATATAAGTTATGACGTTATTTCTTTGGTTGATTTAAAAAGAAAATACTAAAGGAATTGATCTGATTAGTCGCTTATTTCTCTCCATTATTCTGCTGGCATGATGCATGCTGTAAACCATTCTTTCCCAAATAGAGTATTCCCTATTCCCTATCATTCAAACCAACATTTCTTTGTGAACCAGTAAAGGCCGGCGCACATTGAACGATTTTTTGATGCCGATTATAACGTCTTCAAAAAATCGTTCAATGTGCGTTGGCTTCCCACAGCCCTCCGACAAAATCGGGAGTGATTGGGAAATATTTTACATGTCAAATCGAAAAATGTCTTAACGTGGCTTATCGGCTTATGACCTGGATTGAAGTCAACCAATTGAATACTTTGACTGCACATTCCAATAATTTGACGCGGTGGGGCGTTCTGTCAAAAAATCATTCAATGTGCGCCGGCCTTTAGTAATCAGAAAACTAGAAGAGAACAAGGTATATCCTGTTTGATACAACCATCCTATTAACACTGAAACCACGTGAAAAGATCACCACAATATTGGTGTTAGTGTTGGCAGTGTTTTACTTCCTGTATCTATCCTATTAACACTGAAACCACGTGAAAAGATCACCACAATATTGGTGTTAGTGTTGGCAGTGTTTTATTTCCTCTATCTAGTTCTGTGTGTAATATATAACACATGATTCAAGCATGTTGGTCATATATTACATAGTCTTATTGATTTATATTTATGAAATACAGTAATATGCATTTGTGTGAATATAAAACTTTCATAAACTTAGGGCTTGAAAATAAATTCAGAATCAGTCAAGATTATACGTTTTTAAACCATAAGTTATGATTTTGATAGGTTTTAGAATTTCTAAAATGTTTTAGACATAGAAAATTACATAAGATGGATATGCTTTACAAGTCAGACCATTGCTGTCAAGGCACCATTCCAGAGTCCAGTTGCTACTTTCTTTGTCAAGAGAGGGAATTTACCTTTAATTTTGCATGGGGGGAAGTTGCAAACTTTCCTAAACTATTCCCTATCTCTTTATGAACTCAGTTTTGATTGGAAGATTTCTTTTTATTAAGCAAGTGGGAATTTCGTGATTGCACTTAAGCTTAAGCAAATTTCCTGTTTGGCAATCGCTTGAGAATGGAAATTTTTGTGTTGCGTTAATAATAATGCTAACATTTTTCCTGAAGTTTATTTTTGACATCTGTACAGAATAGTAACAGTTATCTCAATAAAACGTGTGTTCTATACACCATTCTACTTGACATTATGTAAACACAATTCTTCATGCCTGCAAGTCTTGGATTCCAAACTCTCAGAAAACGGAAGAGAAATTTATCACTTTTAATCAAAGCTCAAGTTATTCTGTGAGTTTATTTAAGAATTTTAGAAAAAATGTTTTTGAAAAATGTAAACATGATTGAACGAGAACTTCAAAGATGATGTTTTTCAACACCTGGAGGGATCTTTCTCTCATAAATATCTGTAAATTTAAAATTTATTTCACAGGTTTTTAATATTGTGAAATATTACAGTTTATTGAAGGAAGTCTTGGGTTGTCAAGTTTGAAATTGTCCTAAGGGCGATGTGTTACTTGTTATTTACTAGCAAAAAAAGCCAAGACAAGTGCAGAAAGTTATTATAGGTCATAAGAAACTGAAAATTCAAACTTCTTCAAATTAACAGTGTTGAAATGGACTTAAAATAAAACTCAAACATGAATAGTCCTACTCCTAACCATAAAACAAATCTCGAAATCCATGTAAACATATTGGCAATGCGTTGGTAACAGCTTATGAAATGTTCATATGAGTAAGTGCATGTATATCAATAAATGAGGAAATTCATCCTAATGAAATGTGATACATTTAAAGCTTACCCAAAATAATAACCCTTCAATGCAGAGCGGAAAAGTTGTCAACAATGATTATGTACTGTAGAATCCAAGTCATTATTATCATGGCATTAACTGAACTGATATGAACTGGAAGAACACCAACAAAATACAGAACTATCAGGTGTGTTTAATGCACCCAAGGAACTGAGTTACTCTTATCAATATCCATATTGCCCTTATCAATATCAAAGAAAGAGTTAGAAAGATTTTATATGCATAATGGCATAAAAGAACATCTGCAAACTGTGATCTGCACGGCACTACTCCATTCATTAATCTGAAGATTTACTAGCATACAGTTTTATCACATGTTTTCAATGTACCAGGTACCTAAAGATGTACATATTTTTCTTATCTTTATCAAGGAAAGTTGGTACCAGTGTCTATAGTAAAAGTTATGCCTATTTTCAACTCTGATTACCATGTACCATATCATCAATATAGAGATTGTTCATGATGTAAAACTCCATTTCATTTCATATCAATAGGGATTGTAAACAGGTTTTATCTGTATTAGAGACACTCTAAGCATCAAGTTGCATCAATTTTCAGGTGTCTGAGGTTGTTGCAGTACCACAAAGCTTTTAATCATCAATATCAGAAACAATATAAAGGTTCCCAAGTATCCAAACTAGTTGCTGTTGCCAATGTTTTTCCAATGTGGTTAAATGGATTTCGAGATTTGTTATGCAGTTGGGATCGTTTGTGCTTGGGTTTTGTTATTCTAAGTTTTTTGGGGAAATTAGCCATTTTGATCACTTTCTGGACCAACCTAAATCTGTTTTGTAATATATTTGGCCACTGTCTACTCCTATCAATATCAAAAGAACCGTAGCATGTAAGAAATGTGTATTCACTAAAGGTATGTAGGCACTAAGAGATAGAAGAATTATGATGATAAAAGATCAAAGGGAGATAATTATATCAATAAAGCATGTTATTAACATCAGTCAGCATGGTCATTTCATTTGGCTTCAGATATTGGGCTGTATATGATAAATCGTTATGTTCAGTCAGATGGATTCAGTCTCATCAACTGTCCAAAAATTAGATCTTTTTAAGGAAAAACAATATGTCAGGAGATCAATAAAGAGGTTCTTTTAAAATGTGTGGATAATTCAGTTAAGTTTCTTGCAAATTTTGGACTTTATTATAACTTCTTACAATTTGAGAATAAACCAAAAGTTCTTGTGCATTTTTTCGCATCTTCAATGTAGTAGGAATTGCAAACTTCATAAAAAGAATTTGACTTTATTGAAGTTCGGAGATAAAATACCCTTGAAAATTCTAGAAGCCTACTTCTGACACTGTAAAAGACCACTTCTGGTCACATCTGGGTGTATAAAAGTTAAATCCTGGTATCTTTATAGGTAAAGTGTGACCACAGGCTAAAGTTCAGGTCAGAAGAGGTTTAAATGGTCAGCTAACAGATGCTGACAAGATGGCTGCCATATTTTTGATATGTTTATCAAGACACAAAACAGATTCAAGACCTTTTTTCCTCTGCCAGACTTGACCTATTTTACTCTAGTTTTATTGACCATTAACCTATTTCTTGTGGAATTTCAATTTTTTTTAAAAAGGACAGGTTGGAACGTAATAGTTCAGCAATTGCCCAGTGGAAACAAACAAAAGCTAGCTTAAAGAGATTGTAGAGCGTATTTCTAAACTTTGTATGTGTATTGGGGACAATGATAGCATCAATTTGCGCCATTCTGTGGTTCTTGCAATTCCACTAAAACTAACATGTTTTATGAGTTACTGACAGTGATCTGCATAGATTTCAAAAGTAGCTTTAGGTAGATCACTGTCAGTGATGTCATAACACGTTAGTTTTAGTGGAATTGCAAGAATCACAGATGACGGAATAGAAATTGGAATGGCCCAAATTGATGCTATCAGTGTCCCCGATACACATACAATGTTTAGAAATACACTTTAAAGCTGGAAGTGGCTGTTTATGTGAAATGAAAATAGAAATGTAATATATTTAAAGAAGTAATGGAATAATGAGATAATATTTACTATTTTAACCTCTTAGTTTATTATGGTTGATTATTGTAAGTTACATCATCCATCTGGCCCACCTTGTTAGACAAAATAAACCATTTACACCCACTATTTATCTTACTTCATATCAAAATAGAGCTAGCTTGGTCTTCATCTTACAAGGGGAATCAACAAGACATTTTGAATCCATATTTTGCTAAAATTTGTCCAGAATTGACAAAGTGGACTTAAGTGAGAATTATTTCTGATGTTTTGTTTGTAGTAAGGTCTTTGTAAAGCTTTACAGTTAGTGATCAAATTGTTCTTTTTGGTCCAAAAAAAAAGGGCAATGCAATCCAAAAATGCTATGTAATTCAATCCACAAATGCAATGCAATCTGTCAATGAGCTTTATTGCAATGAAACAATATTTTTTGGGAGCATTCATTCATTTTTTAGGACTAATTCATTTATTATTGGGACATGTTTTCATTCATTCAATCATTTATCAAGTTAATATATAAATGTCAAGAAGTGAAAAGTTAATAAAGAAAGTGTGCCAGAAGTCATAAACCTAAAGCAGAAATTACCATTAACTAGTAACATCTGACCAGCTGTCTTTATCTCTAAACATTAAAATATAGTATGTTTATTAAACCGTGGTCATATTGGTGATTCCATTCACTTAACCTTGCATTTCTCTCACAGGTTTCTCAAGGCTTTTCTGATTTCCCTCTCTTCCTGTATTCTGTAAGTGGTAATGGTCAAATTGTTGTCATTCTGTTGCTGATTAAATCATTGTAAAGGGTTCTTTGGATCGATATAAAACCACTGTGATTATTGGTTTGATCCTTCCATTCCGTACACTTTTCAATGAAAAAGCCTCCATTTGTCGTTTCTGGTTTTTGTCTTTTCTATTTGGTAGTGGTCAAACAGTTGCAATTCTCTTGCTCATTATATCATTGAAGAGGGCTGTCTGGTTCCAGAGCAATAAGGGCTCTCCATTTTGTTAGTCCAGAAAGGCTCAGTAGTTAAGAAATCTGTAATTGTAATTCTGAAAGTTTTGAAAGCAAAATTCTAGTTCTTATGATAAATCTAGAAGGCTCAAAGCACCAAATGCAAGAGTTATTCATTTCATCCATTTCATGTAGGTTTTCACAGCGTTGCAGACTTTATTTTGGCAGTTGATATCTTTGCAGTGAAAATTACGAACACTACTAAAAATGATTAGGATATTTTTGAATGTGTAAACATGGCAGGCAGGTGTCTAAAGATATCTAAAAATAAGATTGAAAACGTCTGAACTCCTACACACAAATTAGTAACTATGAAAATATATAATTTTGATTTTAACTATATGACGAAGTTATAAATTATGAAGTACTATGAATTCATACAGTCTATATTTGATTGTGTCTAGGGGCTTCCTATCAATGATAGAATTGTTATGACGAAAGTTCAGTAACAAGTTATTACTCAACAGAAGTCATTGGCACCAATGTATAATATCAAATTTACTTCAAGTGCATTAAATTGTTACTATTTTTGCAAGAGCTCAAAAAGATAGATTGTGCTTAATAAGGGTCCTAAAAGTTACAAATATTTTGGGCACTTTCAACTATAATATTTAGTTATATTTATGCAGACCATCTGCTTTTGTTTGTCTTTGTTGGTCCATGAGTTTAAGAGCACCGGAATACAAGATTATCATGTACTTTGTCTCTTAACTTTATCAAACATAGAATTGATTAATAATCTGTATCCTATTGTCTGTTTTCATTAGTAAATAGAGGTGTAAAGCAGCAGAATGATATTGTCTACCATTTGCAATTTTTGTCTTCATAAGTCCTAATGTTCAGAGCACCAGAATACGAGAACACTTCAAGTAGCTCTCGTAGCTTTATGTTGTTAAATGTTCAAACATAGAATTAATTAATCAACTGTATCCTATTGTCTGTCTTAATTAGTAAATAGGTTTCCCCGGGTCAGTGAGGCAGGTTGGAGGGGCTGACATGGAAAAAGCGTCTAGTCGTTCGGATGGGACAATAAACCGAGGTCCCGTGTGCTATTGGCTGCTCACGTTAAAGATCCCTCGACAAATGGAAATCGAAATTTGCTGCTGTCCTGGCAAAATTACCCTCATTGCACACTGCATGGCGTTCCTCTGCATGCCCATCCTCAATTAGCCCATATAGGTGCAGAAAAGTAGGACGTAAAACTCCATTCATTTCATTTCATTAGTAAATAGAGATATAGAGATGTATAGAACAGTAGAATGTAAAACACCATTCCCCTCTCCTATATCACTCAACATGTAAACTGTTGGAACTGTTGTATATTAGAGGGTAGACATGATTTGGCAACTGTCCTCAGTAAATAAAAACAATATAATCTGTCATGATTACGAACAGGTACAAGTGTTAGTTGTAAATTATTTAATTGACTGTTAAATTCTATAAATAACAGTAAAATACAGACACTGGGGGATCTTTCTATCAATTTTAACTTTATAAACAATGTGAACTTTCTAATTGCCTGGAGAAATCAGTTGCCAAGTGGTTTGAATGATATCTGCTGTAAAATTGTGTTATACTGGGAGAAAGCGACTTCAGTGTTTAACAGCTAGGACGAGTGTGGCGCCAGGCAGGGTATGCTTACTCTACTAGACACCTGATACCACTTTTCATTATGAAATACTCATGTATGATTGATATAATTCCTCATGTGAAAAGTTCATAAGTTGTTACCTATGTTTTGTCATATTTCGGGTTTCGTTTTGCGGTTCCGATCGTTAGTACTCGGTTTCTTTATTCAGTAACGGAATGAAAACTTCTACTTGATTATAAATTCACACAGATCTCAAGCATGTCCATTATTAAAATTTAAGATAGCTAGTGGAAGTTCTATTTCTGAAAATGTTTCCAGGAAGCTACAAAGGAGTATAATGTAAACTACATAGGAACTACTTGACATCTTTACTTCGATACATTTTATGACTATTTCCACTAATATTTTTTAAAGATGAGACTTTCATTTTTGTTTGGCAAACAATACATTAAAAAATGTATCTGTTTTAACCTCATAAAATTGTCTTTCACTAAACAAGTCATGATAAAATTTAAAAAAAGCATGTGTTTTTATGATATCAAGAAAGTCTTCTACAAATCATGATATACTGCATCTAAAATTTACACATGGCATTTTTCACGATAAATCTTACCTTGTGTAATCTTTTAAATCTGATAATTTCTGACATTAACTTTTAATCTTGGTGTTATCAAAACAGTGTAAACTCATAAATATTCATGAGTCATAATTCGTGTGTTTGATTAGAGTTTGTGATAATTGATAAGATGTACCAGAATAGATGAAAAGATGCTACAAATTTTGTTCTCTTTTCAATAAAATATCTAAAAAAGGTCCTTTATATTGTTTGAAACAGCTAGTAGACAGAAATTTGAATTTAAATGTCGCTATGTTCAAGAGCAGGTAACAACTTTTTGAGGAAAAAATCTTTTGCATTCACCCACAAAAGCAATGATTTCCATTTACCTATTAATACAATACCATTAATACAATGGTATAAATTCTATGTTTAGTTCTGTATACACTGACAACATGTTGGGCAACACGTTGCCGAAACACCTGGACAACAAAAATTTGGTCCTGTATACACACAACAACGTATATGTCGAACAACTTGTTGCCGAAAATGTTATGAATTTGTCAGTACTTTAACATGTCTAATCGGATTTAAGTAACATTTGAACGGACGGACGGACCGACAGGGGTAACCGCAATATACGCCCATTGCGATTTAAGTAACATTTCTTGATAAGTACACATAACGGTGCGTTTCCTTTAAATTTCTTTAACCAGTACTCATGTGGAGAGTGCCAGACTGTTCAAAAACTGCACCATGGGATAGACGTGTACATTATAATTTGTTTATAGAGTCAAATGGTTGTTATCTATATTTTCACCCCCTCCTGGGACGAGATTAAAACCTCACTGCAAGTCTGAGGTACACCACATTTCTCCTTCATGTTTTCAGATAACGGAGCCAGAAATTCCAGGGAGATGAACACTTCAAAAACTCTTTTAACTTGATGGAGCCATGGTGGCTATTAGGTTTAGTACAAATCCAGTATTTGGTTCAGGTATTCTGGTATTTAGAGATAAGAATATGTTTTACCTGGTTTTTCCTTGTCTGTGATGTAAGTTGGAGGGCAGACATGGAAAAAGAGTCTAGTGATTCAAATGCAAAGATTTGTGTGTATTTTGCAATTTGACTGTTGGACAATGAAAAGAGAGCCAAATAAAGCAGTTTTTCATCTTCTGTCATGGTACTCAGTTTTTCCTCGTATGTGATGCAAGTTCGAGGGCAGACATGGAAAAAGAGTAGTGATTCAAATGCAAAGATACACCTATGTGCCTCAAGGTGTATTTTACAATTTCCTTGACTGTCTGACACTGAAAGAGAGCCAAAATAAAGCAGTTGTCTTGACCCTTATCACTTGTAATCTTTTTTCATCTTTGACCAAGATTCATGGATAAAAAAGGTACAGTAATAAGTCACTAATCTTCAGTGAGTCATAACAAAAAAGTCTTTAACATAAAATTAAATGTGTTAGTAATCCCACCCAAAGATGTAAAAATGAAATAGAAAGTTGAGAATGAAGAAATAATTTGTTGTTTTATAACTGAGGGAAATAAAATTTTGATCGTGAATTATGGACATGAAATGATAAAAACAGATGTGAGGCAAGAGTGTTATGTTTTCATGATAACACCAAAAATTATTGTTTCTTTATTCTTTACCTTCTTTCTAAACTTTAACATATGTTGCTTTCAAATTTATCTACCTTATGATAGGCCAGTTCAAATATACTAGACTTTGATGTGATTGCGTCTCATAAGAAGTTTGGCTGAGAGGTTAGACATGGAAGAAAGAAAAAAAAACTCTTTTTTTAAGTTTTTGGCAGAAGTTATATAAATTTTACAGTTTTGGTGCTGTTTTGCAGTCAGAATACTGTTGAATTATTGCACATGTTTGTTTACACTTTCATATTTTTGAATATTAAGATGCAGGGCAGTATTCGTTTGAAAAAATTTGACTCTTTGTGTAGCTCTGTGAAACTCAAAATTTGAATCTTATTTTCCAACTTACAAAATAAGTATGTTCTCTTTGAATTAGACTCAGTATGTTAAATCTGTAGTCAGACATGATTTTCTTCAAATAAAAATGGCTATTTGAATTCCCAGAATGGCTGCAGGTATTTCTTGTCTGTTTCTGACAATATGAAAGCAATTTATCAGATGTGAAGAAGTGGACTACCTGAGATTAATTACTAGCTGTATTCTGATTGGTTACTTCTGCTACCAAGTGTAATCTGATTGGTTGAGAGGAATATTGGCGTGTGGTGTTTGAAGTACTGTGATGAATGATAGTGAAGTTTTTATAGTTTTTACTTTCTGTCAGCTTGACTGGAACTTTTTCTTGATATAAGAAATATTTTTAGGATTTATTTGGAGTACTAGATTGTGGATTATTTTCAAGACGTTAACTTTGGATTGTGAATTGTATCCTTTTGTATTTATAAAGATATTAAGTTTTTATTGTATCAATTGGACACTACATCCCAATTTTTATTTTTTTGGAAATACTAAATCATTGTTTGATATTTTTTGAAATACAAAGAAGTTTGGTTGGAATCTTTATGAAATGTTTTTAAAACTTATTGTGATTTAATTTGGATTACCAAGGATTTTGTGTCTTTTTGTTTAAGTTTTATAATTTGAGAATACCTTCATGCGGAATGGTGATATATCTGATACCATATTTTTTAGTTTGTGATTGGTGTATGGAAATGATTTTGATACAAAAGTTAGACATTTTTAGTCAAAAGGTTATTTGTTTGGAATATAATTTGTTTCCTGTACTATGATGTATGGATTTAAAATGGTACATTTGAGGGTGTTTGTGAAATGGTTGGTCTATAGCCTATGTTTTATGGGCACATGAGAGTTTTCATCCGACTTAGAAGTTAAAGAGTTTCTCATCCAAAATGTGAGAAGTCAAAGTGTGTTGTTTTCTGAACTAAACTATGTAGAAAATGTATAACTGGTAGATTTACGTTCATAGATTAAAGTATTGACTTCTCAATCCATAACACAACATCAGTGTAGCTGGGACTGTCTTATAGATGTGGTGATAATCCTGAAATCTTTCTGACTGAATACCTTTGATGTTTATAAGTCAAATAGCCAGGGTCAAAGTCAGTGCTCTTGACCAATGACCAATACATTGTGCATTGAAAGTGTTAAAATGAGATGACCTGCTTTTATGGTCTTTATGGTGCCAGGTGTAGGCTAATCACATTTTAACAGAAACTTTTATGATATAAACTGCTATACTGTGATTTCATAAAAATACTTTGGGCATATATGTTTTTAGTGAAAACTTGAATTACAGAAATAAGAGGGTAAAAAAGTAATGATTTTGATTTTGGCAGCTTAGTTTTAAATGATATTCTTACAAGGATTGATATACTTAACATTTAAATTTCAGTAGTTGACAGTTATAGGGTCTGTTGAAAGTAATAAATCCCAGTTGATATTGTTAAGGGCATCATAATTTTTATTCTCACCCCCTTTACAAAACAACTGATTTGTTAACCTCTGAATCTCCACAGATGAACAGCTGAGAAAGTTACAAATTCTCTGTTAAAATTGATAATGAAAGCTGACTAGTGTAGAGTATTTATTATTTTAACATATGTAATATATTGTTGATGTATGGTTGTAACAGTCTGATTAGCCTCTCTATGGTACCTGGTTAGTAATTATTGTGTACATATGTGGCCTAATTATCGTGGGAAAACAGTTCACTGATTTCAGAAATTCTTAAGAAAATATATATTTTAAAAGGCTTTGATGCTATTAATATTTAAAACTTGATTTAGTCACGTGAAGACTTAAGACCCTTATTACTATAATTTTATCAACAGTTGCTTGTGTTTATATGTTTAAGTTAAAGTTCAAAGGGGGTTCCCCAAATTCAAAAGCATCGAACTGCTGAAGACCAGTTTATTGGTTTCATAGTTAAGCCAGTCTGGTTGGTTGGTAGATGACAAGTTAACGTTCGCTTCCAGCAGCAACTGATATCGCAAACTAGGTAGTTGTTAGTAGTGGTAGTAGTTGGTAGTTAAGCCAGGCGTCCACTTGAGAGTTTTATAGCACAAGTTCGCTCTCTGAGAGTAACTTGCGAGTGAAAGGTATTTTGTGAGCAATTGTTGGACATTTGAAACCAACCCTCGATAGAACTGCTGAGAGCTATTTCTCTCAAGTGGTAGGGGGTCTGATGAAAAATAATTTCAAAGGTTTTTTAAATTTTCAATACTAATGAAGAGAAATATTCCTGTGACTATGAAAGTGTAAATATTTTTGACTAATCTGCACTTGATTCAACATCATGGAATAGAGTATCTATTAATCTATTGTTATGTCATTTATTAACAAGTTGAAACCAAATCTATTCTACTTTAATTCTGCCAATGTAAATAAAAGAAATTAATGGAGTTTTGTGATATTACAGGGATTAATGCGATATCAATCTGCAATTATAACTGCATGCCATTATCACATATTCTATTCATAATCTCTGGGTAATTGATTAAATATTGCAATTATGCCAATAAACTCTAATCCTATTGAGTGTAACAAGTATGTAATTGATATAATATGCTGCATGTATTGGAATATCATTAAATAGTGCATGTATTTAATGCATGTTGAGTCTTGTATTGTGGTTAACCAGTTCATTGGATTATTTAATGGATATGAAAATATTACAACTTTAGATAAGTAACTTGTCGCTTTGTAAAATTCTGGACCCTGTTTCTCAGAAAATCTTACGATAAATTTTGTTTGGCATTTTGTTGTAAGTTCAGCATTTTGCAATGAATAATTCCACACTTAAGACAATTATTAATCGTAGGACTTTCTGAGAAACTGGTACATACTTCTGAAGACTATTAACATATATTTAACAAAACAACACCTAGAAATGATGTCTGTTGACATTGAAATGAATAATATTTGTTACAATTGGAGCTGACTAACTTTGAGTAGAGATGTTAAAATTCACATTTTGTGTAAAAATCTGTACTAAAGTTATGAAAAATCAATATTCAAGTTGGATTGCCATACATTGCATGAAACTTTAAATAGACATTTTTCATTTTAAATCATTAAATTTAACTAAGAAATAGACCATGAACAATTAAATTGTTATAATTGACATTTGATATTATATTTAAACAATTTGACGAGTCCATCTTATGATGTTGACAAATTTTTCAGGTAAGAAATCCATTGTCAATCCAACAACTTTGAAAGTGAAATTTCTTAGAAATGTAAAGTGTGTTCATTGTGCATGACCATGACTTTAATACAGGCCGTTTATGTTTTGTGCGTATCAATGCGTACATGAATTTTGAATTTGATGGACTCCATCTTGAAAATCAATATTAATGTGTGTGTCATTAACAAAGTTACGAGCAGGTTTCTAATTGAATTATGTCATAAATTAGGTTGTAAAATTCACCAATCAGCCGTTATCTGTCAAAGAATTTTTATACGGGAATGAAATGTCATTTCATTATGACAAGACTTCTTTTAACATCGTTTCTGATGTTTCTTTTGTGTTCGATACTATACTAAAAGGCAAAAGAATTGTCATGTGGATAGAGCATATATATAAGTACCGGTATATTTTTTTTTCAAAGGCATATCTTTACGAGTGAAAGAGCATTAATAGGTTAAATGAGTTTATTAACCCCAAAACATGTAACTGCTAGTACCTATCTGTCAAGTTTTATCAATATCAGAAGTGACATTTCTTTTGCCTTTGGTATGGATATTTTGTTATTATGGATGTCATTGTGTCTCTTGATTATAATGTGAATGTCTTTGGATTTAACAGATATTGTCATTTGCTATCGGATGTCTTTAGAAATTTATGTCTGTGGATGTTTTTAGTCATGAAGGTAGAGATCCGTCTGTAAATGCCTTAGAATTGGATGTCTGTAGCTGAAAATGTCTTTGAACTGTGATATCTTTATTGATACATCTATGTGGTTAAAAGATAAAACTTTTGATATTGGATCTGGATGTCTGTAGAAGTGTGTTGAGGTCCTGTTAATGTATGATTAGGATGTTGTTATGATTAGATATGTATATAAGACTTAGTAGATGAAAATTGAATGTCTTTGGAATATGTGATTAAAGCCTTTGATATTGGATCTGGATGTCTTTAGAGGTGTGTGGAGATATAGTTTCTGTTAATACCTTAATATGTTGTAATGATTAGTGGATGGACATTTGTTGCCTTTGATATTGGATCTGGATGTCTTTAGAAGTATGTGGCGGTATAGGTCCTGTTAATGTCTTTAAAACTCAGTGGATTGAAATTGGATGTCTTTGGAATGTGATGTCTTTATGTGATTATTATCTATTTTGGATGTGGATAGATTATAATGCTAGATGTTGTATATTGTTAAAAGGAAGTTTGATGATACCTGAATCTGATTAATGATCTATTTATTCAGCTGAAATCAGTTCTAGTCATTATATTGTGGAAAATTCTCAACCAGCTCTTTGCTCTACACCTGTAGTTTATTTAGCCTTCTTACAGGTAACAGAAGATTTGACTTGCTGTTGGATTTTATGCCGTCAATGCCAAGTTAGGCTGGGAACAGTAAGATCCATAATTTATAATGATGACAATATCTTTTTTTAAGACAAATTGATTTAGAAATAACACTTTAATTTTGATACGGAAAAGGCTCACTTAATTCAGTCTTATTTTGTACATAGGCTTAGTAAGATTCAGAAATACTTCAGTTTTATGTTTTTTTACGTTCTATTTTTCTAATCCTACTGACTCATATTTGATAGGTAAAAAAACATACTCCCCTTTGTTCTTACACTTCTAATAGTATTGGAAATAGATAAAACTTGGTACTGATATATAACCCAGCTTTACAACTTGTAACCTTAACAATATGGCCATTTATATTCTTGAACAAATAGAAAAAGTTGGAATTGTCATTATCTTAGTTTTGTCATGTGTTTCAAGAAAATAGAAAACACAGACTGAAATACGGTATGTGTATGTTAGAAACATTGTGTTAAATGGCCATTTTCATTGCAAATGGACATTAAAACTTATAAGTTCTTTATCAAATAGAAGGTATTTAAGCTCTGAAAATTTGGTGTATATGCATTACCAAAATGATGAAATTTGAAGACTTTGAAAATTGTTGTAATTGTGGTTATGAACTTTTTTCACCACTAGAAATTCTATTACTGCAAATTACTAACATAAAGTACCTTCAAAAACATTCCAGTTGTTCACAAAATGCCTTTGAAATTGTAATCTGTAAACAAAAGATTGAATTCTCAACTATTTCTTTCTTAGCTGATGAAAACTTTTAACCCAAAAAATGTTATCTCTTTAAAAACTTTCTAGTTTTTTGAGTAAATTTTGAAACTTAAGACGTAGAAAAACTTTATCTTTTTTTAGAAATTTGTGTTTTTCTCTGATCAGTGATCAGGTAAAGATGAAATAATGTACTTGATTACCGTGGAAACGATGTTCATGCCAGCTGATAAGGCCGTGTAAATTTTACTTATGTTACAGTACATTCGTGTTAAATACAGAAGCGTGTATGCTGGTTTAAATTTTAAAAATAAACATAATTTGTTTTTATACACTTTCGCAATATTTTTCTTTAATAATCTTTTATTTAAAAATATACATGATTATTGGGAGAAAAAATCATATTTTGAAATAGCTTAAGTTTTATTTATGGCTTCTGTTGTGTAAGAATATTATCAGATTATTTTTTATTTGGTTGGTCACGATGAAATCTAGATCCAAGATAACTCCTTACACTTTGATCTTTGAGTCATATATTATGCAAAAAAAGACATTAGAATTGTTTTTTTCTTTCCTTTTGAAACATTTGTCAAAATCATCATTTTCCATGATCTGTAAACAATGTTATACAGACTCCATGAGCCAAAAAATAACAATTTAGAAAATATAAATGTGAAAATATGACTTAGTCAAATTAATACAGCTATTCTGTTTCATTCAAGAACAAGAATGGTCAGCCATTCAGTTATGTGGAGATATTCCTCCCCAGGAAAATGAGGATAGCTTCAAATAATTTCTGAACTAATATTTGATTAGTTAATTCTATAGACATTACAACTTTGATTGACATCTTATGTTTGATTGGTTAATTATTCTCTGATCTCGCGTTTGATTGGTGTGAATTTAAACACCCGTCCTTGAATTAATGACACGTTTATAATTTAACACTAGACTAAAATTAGAATCAGATAGACAAAGTTCTAATTCTGGACAATTTCATAGAATTTTGTTATTAGCCAACACTTTTGAATGGTGAATTGATAATAATGAAGATACATTGAAAAATGGTGTCCACTCCCAATCAATTGATAATTTAGATAGATTGGTTATTGAAATGTGGGTACTTCATTCTCGGACCTCAAGGCCATAAAACTAGAACTGAAATTGGTGGAAGTCATTGACATATCTGAAAATCATGTTTCGAGAGAAAAAAAAAGGTCCTTGCTCCATGGGAATTTTGGAATTTGCTTCTAAAAAGAGAAGTTTTCTCACCACCTCCATTTTCAGATAATTGGCTACAGAAATTAGGAAATTCAGTGTTGGGGCGTATTGCATGGACTTATACAATCTGGAAACTATTTAAAGACAAGATTATCAAGCCTTACAGCAATTCTATTAACAATAATAAATTCCAGGAATCTCTGTATGGAATCCAATCTCAGACTATGTTATTACCATATTTGGGAGACTAAATAATGAATATTTTCATGTCTGTTCAATTCATCATGTAATTACCAGTAGACATGAGTTACCTCCTCTTGGCATATATTGGGTTTCAGTGTCTAGTTGGTTTGATTTACCCAAGTTTGACATTTATTGATAACTTCACAAAACTTTACATAATAGTAAAATCATGTTTTGAAAAATGTATATGGTTATGTACTGGGCGGAGGGAGAAAAGTGTACTACTTATTGGGTAAGGCGAAGGGGTGAATAAGGTGTGTTACATTCGGAAATATACTGTACCAGAGTATGTTATGTATTGTGGAAGATAGTGCAAGCTTATATAGAAAGGAAGTAAGCGATTCATGTCTGGATTGTGTCCAGACCCATACCATTTCTATATTTTACTCTATCATGTTCCTGTACAAGACACATACATGTCATTTTGTTTAGCACATTTAGAATTAATTTATGAATTTTTTTATACGATTTCCATGAAGTGTGACATAATCAAAATCTAATTCTTTATGTTTGAAATGTTTCAATTACCGTACAAGATATTAAGATGGTTGATCAGGCTTTTACACCAACCAAAGATATTAATTAATAAGAGTGGGCATTTCACACCAACAAAATAGAATTATGTAGTTGATTATCTGATAATAATTTAAACAGAATAGAACAGACAGACCCAAGGCTATGTTTAATTACTGGTCAGATTCTGTAATTGACAGATCTCAATATGATAACAGGGCAGTTGATATGTCGACATTGTCTATGTGCTATATTTAAGCTTCTGGTTCAAGAAATGCCTTATTATATCTTTTGAAGTGTCTTACATGCTTAATGGAATTTGCATGTAGATTTAGAATTCTTGAAATTTTTATGAAGAAGCCTTGTTTTTAAAGATTGTCAAGTTATTTTGATGCTTTACTTAATTCTCTAGGAAAGTGACAAGAGTTGCTCTTGGTTTGAATATTTGCGATACATTGACTTCTTGATTTAGATTAACACGATTCACATTTTGAAAGAGAAATCAGAAAAGTCCCAAAAGAGCTAAAAGAGTCTCGTAAGCGCTAAGGAAGCTTGAAGGGCACTTATGAATTTTTTAAACTTATGAGTTTATGCATATCTGACATAAGATATGTAAGTAGATATCTGTTATTTAATCTTTGTATCACGATTATCATGTATCTTACCTCAAAAGATGACTAAGCTTAAAACACAATTTGAATTTAGTTTTATGGGTTTATTGGATGATAAAGGAATTTTGTTTTATAGTTTAATGTTTGAAGTAGTATTATTATATAATATATACAGAATGATAGCTAGGTGAGTAGAGTTTCAGGATGTGAATTTAAAATCTGGTGGAATTCAATATATCAAAGATATTATTCTGTTAAACAGAGCAGAGATTTTTATATACATCCTGCTACAGTTTCAAAACATAATCGCACTTTGAATAGTTGTGCTAGACCATCTTTGTCAGATGATAAAATTCAGCAATGTCAATTGTCAAGGTTTTTGGTGTATTTCCTAAGTTTTTATGTGTCTTTGAGTACTTAGTCTTCAGACTCTAATATTGATTAATCTTTTTGTCATATTGGAAATATTATGAGCCTGTTTAGTTTGATAGAAGGATTCTGAAGTTTGTGAAGTTGCTAGGATGATACAGTTTATCATTGATATATTATACCACTAAGATTTAGGTCTTAACAATTTATAAGTGTTAGAATGATATCAATTGAAGTGAAAGATTGTAGATTTAAATTTTTTAAAGGATTACTTTCTGCATGATAACTGTTAAACTTAATTCAATTTTACCTTAACAGTATTCAGAACAACTATTGGCTTTAACTAAAAGGATTACTATAAGTGACTTAAAAGGATTATATTTTTAAAATCTCATCAATTAATGCGAGGTGGATACAAGTGAATATATTTGTTGATGGAATAAAACTGTTTATTGGATTAATGTAACTGTTTAAGATACTAAAAGTGTAAAATGTCGAGAACAAATGGTGGAAGCTGGTCACAAGATCGTCCAGCTAGTACAGGAGTCTATCTATCATCATGGGAAAACAAACTAGAAGAATTAGTGGTAAGATATGGTCTGTAATTTTAGCATGGTTTTTGAACGTAAATAGTACAATTTGGTAATTTGAGGTACAGTGAAACCCCTCAAAACCGACAGTGTGTGGGACTAGGTAATAATGTCGGTTTAGAGGGGATGTCGGTTTACGGTTGATCCGCATTTTCGTTAATTGGAGTTACTTCCCTTTGTTATAAAATTCAATTACTTCCGGTTATCAACTCCATCGATGTCTACCCGTACCCCAGCGATGTTTATAGAAAGAAATTTAATAAAATATTTTATATTGACATTTATTTAGACATATATAATAACAATAACAATACAACGATTAATAACAATAACAATACAACGATTTATTTCTTACTATCTCGAAATATCGTAGGCCTAAAAAATTCAAGCGAGTCTCCGATTCTCATTCGCGCCAAGATGATTTCAACTTTCATTTTCGAAAGTAGCAAATCATTGCGGGATACGTTCGATTCATGTTGCTTTCAGTTCACTCGTGTCGTGTTCTATTATTGAAATCATAGAAATCATAGAGGTGTATGGAACAAGAAATCGAACAAACCCGGAAACGCGCTGCTTACACTACATCCAATAAAATAAATTAATATATTTAAAATGAATATATAATTCATAATAGCTTGGTATATGATCAGATATTGGCAAAAATGAATGCAGATGTCAATTGATTAAATCACGAATTACTCAATTAAGAACACAATGGATTGCTGATAAATACTTTTCTTGATATTTGGTCACGTGTCAAAACAATGATCAGTGAATACACTGTCGGTTTAGAGGGGATTAATTGCAGTGCGTTCTAGCGAACGCACTGCTTTGTTTTCATAATGTATGTTTTTTTTTTTTTGTCTACTTCTGGTCACGCTAATTCGGTATGAAGGGAGCATACCACCCATTATCTCATATAATTTTTGACTATGCCTAACTGCACGGTATTAGGTGAATATAAAATGATGCATTTTTGTCCAACAGGAAATGACGTATGGCCAATAAGCCCAATTTAATGTTTTTACCATTTTCATCTCTGATTTTCAACCGATTTTGATGGATTTTTTTTTGTTTATTTTATTAACCGATTGTCTTCAAATTGGGGGTTTAAAAACATGCATTTTTAAAACTTTGTCGCTGACTTTTTGAAGCACTTTTTTGACAATTTTTTCAACTTTTGCAATTTTATTTTGATCAATATGAAAACTTACATATGCATAGACATTTTGATGACAAACAAAATGATCTTTTCAAAAATATTAAATCACTTCCGGTTTTGACGTCATTTGCTTGTAAAGTTGAAATGTCAACTTCCGGAATAATGAAGCTATTATAAAAAAAACTTTTTGCAATGTGCTAGTAATCATTATTCACAAAATATAAAATGATAAAATCTGACCCAGCTGTTTCGTATCGGCCGCCATCTTGAACTGACTGAGTTTACTTTAAATCGAAATTCAGAATCAGGGAATCATCCGATTTGAATAAAAATGATGTGTATGGAATCTACAGTCGATTACTAACAAAACATGGGAAGCCGATTTTTGAATTTCGATTCAGTTTTTTTTTTGTTTCCGGTAAACAATTTTTAGTAATAGTCAAAACTTTTAAGGCTCATATCTTGTGACCTTGACCTTGAGTGACCTTGTGACCTGAACAAAGGTCATTGCCCTTGATGAGATCTATCAACTGATGTATTCATTTTTGCTGTCCGATGTCTACTTCCGGTTTTATAGCCATTTGAAAATGTCGAGTTTTGACTTTAAACAGCTCTGTCACGTGACCTAATTCATGTACGTCACAAATTATCTTTTATTATTATCACGCTTTATCTCCTGTTTCCAAAAATGTATAACACTAGATATTTCGATCAAAATTGCTTTTTCGAATTTTGTTCTTTGTTCTATATAGTAACTCTGCGTGTTTTTTTTTTGGCGGGAAAAAACACGTGTTATCTTAATTACGGATTTCATAAGATAAGTTACAATTTCTTCTTAAGATATGGAAGAACATGACTAAGAAAGAAAAAAAATATGATAAAATCGTAACCGTAAGTAACACGCTGGCCACCATCTTGAGATGAACATGTTTTCTTTAAATCGAGAGAAGTGAACAGGGTATCATCCAATTTGTATAATATTGATCTCTAGGGCATTTTCAATCTATGGCCAACAAAATGATGACAGCCAATTTGCTAATTTCGATTGTGATGTTTGCCTATTTCCGGTAAAAGATATTCAGAAATGACAAAAATTTTCAAAGCTCATTACACGTTACCTTGGATTTGGGTGACCTTATGACCTGAACAAAAGTTATTGCCCATGATGAGATCTACCCAACGGTGTATTTTTGTTGTCCAATATTTACTTCCGGTTTTATAGCCATTTAATAATTGTTAGTTTGAACTTTGAACAGCTCTGTCACGTCACAAAATATCTTCTTTTCTTATTACGCTTTATCTCCTCTTTCCAGTGATATATAACACTAAATATTTTGATCAAAATTGCTATTTGGAATTTTGTTCTTTGTTCTATAGTAATTTGCGTGGTTTTTTGGCGGGAAAAAAACACGTGTTATCTGAATTACGGATTTCATAAGATAGGTAACAATTTCTTCTTAAGATATGAAAAAACATGACTAACAAAGAAAAAAATATGACAAAATCGTAACCGGAAGTAACACGCTGGCCACCATAATTTTGATGTTTATGGCATTTTCAATCTATTGCCAACAAAATGAGTGCAGCTGAATTGCTAATTTCGATTATGGTGTTTGTCTATTTCCGGTATAGGATATTCAGAAATTATTGGAACACTTTTAAAGCTCATAACTTGTGACCTTGCCATTTGTTGACCTTATGATTCGAACAACAACAGTTATTGCCCGAAATGAGATCTATCCAATGGTGAATTCATTTTTGTTGTCCAATATTTACTTCTTGTTTTATAGCCAAATGAAAATTGTCAGTTTGAACCTAATTCACGTACGTCACAAAAAATCGTCTTTTCTTATTATGCTTTATCTCCTCTTGATATATAATAGTAGATATTTTAATCATTTTGCTTTTTTTTCATTTGGAAGTTTTGTTCATTGTTTTAAAGTAACTGCGTGGCTTTTTTGGCGCGAAAAAACACGTGGTTCCTAAATTGTGGATTTTTAAAGAGAGTGGACACATTCTTTTGAAGATATAAAATGACATAACATTCATAGAAAAAAAAAGGATAAAATTTGATCCGGAAGTAACTAGTAGACCACCATCTTGAAATGACCAACTTTTCTTTAAATCGATATAAGTGATCAGGATATCATCCGATTTACATAATGTTGATGTCTATGGCATCTTCAATATATTACTAACAAAATGGTGACAGCCGATTTCCTAATTTCGATTAAAAGTTTTGTCTATTTCCGGTTAAAGAAATTCAGCAATAGCAAACACTTTCAAAGCTCAAAACTCGTGACCTTGACGTTTGATGACCTTTTGATCTGAACCAAAGCTATTGCCCTCGATATCAAATGATGTTTTACTTTGTGTATTCCGATGTTTACTTCCGGTTTAAAAGCCGATTGAAAATTGAGATTTTTAACTATAAACAGCTCTGTCACATGACCTAATTTATATGCAGGACTAAAATGCAACCGTTCAAGGATGTTTAAATTGCGCACTGCTCAGTACCGTTATCACGGTTCTAGTTACTATTGTTTTACGTGATTGGGACCGAATTATGATGTCGGATTACGGTTTTGAGGGGTTCCGGTTTATAGAGGATTTCCTTGTATGGATTATATAGTGATTTGGCCAGGACTTTTTGAAACTGTCGGTTTTGAGGGGATTCCGGTATTCAGAGGATTCGGTTTTGAGGGTTTTCACTGTATTTGCCAAAAATGAGGCATTGCTAATATATAATAAGGGAGCAAAGACTCTGAATTTCATTCATACACCAAAGTAGTACAGTTTGGCCAAAAATGAGGCTCTAATAAGGCATCAAAAATAGACTTCATTCAACAAAAAAATCATGTGATCAATAAATTTTGATATCTGCTTGCAAAGATTACTGCAAATTAAGCAAACAAAAGTGTGCCCTGTCAAAATATTACTTAATAACAATGCCATTCTTGATATTGATAAGCATATTATGGTGCAAATGTTAAGGATTTCTCCATTTCCAATCGTTTCTTTTAAAAAGACAAATGATCCATGTTGGATTGGCATTCTTAAAAGCACCTTTCCTTATACCCACTTTACCTTGTCTGAGATCTAAAACATTTGATAAAGCCTGACAGTTAAGACATATTAATATAATCTAAACTTATTTATAATAAATGATGAAAAAAGAAGTTTTATCTGTTAAAAAGAAAATCAGATTATGATGGGTGATATTTTAAATGTTGTTTTTTTACGGCACCTGTTTTAACATCTATCCTTCCATAATGTTTTTATTCTCTCCAGATTATTTTTTTTACAGAATATTTTTAGACTGAACTTTGTCAGGTTTATCAGTTTTAAAGTTCATCACCTAGTTTCAAACATTTAGTACATAGTACCAACTAACTTATAATAGATTAACATTTTTCTGGAGATCCATTGATATAACTAACTGCTCCCTTTAGGTCACTAGCAAGTCTATAAACATAAGGGTTGGTATCTTAGGGTCATTTATGGTTTTCATTTTCATCAAGGGCTTGGATTTGTCCAAAATTTTGTGGGTGACCCACCAGGATGGTTCTTAGAGTCCTAAGTTCGTCGCAAAGCTCTACAGGCGTCAGCATTCATAGATCCTCCCTCTAGAGAAAAAATGAAAAATGACTCAGGTTTTGTGCATTTCTTTCAAAAAAACTTTCTTATCTACAGACATCTTACTGAAAAGTGGAATGATGCTATAGCTGCTATCAATTTCCAATTTCAAACACCCAAAAAGTTAAGAAAACCTTGAAAAATTAAAACTAAGCTCTCTGAAAGTTCTCTTCAGATATTAAAAAAACTGTTTTATTCCCATCATTGAGAATTCTTGAACATCATCAAATAACACAGTAGTAAGCTAATCAACTTCTTTGCTTTTTCAACACTATTATTCTAATTAACGTAATATTGAATTATCTCCCCTGGGTGTTGTGTAATCGTCAGTTAACACGATTTTAAATACATCGTGATGATTAAAATTACCTTCATTTACGTAATTTCTAAATATTTTAAATTCTTCACTCATGTTCTAGTTATAAGCTTGGCAGTTCAAAGAAATAAATTGGCATGAATTAAACTGAGAAGGGAATAAGCTGCAAGTCATAACTTTTGGTTACCTGATATTTTATAAACAGATTTAAGTCTTAGAAGGTCTTACATACAGAAATGCTTAAAATATGTAACCTGTCAAATTTTATCTTTAACAAATTTAAATTCTTTGTAGATCAATGATTTAGCAACTCAAATTTTAGAAAATCATTCGGAAATGTTCATAAAAATGTTCAATAAAACCAATGTAATTTTGATTCAGCAGCAAATTCTAGAATGTCTTTCAGAAATGCCAAAAAATAGCCAAGAAATATTTTTCAATTATTTTTGCCTGGGCTTGTCCAGAGGTTAAAATGCCTACAAGGAATGAATATCTTTGAAATAAAATGCCAAGCAAACCAGGGCCCAGTTCCTAGTCAGGTGCTCAAGATCAAAACTGTGCTTAAAACCCTTTAAGTCGACTTGAGTCTATGCAAGAATTAGTAGTCAAATATCGGACTTGGACTTAGTAAAATGGCTATTACCTGAATATTGTAGACTAGATAAATAACAAGCCTATAACACCTGGTGCTAGAGATGTTTAGAAATTCCTACATCTGTCTTTAACATGAAAATATTTTGATGGGAGGCTACAGAGAGATTGACATCTGACCTTTCTAAACAAGTACACAGGTCATTTAATAGTCTCATTTACCTAGGTTAGTCTGAATCTCTGACATTAGTTAGACTAAACAAGTACACAGGTCATCTAATAGTCTCATTTACCTAGGTTAGTCTGAATCTCTGACATTAGTTAGACTAAACAAGTACACAGGTCATTTAATAGTCTCATCTACCTAGGTTAGTCTGAATCTCTGACATTAGTTAGGCTTACCTGTAATATTTGATTAATTTCTAGGGCCTAAAAAATTGTTGATTAAAAAATAAGGAAACCCATTTTTAATGTTACCTGTAAATTGATTTAGTAGTGATAACATTACATAAAAAGTTGCTCTTGCTTTCATGGATTAATGATCTTTGATCTTACTTACAGAAGTAAACCCTTTAATGAATTAATAAAAGATGTAAGACAGTTAAAAAGATATGGTTATCTGAACCAGGTATGCCTAATTGCTTTACCATTGCACAGGCAGATCATAATCAAGACAAAGTCAGACATGCTTAGACTGCTAATAACTATTATAAAGCATTCAAAATTCAAAAATACAGAAAAAATTTCTGCCAATAATGGTAAGAGTTGGATTATGTTTCAGACTACAGTTTGAGACTGGAATATTATAATATCATACACTGACCACCCATTGATCTTACAACCATACTAAATTCTTCTTACAACCATCCTAAATTCTTCTTACAACCATACTAAATTCTTCTTATTCACCCTGTTTATATTTACTACGGCTTGATTTATTAATACACAACTAAATAATCTTCTTGTTTATTTCTCTATCTTCATCAAAAACACATCAACTGTAGAGAAATTCAATTTCCTTAATATAAAAAGTCAATTTCTTTTATTCTTACATTGTTTATTTCTTTATGATTATGAATAACATTCTTCTTAAATATGAAAAAGTCAGTGCCTGTAATTTTTTGACTGTTTATTTTTGTGGAATTAAGAAGAATTTACCTCTCTTATAGATAAAGTCAGTTTATTTTGATAGCGAGCACAAAAGAAACTATCATAAATTGTACAGAAAATTAAGCTTTTGAAGAAAAGAAAGAAAGAAAGGTCATTTTCGTATATTGAGTTTCAGGAAGAAGCGAATCTTCCGTGTTTGAAAATATATCTTATAAAATAACATCTTTTTGCGTACCAAAAAAATCCATAAATGCTGAAAATATAGAAATTCCAATCAAATATGATAGACTTATTATAGGCAGTAATTGCAGTAATTAGGCAACATCTCAAACTTCAAAAATCGGAAATAACAAGGAAGCAATTATTATGACAAGAATAACATTGGTTGTGACTTTTTACAATCTTTTTATGTAATTCTCCTACTTTCTTTAGCATCTTGTTCAAAGTATTGTGAGAATTACTTCAGAAATTATCCCATAATTTGTCTCTTTTGTTGAGTTATTGTTAACCTTTAATGATTCAATGAAAATACATTTTTCTTTTGAAAACTATGTAATAATTCTCTTCCTTCTGCAGTTCTGACATTTACAAGAAAATTCATTCATTGGCATCCTGTTATTGAAGACATAATGTATTTAATTTCACAAACCTGGTAGTGCCAGAAATGATTCCCCTAGGTCACGTTCAGCCTGGTAGTTTTTATGTTTAACAGCTAGGATGGATGTGGTGCCAGACAGGGTATGCTTACTCTTCTAAGCCTGATATTGAATTGAATTGCGACACTCCATATGCAAGGCGAGGAACCGAACCCCAGCTCTTGTTGTCTTCAGAATCTGACCAAATACAATTTATTTACCTGTCAAGAGTATGAGTTTTCTGGAGCCAGTTGATGTGTGTTTACTCTACCCGTTGGTTATAATTGTCAATTACCATGACGATTAAAGGCATGATGGGAGAATTATCGTCAATTATTTTAAACGTTAAATTCAGACACCTTGCCGTTTTATAGTTTGTTTGGGTACAATGTTATTTTTGGAGTGTGGTTTGCCTCCAGACCACAGTTAATTGGCGTAGAGAACAAGCTCATTAAGTCGTGTTCATTAAAGAAAGGGTCACGGCTGTTAAAATTCTCAGGTGATTCTTGGTTCAAAAATAACCTGTAAACATACATGTGTACAGGTCAGGAGAAAAAATCGGGAGACAAGCCATGAAAAGTCGGGAGATTGGGGTAAAAAATCGGGAGACTTTATCAAAGCATGTAAATTCATGAAATTTCAAGAAATTAACACTTTTTGAACCAATGTAAGCCTTTTGACAGCATGGCAGTACCAATGTCGATGACTGCAAAATGGTACCTGCCCTGTTCTATTTATTCTTGTACTGCAAGAACTGACAGCTAAATTCCCAAGTGTAATTCATATTTCTTTACAATCCTATCCTGATTTTTGAACTTGAACAGAATGAATGACGATCATTTCGTCGATGAAAACTCGCGAAGTTTTTAGCCGACATTGAAAGGCATATACTAAAAACAGGTAGACCTGTAAAGGCAGTCATGAGCTGAATGTTTACAGGCTACATTAAAATATAAACCGATTTTATGAAACGAAATTACAGGTATATCAAATTTGTACTTCTAGTCTCGCATAATAATCTACCGATAATGGAAGGACATGCTAAACGATGTCTACAGACGTCATATTGATGATTGACTGTTATTTTAAAAATATGATTGATTTTTTATTGATTTATGGTAAAGAATTTGGACATTGAAAAACAGTAGGTCCCGTAAAAATTATGCTTTCGAAAAAATGAAAAAGCGGTAGATTTTGACCTCCCGCCGGTAGATCGGGAGATGGCATGCAAAAGCGGTAGAAACCCGACATTATCGGGAGATTACACATGTATGCCTGTAAATATCACATAAAGAATAAACTGGATGGTAAATAATTCAACATTCTTTGATAGTTTTACACCAGATGCTGGCTCGGTGTCTGTATGTGGCGAATTAAGAAAAAGACGGTGTTAAAGGGAATGAAAAGAGGTTTTCTAAACTTTGTATGTGTATCAGGGACACTGATAGTATCAATTTGCACCATTCCAATTTCAATTCTGACATCTGTGGTTCTTGCAATTCCTCTAAAACTAACACGTTTTATGACATCATTGACAGTGATCTGCATAGATATCAATAGTAGCTTCTAGTAGATCAGTGTTGTCAGAAAATGTGTTAGTTTACGATACACATATAAAGTTTAGAAAGCCACTTTACAACCCCTTTGAGATCATATATTGTACAAGAAATTTCAAGGGGGTTCCTATATTGTATGGTAAATTAGTCCACATGTTAGTCTAGCCCATCCCTCTCTTTATCGATCACCTGAAATCTTCAGCGGCAATAAATAAAATCTGATCATTATTTAGTTCATGGTAAACATTTCATGTCAAATAGTGATTAACACCTAATAGTGGTGTATGTCTAGGTTTAAAATGATTATAGTATATATATCATTTACTCTCTAGGTACCTAGTCATTCACTCAACCATGTCTGACAGTAAGTTTATAATTGCACGTCTGTTGTTCTTACAATTCCACTTAAACTAACATGTTTTATGACGTTACTGACAGTGATCTACCGGAAGCTACTATTGATATCTATGCAGATCACTGTCAGTGACGTCATAAAACGCCTTAGTTTTATTAGAATTGCAAGAACCACAGACATCTGAATGGTGCAAATTGATGCTATCAGTGTCCCCGATACACATATAAAGTCTACAAATACACTTTACAATCCCTTTAAGCCAATGCTCTATTTGGTTGTGGAAAGATCAATGTCCTTAATCTGATATTGCATTACACAATGCATTATATTCATAATATTATGGCATCATTTGCAATATGTAGCAATTCAGCAATACAATTTAGATGCACAGATATGAAGTTTAAAAAGTCATGGAGTCTGTTGTAATATAACTGAATTAGTTTTGATTCAAATGACTGGTGTTGAACAATACAAAACCAGTTTAAAACGTGTTAGCATGTTCACACTTCCTGTTAAAGCCAGGAGCATGACAAATGTCATTAGGTACTGGGAAACATCCTGACATAGAATTTAAACTTGTTCACCCTATAATTGCTGTATTATATTGAGTACAATTAAATTGTAGACCAATCCTTAATATTAATCATTTGGAATCAAAGAACTCGTTTAACAGGAAAGCTCTGAAATTGAGAGATAGTTTTCAACAAGAAAACTTAAAATTCTTGTTGTCCTGAGGATCACCTCTCATTAAAGTGGAATATTCACCATTCAATCAACCAATAGTAATATAGTCTCCGAAAGGGGATTATTATAGCTAAGCTTTTAGACTTCAAACTCTTGTTTATCCATAATTATCAGTGTTTGAAAATAAAAAAATCCGACACTATACCTAATATAGAAGGCTATCAACATATATTAAAGGGGACCAGTCTTCATTTTTATTGGTTGATTTGGGTCTTGAATATATTTAAGTATCCTTCAGAAGCACTAGAAATGCACGAAAATTGCGTATTTCCTTCAAATATACCTTAAATTAGACATTTCTCCTTCTATTTCTATAGATGACTTTTCTATATATTGCATAGTATCGCTAATGTGTAGTAGGGCATTATAACTTTCAAATGCTAATAATTATGGATGCACATGGATTTGAAGGCTCAAATTTCAATGGTGAGTTGTGATAACCAGTACTAAATTGCTGAGCTAAAAAATCCCCGTTTCTGAGACTTATCCAAATCGACCCGCGAAAATGAAGCCTGTGCCCCTTTAAGAAAATAAAATCCCATGTTCATGTTCATGTCTTTGCTTTTTGGGCTGAATTCAGGTGATGCCCTTGTACAAATCATGATCTCATTGTATATTCAATAGCATCCATTCCATTTATTTCAATTAACAGATGAATGAACAAAACCCTTTTGTTTCATAAATCCTGTAAAGTGCAGCGTACATTTGCAGACATATAACTGCATTTCATATATAATTTATAACCTTGTATTACTATCAAATCATTTAACCATGAAGGAATAACCGAACTAACCAATATATCATGATTATATTGGTATTAAAATATTCTGACAATCATGCCACCATTCTGATCTAAATAAACGGTCTGGTTTTAAGATAATGACTATAATTGTCTGGACAAAGCTAGAAATAAATCTTTAATTACGTTAGAAATAGTATAGAAATTGTATGTGGTCTGGGTCAAAATGGATGTTCAGATCAGGGATCTTATTCTCGAACACTGAACTCACTATGATTTTAGTGTTCCAGTCATCTGATTAGTCAATCACTAAAATTGATTTTAAATATATTTAATATATTTATAGCTTTATCATCCAATCAGATTAATGTATTTCTTAAAATCTGGATTTTATCTAAGTTAAGTTTTCAAGAAAAAGGCCCCTGGTTGTAGTTAAGAAATGGTTTCTTCTGTCCAATCTGTACTACATCAACTTTTAGGTTGAAGTTTCATAGGAAAAATAGCCTTGAATGAAATTATCTTTTTATTTAAAAGAAAATTTAACTTTATCAGATTGATGCCAGTATTAAAATTTTTTTGTCTCTACTTTCCTGACTATGAAATAGTCTTACTTTTTTAGATTTTAATTTTCAGATAAAAATGTTCTACTATCCTTTATATAGCATTATACGATTAAAAAACTTTTATCATACATATTTTATAAGACTATACTTTAAAAGAAAACATAAATTTCTGGTGGAATTTTTTTATTGTAAATTCTCTATTTTAAAATTGTTTCTAACTCTACAAGAATTCTGTAGTTTGTATGAACTAATTGGAAGATGTGGTGGTACAACTGAATGAAATAACAACACAAGATTCAATTTTAAAAAAAAAATGCTGAAAAAGTTACAATGTCAATTATGGTTTTATTTCAAATTTCTTAATTTTTCAATTTTGTATGTTTTTCAGGAACTATTAACCAGGTCGTCCCTGGAAACACATAAATTAGATCTAATGGCAGAAATATCGAGTTTAAAGATCAGACTGGCCTCAGCCGAGAAGGAAAGACGAGACCTTGATGACAAATTACGTTATTCACATGTAAGTTTAGAAAAGTTCTTTAAATTAGAACTTTTTGAGTGAAACTTTGCAATTAGGACAAAAATGAGAGAAATTGACTAGAGGTTTTCTTAAAAAAATTATATAGGCCCATATCAGAGATACTTACAGCATCAATTTACATTTCAAATTTCAATTAGCTGTCTGTGGTTCAAGCAATTCCATTAAAACTGAGTGTATGATGACTTCACTATTATTTCTTCTCTTATGTCAGATTATTTTAAATTTTCTTAAGTCTTGTCCTTCTGGGGCCTTATTCTCGAAAACTTAACTTACAATGATTTTAGATTTCTAGTCATCTGATTGGACAATCACTAAAATTGATTTTAGATATAGCCTTATTATCCAATCAGATAACTGTATTTCTTAAAATCTGGATTTTATCTAACTTAAGTTTTCGAGAGTAAGCCCCCTGGATACAAAAATATATGCCAAGTTGTCATCTTTTGTGATATAAGCATTAAAGTGTCAAGTTCTTTGAATGTGACAGTAAAGTGAGGTCCTTTGACAGTGGAAAAAGTGGACTGAAGAGTTTGACAAATAACCAAAATTATGTAATTTTCTTCCTGTAGAGACAGTTAGCAGAAATGGATGCCAAGATGTTGTACAAAGATTCAGAAATAAGTGATCTGAGACAGAAATGTCGTTTAAACGGAACAATTAGCCCTGACACAAGTGGTAAGATTTCATTGTTTCATTATCCAACCTGTTTCAAGTCTTCAATCCTTAAAGGTTACAAAGATCAAGCCTGCAGTTTTCTAAATTTTCAATGAGATATGATCTAAATATCAACTTGAATTTCTGATTTCCAAAAGGACTTCAAACCTTTTTTCCATACATACATGTTTTAGGTGTATTTTCCTTCTGCTCAAACTCATAGCAAATTATTTACTGAGAACACTATGCTGAATTTTACATGAGAGATGGCTTTAAAACTGAAAATTCTGAGGAAATATAGTTTAAAATGTTTGCATTGCCATATTGTGCATAAATGGTGGGAATGGGAGGGAAAAACCTAACAATTTATTGTTTGATTTTATGATTTCTTTTTCATTTTTTCATTTTAATTTTAAATAATTTCATTTACATCTACATTATCATTTTATCATTTCATTTTTACCAGCATGTGGCCTGACGTTGTTTCTTAGTATTTATGTTAGATTGTCCAGACTGTTGTCAATATTATGACATCATGACTTCGTATTTCAGGAGAGTCGTCTAAAGATCGAACTTTAGATCGTGAGAGAACGTTAGATAGATTAAAAAGAAAACGTAAGCCATGAACGTTTTACGATACGTCTTGTGGTGTGGTGTAGTTTCAGAAACTAACTCATTTCATATTAACTTTTGCACTTTCAATTTTCAGCGAACCCATTCTTAATTCCCAAAACTAGTAGCTGTTGCTTTGACTTTTTTTGCCATTAACAAAAAAATACATAAATTTATTAATTTTCAACTGAATTTTTGAGCTTCTTAATGACTGATTCAAAGCAGAATTTTCACTCTATAAATGTGTATCTATTTATGTAGCAAAACAACAGCTCCATCACAAACCCTGCCTATTTCCCCTTCTCCCCATCCCTTTATTAGCTTTGGTTAAATATTCAGCTTTTATCCAATTTGTTCTGTTTTTAATTTTCCAAGTTTGGTTTTACTTTTTTTTTTATGAAACATGTTTTGCTTTTGGTTACATTTTTGCAAATTTGCAGTTTTTTGATAATTTTCAAATTTTTTTCTCAATTCTACTTTCCTCGCCTTTTGTTCAATTTGCTTGATATCCAGAAGCTATTTTGTATTGCCTTCATAAACATATTTTAAAAAAAGAAAGGATTTGAAAATTTGCAACCTGTATAGCTGTTAAAACAACCTCTTCCAAAGAATAAGGAATCACTGTCAATTTTAAAAAGTCCTCTAATCCGAAATGGTCTTGCAAATTTTTGTATGCCTGTTTATAATAACTGCACGCTTCATTATTTATTTGCACAATGTTTTATTTAATCAGCCCGGTCTGTAGGTATATGGATATATATTTAAAGGGATTTTTAAGAGATTTTCTGGTCTTTGTATGAGCATTTTGTTATCAGAATGGTGTAAATGGTAGAAAATCTCTTTAATAAAATCCAATATATTCGATGGCTTATATTGCAATGCTCAATATAATATCTTGAAATGATTGATATATTTATCGCCCTCTCTCTGAGAAATATGCCAAATATATGGGTCAAAGGCAATGCTAGTCCAAAACTTGCTGACTCTTTCCCCATCCAAATATCTATCAACGGCTGGGAATATCGAGTCGGCAAGTTTCGGACTAAGGCAGTGCATGCTTTGTCTAATTAGTGACCTACAATTCAACACCATGGACACATGCTTATTGAGCAACAATAACTTATGGCTGTGAATGAGTGTCTGTGTTTTGCGGCTTGAGAACAACAAAGTTTAACAATGATTTTGATGATACTGATTTGGCTAAACTATAGATATTTCCACCAATCATTGTAAATCATTCAATTATGAATATTTAGTTATGATCCTAACAAGTTTGACTATAAATATAAAATAGCATGGCCTGGAAATCATATATATCTATGAATATCTTGGAAAATTTCACTTGTAAAATTTCTGAAAACTTTCACAAAGCTTTTGCATTTGATTGAAATCTGTTGTATTTTCATCTCATTCCATCACTTACTATCATTATGTTCATTTTCTGAATTATTTTTTTTTGCGAAGAAGTTTTGACAGATTTGATATATTTCATGTATTGTTTAATTTACAGAAGGTGAAGTAGAGAAACTAAAGAAAGCTGTAGAGTCATTGTTAATAGCTAATGATGATAAAGTAAGTCATAGTTTTTAAAATTAGCTTTATGCGGATGGATGATTGGTCTTAATTGTAACGGTTAAAGGAATACAACCTCTTAAAATGAACAAAAAAATCTTGGTCAATAGGAGTTTATATTCATCATGGGAATTACCTGGTGACATAACTATACAACAGATTACCTAAATAATCTAATAAATCCAAAAAACTATGTTTATATACAATAAATTTTTAATGAAAACGCTTACTCAAATTATATGGGTTTTTCAATCATAACCTGTAATTGAATGGAAAATTACATAGTTTTATGGGTTTATTTGATTCTGTTTGAATACTTTGGACACTGTTGATGAATATATCCTTATCCACAAGTTTGAGAACATAATTGTTTTGATCTTTCTAAGAGGTAGTATTCCTTTAAGTCAGAAACATATCCATACCTGTTTCTATTGAATGTATAGTTAAACCATCTGTAAAATTCCTATTGTTTCTTATCCCTTTGTCATCCTTCAGATTTCTTTGGTCAGTTGTTGGAAACTATCTTGGAATTGTTTTCATTTCATAGGTCAGAGGTTCTGACATAACTGTTTTCGTGAAGATATTTGACTGGTCAACAATTGTTTTGATGTTATAGGTTATAATTCCAGAGATATCAATATAAACATCTGTAGTATTCCTCTCTATATGAAATATGAACATACTTTTGACAAGTTGTTAGTGAGATCAGAGATGGATTCAATGTTTTAGACCTGACAGAGTCAGTTAAGATTTAAGTTATCCAGGGGCCTTATTCTCGAAAACTTAACTTTGATAAAATCCAGTTTTTAAGAAATACAGCAATCTGATTGGATAAAAATACTTAATTTAAAACTGATTTTAGTAATTGACCAATCAGATTACTGGATAACTAAAATTATTTTAATTTAAGTTTTCGAGAATAAGGCCCCAGGGGTCTGCACGAATCAGGTGTTCTGTTCCGAAAAAGCTTTCGAGTAATTCTGGACTGGAAAGTTCTGTATGGAAATAATATCTGAGTAGTTCTAGACAGGTTCTGGACAGAAAATGACTTCAATCATTGCACTAAAAAAATGGTTGCAACATCTGCCGCCATCTTGATTTTGTCACTGTTCCCGCTGTACTACCTTGCTAGTTGGTGCAGAAAATCTTTGTTTGGAACAGTGTTCCAGTTGCAATGGTCTTTGACCGCAGAATCAAACATTCTTCAATGGAACAATGTTTTTTTTCTAGTAGTTAACTGTCTTTGAATTTTGATTTTTGGCCAGAATATTTTTTTAAAATGCTAGTTTAACTAGGCTAATCTCTGACATGAACTGCAATTGGATATTGCGTTGAAAGTATTGGTCAAAATAAAACATGAGAAATATTGATATCAATATATGTAGGTGTAGAAACTTATGTTATAGTTGAGATATGGTATAAAGTTATATGATACCATAAACATTAGTTACATTTCATAAACTTGACCGATATTTACTGACTAACTTGATATTATCTCCCTTGATCTCTCTTGATCTTCTAGCCAACTAGGTACAGAGGTGTAAGGATTGACCTACAAATAATTTAAATGATGGGTCACATAGTTCTTATTTAAAGATTATGATGACTAGAATTAGGAAACCTAAGTACTAATTGGTTAGTGCAAAAATCAGCTTCATTCTTCATTGCAAAGCGACAAGTGTTGAAATTTCTGGAATTCTGCGCTTTTTTGTTTCTAAAATAAAGGCTATTTTCGGCTATATTTGAGCTATTTTTTCTATTTTTTGGCTTCAAAATAGAAAAATAGAGGCTACAGCTATTTTAACAAGGCTATTATAGAATAATAGAAAAATAGAGGCTACAGCTATTCTAACAAGGCTATTATAGAAAAATAGAAAAATAGAGGCTACAGCTATTCTAACAAGGCTATTATAGAATAATAGAAAAATAGAGGCTAATAGCTAGCTATTAGCTAGCCTAATATAAAATAATAGAAAAATAGAGACTGCAGCTATTCTAACAAGGCTATTTTAGAGTTCAAACAGTTAACTTTAGGAATTAGGATTAGCTATTTTTTTTTCTAAAATAGAGGCTATTTTCGGCTATTTTTAAGCTATTTTTCTATTTTTTGGGCTAAACTCAGATCCTGCACCTAAGTGGCCAATTGGTGGTCTTTTTGGGTTCACAGCAACAGCAAGAAAAGGAAAAGGGGTTATTATTTAAGAAAACTTATTTCATGTATATAGTATATAGGATTATAATGTATTACTAAATTCTAACTTATTATATAATTGTTACAGGATAAAAGATTAGATGAAATGAAGAGAATGTTAAGAAGATATCGTAAAGTAGAAGAATTATTAGTTCAATCACAGGGCAGAAAGGGTACGCTTTACTCCAACTAATATCCTAAATTTCAAACAAATTCTTTCATTATCACAAAAGTGCTCAGACAATGACTACAGAAACAACAAAGCCTTTTATGCTCTTGTCAACTGCACTACATCATCTCCAATGTCTTAGGTTCCAAAAGAATGGTAAATTTTAAAAGAAAAGAAGCTTTCTTTTGATGACATTTTGATGAAACTAGATAAAAAAAATATTTTAAAGCGGTTATGTGTGTGGATAGTGTTCGTTTGCTTCAGTCCAATTTTCTGTCAGAAGTTTGTGGGTTCTTCTCATTGTATACTTTATACCAGGTCTTCTCAATAAATTTTTCTAAAGGGCCAAATGCATGTTATAAAAAATAAATATTAGGGCCAAATAGAGCTTATCTAGCTTAGTGAACAGAGCATTTTAGTTGAAGGGGTCACTCATGAGGGGCCACTCTTGATGGCGTCACGGGCCACCATTTGAGATGGCCTGTTTTATGTTATCACCTAAAGATGAATCATATATAAAAATCACTTTGCTAGTTAATATAATTAATAATTTCCAATATTCCAGTTGTCGAAGATTTATTAATGAATGCTGAAGATGATACTAGTTCAAATAGTTCCTCTACAACTCCCTCTGTTGGTGAAATAATTAAAGATAATTTACATAATGTAAGTACATATTGAAAGTGTCAAACAATTGTTCGGAGGGTTCTTTAAGAAAGCCTTGGAACAAAGTGTAAAATGATTTTTTCCCGATTTTGATGGGGTAAGGAAGAGGTGTGCATTATACATGGGTGCACATTATATTCGGAAAAATACAGTATATATAATGTTTCTTGCAACACTTAATCGTCTCAAAGGCACATGTGGTGGAATCTGAATATTCTTTACTGCATTGCTTTGAAATGTCTTTACTACTTCAAAGCAGTTAATTATAAGCTTAAAGGGATTATAAAGAGGTTTTCTAAACTTTATATGTGTATTGGGGACACTGATAGCATCAATTTGCGCCTTTCCATTTTACATTAGTTGAATTGAAAGAACCACAGATGTCAGAATGGAAATTGGAATGGCGCAAATTGATGCTATCGATGTCCTTTTAATTGTGCTATGACTATGTATTTATTTTTTCAAGATGGATGATTTACGGGTAAATACAAATTATCTATCATCACCAACGGCAACCAGTACCCCAGTAACAGCCAATAATCGTGAAGCTTTAGGAATGACTCGATCTAACAGTTGTGAAAATTTACTACCAAAATTACAGCAACCAAGAGTAAGTCTTTAAACTTAAATGGTCGATCTGATTTATAACTCTTTCGGAAAATATCTTGAACTTTTTCTTTTAGTTTTGGTTTTTCAAGATTTCATTTAAGTTTTCTAATGATATCTTTTAATTGAATAATTTGGAAAAAGAATTTAATTATTGTACATTCAAATGTAATCAAAATTCTAATATTCCATTCATGAGTAAATCATATTCTCTCAAACGTTTATACCAGGGGCCTTATTCTCGAAAACTTAACTTACAATGATTTTAGTGTTCCGTCATCTGATTGGACAATCACTAAAATTGATTTTAAATATAGCTTTATTATCCAATCAGATTGTTGTATTTATTAAAATTTTGATTTTATCTTAGTTAAGTTTACGAGAATAAGGCCCCTGGCCTTCTCAAATGGTGGCCTATGGGATAAATCTGGCCCCTCAACAATTACCCCTTCAGCTAAAATCCTCTGCTCGTTATGCTATTTAAGCTCTATTTGGCCCTTTGAAAAATTTAATTGAGAAGGCCTGCTTTATACATACAGCCTTACCATCTATTTGCCCTCAGAACATTTCTGTAACCCAATGTTTATAGATGTTGTTTCCATTACAGACTCCACCTAACAGTAAGAAAAGATTTGAAAATCAGAACAACGGAGGCTTTGGTACGTTACCTAAAGAACGTTATTCAGGCGCAGACGAAACTCCTAAACGTAATCGCGGGTTCCCCACCCTTGGTCGTACTTTATTACGCATCAGATCAGGAAAACGGAGCTGCTCCGCACCAAATTTAGGTGACATCACTAAAAATATTTGGCATGCTGCATCATACTCGCAGCGAATTCTTACTAAAAATAGTAACAAACCAATCGTAATTATCCCCACCACAGCATGAGAAATTAACATGTCCTTGTCTTGTGTAGAGTTATTTCCCCTTATTAACAAATCACATGACTAAATACTTAACAGTCATTGGTTAAACTTGAATATTGTGTATCGTCTTAGTTTGTCTTGTAAATATTGATTCCAATTCATGTTGGGAACATGAAATTTAATTTTGTTTGGTATAATTCCAAATTTTCTATTGTAACCAATTTAAAATTTGGTCTGAACTGACATTTTTCTCGAAAATATGAATTTGTATCATTCCTACAAGACAAAAAGAAGCTATAAAATCTACTACGATATAAACCAATCATAAATATAGAATCATAAAATTAAATTCAAACTTCTAAACATTAATTTGGGGTTCTGATTATATAAAATTAGAGTTGCAAACAGTTTCAATTCATTTTGAGGGTTACATCAAGTTACTTTTGTTTTTGATAAGTTGATGTTTAGAAGTATTTAGAAAGCTAGAATTGTGTATCATTCATTCTAAATATATATAATATATACCATTTCATATCAATACTCAGTAGGATGTAAAACTCCATTTCATTTCTCTTACTACTGTCTTTTCCTTTATAATCTTTTCTCTACAACTGTCCTATATACGCTTCCTTTAAGAATCTTTCTGCCCTCATCAGAATGAAACTCAAAGCTAAAACTGGATCACAATATATAGGAATGCTAAACAATATCACTAGCCATTAAAATACAGAAAACTGGAACAATCCATCTTGAACACATGGCATGTGAATCATTCACAGTGGGATGTAAAACTTCATTTTTTAGAATATTTGCTCTTGATATATACTCTTTAATAGATAAGCATGACATTACAACCTTAAATAGCCTATATATAAACACGAAACACCCCTTTAATGGTTAATGAACTATTCTGAGCACACAATGACTACACATTAAATTTGCATGTTTGGAATAGTTCAAAATTATTGAAGGGTGTTAAGTGATAAATATTCGTAAATATAGACTTTATTACATACACAATATATTCCTTCTGTTTCCTGAAAACAAGTTATTTTTTTGCAAATTTAGACCTATACTTAGTATATGTTGCTTTTGATGTTGAATTATTTTAAAGTTTAAGTATAACTACCCAAGCTACATATATTTTGAATGGCTTTCAGTATTCTTGATTGAAATGATTTTGTGTGTTTTTTGATTATGCATATGTGTTTTTTTGTTGTACCTCTGTTTTTGTTTTCCCCCTAAATAGGAAAGAAAAAAAAGCGTGGATTCTTTTTTTCATGTAAGTCATCACCTGCCCTCTCTTTTCACCTAACTCTCAGCTCACCAATATATTATATACTGTACCTATATTCAACCAATTTGGAAACTAATTTGAAGGGCTAAAGTGCTAAATATTATTATTTATGGGAGCTAGATTTCTTAGCATGATATATTTATTTGATAAGCTTTTTCGGTTTAGTTGGGAATGTAATTTAGGTTCATGAAAGAAGCAATTGAAGGAAAAAAATTTAGATTTTTTCAACTTGATTTATCCCTGTTAATAATACACATCAGAGGGCCTGACATGGAAAAAGTATCCAGTCATGACTGAGACATTTAACCTTGATATCACATGCTACAGGACTATTCTTGTTAAGTTTCTTCATTATTAACTTGCATGGCATCAGCCTTAATAGATGCAGAAATGTAGAATTTATAACTCTATTCTGGAAAATGGTTTTGTCTTGGGGAGAGAGGTTGTAATATTGCAAAAAATCAATGTTACGAAAGCACATGCACAGGACATATAAGTTTACAGTTCTTGCGGATAACAAATTGTGTGTTAATAATTCTTGGGTTAGGTTGATTTTCTGAAAACTTTTAAATTCTGTTTTTATTGGAAAGTGAATCTACTGAAATGCATGTTAATTATTCGAAAATTTTGCTGATACAATTGGGTGGAGTGTTAATGTCAAAAAACATTTGGTCTAGTGTAAGAATGTCAGGATCTCTTCTATATTGTGCATGTTAGAATTTTTAGTTGTGCATGACTTGATAGCGATAGATATTTGTATGGTACTCTGCCAGAATCTATTTTTGTTTTTAAGTGCTCTAAATTAAGTTTATAACGAATATCTGCCCTAAACTACAGGAAGCTGAACCTAGTTGATATCCTTATCAATATGTTTGAATGGTACTCCACAATTTTACTTAGAACCAAAATGAAATTAAGATAAGGAGGGTTCCTTTTTTTGTTCTAAAAGAAAAAGACAATTGAAAATGTACAACTTTTTGTTAACTTCTGGCCATATTTTTGAATCTGTTACAATATTTCTTATTATTCTTTAAATAACATGTTAAAAGTTTTAATTTTTTTTTACAATTTCTGACGTCTTCAAATTAATTTCCTCCCAACTGATATTAATATATAATATTATTATCAACTATTACGTCTAATACAAAATATATTTATTCCCTTAAAACTGACCCCTTATCCTGTCCATATCTCTTGATTTTATTACTGTGTGTTTTAAATCCAACATATACACTAACAAATAACACTTGTTAATTAAGTACAATTTTGAATTTTTATTTTGTGATCATATTGTTATAGATATTTTGTAAGTATTTGGTTGGACATGATCCTTGTATATCATTAGACTTATTTTGGTAGACATTTGAAATGATACATTCAAAATATAAGATACACATAAATTCATAATACATAGAATCAATCTACATTCATTTAACAGATTTTACTGTTGGACATTTGGAAAGAGTTTTGATAACGCAGATACATGTTTTCACATGTTTCAGACCCTCTTCTCTATATAAAAACGGCTTGGTTTTAAAACGTATGTTTCTATTTATAGCACATTCTGAGGTTGTGACAGATGATGAAGATGGCCTTCAACATTTCGGTACAAATGGCGTCCACCATGAAAAGAAACGAAGAGGTCTTCGGAAACTTTTTGGAAAGTGAGTATAACTGCTTAATGACTTGCAAACATTGAGTTGGAGTACAGATGATCAACATTGTCTAGTCTAGACTAGTCTGTCTAGTCAGTTAATGCTCTCGTGAGAGTGGCCTCATTGGATGCCTGATCATTTGAGGTTTAGTTTTTATGCCATTGAAGAAAAAGTTTGAGACATTGTTCTGAAGTCAAAGTTTTCAATTGAAGAAAAAGAAATTCTTTTGAATATATACTTCTTAAATTTGGAACTTATTTTAAGGAATTTCATTATTAGTTATTTTCTGATCAGTTATGTTTGCAAATTCTACCAATTTTTACCTTATTCTGTCTATTTTGCCCCTATTTGAATGTTTATCAATTTCTGTTATATTTTTAGATTAAAGAGAAGTAGTTCACAAGATTTTGACAATGATAAAAATAGACCTGATGATTTTAAACGTGGTGGTGTTAGAGCAACAGCTACAGCTAGACTGGGAGGTTGGTCTAGAGAACTTAAATCTAATATCAAGTAAGTATATTAGTCCTCTTCGTCTTGGCTGTATTAAATGGATTGTAAAAAGGTTTTCTTAACTTTGTATGTGTATCGGGGACACTGATAGCATCAATCTGCGCCATTTCAATTTCCATTCCAACGTCTGTGGTTCTTGCAATTCCACTAAAACTAACACGTTTTATGACGTCACTACCAGTGATGTACCAGAAGCTACTATTGATATCTATGCAGATCGCTGGTAGTGACATCATAAAACACATTAGTTTAAGTGGAGTTGCAAGAACCACAGACTTCGGAATGGCCAAATTGATGCTACCAGTGTCCCTGATGCACATACATAGTTTAGAAACCTCTTTACAATTCCTTTAACATTTTCTACATTTATACCTTTCTCGAGGCAAGTGTTTAACATTAAAAAATGAATTAAATGTTAAGAATGAATCCAAAGGTTTAAGGTTTTGTCAGATCATTAAGAGACATATTTTACTAATTTGATGTTATATTATATTACAGTGATCTAGATATACCGTTTGCTAGATGGGACAGTGACAGAGTGACAGCATGGATGAATGAAATTGGTTTAAATATGTATTTAGTGGATTGTAAACGTTGGGTTAAAAATGGTGAACAGCTACTTAGAGCCTCTCCTTCTGATCTGGAAAAGGTAAAACCTTTGTGAAAAATTCTTTTATTTTGGAATTGTTAAACCAAAGCAGTTGTCATTTGGTGGCCATTTGCTTCTAGTAGTACAAGTAAATTAAAACCCCATCCTAAGAAGAAGAGATTTGGATGAGTTTTGAACAGAAATGTTGTGCTCTACACTAAGGTTCTACTCACTCTAAGTAAATGGCACAAAAAGATTTCATTATGAATAAGGTTAAGGGAAAACAGTTGATATTTCAATCACATTAGGCATGGCTTTTACAAAAATAGTTAAAGTGGCTTGGATGGATTTGGAAAACAGATGGGACTCACTACATTTATAATTGATATAAGTACCTTGAATATAGGAATCTCTCAGATTCTGACTTCCATTGAGAGATTTCTGGCTGAATTATCATTAAACAAAGGACAATATGTTTCTCTAAATGTGCTTTAAATATTATCAACAGGAAATTGGTATGAAGAATGGCCTACATCGTAAGAAATTACAGCTAGCATTACAAGCTATTGGTTCAGAATCTAGTGACAGACTGGGTGATCTGGATCATAACTGGGTCACAAGTAAGTTGTATTTCTTTTCTTTTGTTTCTGATTTGCAAGTAAGTTGCATTTCTTTTCTTTTCTGATTTGTAAGTAAGTAATATTTCTTTTCTTTAGGGGTAGCAAGTAAGTTGTATTTTAATACCTGGGATACAAAAAATCAGTTGTTTTCAATAATTAGGTTATGAATAAGTCATATTTGGCTTCTTTAATACATGTAAAATCAATACATAGCCTGGGCTTAATTGTGTCAGAGATCATATTCTTTTACTGCATATTTACTTTTGGGAACATGACTGAGATTATTTCTGTTTAGTTGAATTAAATGATGAACATGGATTTGAACAGTAACCTAAATAAAAGATATTATTTTATTAATGTAGGATGGTTAGATGACATTGGTCTTCCACAATATAAAGATAGTTTTTATGATGCTAGAATTGATGGTAGAATGTTACATTATATGACAGTTGTAAGTATTTTTACCTATTTATCTATTAATGTGAATAAATTATACCCTTATCCCCTAGTAATATAACTTATGACATATGAGCATTTCCATTTCCACTGTGGTTCTTGCAATTCCACCAAAACTAAAGCATTTATGACATCATCCCCACTGATCTGCATAGATATCAATAGTAGATTCCGGTAGATCAGTGGGGGTGACGTCATAAACACGTTGGTTTAAATGGAATTGCAAGAACCACAGACATCAGAATGGAAATTTGAATGGCGCAAATTGATGCTATCAGGTTCCCTGATACATATATATACAAAGTTTAGAAAACCTCTTTACAATCCCTTTAATGACAATATAATATACCCTAGTAATATAACTTAAAGAATATGGCTGATAGACCAGATGCTAATGTTTAAAGGGTTCAGTTGATTGTTGTTAAAGACAATTCAGTTGGCCTACTACTTTGTAGAAAATTGTGCTTTGACTGCCATTATTGAAGAATATTATGAGAAGCCTGGTCCATTATTTTGCTTGATATTTTAGGATGATTTGTTAGCTATGAGAGTAACCAATGAATTACATCATATCAGCATTAAACGTGGTATACAAGTTCTACGTGTTAATAATTTCAACCCTCAATGTCTTCGTCGTCGACCCTCCCCCGATGAGGTAAGTCTTCTAAACTTGAAAAATAGTTTTGATTTTTTATTTACATAAACATATAGTTGTCTAAAATTCCTCCAAGCATTTTGTGCTCAATTTTGTCTTGGATGTGGTATTTTTCAGTGTAAAATTCCATATGAAAGCTAGGAAAATAGATCTTATCTTATAGATCTAGAAGCAAAATAACAAAAGACACTACACAGGAACCCTATCTCTTGAAAAACCTAATTTCATGAAATAAAAGCTTTACATTAAAGAAAATGCTTACGATACCTCTGTGGTACGACCATGTTGTCCCTATTAGTGTAATAAAACTAACTTTGTTATTTATAGATTTTACCAGCTGATGTTATATCGTGGACAACTCATCGTGTTATGGAATGGTTACGAACCATTGATTTATCAGAATACGCTCCTAATCTTAGAGGTAGTGGTGTACATGGTGGACTAATGGTAAGCATTCTATGTCTTGATGTTAATCAAAGTGCATAAAAGTAGGACGTAAAACTCGTTTCATTTCATTTTTTATGTCAATCAATGTTTTATTTCAGAGTCTTATGAAGTATAAATGTTTTCTTACTACATGGATTCTGGTATAATATCCAATTTGAAAAATGTTTTGTCCATACACATCTAGTAATTTTTTTGCAGTTAATTTTAATGTATCTTCAGTAAATTCATGACATGTAAATGAATATGAATTTATGCATTAAAATACTAGAAATGAAGTTCGGTGTTTCTTGTCAAGAGGTCAGAAATTTTATTTATACTCACTTTTGTCTTTTCCAGATTTTAGAACCAAGATTCACATCTGAGCTGTTTTCACATCTTCTTTCGATACCCCAAACTAAAACCTTACTTAAACGTCATCTTAATACCCATTTCATAGCTTTAATAGGAGCCACTACACAACAGAAAAAACGTGAACACGAGGCCAGTTCTGGTTATGTTCCTTTATTACCTAGCGCCAAAATCAGGGTAAGTAACTCTGTTCTTTAATTTATGCGTATCCAATAAACTGAATTTTGGTATCTTTTTAAGAAATGATTTCTCCAAAACCTAAACCGATCAAATGAATGATGATTTATATCTATCATTTACTCTCATAATGTTGAAAAGTTTGCTCTCAAATTGAGATAAAGGAGTGGTTCAGTAAATTAAATGGCTTACTTACCAGAATGTCCAGGGTATAATCCTAGCATGGGTTGAGATGATACCTTTGGATTTTTTAACCCAGTTTCCCCATGTCTGTGATGCTGGTTCAAAGACTGACATTGAAAAAGTATCTAGTTGTTCGGATGGGACTGAGACCCTGTGTGCTATAGGCTGTCCATAGAGCAGAAGTATAAACTATTTATGATTTTGTTTTGTAGAAAGGTAAATTCATATTATTCGGCCACAAACGAACAAAATCTGAGAGTGAGGCTGATGGTTTTATTTGTCCGATGGAAATTGGAGGTAAAGGTTTACGCAATGGGAACCATGGAAATGGAACGAATGGCACAAACGGCAACCTACCACAAGTAAGTTAATGTTTCTACAGACATTCTTTTATTCATAAGTCTAAGATTGGTATCACAATTTTATATGCCATGGTTGGTGCATTTGGAAACGCCACAGCAAATCTTATATTTATGTATGTAGACAGAAATTATTTTATAAGGTTTCTTTCTAATGACCATTGGACTCGATTAATGTCTACTTCATTAAAGGGATTGTAAAGAATTGATACCATCAGTATCCCAAAACACATACAAAGTTTAGAAAGCCTCTTTAAAATATCTTTAATTTTGTTAGCCTGTTGACTGATTAGGCTACAATAGGTATATGTTATATTTCATGAATTTTGATGAATAAATTTAATTCAATATTTATCTATTTATAGAGGGATGAAAAAGCTGCTAAAGAAATTGGTGCTTATTCTAAAGAGATTAACTCATTAACGGTAAGTTGAACATAATTCCCACTTTTGATTGATGTTGCTTAATTTACTTAGTGAATTTTTATTAGAACACTACCGGTAATTCACTAATGCAGTGTTTTTTGCATAATTGTATTTATGTTATGTATTGACTTTTACACTCTGATAAGAGCTATCTTGATATTAAGCACAATATAGCTTTTCTGTATACCAAATAGTTTACAAATATTCCTTTTAGCAATACATAAACTTGCTCAAATATGTGTTATTTTATGGAAGAAATGAAACCCTCTAGTCTAGGCCTTCTCAAATGACAGCCGCGACTCCCTCAAGAGTGGCCCTCAAAATGACCCCTTCCGCTTAAACGCTCTGCTCGCTATGTTAGCTAAGCTCTATTTGACCCTTATATATCATTCATAAAATACATTTGGCCCTTTACAAAAATTAATTGAGAAGGCCTGCTCTAGTCCTTATTCATAAATGTGACAATTTACCTTATTGTTTGATTTTTTCAGAACATGTTAGCCCAAGATAAATATTACGAAGTACAGACATCAAATGTGTGACGGGAATAACAAGGGGCCAGAACTCTTCCACGTACAACAACATAGCAGGGACTAGATTATTAATGTTCAAATTATTTTTATATCGCAAGTAGATTTGACTTGGTTCAAGGGATGGAGTTCATTTTGTAGAAATTTTGCCTTTAAAAAAATCTTTGTGCTGGCCACAAGATTTCACTGCAAAATTGTCTCCAAAAATCTATGAAGGTTAACATCTTTGTGTCATTTCGTATGGCATAGCTCAGCAAAACTAACCTCCAAAATATTGTCAATTCTCTTTCAAATCAAGCTTTTGTCTGACTCCATCTCTTAAACCAAACTTATAAAAAGTAGATGTTTTCCTCTGTGACTGACCGAGTGTTGTGAGATGCCTTTACATTGTCTTTATTTATACTCTTACTATCTTTATATTTAAATCTTTAAAAAATATTGCCTTATTGCAATCTTTCTGAAAAATATTTTTAAAGTAGCCTATGAGAATGAAATGGGAAGTCACTTTGAAAGAAGTTGGATTACATAGCTTAGAGAGACAGGGTATTATTGCAAAATTAGAAGTTACTCTAGGTTGTTTTATTGCAAAAGATAATATTTTTCTAATTCTGTACCCAATTATAGTGCTAATCTGCTCTAAAATATGTTAATTTATTCGTAATATATTCATAATGTATTCGTAATATTTTTCTCAATCTATCTCTAGCCTTAATTAATCCCGATGTTTAACGAAGCCAAAACTATTTTTAATGTATTTTGTTTTAATTTTACTAGTAATTGTAGATTTGTGTATAAAAATATTTTTTAATACTGAATTTGTAAGATATTTGTATAGTTAAAATGTGCAGTGTACAGTTTTTAAAACCATGTATATTTTTTATTCTTCCTAAATAATGTTTTATTAAGTTTCGCTGGCTGGAAACTACCAGTAGATCTGATTCTAGTTGTCCAGTGAAACCTACACCAACTTTCAGAGTAGATTTTGTTGATTTGAGGACAGATTTTAGTGTTTTTTTGTGTGAATTGATACAAACAAATGGATATTTTACTATATCATTGTTATTTTAAATCATTTAGAATTTTAATATTTTAAATTCAAAATGGTGCCTTGAAAAATACTGGTATAAAAAAATTAAAATTATTTTAAAAATTTCCTCAGTACAAATTCTACTCTAGTTTCGTTTAATATCATGTTTTAAGCCAAAAGTGCCTTTTTCGAGAGCTCTAACATAAGCTGTCTTCTATTTTTATGTAACCATGTATATTTTTATCATTAGTGCAATTGAAATGATTTTAAATAGACGAATTGTTTTATAAGAATTGTACTATAACTACTTAAATAAACAACAGTTTACATACTTAGTCAAGTCTTGTTATACATGTAATTAAGTAGGAGGTTAATCAGAAATATCATACCCCATTGTTCGATATGAAGTTCATTTGTATTGGAAAATATTCTAGAAGGGTTATATGTAGGGGCTTCATCTCTTGAGTTTTTAAGTCCATAAAGGCTGTATCCGTAAGTTTGAGGTCAGTCCTGATTCATGATTCTGGGGGTTTCATACTCCATTGGTTGATATGAGGTTCAGTGTTCGGATATCTAAACTAGGGGTCCTTGCATTGGGAAATATTCAAAAAGGGTTATATGAAAGAGTTCTTTGCATGGAACATGTATATACTGTATCTCTTCAGTTTTGAGATCCATAAAAGCTGTATCTGTAATTTTAAGGTCAGTCCTGTCCTTAGGGGGGTTTCAACAGTCCTGGTTTAGAAAATATTCTAAAGGCTCTCAAGAGAAGAGATTATGAATGTTTGAATGGGTAATACTTTCTTGGGAAGGGTGCTTAAGAGTGCTTGTTTCTGCTTTCGTGTTCTGTTAGAGGGGTTAAGGGTGTCCAATGGAAATGCATAATGGCTATACAAAATCTGAATATTTGTCTTCTATCGAACAATATTCTGATTCAGTCATGTTACTTGTTAACCCATTGAGACTTCAGCTTCTCGGAGACTACTCCTCTCAACACCTTGGTCACTGTCCTGGCAAAATTTCCCTCATTGCACACTGCATGGCATTTGCCCATCCTCATTAGCCCATATAGAAGAGCAGGACGTAAAACTCCATTTCATTTCATCATACTTCGCTTTTCCTTTTTGTCATTTTCTTGAGTTTATCAGTCTATGCCGAGAAATAACATTCGACATGGATTTAATGAGGTCAATAAAAAAACCTTTTCATTACAAAAATAATTTTAACAATATTACACATTTCATGATAGTTTACAATAACATAATAATAATTACATCATAGTCAAACATTATTTTATTTTAACCTTATTAAAAATTCAATTAGAGCCGTGGTTCTCACCGATTTTTTCCCGCGACCCCATTTCCACCATCGAGCGTCTTGTTGCGACCCCATGCCAAACCCTTTTAGTCAAAAAGCAACCATTTACCTATAATTTAATCTAAAAATGTACTGATATATTAGTACCATGAATAAAGTATTATGACAGCATCATTATCTGTGTTTTGAAAGTCTGGAAACTTCGGAATTTATTATGAAATTCCTTGCTTATTATGAAATTCCTTGCACTATGCGCTCATAGCGAGGTTCGTACGTGGTAAGAGAACATACCAAACAGTCACACAAATGATTGTCCGTATTTCTTGCACGAACTTGTAATTCGAAACTTTCGTAAACAATATCATAGACAATAGTTTTCATAGAAAACAAAATAGAAAATCTTGGTAGATAGTATATAGCCACTGATTCAAGGCAGTGCTAGGGAATAATAGATTGAAAAAAAAAACAATCAGGAAATTGACCCCGCGACCCCAAGTCGGTCCCGCGACCCCACCATTTCGTCTCTGCGACCCCACTTGGGGTCGCGACCCCGCATTTGAGAACCACGGAATTAGAGCTTATAGAGCATATCAGCCAAGTCTAGTAGATAAGTTTCTTGCTAGTTTTGAAAATTGAGACCAGAAACTTAAAGGGATTGTAAAGTCGGTTTCTAAACTTTGTATGTGTATCAGGGAACACCGATAGCATAAATTTGCGCCATTCCAATTTCCATAGATATCAATAGTAGCTTCTGGTAGATCACAATCAGTGACATTAGTTTAAGTTGAATCGCAAGAACCCCAGACGTCGGAATGGGAATTAAAATAATGCAAATTGATGCTATCAGTGTCCCCAATACATATACAAAGTTTAGAAAATCAGTTTACAGTCCCTTTAATGACTCACAGAGGTATAATATATATATTGCACAAGATTTCTATATAAAATTTGGTGGTAACATTCCTTCAGGTTTGGCGATTCTTCCTGAGTTTTTTATCACCGTTTCAACAAAAGTCTGAAGTCGAGAAACAGGTCCACCACCTACAGCCACAGATCTTATTTTTGGTATATATTCTTTGATAAGAAAAGATAATAATTTCAAGAATTGTTTGTGATACTGTTCAAATAAAGCATGTCCCGTCACAGATAACATATCATAAATCATAGTAGCGGTGATGTCAGGTTGAGGCTCTGTATTCAACACTCGCGTTAACCAGATCCATGCAAACTCTAAACCATGTGGATGTGGACAGTTACTTCCCCTTGGTGGATGTGTGACTAATATCGACGCATATAATCTCATTATACCAGACATTCTCTTTAAAAATTTATCTTGTGATTCAATAACTCCATCTTCTACTTTATATCCCAATAATCTAAAAAAATAAGTTTAAATATCATTATCCTGTTCTGTGAAATTTTGTTGTACACCAAAATTGGAACAGGTTTAGATCTCGGTGATTGAGCTATTTGGCTTCACCTTCCTAAATTTTCAAGACTAACACAATGACAGGCAGCCATCTTTCCTGGTAAATGAGCAACAGACAACTCTTGTTCAAAACTTGATTTTGATTGCCCAATTATAACGCACAAGGCAACTCTTTCTGCAATATGTGATTGGCTGAATTATAATTAATTCAATATGACAATCTTCCTATAATATCCAAGACTATCTAGTCTAGTTCCAAATTGAAATCGGTGCAATTGATCACCACCAACGATTTAATACTTACTTATGGTATGTTTCTATAGACTGTTCCTCTAGTTTAGGTAGACTAATAGGTACTGTATAAGGACAAGATTGATGAAAGTGAGCTAATATTAAATCACCAATATCAGGTGTATTACACCAAATACCAACAGTTACAGCAGCTATACCAAACGCTGTTTCATGTTTCGATGCTACTTGTTCACTGCCTTTTTTCTGAAATTAAAAATAATGGAGTTACAAGTTGGTGTAAAAGCAATACCTGCATTTTTTAAGAGACGCCAGGTGGCTAAGTTACATGATTGCCAGCTAGTCTAGATGGCCTAGGCATAATGCTTTCTGATTTTCAACATGGTTTCAAACGATCAGCTAATACAGGTCTGAAGGTCTGGCAGGGCAAAAGATCAAGTCCCAGAAATGGGGCAATAAACCAAGACCTCATGTACTACAGGATGCACACATTGAGGTCTGTCCACTGTTTGAAAGGGATAAAGGTAAACTAATGCTGCAGTCCTTGCAAAATTTCCCTCATTGCACACAATGTATAAGTCAAGGGTTTATTTCAATGAGCATGGTTAGTGAATATCATGATAAACTGACATGTGAGATGTATCTCTAATAGTAAAGTGATTGTATAAATGGTTCATTCAGTCTAAAAAATTAACACCTACCGCAATCATTCTAGCAGCTAGATTTTTACAGAATAATATTCCTTCTGGAACTTCCTTGGCACTGATTCTCTTGCCTGTTGATTCTACAGTATCACCAGATAGTAAGTGATTTAGACGCTGTAGTTTGTCTTGTAGATGAGAACTTTTTTCAGCTGATATAGCATTTATAGGTGTATTTACAGCTTTCTGTAACTCAAACTTATATTTCTTCATCTAGAAAGGAAAATAAAAAAAAGTTTTACATCCATACGTAAGCCATTTTAATGATTGGTATTGAATAAAATCTTGTTGGAATATAGGCACTTAATAAACCAGAATTAAAGTCCTGTGTGGTTTAGACTCTGGACTAACATTAACAAGTTCCAAAACTGCAAGTGAATCTTTATGTCTAAAATTAAGTTAAAAAACAGTTAGTCATCAAAATTTGGAAAGCCATCATTTTTTTTAACTGAAGGATGCAACATTAGTTCAGGAGTCTTAGGTAAGGCTCGCTTGGATAGTAAGTTCAAGGTTTCATCTGTCTTCAATCAAATGTAAGTGAACTGGATCTGTTCCATTATAAATTAACCCAACTATTTCCTTTTCTGCCATTTTCAAATCTGTCCCAACTTGTTTTATTAAAGTTCTGGATGATTTTCTAAATCTTGAACTTGCCAATCAACCTCCCTTAAATGAATTTTATAAATTTTGACAGAATATCTTACCTGAGTATTTTCAGTAAAAGATTTCAGTGATTCTGTAACATGTTTTAATTTACCCTGTAATTTAGTATATTCTTCTAAAGCATCCACCATTACATCTTCAGCTACAAATACACGGTCAAAATTTTATTATCTTAGGCATATTTACTGTGAACTTTCATATCAAAGGTTCAAGAAAGGACCAAACGACCAGTACATTTTATAGAGAGTTTTTCCTTAAAATTTAAAGCTAACCATCATAGAACAACTAGGCCTTAGTTTAAAAGGGAATGTTCAGCATTTTTGAGGATCGATTTGGGCCTTGAATTTATGTTAATAGTCTCCAGAAGTACTAGAACTGCACAAAAATCACATAATCCTTTTAATTATACCTGTATCTTTAAAGTTATCTTCCATTTTCTGTATACATATTTCCTATATAGGCATAGTTTTACTAAACGACAACAAAGCTTTTACAAATGACAACTTTTGAATCCTGAATCTTGACCCAATTTTAGTTATTGTTTGTGTACATCAACTCACCTGTAGTTATTTTAGTTGATGCTGGAGTTGATGTTGTTGGGGTAGGTGCTGTAGGTGTAGGAGTTTGTTGCTGTTTCACCTGAAACATGATAACCGTATATGAGACTGGGCTGGATGGGGTCTGTAGACAAAGAAAATGTTTTATATTTTCAAATAAAAAGTTTTTTGATAGTGATAGAGACATCACAGCTTTTTTTAATGAATTTGCATACAATTGATGTTATTAGTTTCCCTGATATACATTAATGTTCCAAAACCTTATTTAAATTCATTTAACATACCTCGGCAGCTTTAGCAGCCTCTGCAGCCTTCACTGCTTCTTGTTCTTCTCCTTTCTTATTGGCCTCAACTGGAAAAAATAAAATTTGCTCATTAGCATATTAAAATTTACTGGATAAGTGTGTCTTTCACTATCATCTATGCAGCTTTCAAATACAAATACGACAATGTATACAAATTTCAACAGTGATTTGCAAACACTTATAATGATAAGCTTAGCTAAAATATTCTTTTTTCTGAGACAAAAGTATGATTGGCTGAAAAGATATTGAATCAACCACTACTTAAAAGGCAAGACTAATATAAGTTGCTGAAATTCAACACTCATTCTAAATAATACCTGTACTTACCTATATGAGGTTTAATAGCTTCAAGTCTATTTTTACTTTCTCCAAATATTAACATCAGATTTTTAATCATTTCTTGATTGAGGATGGAAGTTTTACTGGTGGTGAAGATGTCCTCAGCCTTTGATTTTAAGGCTATAATTTGGTTGTGTATATCAACAGCTGTTGGTGAGTAGAGGTTTTTATATTGACAAGAATCATACAGCTGCATAAACTGTTTAAATACTATTTCTATAGAGTTGTTCACCTTTGATATCATTTCTCTTAACTCTTCTTGTCTGAAAAATAACTCGGATAAAATATTGTTGTTAACTTCTGGATTCTGCTTAGGACATATAGGCCTTCTCAATTAATTTCTGTAAAGAGCCAAATGCCTTTTATGAATAAAATATATGGGCCAAATATACCTTAGATAGTATAGCGAGCAGAGCCTTTTCGAGGAAGTGGTCTCTCTTGAGGGGCCATTCTCAAAGGCGTTACGGGCCGGATTTGGCCAGCGGGCTACAATTTGAGAAGACATGGCCCATACTGTAAAATTGACTCCAGTTTCCAGCTGTCCTGGTGTTGAACCATTGGAGATCTAGTCATTTATAAGACTATTATTTAAGTATTATAAACTAAATGCACCAAACAATCATGTTTGACTTTTTGAAGAAGCCATAGCCAACTTTTTTTATTTCCTATAGCTGCACAAAGAGACCTAACAAAGAGTCCCTTCCTAATGAATAGATAGATACCCTAACTATGTCAGTGCATCTGACTTTATCATATTCAGAGCAAAAACCTATGTTGATCTCTGTCTAGTACAGTGTAATTATATTTAAACTTTTTGAGCTAAATCAGTTGAAATGCCTCATGAAAGATAGATAACTATAGAAATACATACTGTCTCTTTCTTTCTTCCTCTTTTAACTGTTGTTTTCTCTTTTCTACTTCTATAACTTTAGCATCTAACATCTACAAATAACAGTATATTATCATTCTATCAATTAATAAACAAGGTAAAATATCAAGGAATACAAAGAACATAAAAAATTCAGTTCTGTACAAAAAATTGGAATGTAGCTAATCAAGGCTATTAGTGTTCCCAATACACATATAATGGTTTTTAGAAAATCTCTTTACAATCCCTTTAAGATTCACTACCAACACGGGATATAAAATATTCATTATGTGAAATGTTAAATAGACAATCACTCTACCTGACTATGATGTTTATGACTTTCTTTTATAACTTGTACTTGTTTCTCACATTCTACTTTCCTATAATAACAAAATATATAGATACCATAAATATCAGCCCATACTATAGAAGAATTGACAAAAATGTCTTGTATAAGAAAATGTTTGTTGTGTGACCAATTTCAATTATATATCAAATTTATTTGTTAAAAATAAAAAAACATTGGTTATCTTTCTTGGCAAAATATTTTTGCTCAATTGTCCTACATGTTTAAGGAATACAGAATAAAATGTCTTACTCTCGAAGATGTTTTTGTGTTTGTTGATCGAGCTGTTCTAGGAGTACATTACGATTTTTTTCACTCAAAACTAACTGTTCTTCTTGTATCTTCAACAATCTTCTAGAATAATCATCAAATTCTTTTCGTTTCTTTTCCTTGGCAATCTGAAATAAGACATTTTCACAATTCAAAGCTAAAATAACAAGCCATCTATTTTCCTATCTTTTAGTAGACATTCAGCTATTCAAAAAATCAAATCAAATATGATAAATTCCAAACTATTGATTTGAAGCTATTCGTCTGATAGTTATCAGATAGAATTTTTTGTAACCCAAAATAGGAATTCAAGTCTCAAAATTGAAATCCTTCATATCCTGAGCCAAATGAAGGATTAATGATTATATTAAAATGCTGTTTCAATTCTATTTTGAGGGGACAGGAAGCAGGGGACAGTGAAGAGGCAACTTTTCAGAACGAACAATCAGCTATCATTGACATCATACTAAAAGAACATACTTCAACATGGAAGCAAGATTTAATGACAGAGTAAATGATGGTCAAATTAAAAGATACCTTGGCCCTATCTTCCCATTCTATTTCATATTCTCGTATTGACTTGGTAGACTTCCCAAACTCTGGTGATACACATGTTCTTGGTTCAACTGGTTTAGGAAGAACTGGTTTAGGTGGAGAAACTGATTTAGGTTGAGTAATAACTGGTTCTGGTTTGGTATGAATTGGTTTTGGTGGGGGAGATAATCCATCGAAACAAGTTGTGTATAATGAATCTTCATTTGCATTGTTATTTAAAGTACTGAGAATATAAAAGATTATAATCATTAAATATCTTTTAGAATTATCAATCTAATATGATCAATTTCAGGGGAACCCTACATTTTTTTAGGGTGGATTTGGGTAAAAAGTACAAGACCTGCACGAAAATTGCATAGTCTCTTCAAATATACTCTTAACTTATAAAGATTTGTCTTTCAATTTCTGCTGAATGTATAGTATATGCGATCTTTGGATTCCAGTTTGGTCTATGGAATATAGTACAGGGTCTTTGGATTATATACTACTGCCAAGTTGACTATTACCCAATTTATGGAGACCTCTTTACATTGCCTTTTTCATTGTGAAAGGGTTCTTAACTAGAAGTGAAAAATATAATATTAATAAACAGTACAAACAACTTGAAAAACCTTACTTGAAATTTTCCTTGTTGTCATATGACACATTTGAATCTGCCTGGTTTAATGTCATTTTACAAGCATCATAATGAAGTTTGGAGATAAAAGGAACATGATTTAGTGAATTCAACCAATTCTGGAAAAATTAACAAAAAGTATATTAGTTAAAGAGTTAATTAGGGAAAAAGAACACTTGTAATTGGGGGTGGAATTCACCAGGATTAAAAAGAGGTGGAAATGCCAGGGTGCAGAATACCTGTGTTGAGATTGTAAAAGGGGGGAAACAACTGTAAGCCATATAAAATATACTTTTAAATAGTTACTATGAACAATAAAGTCGCCATTTTGACTTAGGAACATTTTGGTTTGGTGCCAAGATGACCATAACTCCTAAAAGAATATTAAAGTCATTTAAAAAATAAAGCACCACAAAACAAAGACTGAAGAATCAATCATCAATGGCTAAATAGAATTTTAAATAGTTACTATGAACAATAAAGTCGCCATTTTGACTACAAGTTTTGGTGCCATTTTGACTTAAAAAAAATAAAGCACAACACAACAAAGACTGAAGAATCAATCATCAATAATCAATGCTTTATCACCTTTGTTTGTGTCGGAGTTTCGGCTTGATTTTCATAACAAAGTCTCCCTTTGGAACAATTTCTCAACTTCATGCCAATATCCATTTCAAATTTCAATCATCTGCCCTAGTTGACAAGAAATATAAAAACTTAAAGTTTGAAAATTGAAAAACTACCAAAAGGCAGCCATGCTGGTTTCGTACACGATTATTAAAAAATACCAAAACGAAATATATGTGGTATGATAAAATTCTTTCGATAATGCATGTGGCTTTTTGAGCAGTAATAAATTTGTTTCTGGTTTTATTTTTACAGCTTTGAATGATTTATTTCTACAAAATCATAAATAGAAAAATATTTCGTTTCATTCGTCCAAAATTTAGTCTTCTTCTATTTTTAGGAAACCAATGTCACATGATCCATTGGCGCTTTTATGAAAGTTTGTTGACATTTGAAATGAAGCAAAATTTCTACCTTTTCACCTTATAACACTGAGGTAAAGCTAGATTAGAGTAATCACTGTCATATTTACAGTCTCTATCATTGTAGCTGATCACACACCCCCATTCCAACTTTCCAAGCTACCCAAACCAGTCTCTGACTTTTTTTTACATTTTTTATTACCTTATTTTATTATAATTAGATTATTGGCTTATTATTTACCATGCATGATGATCATGATCATGATGAATGAAATGATGAAGTGGCACTGGTGATATGAATAAAATGAAGATGTGCAAGGGTTTGGATGGTCCAAAATTTTTGGGGTGATGTTAAGTCTAGGCCTTATTGTACATGGCGAGGCATCACATGCGCCAGCACATCACTCCTCCGGCTCCACCTGCCTACACTAGACTAGAGAAACAATGGAAAAATCCTGTTTGTTTGGTACATTCAGAAACTCTAAAGATATATTGGGATTGGACTTGGTACATCCTACTCTTTTTTTCATATGATCGATTTTTATTCTTCACATAATCTTTACCAATCAAATTATGGAGTGGACCAAAACCCTTTCATCTCCTCTTCTCCCCTTCAAGGATGGGACAGATTCCCCCCTAAGACCTTATTGCTCTTAAAAGGGTAAGAGTCCACCTGGCAGGGTCAAGTTAATCTATGCTTAGGATTAGGATAGGGCCTATATTTTTTGTATAATATAGGCCTAGTCTAATTGAGTTACAGTATTATGATATGGTTGAAGTTGAAATTCAAGTCATTACAGGGTTAGTAAACTGATTTGGAAATGGGGTTTAGATTGATTAAAATGGATGCTCGAGCAGATTAATCAAGTGAACAAGCTGATATAGAGAATCTCACCCGAGTGTCTTTTGATATCAGATATATCAAAAGACACTCGGGTGAGATTTTATTTATCATCCAATATCATTCTAATATCGAAATATGCAAAACAACAACTTTCTAGGGGTGAACTGCAGATTATTGAAAGAACTTTCGAAGGGCGAAATCAATATGACGTCATTGTTATTAAGACGTCATTGGGCGAATTGTTTATCACGTGACCATATTGGCCAATCAATGATTCAGAAAAGCAGTATCTCCTAGTAGATATAGTGCAGTAGATACTGCTTTTTATCATACAAGCGATATCTACTGTAGAATACCTTATTGGGTGATAAAGAGAGATAGTAGACCTATCATTACCTGTATTTCATTTATTTTTCATTACAGGTAACTGATCAGCTTACACAGAAATAGGCTGCTAACCCTCATCATAATAGTTGACTATTAAAGATGGAGGATGAAAATGAAGCCAGTATTCTGGACACAAGCCACAAGTTGGCCCAAATAACAATTGAAGACAAGAAAGTTCCTCTTAGTGGTAATTATCACATTTTTCTTCCTGGATGTCTCCAAAACTATTTTGTAAAACGAGTCATGTAGTAGAAAAGGGATTTTCAAGTTGTGTGAATAATTTACTAAAGGGTATAAGCTTATTATCATTTGCTCATGTAGGCTTCTCAGGAGCTCTTCCCTCTTGCAGCCTATATAACCAAGTCCGCGCCCAAAATACATGGTGTGCTCAAATTAATGTAATCTAAAGCCCTGAGTACCCCTCCTCCTCAATACACAGTATTTCTTGCATTTGTCTTAGAATTTGAAAATAAGTCAAACTAATATGCTTTATACTTCAGATGTAACAAATACTCCAAATAAAGTGAAAGTAGAGAAGAAAGTTAAGAATTCAGTTGACTCAGGAGAAGATAACTCACCTAGTGAAGATGATCAAGTGAAATATAATAAACTAATTACTAAAGCTAAGAAATATACAGGAGAAGGAATGATAAGAAAAGCCCTGGAGTTAAATCAGGCAGCACTGAAGATATGTTTTTCAGAGAAGTTGTCAAAGAAAGTTTCCAAAATGGAGGTGAGGATGCCAGCACTACTGTTTAACTTATTTGATCAGCAATTGTCAAAATTGTTTTTCAAAATGATTTGAAGGGATCTCATGATATATGTCACGCTTAAGTCAAGGTTAGGATGAAAGGCTATATGCTATTGACTGTAGACAGTACCTGTGACAATAAAAAATATCAATAGTATACCATTGGAATTGTCTGCATGTTGTTGCCTGCCTTCATTAGCAGTACCATGGCCTTTATGCATAAAAAAAAATAACTCAGGGTTAAATTAGACTATGAGTTAAATTAACCATTGATTCATATTGATTTCGAGGATTTATGTATTTAACTCAATGTTCAGTTTTATGCATATAGGGCATAGGCCCAGGTTAAAAAGAAGTAAAACTTCTATTTTATTTCTAGACCTATCTAAAGGAATATGGTGAAGGAGAATCAGAGTCAGATGAAGATGATAATGGTATTATAAATGTAGGAAATGGATTCCATCTTTATAAAGAATTATATGATAAACTATATCGACATCAGAAAGAAGGGGTACTATGGATGTGGTCGTTGTTTAAAAAAAGAAAAGGTGGCATACTAGGAGATGACATGGGGTGAGAGTTTCTTTTGTCTTTTATGTTCACTTTCCATTCTTCTTTTGACTTGTGCGTACATTGAAATTGGTAAAAGGGTATAATATATTAAGTATTCCTGAGTGGTGCCACAGGTACTTGGGTCGAAAAATACCCCTTGCAACTTTCCCCCTTTGGCATTTCATTATTACTGAAAAGAGTAAAGACGCAAAAGCCGCTATTGGAATTTTTTTTTTCTCTATTTTATCTGAAAGAATGCTTTAAAAAAGTATTTCCATTGCGATTTTCTGCTTCTGACATATGGGCACCTGCAAGTGATTCTTGATTGGTGACTTCAATTCAACTCACTATTTGAGCAATGCCATATATTATACTCTACAGAATAATGCATTTTAGGCTACTAAAGCCTATTTCCTAACTATGTATAATTTTGTTTTAGATTAGGTAAAACTATTCAAGTAATAAGTTATTTATCTGGAATGTTTGATATGGAGAAAATACATTATGTCTTGATCGTCATGCCTGTAGCCTTGGTTGTCAACTGGGAAAATGAATTCAATAAATGGTAATTCGAACTTTTTATCTCGCACTTGACTTGCATGCCAGTGCTAATCAAAATCATTCTTCTGAGAGTCTTGTCTTCTCATGTGTTAATATCAGCCAATTTTGATCTCTAAACAAGAGTTGTCTTTTCTTGCCCATTTACATTGAAAGATGGCCGTTTATCATGGCATAGTCTCGAACATTGACGCAGGTTGAGCTGAATGTTTGATTCAATGTGAAAGAAAATGATGTTCATAACAAAAAGGTTTTTGTAGCTCTATTTATTGCATTAATCATACACTTTGTACATAATGATTTAATGGTTTACTCCTACAGCTTTACATATTTGGTGACTTAGAAATTTGAAAAATATCCAATATCAATCATGTGAAGATAACATTTGATGTTGATTATTTGTAGGGCCCCTGGTATTAATGTAACAGCCTACCATGGATCTAGTAAGAGAGAAAGAGAAAGATCACTAGCCAAGGTTCAGAGAAGAGGGGGTGTTCTTATTACAACTTACGGTATGGTTGTTACCAGCTGGGAACAACTTGGTGATAAAGATGGCAGGGAATTCTCATGGGTAAGATCATGTACGAGAGACCCTTTGAACTTCTCTTTGGTACATTCAAAGACTTCACTGGATATAACGCACACCCTGCTGCTATGAAGCTTCAGACTACATATAATAGAACATGGTGTTATCTCCCCTTACAAGATGGCGGCATTTACAAATCCATCAAAAGAGAGTAGCCTTATGCTTCTGTCATGGCAAAATTTTCCTCATTGCATACTCTTGTTATTGTACCATTATAGGATTATATGATATTAGATGAAGGTCATAAGATAAAGAATCCAACTAAAACAACTAAAGGAGTATATAATATACCGGCTAAAAATAGATTGATATTAACTGGTACCCCAGTACAGAATAACCTTAGGGTAAGTATATCACAAAAACACTACGTTAAGACAGGCAATAGAATGGGTATAAATAATCCAAGAAGGGGGATGCCAAGAGGTTTGGCCTGGGACCAGTAGATAGGATCCTTGTAAAATATTATATAAAGAAAGTTGTTTTTCTATCTTCTTGTTTTGCAACAAAATAGCTTTTAAATTCATTTTAAGCAGTTATTCACAAATATAGTGTATGAGAAAATGCTCAGTATTTTAGAAGAATTTTTTATCTTTAAGTATCTATGATTGTTATTTATAGGAGTTATGGGCCCTGTTTGATTTTGCCCACCATGGTAAATTATTGGGTACTGCTAGAACATTTAAAATGGAATTTGATACACCTATTACTAGAGTAAGTAATTTTACTAGTTAAACCTTCCACCTTATTAAAATTTAATTGCTAATTGCTATAGTGATAAAACACCGTCTTTTATTTGAATTGCAATAACCACAGATTACTGACAAAATTAAAATGGTTCAAATTAATGCCATCAATATATCTGATACAAATTTAAAATTTATTGAACTTCTCTACAATACCTTTAAGATTCAGAAATTGTATGAAATAATGCATATTAATAAGGAGTCTAGTTAATATAAGTTTTCATAAAATCTCACTTTATTTATATTTTTAGTCTCGTGAAAAAGATGCCACTATAAATGAAAAGAAACTAGGACAAGAAATGTCAGAAGCCTTGAAGAAAATCATAGCACCATTTTTCTTACGACGTACTAAAGCTGAAGTTCAAGCTAAGAAAAATGAAAGATTGGAAGGAAATGATAAGGAACAGAGAAAATCAGCTCAGTATGTTATTTTAAAACATTTTTAAAACTTGATTGTTTTATCTGCAAAAGATCTGCTATGGTCCCTGGTAAAATGCAAAATAGCAGTGAAAATGACAAAATTTTAAAAGCATTCTTGTGTCCAGAAGGTGATGTTTAAGATGGTAATTTTGCTGCAGTGAAAAGATGTTGCCTAATGAGCCTCAATATGGATCCAAGTTTGACGATGCGTCAATGGGTGAATAAGATCTATAACCCTTAAATAGTATATTTGCTTATGGTTTATGTGTTTTCATTGTAGAATGCCCAATTTAACACGTAAAAATGAACTAGTGATCTGGTTATATTTAACACCACAACAACAGAAAATATACCAAGACTTTTTAGAACTAGACGATATTAAAGAGGTATGTAGATTTCTTTACATCAGGGCTGACATGGAAAAAGCGTCTAGTCGCTTGGATGGGACAATAAACCGAGGCGTCTAGTCGCTTGGATGGGACAAAGTGTCCCCGTGTGCTATTCGCTGTGTATGTTAAAGATCCCTCGACAGTTGGAAATCGAAAATAACCGTAGGCTTATGCCGCTGTCCTGACAAAATTTCCCTCATTGCACACAGGTGCAGAAAAGTAAGACGTACAACTCAATTTCATTTCATTTCCTTGCATTCCATACACCATGTTTTGTAAAATGTATTTTGTATGTTTCAGTTATTGATGACAACTAAATCACCTCTAGTAGCTTTAACAGTATTAAAGAAAATCTGTGATCATCCCCGACTGTTAACAACTAGAGCTTGTGCTCAATTAGGACTACATGGACATGATGAGTAAGTTTTGATATGATTTACAGCAACATTTTTGGATGGGGTGCTAGAGGCTTCTGTCAAATTACCAACATCATATTGATTGATTGAACCAGCTTCTGCTGGTACTTGTCATCTACCAACCAACTAGGCTTCTGTATTCAGTTGTACGGTTTTCTTCATTGCTCATTTTTGCAATGCCCATCCTCAAACAAACTTAGTTTGAAGGACTGACCAGCATGACGTAGAGATTCAAAGACTCATATAATGCTGATTTCCTTGCTAAATTTCTCTAATTGCACACTGCGTGGCTGGTCCTCATTTGTTCAATTAGTTGCTTAAGAAGTTATAAGTAAAACTTCATTCCATTTCTGTTGATCTATGTCAGTTGTAATGTTGGACCTGTTTTTTCACACTAGTAGTTTGATTTTATCTGTGTCATTGTAATTTATATTGTGCATTTTCAGACTAGATGAAGAAATGTTAGGAGCTCCTGAAGCGTTAGAAAGTGCTGCTACTAAAATACAACATGTACAAGATCATATTTTAATACAAGAATCAGGGAAACTGATAGTTTTAGTGGAATTATTAGATAATCTAAAATCTGAGGGACATCGTTGTTTAGTTTTCTCTCAATCTAGAAAAATGTTGGATATCATACAGAAATTAGTCACCAACAGGGTAAGTAGGGATGTTAGCTTTAGACTAAAAGAGATTTTTAAGAGGTTTCTTAAACTTTGTATGTGTATCAGGGACACTGATAGCATCAATTTGTCTATTCCAATTTCAATTTCGACGTCTGTGGTTCTTGCAATTCCACTGACGCGTTTTATGACATCACCCCCACTGATCTGCATAGATATCAATAGTAGCTTCCGGTAGAAAATCTCTTTACAATCCTTTTAATGAGTTTATTCATTTATTTTTCCATGATTTTGAAGAAATAAAAGATAATGAATTTATTCTAAACAGAAAAGAATTTTGGATTCAGAAAAAGTGACTCAAAAGACCAACTTATTTCATAATAGTGAAAATTTACTGATTTAAAAGAAATGGAATATACATGTATATATATTTAACCTCCCAACAAAATAAAAATGCTAATATGATAAAAAATTAGTTAAATATATTTCAGGGCCATAAAATAGTTAGATTAGATGGAACGATATCACAAGTAGCTGAGAGAGAAGAGAGAATCAAGAAATTTCAAACCGATGACCAATATTCTATATTTCTACTTACAACACAGGTATGTTGGCTGGGTTTCTCATATCTTTTGATTTATTTCAAATAATATACAGGTACAGCTTGCTCTCTAGATAAAAATCTTCCACATTCCACACTGCATGGTGTACCGGTATTCATTTGGCCAAACCGGTGCCGAACAATAAGATGTTAAAGTCCCTTTGATTAATTTTTGGAATAAATGAAGAAAGTCATCACTTCTTTAAAATAGGATGAATTTATAATTGTAGGTTGGAGGTGTAGGGTTAACATTAACCTCAGCTGATAGAGTAGTTATTTGTAAGTATTTTTTTGGTTTACTCTAAGAAAAAACAAGTTTTCCATTAAGAATGAGCATATCTATAAGGATAACAACATCTATAAATATATTCCCAAAACTTTTTGAATTTAATAACCTGCTTTTGAGTTTGTCCCCTCAGCATTCCAAATCGAGAGTTTCACGGATATTTGATATCAGAAAATGAAAGGCAGTCTTTCTAAAAGTTTATGCAACTTTGCATCAGAGAGTCCACTTAGGTTTTTTTTAAAATGATATTATTCAGTTTGACTAATAGATTCTAATTTAAAAACAAACTCTTTATTTCAGATGATCCGAGTTGGAACCCCGCTACTGACGCCCAGGCTGTTGATCGTGTATTTCGTATTGGACAAGATAAAAACGTGGTTATTTATAGATTAATAACGTGTGGTACAGTAGAAGAGAAGATCTATAGACGTCAGATATTTAAAGACTCTATCACACGACAAACTACTGGCAACTCTAAAAATCCTTACAGGTATGTAATGTACTATTGGGTCATGCGCGTCTAAATTGTCAGTGCTACCAGCTTTCAAAAGAAGCTGTATTCTTGTTTTTCAAGATTTCAAGTCATAAAATGGACACAAATTACTAAGAGAATTCTCAACATTTATATAAATCAAAATGTCATTCATTAGTCTTAAATAGACAAAAACAGCTAGGTAGACATGAAGAATCTTATGTGTTTCTCTAGATATTTTTACTAGAAAATTCATCAAAATGAAAAATAAATGTTGTGCTTATTCTGATAAGAGACCACCTTAATCAAGAAAGTTATGGACTTATACCCTTGAATACTCTGTTATAAGAAGAATGAATATTCATTATTGATTAATTTCACTGTTTTTAGATATTTTACCAAACAAGATTTAAAGGAGTTGTTTACATTAGAGAACCATCGAACATCTACCACTCAGATACAATTACAAGATATGCATACCACAGATAGACGGTCAGATACACAGCTTGATGCTCATATTGCTTTTCTTCATACATTAGGTAAGGTCTATAATATCTTCACAATGAACTGTGATATCATTAAAGGGATTGTAAGGAAGTTTTCTAAAAAAAAAAAAAAAAAAAAAGACACTGATCAACATCAATTTGCGTCACCCAGTTTTCTGTTAGAAGTCTTTGGATCTTGAAATTCTATTAAATGGTGTCACTATTGCAAAGGTTCTTTGGCATTATCATCAGCTTTTGCAATAATGCCATTATTAAATGCTTCATTTTAGTGGAATGGAAAGAGCCACAGATGTCTGATTGAAAATTAGAACTGTGCAAACTGATGCATTCAGTGTCTCAAATACATTTAAAAATTGTAAAAAAAAGATTTATACTATCCCTTTAACCGAAGAAGGAGCCATTATTAATAAAACTGAATTGCCTTCCTATTTTAGAAATGTTTGGTGTTAGTGATCACGACTTGATGTTTAGTCAAGAGGTACCCCATGAAGAGGAACATGATGACCCCAACTATCCATCGGGCAATGGCAATAGTACTGCTGTAGAGAACGCAGATTACATACAGAGTAGGGTAAGTGAGAGCATAGCAAGCTTCAATCATATCAAATCTTGTGAAAGACGGACAGGGCTCAGCATCTGATAATAAATTGTAGCAAGTCAAGTCACTGATTAGCTATTTTACAGTGTGATTATCCAGAACTGTATTGATTGATTTTCTTGATGTTAAAATCACAACATAAGGCGAGACCAACTTAATCTCTTGTTTTACGGATCCGCCGACTTGAATTTTCAAGAAATCACAAAAAAAAAAACCCAAAATCGGCTCCGATGAAAAAAAAAAACAACCTCCATGCCCGATGAAAAAAAAATCTGAGGTTTTAGAATGGCGCTTGCTCTGTTATCCTTATACTGCAAGAACTGACAGCTACATTCCCAAGTGTAATTCATATTTTCTAAAACTGTTCAATCCTATTTTAACTTGCACAGAGTCAAAATGAATGACGATCATTTCAGCAATGAAAATTCGCAAAATTATTAGCCAACATGATAAGGCATATACTAAGTAGCAGTAGGCCTGTAAAAGCAGTCATGAGCTGATTGTTTACAGGCTACATTAAAAAATAAACCGATTTTATGAAACGAAGTTACAGATACATTAAATTTGTACTTCTAGTCTCGCATAATAATCTACCGATAATGAAAAAGACTTGCATAACAGTATCTACGGACGTCATAATGATGATTGAATGTTATAATAACAATACGAAAGCTTCAAAAGGCTTCAAAATTCGTTTTTTGGTACAAATAGGCTATTGTAAATTTCCAATATAAAAGTGAAAGTAGAAATACCCGGATGTTGTTATAAACATGTGTCACGTGTTATGGTGTGCTTAATTAAAATGCCAATTGTCGTGTGAAAATAGATCAAATTATCATCTTGATTATGGGATTAATTAATAAGACAATGATAATCTCGTCACATGATGAGATTAACACGTGTTATGGGTCATCAAAATTATATAATGATTGATTTATGTTAAAGAATTGGGACATTGAAAAACGATAGGTCCTGCCCTTAGAAAAAAAATGAAAAATCGGTAGATTTTTTCCTCCCGCCGGCCGGTAGATCGGTAGACGTTATGTAAAAGGGGTAGTCAGATAAAACCTGCCGTTGAGTGGTAGTAAAAGCGGTAGAAACCCGACATCATCGGTAGATTACACATGCATGATGACCAGTAGGCCTACCATAAAATAGGATTGTGTACCTCCCTCAAAAGATCACAACAATATTAGGCCTAGTTATTAGTAAAAGACCATATGGTGTTTAATGACATTCTTAGTCTATTGAGAGAAATGAATGTTGGATTCACAGCCCATAATGTTAATGGTCTTGGGAAGAAATTTGTTAAGATAGTACTTTATATGGTATATTACTTCACAGCACCTGAAGTTAACAGATCATGGTATATTGCAGCCCTGTATTCTTGAAAATCTTAAAGGGATCGAACCGAGAACCTTGCCATGAGCAAAAGGTTTCAACCACAGCAGGCAAAAGATGAACTTTTGAACCATGTAGCAGATAAATAATCTTATTTGTTGGATTTTTTTTTTTTCTCCTACCGTTCAGGCAATTTTGGTCTTTTTTTTTTTTTTTTTTTTTTTTCCCTCCTGCCTTTACACTTTTTTCCAGAAAAAATCCGTAAAACAAGAAATAAAATTGGTCTGGCCTAAGTGATTACAACCAATGATTCAGTTCATTAAAAAATTACATTTACTGAAATATGCAAAGACAATAAAGCATAATTAAAAAAATCTAATCAGCAATATCTTTGTTATTTTTTTTGTGTTAATTTTGTTAATATTATGTACTTTAGTCCGAGATCTGTCATATATTTTATAAAGCAAATTTCTCTTTCATTTTGGGAAAATAAAATTAGACTCGGATATCTTTGTGTTATCTTAGATTCAAAGAGCCCAGCAGTTGATAGAAATGGAGTCAAGTCAGCCTCCAGATATGAATGACAGATTCAATGAGAAGAAAGCCACGACATTTCAAGGAGAACGTGCCATGCCAGTCTGGAAACCAAAACCTCCACCTACTTTCAATCAACAAGATAATAGACCGAGAGGTAAGTGATTATTTACTTCCACAAACATTCTTACTCCCTTATTTCTGCTAAGGTTTATTTGTCTAGTTCAGGCCTTCTCAAATGGCTGCCTGTGACGCCCTCAAAAGTGACCCTTTCACTTAAATGCTCTACTCACTATGTTAGTTACGCTCTATTTGGCCCTTTACAATGATGATCATTGACATCTATTTATTTTCCAGTGCCAGACAACACTAAAATAGATCTAACTGTAGTTACTTCCCCTGTACAGTCGACTTCACCTTCTTCTCCTATAGAAATTGATGATGATGAGGAAGTTCAGGTATGCATGACAGTCTAAATTGTTAAATTGTCAACAAAAAAAATCTAAATAGTGACACAAATATTTAAGATTTGAACGACATGTAGAAATGAGAAGCTCATAAGGACAAATATCACCCATTTATCATATATATTTCCATATACATAGTTGTGAAACCACGAGATGTTTATACAAGGGAGATAATAACAAGTGTCATGGTCGCTTAATTGGATTGTTTTGAATTCACGAGACAGTAAGTGGTGTGGTCGTTGGTCGCATTATGAAGGTGGTTGTTATCAGTCGATAATTACGTTGAAAAGTCATGGGGGGGGTGTGGGGGGGGTGCAAATTTAATGTGGTTGCTTTTTGAAGGTGGGCGCATAAGCAGGATATACTGTAATATGCTGTTTTTTTTTACTGTAGAAGCACCTGCCAAACAAGGGGTATCTCAATATTTCAAAATCTGCTTTTCAAACAATATTCTATATCAAAACTTTACAATTCTTTACAGGACATTAAACCTGCAGTCAATGAAACCAAATCTGTTAAAAATGAAGTGAAAGCTGAACAAGCTGATGAAGATGAACCTCTTGAATTTGGATTGGACGATCTCAAAGATGAACCTGTGTCTGATTATTTGGAAAGTAGCGTTAAAACAGAAACCGTGGATCTCGTCTCGAATGAAATCTCTAATGTGAACATTGAACCTGTGTCTAATGAATCTGTAGATAGTGCTAGTGACTTAGAAATTTTTGAAAATGAATCCTCTGAACAGAATTCCAAACAATCTGAGACTGATGGCAAATCTTGTGACAAAGACAAAATCATTCCAAGTGATAAAGAATCAAATTTGATTTCAGAAAAAGTTCATAATAATCAAGTACAAAATGAAATAGCATCACCATTTAAAATTCCAGACATCCCTGTAAGCTCCCCATTTATGAAAAAGACTCCTAAACAAAAGCAACGCATCATTGAAGAAGAATTAATAATTTCTCCGGACGCAGGAAGTCCACTTCTATCATTTCAGAGAGCCAATATCCCAGTTCATTTGCGTTTGTCTGGGAGCAGTAAGAAATTAAACATGTCTTTGGCAGCACAAAGTCCTGATTCTCCATTAGCAAAACCTTCTCCACCAACAAGTTCAGAATATGTCGTAGAAAACTCTCCTGATTGTTCATTCGACACTGTGAAACCATTGAAAAAAGATTCTAACAGTCCTCTAATTAACAAAGAAGGACCCGTGTGCAATATCATGAGTCTGAAGAGCCCAGAACAGGAAAAGGCAGAGGAAACGATTGTTGAAGATTCAATGTATGATGATTCTGAAGAGGAATTAAGCCATTCTGAAAGTCCTATTTCAACAAAACGAACTTCTAATCAACGTAAAAACGCAATAGAAAGTTCTGAGGAGGAAGATATAATTCCTACGAAAAAGACTGGACATAAAAAACGAATAGTAGATACCGAGGACGAAGATGAGGCTTCTGATAATGATGAATATGAAATTGAGGCTGATTCAAATGAAGATATAATTCCTACGAAAAAGACTGAACGTAAAAAACGAATAGTAGATACAGAGGACGAAGATGAGGCTTCTGAGAATGGTCAAAATGAAATTGAGGCCAATTCAAATGGAGATATAATTCCTACGAAAAAGACTGAACGTAAAAAACGAATAGTAGATACAGAAGACGAAGATGAGGCTTCTGAGAATGATGAATATGAAATTGAGGCTGATTCAAATGAAGATATAATTTCTACGAAAAAGACTGAACGTAAAAAACGAATAGTAGATACAGAGGACGAAGATGAGGCTTCTGAGAATGATGAAAATGAAATTGAGGCTGATCATAATGAAGATGAGGCTAGTCAAAACGAAAGTGAGGCAAGTGAAGATGAAAATGAGGCTGATGAAAGCCAAGATGCAGACACTAATGAAGAAGAAGAAGAAGATCTAGGAAGTGAAGAAGAATTTGTTGAGGATGAAGATGGAATGGATAATGAAGATGTAGTTGATGCTGATGTCAGTGATGGAGATGGTGTGGAGTTAGATGAAGATGATGATGAGGATGATGAAGATTATGGAGGTTCATTTATTGATAATGGTGATTATGAAAGTGAAGAAGGCAGCCAAGAAGGTAGGAGTAAAGTTAGCTATGTCTCAGAGAAGTTAGTGCACAGATGAAAACAGGCATTTTAATGTCCAGCAATTAAAATATGAATCCGTACAGGCAAAACAATTCTGTTATTCAAAATTGCATCCAAAATCATGGCAAAATCAAAGCAATAGTTGTGGACTACTTCAAAGAGAAGTACCATCTTATTCTAAAATCTTAACTTTTAGTGTGCAAGTCATCAGATTGGTCAATCATTAAAATCAATTTAAAATTTAGTACTATTATTATCCAATCAGTATTGCTGTATTTTTTAAAATCTGGATTTTATCTAAGTATAGATTTTAAGAATAAGGTCCCTTATTATTTTTTTAGAAAAATTGTCCTGCTTTTAATGATTTACATTTGATAAAGGCTGTATTTGAATGAATATTTGTATGCCTTTGTATATGAATAAGAATTATTATTATTTGTAGAATCTGAAGATGAAGAACAAGGAGATGGGTTTGATGATTTACCTGAAGATTTGAAACTGAAATTTAATGAATGTGTCAACAGTTGTAGGTAAGATAACCTTGGATTGTGACCTTGAAACTCCAATTCTATTTTTAGAGCTTTTAAAGCCATCTACATATATTCTCATTTTGGGGGGTTAAAACTACTTGATAGATGGAAGCCCTGGTCTTGGCATCTAATCTTTCCTTGCCTCAAGAGGGGTTGAATCCACAGCACCAATGGAGCACCAAATGAGCTATTCCACAGTTTTCTTCTTACCAAGTTTTTAGTTGGATTTGTTTACAAGAAAGGTGCTCTGAGAGTCAAATATGTTGGGAAAAAGGCATTGCTTTAAAGAGATTATCTTAGCGATATTAAAACTATATATTATATAATTAGTTGTGACTGTAAGAATCACAGACATCAGAATGGAAGTTTGAATGGTGCAAATACGTGTAGATGATCAGTGCCCCCAATACACATAAAGGTATAGGAAACCTCTTAAAAATCCCTTTATGCATTGATGCAATGAACAGTTTAGTATAATAATTTATGTTCTGTTACAGAGTACAATACAAAGCAAAGAACTATGAAGAAGCTTTAGCATTTGTTTTACAAGGCCTAGAAATATTCCCAGATCCCGAACTTCAACAACAAGCTTTAAAAATACATAAAAAGATCAACAAATGAGTGCAATATTGCTAAAAACAAAATATTCTTTTTCAATTAGTGTACATTAAATATAGTGCTTTCAGTGTTAAACTTAATTATCTTTTTAAAGAAAAATATATTTAACCTTATTGACTTCCTTACTCTTTGAAATCAATCAATATCATTCTCCAGAGAGAGTTGTCTTTTCCTGCAATCCAATAGCCAATCAACATCAATCTTCGAACAAGAGTTGTCTGCTCTTGCACATTTACCGGGCAAGATGACTACCTATCATAGCTGAGTCAAGATGTTAATCTCGCACATAGTCCAATTAATCAGTCTGTCCCTTATTTGTATCCACAATTCCACACAGAACTAGGTGTCGTTTTTATACGCCCACATCTCTCTATGTGGACGTATATTGTAGGCACCCCCGTCAGTCCGTCCGTCAACATTTGCTTGTAAACGCTCTAAAAACTATAGTTTTTGAAGGAATCAAATGAAATTCGGTATGTCATGTGTATACATATTCATAAAACGAAGATCAGGTTTGAATTTGAGATATTTAGTACCATTAGAAGAAGAGTTATTGCCCTTGCCCCAAAATCTTGAATATGCTATTACTCTTAGTTTTCAACCGATTTTGATGAAATTTAAAATGGATTATTTTGGACCTAAATCGAAATGTTTGAGAAAGTTTAGTTTACTTCTGATTAAATTTAAGGCTTTGATTCTGGGGCCTTATTCTTGAAATCTTAACTTACAATGATTTTAGTGTTTTAGTCATCTGATTGATCAATCACTAGAATTGATTTTAAATATAGTTATATTATCCAATCAGATAACTGTATTTCTTAAAATCTGGATTTTATCTAAGATAAGTTTTTGAGAAGGTGGGAGACGAAGTTCTAATAACAGGAGACTTGCGCTGCCACCGTATAGCAGCAATATAACGGACTTAAAATGGTATCAACTCTTTACTTATCATTGGTAAATTATAAAACTAGTTCATTATCAAGGGAATCATTATTATGTGTAATGTTATCAGAAACTATATCAATATAACACATCTGGGATGATAAAACCATCATCAAAATCGATATAGTAGGTTTTTGTTCATCGGCTGAAACCAGTTAGTGTAGAAATATATAGGTCTATCTTCATCTCAACAGCACTGCGACATTGACTGTTGACTGAAACTGCTGTGTTAGCAGACTGACATTCAGGGGCGGATCCCGGATTTAGAAAACAGTTGAGGGAGAGAGACTGAAATATACCATACTTAAAATTCAACGGCACCGCGAGCGGCAAATCTTTAGAGGGTTCGGACATCAGCCGGCCAAAAATAGAGGGGTAGGGTACCCGCTCAACGGCAGGTTTTATCTGACTAGGGCCTGGATTTTCAACTTGTTTTCTCAAATGTCCCCAAAAATGCGTAAGGAAATGACCATGTCCCCTGAATTGTCCGCAGAAATCATCGAAAACATGCAATTTCCGAATTTCGAAGCATTTTGTCACTTCACAGCATTTTTCGTTTTAATACTAACTTAAATTGTGGTTGTTGCAGGCACTGGACATTGGTGTTCCAAGATAATACAAAATGTAACATTTTTTAGATCTATAGATCAGTTTGTGTCCCCTGGAGAATGTCGAAATGTCCCCAGTCTGGGACATGTCCCTCAAGTTGAAAACCCAGGGACTAGGGGTTGGGGGATTGGGCTCGGGCTGGGAGAGCCATTTAACATTTAAAGATGCACAATGGGAATTTTTGCGGATGATTTGGATCTATATTTGTGTAAGGTCTTTAGAAATATCCCTCATCCCTTCATATACGCTTCAAATTTCGTTTACTCTGTCTATATATATGGCGTAGTCAATAAAATTTAAGATTTAATGATGAAGGTTATCGTCAATAGATTGTGAAGCTTTTACAATCATGACAACAGCAAACATCTTTATAACATTTAAAGATAAAACAAAAAGGCAAAAAGATCACATTAAAGAGGCACAGGCTTCATTTTCGCGGGTCGATTTGGATAAGTCTCAGAAACGGGAATTTTTTAGATCAGCAATTTAGTACTGGTTGTCACAACTCACCATTGAAATTTGAGCCTTCAAATCCATGTGCATCCATAATTATTAGCATTTGAAAGTTATAATGCCCTACTACACATTAGCGATTCTATGCAATATATAGAAAAGTCATCTATAGAAATAGAAGGAGAAGTGTCTAATTTAACCCTTGTGCTAGAACTTGGGGTATTTCGGGACCCCATCACTGATATTTTTCGAATTTTCAAAATGCCATCGAAGATAGCAGTTTGGTTATTTAAGACATTGTAGCTGAATGAATATACAACCTGCCTGTGATCATTCCACGTTGCTACAATTATAATTTTTGAATGTGTTATACTTTGAAATCAAAACATACCATGCTGGTATGTTGGGGTATTTTTGACCCCAAGCAAAAGTGGTGCTGAAACTAGATGTCAGAGAATACCATTTTATAATTGTGGCCTGTCCCTAAAGCTAGTTACCTTCCTTTATTTGTCACATGGTTTGCCTAGGTCGAATTTTGCTCATAACATAGGATTTCTATGTTCAATAGAAGTAACACTCTATTTTGTGTTTCATGATAACTTGAGTTATTTATAAAGGAAATGCCAATTTATTATTCTGTGTTATTATAATAAAGTTCAGAAAAATCATAAGTATAAATCATGTCAAGATTGTACAACTTATAGGGAACAATGCAACATAGATATATTCTTGAATGTTGTGAGTTTTACAGTCGGGGGTTCTTTTGGACCCCAATTATAAAGAAGTATTTTGTGCATCAGACACAAAATTTTTAGTCATTCCAGTATGTCGAGACAATGTAAAATAAGTGCAAATGAGGCCTTGCAACAAATATTACAAGATGAAAGTGGTAGAGAATCAGAATTTTCTGAATGTGGATCTGAAAATCATTTTTTTCCACCACATTACGCTGATTCTGATTCCACTACAAGTGATGCTAATATGGATGTTGATGATTTGTCTGATAAATTTCATATCGGTATTACTATCATCTTGAATAATTTATTTGGTCAACAAGGAGTCTTTTTAAAATATTATTTGCCACATCTGAGAGTATATTTTATGTTTTTTGGTTGCAAATTTGCATTGAATAGTAGGGGTCCCAAAATACCCCATGTTCTATTCACTGTTTTTCAAATGACGTGATAGCACAAGGGTTAAGGTATATTTGAAGGAAATACGCAATTTTCGTGCATTTCTAGTGCTTCTGAAGGATACTTAAATATATTCAAGACCCAAATCAACCAATAAAAATGAAGACTGGTCCCCTTTAAATTTTGTGGAAGAACAATATAGATATACATGTACATGTAAATCATTATAAACATGTTTTTTGTTAGTTCCGCACTTTCAAAAATGATCAAATTGGTGTTTACTGATCATGTGAAAAGTACTGTCGATCTCAACCGCTAAATGGAATATTAAAAAAAGTGTGGCAAAAATCATTGGTTTCAGAAAATAATCTGAACGAGGAAGTTTATCCATAATGAGTAGGAACCAGTCTATTGTTTGTATCGGAGTTTTCACAATGTCTTCGTTTTTCTCGTTCAAAGTATATTTTCGTTCGCCTATCAATGTCTTTTGAATGATAATCGTTAAAGTTTGAAGAGAGAATCGCGACTGGCATTGATAGAACCATCATCCCGGTGACCGCACAGAATACACCAATGACTCTACCAGAATCAGATTTCGGAACAATGTCGCCATATCCAATAGTTGTCATTGTGATAATTGCCCACCATATCGCGATAGGCATATCTGTCAGTTGCTCCGAATCGAATTCCACTATGTACAAGGTACATCCAAATACAGCCGCAATGATGATTATAAATATGAACATCATTAAAAGCTCCTTGCATGACTGTTTCATAGCCAAGGTCATTATTTTTAATGAGTTGAATCGCTCCGTTAACTTAAAGAAACGTAAAATTCTTAAAATAGAGATATACTTGAATGTGGTATAGGCACTGATAAGGTCTTTGTTATCTAAAAACATAAGTTCTATGCCATATTTCTGTTGCATGATAAGGCTGCCCCAATTAGCAATTAGGACTAAGGCATCGAGGATATTCAGCCACGATTTTAAGAATAAAAGTTTATAAGGCGATGTTATGAAATGTAGAGTTAATTCCAGCGTAAAAATAGATACACAAACCACGTCGAGATAGTAGAGTATAGGCCATATTTTGGTGTTGTAATAAAGCTTGTATTTATCAGAAATATTAAGACTGAGAGATGTTATGTTGAGATCCTCAATGGGAACACGGAACGTTTTGTGAGACTCTACGACCAATATGCTGACCGATAGCACTATGAGACCAAAATAAACCGTGTTCCATACCTGAAAATAGAAAAAAAAACTTTTAAATGATTTTGACAAATTGCTGTGTAACTAAGGTCTGTATATAGTTGCTTGTGGTCAAACGCAGCTGACCTCCTGATGAGGAGAAGGCACAAGAGAAAACTCTTGCGCTATATTCCCTATTTTGCCCTTATAGTTTGGAATAGAACAGGAGGCCATGGCTCTCGGAGATTCGTGAATGTGGGCCACAGCTTGAAAAAGGTTGGGAACCACTGATCTTTACCATTGCATCCCAAATTTCGAAAACCTGGCTATGCCAATGTGAACATAACACACTTATTCTCTTTGATGGAATCTACATTATTCTTGTATATTTCATCGAGTGAAAACCAGGTGAAATGATAGAGTTATCGATCTGGAGCTGTAATCAATGTATAGTATGACACTCGACTGATTTAGATGTTGATTGAGAGATGTGAAAATGTTCATGAAGATAGGCTACCGTACCTATTTATAACATCAGGCCATAGCCACTCCACTCTTAGGGTCATGTCGACCCGACCAGATACTACGAATTTCTCAAATTACCAAACCAACACCACAGCAGGCCTACCATCCGATTGAATAAATGCAACTACCAACAACGACCTAGTTTGCGATATCAGCACCTGCTAGAAGCAAACGTTAACTTGTCACATACCAACCAACCATAGCCTATTCAGCAAAGAACTATACGTAGTTTTGTATCGGATCTGTACAGATACAAAATATTAAACAAAAAAACCGTGTTGATATGAGCGAATAACTTTCTTTACTTCAGAATGTTTTATAATCACGATGCTCAAATTCTGAAAACTTGGTGAATAAGAGTTGATATTCATAAGGCAACTGACAACTTGTCTGGTGTCATAACTACTAGTATATACTGTATAATCTGATAAATCCAGAAAACTACCATATATATTATGATTATTACAAGATATTAAGCGTTTTTCAATAATAAACTGTAATTTTACGGAAAATTACTTAGTTTTATGGTTTATTTGATTCTGATACTGCAGAAACCTTTGATGAATATATACTGGTATTGGCCAAATTTGAGAACTTAAATTTTTTGTTCATTTTAAGAGGTGGTATCGATTTAACATCCACACATCCAATACCTACAAATAAGACTGAACTTACCCCAGCAGCAAATGAAGAATTTGGTTTAGCAAGAAACTTCCATAAACCAAAACGAAACTTATTCCAATTTGTCTGTAACTCTATATGAGATCGTGGGATAGGCTTTCCCGATTCCCCCTTTTCTCTCATGTCGGTCCCAATTTGATTGTCCTGATTCACCTTGTACATAACTTTCCAACAACAATCCGAAATATTTTCATCTATTATTCCCCAATAATCCATTTCCAATTTCAAGATGTTTCCGCACATGTTTCTTGGTAAATGAAGCTCATTGTATCTGTACATATTTAAGATAGGTCGGAACACTTCCGGATCTCTGTCAAAATAATATTCGTCTGTTTCCGGGTCATATTCTGCAATATCAGGACTGAGATTGGAGAGTTTCGTGTGTGGAAATCTCTGCAACGTTTCGTTTCTGGTCACGAATACGTGTCCTCCAATGTTTAATTTCACTTTTGTGGTCATGGTTAACGAAAAAGATGAAATTAAACTGTTTTACAATTCTATAATCTTCATTTCAAGATTTCTTTCAAAAAAAGAGTCTGCAATACTGATATAAAGTCCATTAGATATAGCCTTACTCCTTTGGCAATTCTCACTTCAGTATTTTGTTCGTGTTAATGTAATCTTTGTATATCTATTTCCTACTCTAGTACACCAAGAGCGATACATCCGTTATGATCCTTGTGTTAACCGGATATATTAGAATCAACAAGCATCAATAAATTGAAATACGACTCACTATCAAACAGAATCGATCAAAATAACACTGTGGCTCAACAAACCAACATATTCATTCAGTGAAGAATCGCGTCTAAAATTTCAATAGTATAACTGTAACTGGCACTATGGCTGACTAAATTCATGCCAAACACTATTCGTACAGCTAGTATAATAGTACAACGATAAATTATTAAACACGGCACAATATGATATAATAACAGTCTTCAATCTTACGTTTTCTTTGTAGATCAACGGCACAGAATTAAGTTCACTATGCCTATTAATAATATGGCATATTCCCAAGAGGTGTTTTTTTTTCATTTTTGTCTATCAATGCACTTCTTTATATTATGTATAAATAGATGTGACGGTTTCATTCATGGAATTTGTTCATTATGAAATGCCACTCGGCCCAATATTAATACTGTAAGGCTACAAATTATTGCGAGATAGAAATTAATGCGTTAAATGCGACCTATCCGCGATCGCATTAATTTGTATCCGCATTTTAAAATACATATTTCCAAGTGAATTATATCGACAAATGGTAATATAGGTCAAGTATTTAAATTGAGACCGGGCTGGATTAAGTAATTAGGTAATCTCTAAATTTGAAGCTGATTAGTAATCAAACTCGTTGATCATGGCTTGAGTTTTAATGAAAAGAACCCTTAATTGATAAGATTAGAGGTGAATACAGCACTAGCCGTCAAACTTCCATTTTCTTTTTTATGATATTAAAAAATGCGACACCTATCGCGGATCGCATTAATTTGTACTCGCATTTTAGTCTGTATACCCCATGTCGCATTAATTTGTTGACGCATTAATTTCTAGCCTTACAGTAATGTCTAAATGTCACTCTGCCTAATATTACTGTGTCTAAATGTCAATGTGTCTAATATTACTGTGTCTTAATGCCACTGTGACTAATATTACTGTGTCTAAATGCCACTATGCCTAATATTACTGTGTCTAAATGCAACTCTGACTAGTATCACTGTGTCTAAATGCTACTCTGTCTAATATCACTGTTCCTTAATACCACTATGTCTAATATTACTGTGTCTTAATGCCACTCTGTCTAATATTACTGTGTCTTAATTCTACTCTGTCTAATATTACTGTCTCTTATTGCCACTGCGTCTAATATTACTGTGTCTAAATGCTACTTTGTCTAAAATTACTGTGTCTGAATGCCACTTTGCCTAATATTACTGTGTCTTAATACTACTCTGTCTAATATTACTGTGTCTTAATTCTACTCTGTCTAATATTACTGTCTCTTATTGCCACTGCGTCTAATATTACTGTGTCTAAATGCTACTTTGTCTAAAATTACTGTGTCTGAATGCCACTTTGCCTAATATTACTGTGTCTTAATACTACTCTGTCTAATATTACTGTGTCTAAATGTTACTTTGTCTAATATTACTGTGGCTAAATGCCACTGTGCCTAATATTACTGTGTCTTAATCCCGCTTTGCCTAATATTACTGTGTCTGAATGTCACTGTGCCTAATATTACTGTGTTTGAATGTCACTGTGCCTAATATTACTGTGTCTTGATGCCACTGTGTCTAATATTACTGTGTCTTGATGCCACTGTGTCTAATATTACAGTGTCTGAATGTCACTGTGCCTAATATTACTGTGTCTAAATGTCACTGTGCCTAATATTACTGTGTTTGAATGTCACTGTGCCTAATATTACTGTGTCTTGATGCCACTGTGTCTAATATTACAGTGTCTAAATGCTACTATGTCAAATATTACTGTGTCTAAATGTCACTCTATCTAATATTACTGTGTCTTAATGCCACTATGTCTAATATTACTGTGTCTAAATGTCACTGTACCTAATATTACTGTGTCTAAATGCCACTGTGTCTAATATTACTATGTCTAAATACCACTGTGCCTAATATTGCTGTGTCTAAATGTCACTGTACCTAATATTACTGTGTCTAAATGTCAATGTACCTAATATTACTGTGTCTAAATACCACTCTGTCTAATATTACTGTGTCTAAATGTCAATGTACCTAATATTACTGTGTCTAAATATCACTCTGTCTAATATTACTGTGTCTAAATGTCAATGTTCCTAATATTACTGTGTCTAAATACCACTCTGTCTAATATTACTGTGTCTTAATGCCACTATGTCTAATATTACTGTGTCTAAATGTCACTGTACCTAATATTACTGTGTCTAAATGCTACTCTGTCTAATATGACTGTGTCTGAATGTCAATGTACCTAATATTACTGTGTCTAAATGTCACTGTTCCTAATATTGCTGTGTCTAAATGCCACTGTACCTAATATTACTGTGTCTGAATGTGAATGTTCCTAATATTACTGTGTCTAATTGTCACTGTACCTAATATTACTGTGTCTAAATGTCACTGTACCTAATATTACTGTGTCTAAATGTCACTGTGACTGATATTACTGTGTCTAAATGTCACTATGACTGATATTACTGTGTCTAAATGCCACTGTACCTAATATTACTGTGTCTAAATGTCACTGTTCCTAATATTGCTGTGTCTAAATGCTACTGTGTCTAATATTACTGTGTCTAAATTCCACTGTGCCTAATATTACTGTGTCTAAATGTCAGTGTACCTAATATTACTGTGTCTAAATGTCACTGTGCCTAATATTACTGTGTCTAAATGTCACTGTACCTAATATTACTGTGTCTAAATGTCACTGTACCTAATATTACTGTGTCTAAATGTCACTGTACCTAATATGACTGTGTCTAAATTCCACTGTGCCTAATATTACTGTGTCTAAATGCCACAATGTCTAATATTACTATGTCTAAATACCACTGTGCCTAATATTACTGTGTCTTAATGTCACTATGTCTGATATTACTGTGTCTAAATACCACTGTGCCTAATATTACTGTGTCTTGATGCCACTGTGTCTAATATTACTGTGTCTAAATGCTACTCTGCCTAATATTACTGTGTCTAATATTACTGTGTCAAAATGCTACTCTGTCTAATATTACTGTGTCTAAATGTCACTTTGTCTAATATTACTGTGTCTAAACGTGTTTCGCTACGCTACCTATTTGCTAGAAGTACTGTGTCCCTTGTGTATTGTGTCTAAGTGAATTGCTTTCAAAACATTTATGCCCAAATGATTGCAAATCGTTTTCACACAACAAAGTGAAACAAAAATGACAAACATTGTTGGTTATTTTTACACGACTATTGATAATATTCATATCTAGGGAATTGAATTAATCCATAATAAATGACATAGAAGTAAAAAATGACGCCACTGTATTTTTGTGTATATCAAATACAATATAGATATAATCAATAGCAAAGTATATATTTCGGTTTTTCCTTCCTTTTTTCTTTCCTGTATTTTATTGTAAAGCGCATCTGGGTACGCAGGTGAAAGATGCGCTATATAAATACATCTTAATAATAATAATTTTTCTCCCTTTCTTTATATAGAACTACCAACACAAACATTAATATAATTGCTTTGTCTGATTACCAAGTCTAATTACCATCTTGGAATACGTTAACGACACACACGGCTTTATAACTGATAGTTTTATAAATAATAATGATATTGTCGTTATAAAGGTATATATTCATCTAAAGCAGTGGTTCCGAACATTTTTCATACTGTGGCCCAAAACTCCCAGAGCCATGGTCCCCTTTTAGATAAAAAAATATTGCCCAAGGGTTGGTTTTGTGTACCACAATCAATTACATACCTTAAACAGCAAATTATAGTTAAATAAAATTTGGGCTAGTGAAAAAATCATACACATCTTCATGCACCATTGCCCCCTGACAAATACCCCATGGCCACGGCCGCCAGATTGGGAACCACTGTTGAGCAGAATGAAAAAAACACGTTCCATTCATCACCTTCTTCTGATAAAACAAAATTTCTTAAACTTTTAACAACCGGAAGATATGACACGGTAATGTCAAGAAATGAATGTTATAATATGATCATGCCTTGAGCATCGTGGCATATTTTGCCTTTTAGCTTTATGATTCTAAAAAGGGATAAGCATTTAATTCTGAAAAGTATCAAGGAATGTTATTTATTCAAATCATTCTAAAGTTGGTAAACTTATACGACTGTATTTTATTAAAGAAGATTGAAATGGTGCTGACTTTCTATAAGAATGTTCATTTGTATCTAATGGTATCTCATGGTAAACATTTCGTTACATTTATCTAATAACAGTCCCTTTCTTCTTGAATATTCAAATAACCGAATCAAATTCCGTTTAGAAATAAAGGAATGTCATTAATTATTAGTTAATATTGCAAGTAAACGAAAAATAATTCCTTGTACCTCTTGCATTTCATTAGCTTAATTCTAATATCATGTTTCTTTATTTTATACTTCGAGCCTTTTGATTCGTTATTGCTGTACAAAACAAATGGGGTTTGTCTTTTGTTTAAAGTAATGAACTAACATTTTATCAGAACCAACCTCTGAAATATCTGATAGTCAACCAACACCTGAAATATCTGATAGTTAACCAATCTCTGAAATATCAGATAGTCAACCAACCTCTGAAATATCTGAAAGTCAACCAACCTCTGAAATATCTGAAAGTCAGCCAACCTCTGAAATATCATATAGTCAACCAACCTCTGAAATATATGATAGTCAACCAACCTTTGAAATATCTGATAGTCAACCAACCACTGAAATATCTTATAGTCAACCAACCTCTGAAGTATAGTCAACCAACCTCTGAAATATCCGATAGTCAACCAACCACTGAAATATATGATAGTCAACCAACCTCTGAAATATCTGATAGTCACCCAACCTCTGAAATATCTGATAGTCAACCAACCTCTGAAATATCTGATAGTCAACCAACCTCTGAAATATCTGATAGTCAACCAACCTCTGAAATATCTGAAAGTCAACAAACCACTGAAATATCAGATAGTCACCCAACCTCTGAAATATCGGATAATCAACCAACCTCTAAAATATCTGATAGTCAACCAACCTCTGAAATATCTGATAGTCAACCAACCTCTGAAATATCTGATAGTCAACCAACCTCTAAAATATCTGATAGTCAACCAACCACTGAAATATCTGATAGTCAACCAACCTCTGAAATATCTTATAATCAACCAACCTCTGAAATATCTGATAATCAACCAACCTCTGAAATATCTGATAGTGAATCAACCTCTGAAATATTTGATAGTCACCCAACCTCTGAAATATCTGATAATCAACCAACCTCTAAAATATCTGATAGTCAACCAACCTCTGAAATATTTGATAGTCAACCAACCTCTGAAATATCTGATAGTGAATCAACCTCAGAAATATCTGATAGTCAACCAACCTCTGAAATATCTGATAGTCAACCAACCACTGAAATATCAGATAGTCACCCAACCTCAGAAATATCTGATAGTCAACCAACCTCTGAAATATCTGATAGTCAACCAACCACTGAAATATCAGATAGTCACCCAACCTCAGAAATATCTGATAGTCACCCAACCTCTGAAATATCTGATAGTCAACCAACCTCTGAAATATCTGATAGTCAACCAACCTCTGAAATATCTGATAGTCAACCAACCTCTGAAATATCTGATAGTCAACCAACCTCTGAAATATCTGATAGTCAACCAACCTCTGAAATATTTGATAGTCAACCAACCTCTGAAATATCTGATAGTCAACCAACCTCTGAAATATCTGATAGTCAACCAACCTCTGACATATCTGATAGTCAACCAACCTCTGAAATATTTGATAGTCAACCAACCTCTGAAATATCTGATAGTCAACCAACCTCTGAAATATCTGATAGTCAACCAACCTCTGAAATATCTGATAGTCAACCAACCACTGAAATATCTGATAGTCAACCAACCTCTGAAATATCTGATAGTCAACCAACCACTGAAATATATGATAGTCAACCAACCTCTGAAATATATGATAGTCAACCAACCTCTGAAATATATGATAGTCAACCAACCTCTGAAATATCTGATAGTCAACCAACCTCTGAAATATATGATAGTCAACCAACCACTGAAATATCTGATAGTCAACCAACCTCTGAAATATATGATAGTCAACAAACCTCTGAAATACCTCTGAAATATCTGATATATGCATCTATGAAATATCAACAAACCACGAAGAACTGAGTAACAGACCTACAGTTATTTATTTTTTATTATTTAATGCATATATATAAATTTCTTCCAGCAATATATACATGAGGAATCAGTTCAGAATAATGACGTTTGATTATTCTGGGAACTGTGTAGCTGTATAATCTGTCTATGTCTACGGTCTATGGCTGATCTTTCAAAAAGCTTTCGTCTTGTAACATTTTAAGCTACGTCTGACAATCGGTTACATGGGACGACTGCTATTATTTGCATGATTCAAATGTCAACAATAAAATAATCGGGAATTTTAAAATGATTGGAATATTGTTGTATCCTTGATAAGCACATGCCAAGGGAAGATCAATTTGAATTTCAACTTTCCTGAATATTCCTTTGGTGATACTTTAATCATGCTGTAAGCAGTCTTGTTTCTTAAAACCAATCTGGGAAATATTTTCTCGTAGATTGTAAATCGGGACAGTTAAACAGCGTTACTTATCCTACATCTCAGCCATCATGTTATATTAACAGAGAAACAGTGGCGTGGTGGCTCCAAATTGGCTGGGGGGCACAAAACCTTTTTGGCGCTCCAAGGAAAACTGCGCTTTTCCTGCAACTCATGGTTCCAACCCACACCCCTAAGGTATTCTGTTCAGGTATGGATCACAATGCATGAATGCACTGATGCACATGTAAAACCTCTGGAGCCCTTCGACCGTGGAACACCGCGTTGAAGAGGGGGAACGAGGGAATACGGGGGTCCTTTTATGGAAAATTTTGAAAATTAAGACTGTTGTGGGTGCAATCTAGATATATTTCAGGCACTTGCAGCCCCGATTAAAATATTCGATACTGAAACGCAAAACACAATTTTGTTAGGTTTAATAAGTAAATGTTATCAGTAAATGAAAGTGACATTTTTTATATTACACGGGTTTTGTTAACATTATGTTTTTTCAAGTAGATTAACTTAATAGGCTTCATCCTTGGGTGATTACAAACACTCACACCAAGTTTCATCATAATCCATCAAGAAATCAACTCTCTATCGGGTCCACAAGCAATTCAAGAACGAGGGCAATAATTCATAGAAAATGTTGTTCAATTGCTCTTATTTTCAATAGGCTTAATCCTTGGGTAATTACAAACACTCACACCATTGTCTTCATTGTCCTTAAAGTTTTCGTTTTAACTGTAGTAAACGCGGGTTAATTCAACATTGTTCTAAAATTGAAATTAGGCTTTGGACCCCAGAAGTAAATTCAAAGAGCCAAAATAATTAATTCAGTCCGTAGGAAGACCGGAAAGACCTAATTTTGAAGTACAAAAGCAATTTTACTACTTGTCATAGTGAACGCTTGTAGCGAGCGCGGACCTATGAGAGACCCTCATAGTTGTCTCCCTTGAATAACTGTAAGCAGTGAAATGTAACATTTCGGCTCACTCCCTTCATTTATCACATTTATCACAACTTAATAGGCTTTATCCTTGGGTGATTACAAACACTCACACCAAGTTTCATCAAAATCCATCAACAAACAATTCAAGAACGAGGGCAATAATTCATAGTAAATATTGTTCAATTGCTCTTGTCTTATTTTCAATAGAATTAATCCTTGGGTGATCACACCAAGACCCCGGAAACTTCAAGACTTTAGCTATTTGAAACAATGCAAGAAGGCTATTTGAAGCTATATTTAACTTCCACCAACTTTGCCGACGGATATCAATAACGGGGGCGGATCCAAGATTTATAGAAAGGTGGGGGGGGGGGACTCTGAAATATAATGCTTCAAATGGAACGGCACTGCGAGCGCCGAAGGCGCGAGCGGCAATTTTATAGAGTGTTCTGACATTATTCGGCCAAAAATAAGGGGGAGGGCCCGAGTTGTATTGGGACTAAAAGAATAAGCTCGAAAATAATTATTATTTCTTAACGACCGACTTTTTTTCGAAGGGCTTTTGGCGCCCCCTTGCAACGTCGGCGCCCCCTGGTTTCCATTCGCTGGGGACCACGTGCCCCCCAGGCCACCATGCCACTGCAGAGTAACCTATTTCTGAGATAGTTTTCAGAAAATATTTGTCAGAAATTATCAGGACTGGTGCCAATATAGATAGTATATCTGTGTTAGTGTGTCAACATCGATACTAAAATCTAATTTGCACTTAGAGTGAAACCTCGTGTAGTTAGTATTTATTGCTCTGTGACGGTGGCTAATGCTTTTATTTAGACTCATTAATAATCCTACAATCTGGATTTGAAAGTGAATTATACGACTCGTATTTTAGTTAAATTTCTAGTACGAGGTATATTTTTAGGGATTATGCAAGGAAGATCATTTAAAGACTAAAGACCACTGAATATTCCTCTTGATATGACTTCAATAACCTTGTGATGACAATACTAGGGATCATTCTAGGACTATATTATCGATTGTTTTCGCTTCAAATGTAATAAATCTGTATATATTTTTGTCTCTAGACATAATTGACAGATCATACAGTCTTAGAATTTCATGTAACAAAAAGAACCCAAACAATTTTCACAACGAAATATTAACTCAATTATTGATATATTTCTATAAAATGAAAATTTCATTATCTGCTTCCAATTTATTGCCAATATGGATTTCAAGATTCGGTTAGGATTGTTCGCGTTTTGGTTTTATTATTCTTGTTGATGAAGTTGTTCTGTTGTGTAGGCTTATAATAAAATTTAGTTGACATCCTTTAAGAATGGCTAAAGTAGTTATATCCTACGGGCTTCGTCTAGACACTTTCACCAAGTGCCAAGTGAAGTTCACGAACGTGCAATACAATACTTTAGTCCAGTAGCGTAGCTAGAGGGCATGCCCAGCTTCCAGTATTGGTATCCGTCGGTTGAAAAAGTGCCGTGGGCGATACATCGGTACCGATCCCGACGTCAACCCTCACACTCACTCCGCTGCTAAGATCAATATAATCTGTCGGTTCATCTTTACCATTGCACCCCCAGTTTAGAAAACCTGACTACGCCACTGCTTTAGTAAATCTTAAACCAATCTAATTAGAATTAGATTACATTTCGTTTCGGTTATTTTTTGAGTGTCGACTACATGGAGCCCGGGTTTACGTTTTCGTTTCCTGATCGGTTCTGGTTCTGTTCGTTCCATGTTTTAGTAAGTACGATATGCCTACTGTGATCCTTGATGCTTGTGCTAACTGACAAAAGTTTCGGTACCATATTTCCAATGCTGTGTACACGGCAGCATTTTGATAAGATGTTGGGTAAATTGTTACCATTCCTGACTACCATTTTGTACAGAAGAAAAATCACAAGTTCATAGACACTTTCTGATTGGATAAATCTTGACATCATCAATTGACACTTTCGGCAACACTAGGACAACATGTTACCGAATGTTTCCAAACTGTACACTCAACATTTTCGACAACAAAAAATAAACTTAAACGAAGAATTCCATGATACCATCGTAAAGCTACTTAGCTAATTGGTTTATACGGAAGCTATATGAAGAAAATATGTTTCACTTATTTATAACATTAAATAGTGATTAAAGGGAAATAAGCGGAGTTTTAGAGATTAATTTTGGTCTTATACAGATTATACAGATGAATTTTATAATGTGACTTCTTCAACATTTCAGTAATAAAACTCAAGCACGAACGATCCCAACCGTAAAACAAATCTCACAATCCATGTTAACACATGGCAAGTCCACTGCTATATTGGACCCTATTTGGTCATGCCCTGGACGAGATTTTTGATGAACGGTATTGTTTTGCTTGTACGGATTTTTATTATTGGCAGTACATTCGTAGCAGCTAGTGAGCTTTTCATATGAGAAGGTATATCAATAAATGAGTTAATATTTCATAATGAAAAGTGGAATCGGGTGTCTAGAAGAGTTAGCATATCCTGCTTGGCGCCACAATCTACTATAAATAACTGATATGTTCAATTTTATCTGATGGCAGCGAAGTTAAGATAATACTTTCAGGAAAAGCTTTTATTTTCTGTTGACTTCATAGCAGGCTAATAAGATAAAACCTCTGAAATATCTGAAAGTCAACCAACGCCTGAAATATCTGATAGTCACCAACCTCTGAAATATCTAATAGTCAACCAACCTCTGAAATATCAGATAGTCAACCAACCTCTGAAATATCTGATAGTCAACCAACCCCTGAAATATCTGATAGTCAGCCAACCTCTGAAATAACAGATAGTCAACCAACCTCTGAAATATCTGATAGTCAACCAACCTCTGAAATATCTGATAGTCAACAAACCACTGAAATATCTGATAGTCAACCAACCTCTGAAATATCTGATAGTCGACCAACCTCTGAAATATCTGATAGTCAACCAACTTCTGAAATATCTGATAGTCAACCAACCTCTGAAATATCTGATAGTCAACCATCCTCTGAAATATCTGATAGTCAACCAACCTCTGATATATCAGATAGTCAACCAACCCCTTAAAGATGGTTACTTATCCTACATCTCAGCCATCATGTTATATTAACAGAGTAACAGTGGCGTGGTGGCTCCAAATTGGCTGGGGGGGGGGGGGCACAAAACCTTTTTTGCCGTTCCCTGCAACTCATGGTTCCCACCCACACCCCTAAGGTATTCTGTTCAGGTATGGATCACAATGCATGAATGCACTGATGTACATGTAAAACCTCTGGAGCCCTTCGACAGTGGAACACCGCAATGTAATGTTCAAAAATCGAAATTAGGCTTTGGACCCCAGAAGTAAATTCAAAGAACCAAACTAATTAATTCAGTCCGTAGGAAGACCGGAAAGACCTAATTTTGCAGTATCAAAAGCAATTTTACCACTTGTCATAGTGAACGCTTGTAGCGAGCGCGGACCTATGAGAGACCCTCATAGTTGTCTCCCTTGAATAGCTGTAAGCAGTGAAATGTAACATTTCGGCTCACTCCCTTCATTTATCACATTTATCACAACTTAATAGGCTTTATCCTTGGGTGATTACAAACACTCACACCAGGTTTCTTCAAAATAAATCAAGAAATCAACTCTCTATCGGGTCCACAAACAATTCAAGAACGAGGGCAATAATTCATAGTAAATATTATTCAATTGCTCTAATTTTCAATACGCTTAATCCTTGGGTGATTACAAACACTCACACCAAGACCCCAAGAACTTCAAGGTTTTAGCTATTTGAAACAATGCAGGAAGGCTATTTGAAGCTATATTTTTGTATCTTTTTGTTTGTTTATGTCTGCGGTCGGTCGGCTCAACTTTACCGACGGATATCAATAACGGGGGCGGATCCAGGATTTATAGAAAGGTGGGAAGACTCTGAAATATAACATGCTTCAAGTGGAACGGCACTGCGAGCAATTTTATAGAGTGTTCTGACATTATTCGGCCACAAATTAGGGGGAGGGCCCGAGTTGTATTGGGACTAAAAGAATAAGCTCGAAAATAATTATTATTTCTTAACGACCGACTTTTTTTCGAAGGGCTTTTGGCGCCCCCTTGCAACGTCGGGCCCCCTGGTTTCCATTCGCTGGGGGGCACGTGCCCCCTAGGCCACCACGCCACTGCAGAGTAACCTATTTCTGAGATAGTTTTCAGAAAATATTTGTCAGAAATTATCAGGACTGGTGCCAATATAGATAGTATATATCTGTGTCAACATCGGTACTAAAATCTAATTAGCACTTACATTGAAACCTCGTGTAGTTAGTATATATTGCTCTGTGACTGTGGCTAATGCTTTTATTTAGACTCGCCTCATTAATAATCCTACAATCTGGATTTGAAAGTTAAATATACGACTCGTATTTAAGTTAACTTTCTAAATGAAGACCATTTAAACCACCGAATATTCCTCATGACTACAACAACCTTGTGTTGACGATAGTAGGGATCATTCTAGTACTATATTATCGATTGTTTTCGCTTCAAATGTAATAAATTTTTACACAATTTGGTCCCTAGACATAATTGACAGATCATACAGTCTTAGAATTTCATGTAACAAAAAGAACCCAAACAATTTTCACACGAAATATTAACTCATTTATTGATATATTTCTATAAAATGAAAATTTCATTATCTGCTTGCAATTTATTGCCAATATAGATTTCAAGATTCGGTTAGGATTGTTCACTAGGACAACATGTTACCGAATGTTCCCAAACTGTACACTCAACATTTTCGACAACAAAAAATAAACTTAAACGAAGAATTCAGAGTTACCATGATACCATCGTAAAGCTACTTAGCTAATTAGTTTATACGGAAGCTATATGAAGAAAATGTTTTATCTTATTTATAACATTAAATAGTGATTAAAGGGAAATAAGCAGAGTTTTCGAGATTAATTTTGGTCTTAAACAGATCAGATGAATTTTATAATGTGACTTCTTCAACATTTCAGTAATAAAACTCAAGCACGAACGATCCCAACCGTAAAACAAATCTCACAATCCATGTAAACACATGGCAAGTCCACTACTATATAATTATTGCACCCGATTTTGTCAAGCTCTGGACGAGATTTTTGATTAACGGAATTTTACGGATTTTTATCATTGGCAATACGTTGGTAGCAGCTAATGAACTTTTCATATGAGGAAGTATATCAATAAATGAGTAAATATTTCATAATGAAAAGTGGTATATAGAAGAGTTGGCATACCCTGCTTGGCGCCACAATCTACTTTAAATAACTGATTTGTTCAATTTTATCTGATGGCAGCGAAGTTAAGATAATACTTTCAGGAAAAGCTTTTATTTTCTGCGTTGGCTACTCAGCAGGCTAAAACCATCATAATTCTGATGAGAGAATGATCAAATACTTCAGATCTCCATGCCGTGAAACTAAAGCTGGTGAAAGAAATTCTATTATTATACTGAAAGACAAAAGAAACGTCATGTGGATTTGTCATATGAAAGGCTTTTTCTTAATTTTCAATTTCTCTTTAAAGGGATTGTTAAGATGTTTTCTAAACTTAGTATGTATATCGGGGACACTGATAGCACGTCACTTCGCGTCATTAAATGCGTTAGTTTCAGTGGAATTGCAAGAAACACAGACGTCGGAATGGAAATTGGAATGGCGAAAATTGATGCAATCAGTATCCCCGAGTGTCGGCTTTCACACCCCATCACCTAACCCTCAGCCAGAGAAAACATATGATAAGAGTAAACGTTTACACGAACTCATCCCTTGATAGCGTTATTTATTATTACACGTTTCAGATGACAATCAGTTATAAAGACCTGTCTTGGGTTACAGTATTGTATGGATTCTATGAAGGAAATTAGATATTGCTAATGTAGTTATGTACAGTGTATAACAAAGGAAAGAAAAGAACAAAAAAATGTAATATTTTACTATGAGGATGATCTTTTTTGAGTTCTCAAACGTTTTTGATCATAGAAGCAAAACCTTTCGGAACATTGCTTCACTTGCCTCCAGATTTTCCTCCAAAGAGAAGTACCATCAGGTGTTTCGAAAAGAGTGAGTACAATTATCTGCTTCGCTCGCAACACAGAATTGTCTTCAATGCAACTCAGACGAGTCTAGAAAAGTATGCTTTTAATACATTTGACATTTGTTACAAATTATAATAATATAGCCTACAAGATTTGTATGTCATTTATTATGGATCAATTCAATTCCCTAGATAGGCCTATGAATATTAGCAATTATAGTCGTGTAAAAATATCTCACAAGGTTATCATCAATGGACCAGTCTAGAATAGCTTTTTTTATAAATTCATATGGCATTTGTTACAAAGTATGATACAACCAACACGATTTGTATGTCATTTATTATGGATCATTTCAATTCCCCAGATATGAATATTATCAATTATATTGGTCTTTTTTTTTTCACTTTATGAAATGGTATTTGTTTGTCGCTTCCTTTTGAATATTGAAGTGTTTTTCCCGATGTTTCATTAACTGCCGTTTGCAAAACCGAAACCGTATACTAGTAAGCTTAAAGGGATTGTAAAGAGATTTTCTAAACTTTGTATGTGTATCGGGGACACTGATAGCATCAATTTACACCATTCCAATTTCCATTCCGACGTCGGTGGTTCTTGCAATACCATTTAAACTAACGCGTTTTATGACGTTACAACCAGTGATCTGCATAGATATCAATTATAATAGTAGCTTCCTGTAGATCACTGTCAGCTATTTCCAGATACACATACAAAGTTTAGAAAACCTCTCTACAATCCCTTTAAGGGAGACCAATGAGGCAAATTGTTTTATTTTTGAAACAAACGAGCGAATTGGGAATTTGTTTTTTTTAATGAACGTCACCTCCTCAGTCGAATATTAAAACGCCATCAAATTATTGTTCGCAAACTGAAATATGGACAAATTTACAATGTTGGGTGAAAAGATATTCTCATACAAACACATCTGATTACAAAGAGACCGTTGTTTTAATGTTTATTCAGATTAAAGGCGTTTTTAGAGCGTATAAATCAACGATATATTGTCCATATCTACTTCTTCTTGTCATACATATATATTATACAATTAGGCCTCCTAATTCCTTCGAGGATACAGTCATATAACTATACAACAACAGAACAAAGATTTGAACAAAATCAGTCTCTTGGAAATCAACAATAAATTGGAAGTAATACGATTCATTGTTCTGGAAGGACAACTTAAGACTGAAGGATATTTTAATGATATTGTTTTAATAATTCATAGTAACATTATGATAGACAATACGTTGTTAGAATTGATTCTGAAGATTAGTTGGTTGGTAGATGACAAGTTAACGTTCGATTCAGATGCTGATATGGCAAACTAGGTAGTTGTTGGTAGATGACAAGTTAACGTTCGATTCAGATGCTGATATCACAAACTAGGTAGTTGTTGGTAGATGACAAGTTAACGTTCGATTCAGATGCTGATATCACAAACTAGGTAGTTGTTGGTAGATGACAAGTTAACGTTCGATTCAGATGCTGATATCACAAACTAGGTAGTTGTTGGTAGATGACAAGTTAACGTTCGATTCAGATGCTGATATGGCAAACTAGGTAGTTGTTGGTAGATGACAAGTTAACGTTCGATTCAGATGCTGATATCACAAACTAGGTAGTTGTTGGTAGATGACAAGTTAACGTTCGATTCAGATGCTGATATCACAAACTAGGTAGTTGTTGGTAGATGACAAGTTAACGTTCGATTCAGATGCTGATATCACAAACTAGGTAGTTGTTGGTAGATGACAAGTTAACGTTCGATTCAGATGCTGATATCACAAACTATGTAGTTGTTGGTAGATGACAAGTTAACGTTCGATTCAGATGCTGATATCACAAACTAGGTAGTTGTTGGTAGATGACAAGTTAACGTTCGATTCAGATGCTGATATCACAAACTAGGTAGTTGTTGGTAGATGACAAGTTAACGTTCGATTCAGATGCTGATATCACAAACTAGGTAGTTGTTGGTATAGATGACAAGTTAACGTTCGATTCAGATGCTGATATCACAAACTAGGTAGTTGTTGGTATAGATGACAAGTTAACGTTCGATTCAGATGCTGATATCACAAACTTGGTAGTTGTTGGTAGTCGTAGTAGTTAGTAGTTGGATTGGTTCAATCGGATGGTACTGTGCTGTATTTATGGTAATAAAAGTTGCATTCTATATTCGCATATTTATCGGTGAATAGGGCCTATAACTGGTCTTTGTTAAGAACATTGTTCATTACAGTGCAAAATAATTAGCAATAACTCTTTACAATTTTGGATGTACCAGATAATGCTCGTCAACCTTCCTTTACGTTTATAATTTTCGGTATTCGACAGATTTTAGATGTTTAAAAAGATATGTAGGTTACTTTGACAGCAATACACGGAGTCGACAATCCAAAAATAACCGAAACGAAATGTAATCTAATTTTAATTAGGTTGTGTTGACAGGTGCTGAACAATTCTGTCAGCAGATATTCCAAAAATAGCATCGAGACTGAAGTAATTTACCTATATTAGCAGTTAAAGGTGGATTCACAGTTAGTAAAAATCTAAACGGGTGATAATGAAAGCGTGACTGTTGTTTAGAGAATGTGATAATTATCAGTGACGTAGCTAGAGGGTGGGGGGTGAGGGGGGGGGGGGGGAGCCGACCGGCCGCAGGCATAAACATAAAAAAATCCAAAATATAGCTTCAAATAGCCTTCCTGCAGTGTTTCAAATAGCTAAAATCGCGGAGCTTCCGGGGTCTTCGCCCGCAGGACCCCCACAAAGCTCAGACTGGATTCTGGACCCCGTTCGTTGTTAGTTCCACTCGCAATGTCAATATATTCTGTCGGTTCATCTTTACCATTGCACCCCCAGTTTCGGAAACCTGGCTACGCCACTGATAATTATTGGCACTAACGAGTTTATTAGCGTCTGTGATTAGTTTTGAGGACATCGCCCCCTGAAGCATGGGTTATAACTCCTCCACAATATTGAAATTTCCAATGCGACTTTCTAGTATATGAACTTCAGTGTACAAAAGATCGATCCTGTTTTTAAGCAAGCCGTAGTTCGAGTTGGTGGTAGGTTTGTTGTTTCCGATATAACCTGGCTAATGCGAGGATCATGTATGAATATAAGAGTCAATGATTGATCATTTCTAATATACTACTATACACAACCAACACTGGAAATAGCAGAAGTATAGTACTATACACAACCAGTACTGGAAATAGCAGAAGTTCTTCAAATTGTCACTGGGAGCTGTATATATGTTAGTCTGTGATATAAGCATCCGCTTTAAGCGTTAACTTGTCATCTACCAACCAAGCTTATATAATGGATTTCATAAAAGTTTTGTTAACACAGATAGATTCATTTTATTTATGGAGATTTTGAAATGAAGCCTACAGAACTTTGATATGCGAGTTTCATATCCGATTTCGTATCACAGACGATTATTTTAAAGGGTTTATGAAATGAAGAACAGAATACTGTCGTAGCTTGATCGTGAGCCATGGGCAAAAAAGTGAAATTAAACATAGGAGGACACGTATTTGTGACTAGAAACGAAACTTTGCAACGATTTCCACACACAAGACTCTCCAATCTCAGTCACCAGGTCGACGAATATGACCCGGAAACAGACGAATATTATTTTGACAGAGATCCGGAAGTGTTCGGACCTATTTTGAATATGTACAGAAACAATGAGCTTCATTTACCCCGGAATATGTGTGGTAACGTCTTAAAACTGGAAATGGATTATTGGGGAATTAAAGATGAAAATATTTCTGATTGTTGTTGGAAAGTTATGTATAGAGTGAAGCAAGACAGACGAATTGAAACCGACATGAGAGAAAAGGGGGAATCGGGGAAACCTATCCCACGATCTCATATAGAGTTACAGACAAATTGGAATAAGTTTCGTTTTGGTTTATGGAAGTTCCTTGCTAAACCAAATTCTTCATTTGCTGCCGGGGTAAGTTCAGTCTTATTTGTATCTATTGGATGTTCGAAAATAACTTGTATACAAATGATGGGGTTATGGTTTTGCGAGGTTCCTACTGTCATGCGACCCGTTTAAACCGTACGTGGTTGGTCGGGGAATTTCTCTAAATTTGCAGGTTTGTGATAAGAGCTGATACGTTGTGATATGATTTTTGCTTTAAGATGCGATCTGTTCACGATTTGTCAATTTCAGGTAGTGTTACAGAGTCTGATCTTCCGTTCGGATACGATCACACTGCCTTAGGGTTTCTCAAATTTGGACCAACTGCCAGCTCTTTCACGCAGAAACGTTGATAAAAACGCGGCTACGACTTTGTTACGATAAAACGCAATTGCGGCTGTGATTTGTTTCAAGATTATGATAGAAGGTGATGCCAATTTATTCTACGACTGCGGACACGACGGATATTTATATATTTGATAGATCCAAACAGACCATTGACTGAATTTTTAATGTTAGGTTCCCGATAAATCGTATCAGAACGTATCTGCTGGTATCAAAACCCGAACACGAACGATCTGTTACAGTGATATCGTTGGGGTAGAAGCCTTCCCCCTACCCCTTTAGAAAACTGTCTTATACCGTCATTTGCACCCCAAAATTAATTTCTATTTTTATAGGTTTCTGTCATTAAATATGTGTCAGTATGCACCCATTTATTAAAAGTAGCAGAAGACTGGTACTGATCGTAGATAAATTTTGAATCGTCCAAACTTTTCTACGGTTATCACAAATGCCACCATTCTGAAAAACCAAAAGATACCTATCTGCGACACATACGGAGCTATAGGCAAGATTCGAATTTTCGTATGAATTGCCACGTGTCAAAACTCTTTATTTATCCCAAGCCTGAGATTTCAGAGAAATTCGATGAAATTGGGGTGCTATGTTTTATTGTCAAGGAAGGTTTTGGGTTTTATTTTCGATAAAGAATGAAAATTTACCAATGTTTTACATTGATATATATACGAATCATAACATGCCATTCAAAACTCATTGAAATGAGTGAAAATTAAATGGTCAAAGATTTCTAGTTTCTGTTATTGATTGAATTGTTGTGGTACTATCGTATTTAGATAGTAGGTAATTTCATAGTTTTAATAGATTTCTAGTCATTAATGTAATGTAAAAATTATCAAGCATGAAATGGAAATGTTTATGATTGATCTATTTGTTCAATGTAAAAAATATTTACCTTTTTGCGCGTTTCATTGTTTGAAACAATGGCGCGTTGTATTCATAGATATCGTATAATAGTCTATGGTTGTATCTATTATATATCAAACGAAACGAAAAGACGAAAAACATATTTTTTTCACATTTTCATTTAATTGGATATATTACGAACTAGTGGAAGGTAAAATTACATGTAGATATATAGATTAATTATAGGGGAATGTTCACCATTTTCGAGGATCGATTTGGGCCTTGAATTTATGTAAATAGCCTTCAGATTTACTGTAACAGTCCCAAAATCACACAATCCCTTCAATTATACCCTATACCAAGACATTTATCTTTCAATTCCTGTATATGTGTTTTCTATAAAATGCATAGTATTACTAAACAGCGAGTCGTATTTTTGACATTCAAACGCTCATATTTATGGCTATACGGGAATTTGAAGGCTCATATTTCGAGGGAAAGTTGTGAACAATATTATGGATTAGAATAGCTAAATAATTCCCGGTTATGAGACTAAAATTGTATTGGTCGTATAGTTGGTGAACATATCCCTTTAAGGAAGACAGGCAGGGTATGCTTACTCTTCTAGACACCTGGAACCACTTTTCATTATGATATACTTAGTCATGTATGATTGATATAATTCCTCATGTGAAAAGTTTATAAGCTGTTACCTATGTTTCGTCAAAATGTCCTTTTGGATTTCGAGTTTCGTTTTGCGGTTCGGATCGTTAGTACTTGGTTTCTTTATCGATATATTGGTCATGTTAAGAAATGTTGAGATATAAGTATCTTTAAGGAGATTTTAAAGAGAAATCAATTATACAAGCCAAGAATTCAATAAACTTCTAATCCCCTTTGAAAACAACCAATACCAATTGTAATGGACAAAGGCTTCGATATAGAGGGGAGGGGGGGGGGGCGTTGGTTGGACGCCGCAATTTCAACCTCCAATCCCGTAATATGATTGAAAATGTACCAAATCTGTTGGAGCTCGCGTCTGAGGCGCTTCGCGACGTACTTGGACTCTATACATATCATTCTGTTGGTCCCCACAATATTTTGGACACATCTCCACAGCTGCCAGTGGGAGTATGTTACCGTGCCTGGCAAGTCTGGTTGTGGTAGAAGATGTTCAGGAAGTGGGCTACTTGAGAACATAAATTCTGAATCCTTTAAATATTGTCTCTTTTCAGATATGGAATACAGTATATTTTGGTTTGATAGTGTTATCGGTCAGTATTCTGGTTGCGGAATCTCACAAAGCATTTCGTATTCCTAACGACGATCTCAATATGACATCTTTTAGCTTTAACATGTCTGATAAATACAAACTATATTACACCACTAAAATATGGCCTATACTCTACTATCTCGACGTGGTTTGTGTATCTATTTTCACGCTGGAATTAACTCTACATTTCATAACATCGCCTTATAAACTTTTATTCTTAAAATCGTGGCTGAATATCCTCGATGCCTTAGTCCTAATTGCTAATTGGGGCAATCTTATAGTGGAGCAAAAGTATGGCGTAGAACTTATGTCGCTCATAAACAGTGAACTTATCATTGCTTATAGCATATTCAAGTATATCTCTATTCTTAGAATATTGCGATTTTTTAAGTTAACCGAGCGTTTTAACTCATTAAAAATAATGACCTTGGCTATTAAACGGTCCTTGAGGGAGCTTTTTATGATGTTCATATTTATTATTATCATCGCTGCTTTGTTTGGATGTACCTTATTCATAGTGGAATTCGATTCGGAAGAATTGACAGACATACCTATTGCGATATGGTGGGCAATTATTACAATGACAACTATTGGATATGGCGACATTATACCAAAATCTGCGTCTGGTAGAGTCATTGGTGTATTCTGTGCGGTCACTGGGTTGATGGTTCTATCAATGCCAGTCGCCATTCTCGCTTCAAACTTTAACGACTATCATTCAAAAGACATTGACAGACGAACGAAACTATCACATGGACATGAAAAAAGGAAACATTGTGAGAAGTCGGATACCAACAAAAATGTGGTAGGCTTAATGAGAGATTGCAGAAATGATCCGAAATCGAACATGATCATGGTTGAAAGTGCTAAATGAAAAGCGAATATATTTTGAAATTATTTTATTATCTTATCTGTTCTTCCACAAACATTTTAGTGATATTTTTGCCTTTTTATAACCGTCAACACTGTCTATCTGGCGGTCTGTCGGAAAGAAAGCTGGTTTCTGGACGGATTTTAACGAAACTTAAATTATATGTTTAGTTTAATAAGTAGAATTCCTGCAAAACACAACCAGAGTTATTTTTGTATCTATTGATTGGCATCCGTACAAATTTGATAGATAATGGCGAGAAAATGAAATAATGATTTACATTTAGATAAAATCTATGATGTGTACACTATTTGTTAATTTTCTAATTGTTTTTGTCGAATCTCATTGTTATTTTTTAATCTGGAAGCTATATAAAACATTTTATCGTTAAGATTTAAATGTGTTGAAAGGTTTGTTTGTTATAAACATCGTAAAACTGTGACGAAAAGTGGTGTTAATTGATTTTTGTTAATTATTAAATTCTGAAATAGTTCATTTAATTGTTGCATTGTATTTATCCATTCAGAAAAATCACAATCCATTGTCCTCGCTAAGTATCTTGTTTAGTACGAGAGTACAGTATTATGATTTTGTAATCATTTTGAAAACGTAATGAAATGTGTCTGTTTATAAAAGGTTTCCAGAGGTCCCCTTTCCTGATGACGAATAAGAAAAAATGTAGGAATTCGTTCATCGAGCACAAAGCTTGCTGGAAAAAATAATGCAACAATATAATAGTTTCATGTTGCCGAATATATTTCACACTGCTAAAAAATTACGAACAAATGAGATACAAAATTCAAGTTCGTGGTTGTCTTTATGGGAATAGAGAGGGGTTTAGGAAACAGTGGAACTTCAAGCTTGTTCATGTGTCCAAAATAATCGAAGTTAAAACTATGTTAAAAACAATATTTATAGCTCTTTGTTTGTTATAAAATGCTTTTAAAAGAATTAGTTGATTGATTGATTTAAGTAGCCTGAACATCCTGTTTGTATTTATCACAAAGACAAAGAAACTATACTAATAACATAATCATCATTTACTCTGTGTGATGGTCAGTGAGTTGTAAGAAGTTTGTTCGCTTCCTGGAGGTCCGGATTTCAATCTCGGCATGGGACGAGATCAAACAGTCTCAATGAGCATAGAACTGCCCACTCGTCATTCGGCTCAACCTTCGTTATTTTTCGAGACTATATAATGACTCGTTCATGATAGGCGGCCATCTTGCCCGGTATTTGGGCAAGAAAAGACAACTCTTGTTCGAAGATTATTTTTGATTGGCTATTTTTTCCGTGAAAGATGATACATTCTGAAGAAAAATTGTGATTGGCTGAGGTAAAATATAATTGGCAGGCAAATATCATGTTTTCGGGCAAAAAATCCTTAAAATCCTTTAATACCATTAAAATTCGGGCAATAGGTCGGTCTGTCCCCCTGTTTAGTCGTGGGCCCCTACGGCTATGGCTATCATGTTGTCATTTCTATAGCTATTGATATTTCCATGTAATTGTTGATAACTGATAACATATTACAACATCAAACAATGAAAATATGAATATTGCTGATGTTCTGAATAGATATGTTGATTTCATTAATTTGATGTTGTATTCCTTTCTAACGTTCTCGTGTGTAATAGATTGTTCAACCTCTAGATTCCGCTGTACTGGACAAATCTCTACGCACAGTAGAAACTGCATTAAACGACCACTCTGCACCTCTATGGGCTAATTGAGGACGGGCAAACGCCATGCAGTTTGCAGTGCGGGAAATTTTGTCAGGACAGCGGCATTAACCTGCTCTTATTTTCGATTTCCAACTGTCAAAGAATCTTTAACGTGCACAGCCATTAGCACACGCGGTCTCGGTTTATTTTCCCATCCGAACGACTAGACGCTTTTCCATGTCATCCCCTCCGACCTGCATCACTGACAGGGGGAAACCGGGTTGAAAAATCCGAAGGTATCATCTCGACCCATGCCGGGATTGAACCCTGCATGGACCTTAGCAGAGTATATGATAATTCAGGTCAAGCTAAACATTAGAGCTATGTTGACAGTGGTCTTCCGGACTTGGATATTTTCACTTTCTGTTCAGTCAAACTTTTACGATAAATCATCATTTTGTGTACACTGTTTTGACGTTGCCTGTCTTTGTTAGGCGAGTCACAGATGCAGGCCATTACGAACTAAAAATCTTGCTTGTCCGCCTTTGGCCCCCAGTTTCTAATTAGAGATCTTCCATGCCAGTTGCAACAATCCTGATGCCCCTCTACCTATAAATTTCTAGAAACGCCACTGTTAAAGCCCATTCAACTACCACCATCAAGAAGAATAACCATGATCACAACAAGTTTGGAATGAAGAAGATCGAGTAACTCACGCCACAATACTCAGGACCGAGTTTCACTGCCATGTCATTCGACCCGACCAGATCTTACGAATTCTTGAATTACCAATCCAACAGCACAGTACCATCCTATTGAACCCATCCAACTACCAACTCCTACCACTACCAACAATTATCTTGTTTGCGATATCAGCTGTTGCTGGAACTTTAACTTTAACTACCAACCAACCAACCAACCAACTGTTAAAGCTATACAACACTCCAGGATTACAGGTGTGAATGAACTCCAGTTCCTGTTTTGTTCATAAAGTTCAACGATCGAATAACATAATGAGCTCAAAAGAAAAAGAAAAACAAGAGAAAAGTTAATCCACATTGATTTAATTAATTAACTTGTAATTAAGACGTTGTAAATTATCATAATAAACCAAAGACATGATCAATAACACCTGAACAAAAGGCTTAATTTTTTGATCGATAGGCCTAAGATAAAAGATTTCTTCTTGTATGTTTCAAGATCAATGTTCTGAATAAGTTCATTTTCATGTGTTTCCTGTCTCGGCACCAGTCATTCGACTCAACCTTCGTCATTTTGTTCGAGACTATGTAATGACTCGGCCTTGATAGGCGACCGTCTTGTCCGGTAAACGGACAAGGGAAGATAACTCTTGTTCGGAGATTTATTTTGATTGGCTGTTTTTATGCGAAAGATGACGACACTCTCTGAAGAATGATTTTGATTGGCTGAACTATAATTCATTCAATATGGCGACTATCGTATACCAGGTTATCTAGCCACTAATCTAGTTCCGCAGTTGATACGAGTGGGCACCAGTCCTGGGGAACTGTGGTGTTGATGAGGGAGAGACTGATATTAACAGAAATTTTGTAAAAATAAAGTGGGTACAAACTATTTTTCTAGAAGGTCAAATACCATCAACCCTCCCCTTCGTACCACCGCCGTGTTTCCATACTAACACTATTAGTAAGATTTACCATTAGATATTCTTTGACACAGAGGAAGATTGATTCTTATATTTACAGCATTTCCACCAAAAAAGAAATGATACAACAGGCATTTAAAAACTATTTAGTTATATTTCACATATTTAACCTTTAACTTGCACTTTGTTTTATCATAAATTTTGTGACCTAGGCCAGTGCCTTTATGAGACTATGTTCTCATCACCTCCTAACACTATTATAGAAACACAGTAAAGTGAAAAATTAAATAAATGGAGTTTTACGTCCTACTTTTCTGCACCTATATGGGCTACTTGAGGACGGGTAAACGCCATGCAGTGTGCAATGAGGGAAATTTTTCCAGGACAGCGGCAACCACAGTAAAAGAGGACCCAAAATTATTATGTACAATATGACAGGCTATGGTGAGATTCATTAGTTTCATTATGAATTCTTTTAAAGGGGAATGTTCCGCATTTCCGAGGGTCGATTTTGGCCTTGAATACTCTATATGTAAATAGCCTTCAGATTTACTAGAACTGTTCAAAAATCGCACAATTACATAAGGCATAGTCTTACAAAACGATGAGTCGTATTTTTGACTTTCAAACGCTGATAATTATGCATAGCCTACACGGGGATTTAAAGGCCTAAATTTCGAGGGAGAGTTGAGGACATTAGTACGGATTAGATTAGCTAACAAATTTCAGGTTCTGAGGCTAAAATTTTATTGTACGAATGGTGAACATAACCCTTGAAATGCCACAAAGCAAAAAGATAATATAACACATAGATACATAAAATATTCTTTTTATAATTTCCTTATATAATTCTTCTAGCCGTTTCTGGTGTTTCTTCGCCATCTTCTTTCATCGGCCTGTCAGGCCTTCCAGGTTTTTTATCACCATGTTGGAAAAACCTGAATAAAATAAATTTAAACTTTAACGATATTTTCAGTTTCAGTTGAGTTTCAATTTAGGCGACTCATTCCTCTAGAACAGTTGTTCCCAACCTTTTTGAAGCTGTGGCCCAAATTCACGAAGCTCCCAGAGCCATGACTCTCTGTTCTATTCCAAACTAGGGCAAAATAGGGAATAATAAGAGGGTTGTGCCTCCCCATCATCAGGAGGTCAGATACATTTGACCACAAGCAACTACATACCTTACACAGAAAAATATAGTTAAATAAAAGTTGGGCTTGTGAAAAAATTGTACACATCTGCATTCCCCATGCCCCCCTGACAAATACCCCCAGTTTGGGAACCACTGGTCTGTAATGTCTCGATATTTTCAGTTTCAGCTTTCAGAATAAATTTTTTTCTCTAGAATTAGCGGTTTATATTGCCTAAATCGGTGCATTAGATTTTCCAAAACAAATAGCTTCTTTAGGATGTGTATATTAACTTTTCAAATATACTTTTAATATATTCACTTAGTTGTAATTTGCTGTGTTATTCATGAAATATTTTCATTTTCTGTTGATGATTTGAAATAATGATGTCTTTCCATTTTCGTGATGATAAACAATTACAGGTTTTCATAATTGATAGAATTTTTCGTTATGAAATATTTACTTATCAATTAATTGTTATACTTCCATATATGGAAAGTGCATTAGCTTCTACCTATGTATTGTTAATTAGTTTTTATGGATTCGAAATTTCTTTTACTGTTTGGATCGTTCGTGCCATGCGATTTATTACTGATAAATGAGTGAAAATCATTGGGCAGCGGTGGCGGGTGTGTCGCCAAGCAGGGTATGCTCTTCTAGACACCTGATACCACTTTTCATTATGAAATATTTACTCATTTATTGATATACTTCCTCAAATGAAAGGTTCATTAGGTTCTACCAATATATTGCCAATGTGTTCGCATTGATTTCGAGATTTGTTTTACGGTTGGGATCGTTCGTGTTTGGTTTTATTATTTAACATATCCATAAACAATTATCTTTAAAAAGATCTGTAAACTTACCTTTTCGACTCAAATAAATCAAATGGTATTTTATGTACTTGGTTGGTAAGTTTCTCCAATTTATAAGTCAGAAATTTTATATGCAGGAGAAGTTGCTGACAAGGATCTTTGGGACCCCATCGTCCGCCATCCATTGGTTTGTCACCCATTGGTCCATCTTCACCAAAAACAGCCTGTGTGCCTGAAATGAATTATTTGCTATAACAAGATGAACAATATGAAACCATCTTTATATAAGATAAAAATCCGTACATTCATAACAATTTCGTAAATCAAAATCGCATCCAAAAACATGGCAAAATCGAGGGCAATAATTGTATAGTAGTGAACTACATTAAGATGAGCGTTTTCCCCTCTGGATGTACATGAAGGTGGTGGCCAAAAATGTCCCATCTGGTCAAAAAACAATAGCAACGAATATTTTATCAAAGCACAACACCATATTTTTTTACATAAAATTATACTCACATATTACTGCTAAGACTAAGACCAGAAGATTTCTTGAGATTGCCATTTTGCTGAAAAGAAAAAAAATATCTAATGTGTATGATAAATATATTTAGACTTTACCAGGTCCGCCCAAGAAAAAATCTATCATTAACTTTAATAGTAGAATTATTAACTTAAAGGGATTGTAAAGAGGTTTTCTCAACTTTGGATGTGTATCGGGGAAACTGATAGAATAAAACGCGTTACTTTTAGTGGAATTGGAAGAACCACAGACGTAGGAATGGAAATTGGAATGGCGCAAATTGATGCTATCAGTGTCCCCGATACAAATACAAAGTTTAGAAAACCTCTTTACAATCCCGTTAATAATCAGATCATTAAAGTTAAGAGTTGATTATTAACTTAATAATTGTGCTATACGAAATATGAAACGACAGTTTTTGAAATTTCTTAGAAATAAAGTAGCCTACATGTATGGGGATGCATACTGGGGTACAAACCAGTTTTCTATCCCCGCACTGGCGCCACCCCTGACATAAAATTATGTTACATACCTCTTTCCACAGCAAAGATTTCAAAACAGTTATAACAAGATAGTTTGAAGGTGCCCTGATCCTTGATAAAAAAACACATTCTTATATAGGGCCTAGGTACTCCAGCCGAAACAATAAAAAATGTTATTTTAAAATATGATTAGTCATGTCCTCGAGCAAGTTCTAAATTACACCTTTAATGTCCATTAAAATCAGATTATATATAGGTCATTTTGGACAACGCTCAGGGAATTTATCTTTAATTTGATGCCCGATCTTATTCAGCTATGAATTTTGAACACAATGCCATCAGATCAGACACTGAACATATGTAAAAGGTACCCTTACCTAACCCATACCGAGATTTGAAATTTTTTGCTTTTCCATTATAATGCAGATTTTGACCGCGAAGAATGGCACATGGTGTATGTGAAATAGTAAGAGGGTAGTGTTCGAGCAAGGCTTCCATTAAGAGAAACCTTTAAGGGTAACTCGAGAAATTTTAGAATAACTGAACATGTATTTCTGTGGTTCCCAATCTTTTTCAAGCTGTGGCCCTGTTCAATTCCAAACTAGGCCAAAATAGAGCCCGTAATGCAAGGGTTTTAGTTTTGTACCTTCTCATCATCAGGACGTCAGATGTATTTGACCACAATACCTTACACAGCAAAATAATAGTTGGGCTAGAGAAAACATGATACACATCCACGTGCCCCATGGCACCCTGACAACTACACCATGCCCCCGGTTTGGGAACCACTGATGTATATGGAACTTAAATCTTTGTTGAAAATAAGGTAATAATTGTGATCTTAGATGAAAAAAGTTGCATTTCTAGACCAAACGAAATTAAACGAAAGTAAAATGTTAACAAGCCTTCTGATATCAGATATTGATTCTCCAGCAATTACTCCAAAAATAATGTTTCAAGCTCAACCTCTACCCTCTCGAAAGCCTCTCTCGTGTCGCGACGTGTTTTTCATCTTTCAACACAAGCAAGCACTTAAAATAATAAAAATCGGAATGAAATTGAAAATTTTACTCTTGATTCAACGCCCATCAGATCAGATATTGAGGAACATTATTAAATCATTTCAACCTTGACGAGCATTCATTATCTGATTTATCTGATTGACTTGCCACAAGTTGAAACTACGGGCAACGCTATGCAGTGTGCAGTTAAGGGAATTTGCTTGGACAGCAACATTGGCCTACTATTTTTCAGCATCCCATTGTGGTATGAACTTTAAAGTACACAGCCTGTAGCAAATATATATATTTAGGGTAATTTGCTTGGACAGCGACATTGGCCTACTTTTCTTTTTTGTTGTCCCATGGTCGTATAATCTCTTAAGTACACAGCCTGTAGCAAATATATATATTTAGGGTAATTTGCTTGAGCAGCGACATTAGCATACTTTTCCTTTTTGTCGTCCCATGGTCGTATGATCTCTTAAAGGGTACAGCCTGTAGCAAATATATATATATCAGTGTAAAAAAATGAGTATAATGAGATTTATATGGAGTTTATATTTATTCATTTCCGGGCCGTAAGGCAGGTTCACATTAAATAGAAATATTAAGCTGCCATTAAATCATTCCCTCCAGTAATTCATACAGAACTGCCACGTTTATATGTACCGGGTCCCCAAAAAACGTCCCCAAGTTTGACGGCAAGTATCTCAACTGTTGGTAAACCGATCTCTTTCAAAATTCTCACATATTTACTTAAACATGTCCTTGTCAGCCCCTGAAAATATGAGAGTAATCGAATAAAATTTTTACAAGAACTGCCCCGAACAACAGATTGTCAAATATTTCAATATCAGAGCAAATTACATATTTCAACCTGTGTTCATTGTGCCTTCACCACATCGACCACCGATATCAACCATTCTCCATCCTGATAAACTCTCACGGATCTCATTTAAAGATACCTTCTCTCAAGAAGCGACCATCCTGCCTTTCAATTCCTGTTCAGTCAGTATGCCCCTCTAACCCAAGTGCAGTTCCTGTTTCTTAAGAGAATCCCATACTGACCACAGTCATTACCGGTACCAGTGGGACAACCTGGCTAAACAGGTACTGAAAGGCAGCTTATCAGGATGGAAAATGGATGATTGGTGGTCGATGTGGTGAAGGCACAATGAACACAGGTTGAAATATGTAATTTGCTCTGATATTGAAATACGAACTATTTGATCTGTATGGATACAGTGAGACAGTGATCGAAATTGTAAATAAGAAAATCTTTATACTATATTGTATAATATAATAATCAGCACAAGCAAAACTAGTGTGCAAGACAAAATCGTATTAATTGTTGAAGTAAAAAAACATCTAAAAAATTGGACAATCAAAATAAGACAGAGTTGTCTGCTCCTGTTTTCACACCAGCCAATCAAAACAATCTTGTAACAAGAGTTGACCGTTTGCCTGGCAATATGGCTGCCTTTCATGGTTGATTTTAATGTCAATCTAGATTATCGACGAAGGTTGAGCCGAATGCTTCAATTACATCGTATGTGACAGATAGATCGCCATATTGAAAACCGAATAGTTCAGCCAAACAATATCTTCGGACAGAGTTGTCTGCTCCTGCGTTAACCAGTTAATCAAAATCAATCGTGACTTAAATTTAGAATTTAAGATGTGCTTATCAGTACATTGAGTACGAACTATACGCTATAAAATAATACTTACGATTTAGGCTATATGAATTACTTGAGGGAATCAGATTTTAATGGCTGTCTTTTTCCATCTTTAACATAAATCTGCCCTACAGCCCGGAAATAGAATAAATATATTTAAATATTAACCGTCTCTAAACCCACTTGAAATCTGCAATGATCTGCCATGAATAAATAATGTATGTAAAGGTTAAATGAGTCCGTATTGCGAAAATCTCATTTTAAGATTTCCTATTGCACCAATAAATGTAGAAATAACTGTACAGACGACACTAGCGTAATAGTATAACATTGCATTGCAAATACACGAAAGGGGGGGGGGGGGGGGGTGTTTTGAGTGGATATCTAAACTGCCACCCTTGGTTCGGCATTTGTTCCATGAAAGTACTTGGCAGGCTACGGGCCTGAGTTCTTGGTTTCTTTCTATCAATAAATGTATCAATCAATCAATTTATTTGTCCTTATACATGTAAATAGCTTACTGGAACTGTACAAAAATCGCATAATCCCTTCAATTATACCCCTACCTAAACATTTATCATTCATTTTTTTATGTGTTTTCTATATAATGCATATATATATATCTCAAAATACGAAACTTCAAATATGCTGATAATTAAGGCTACACAGGGATTCGAAGGCTGGAATTTTGAGGGGGAGTTAAGAAAACTTTTACTGATTAGCCCAGCTAAAAAAAATCCAGGTTCTGAGGCTATGGTTTTATTGGTCGAACGGATGGTGAATATATCCCTTTGGGAACGTGCTTGGGGATACGGCTAATCTACCTTAATCATATTTGTTGATAACATTTTTTATTGCTTCGTCTGGAGTACCTAGGCCCTATATAAGAATGTGTTTTTTTAGGAAGGATCAGGGCACCTTCAAACTATCTTGGTAAAACCGTTTTGAAGTCTTTGCAATCTGAAGAGGTATGTAGAATTATTTTTAGAACCTAATGATATTTATTGCTAGATATATTATAGTTAAAAGGTATGTTACATTACTTGTGCCATTGTCATGTATATCCACCATGTTCAAACTAAGTCTGCAATTGATGTTGTTGAGAATGCTTTCCTCTGTTCAAATTTTTATTTCTTATATACCACATAGGTTAAAGATTTCTTATTTGTAAGATTTTTGATTAGTTAGTTTGATAATAAAGACTAGTAGTTCTCACTGACAACATTTTCAACTACATATTGCCGAAATGCCATGCTATAGAAAATGTTGTTAGTTAGGGTTAGTGTTAAGTGTAGGCCTATACAGGTTATAGGAAACATATAGCAACATGTTGTCCAACTGTTGTCGTGTGTGTACAGGACCAAATGTGTGTTGCTCAGGTGTTTCGGCAACATGTTGTCCAACATGATGTCGAAAATGTTGTCATGTACAGTACTTAAAACAAAAGGAAAGATGGTTCATTATAAAATATTCGCGCATCTGTTAGGATTCAATAATTAGGTTAGGTTTGTTAATATGTCAGAGATCTTGAACATCTCAAATTTCAGGGCCATGTTCAACTCTATCAGTTAACTTATTCTGAAAAAGAGAGGCCCTATACACCCAAATTCAATTGAAAGTACAATAAACGCATTGTAGACGCATTGTAGACGCATTGGAGGCTGCACTTTTGTAACTCTATCTTGACGAAACTTGGCATAATATTATACTTGTAGATATACATGAAATTGTAATATTCGGCTGAATGGTTTTGATATCTACAGCAATTGTTTTTCTTTTCAGCAAAATGGCAATCTCAAAAAATCTTTTGGTTTTGGTCTTAGCAGTCATATGTGAGTATAATTTGTATAAAAAATTATGAGGTGGTTCATGCGCTTTGATAGAATATTCGTTGCTAGTGTTTTTTTTTTAACAAGATGCATGAATAATGCCTATTTCCCTATTTCCGAACAGGAATGTGTTTATGTGCCCACTCTTAAGTATTTATTTTTCCTCTTTATCTTCAAATACCTCTGTGCTGACCGGCTGGCAAAATTTCCCTCATTGCACAAAGCAAGACGTTTGCCCGTCCTCATCAGCCCATACAGGTGCACTTTGCCTTTTTCGAATGTGATCAATTCTACTTCTTGCAGTTCGGCCTTTTTTATAAGTGATATCATTTTGATGAACTGGCATTATGAGTAATTGGATTTATAAGTAATTGGAATTATAAGTAATTGGGGTTATGAGTAATTGGGATTATGAGTAATTGGGATTATGAGTACTGGGATTGGAGTAATTGGAATTATGAGTAATTGGGATTATGAGTAATTGGAATTATGAGTAATTGGGATTATAAGTAATTGGGGTTATGAGTTATGCGATTATGAGTAATTGGAATTATGAGGTACTTTGATTGTGAGTAATGGGAATTATGAGTAATGAGATTGGAGTAATGGGAATTATGAGTAATGGGATTATGAGTAATTGGGATTATGAGTACTGGGATTATGAGTTATGGTATTATGAGTAATGGGATTATGAGTAATTGGGATTATGAGTACTGGGATTATGAGTACTGGGAATTGTGAGTTATGGTATTATCAGTAACTGGATTTATAAGTAATTGGAATTATGAGTAATTGGGATTATGAGTACTGGGATTATGAGTACTGGGAATTGTGAGTTATGGTATTATCAGTAACTGGATTTATAAGTAATTGGAATTATGAGTAATTGGGATTATGAGTAATTGGGATTATGAGTACTGGGAGTAAACTGTTAATTAGAAATGATGGTCCGGAATATAATTTATTCATTTCAGGTGCACAGGCTGTTTTTGGTCAAGAAACGATGACAGATGAAACAATGGTTGACGAAAAAGGGGATGGCGGACCAATGGCCGACAAAAAAATGGATGGCGGACGATGGGGTCGCAAAGATCCTTGTCAGCAACTTCTCCAGCATATAAAATTTCTGACTTATAAATTGGAGAAACTTACCAACCAAGTACATAAAATACCATTTGATTTATTTGAGTCGAGAAGGTAGGTGTCAAAAATCTTTAAAATAATAACTCTTTAAGATAAAAGAAAAGGTTCTATAAAACACTCTTTATATCAAAATTGTCTGATTGCGTTTAGCTCCTTAAAAAATTATACAAATGTATTTGAAAATGAATACGTTAAAGGGATTGTAAAGTGGGTTTCTGAACTTTGTAGGTGTATCGGTGACACAGATAAGATCAATTCCAATTTTCATTCCGACGTCTGTGGTTCTTGCAATTCCACTAAAACTAACGCGTTTTATGACGTTACTGACAGTGATCTGCATATATTTCAATAGTAGCTTCCGGTACATAATGCCAGTGGTCACTCATCACTCATTATGTAATTCTGAAAAGCAGTAATTATTCATCATTACGGTAAAAGAGAGACATCATCTTTTTCTCCAACCATCTCTATAAATAGATAATGAAAACCATTCATACGTAGACTACTCATATTGAAGCAAAACCAGCTCTTTAGAATAAACACAAAATTTGGTCAATAAGAGTAGCCTATATATTCATGAACGGTGTCCAAAGTAAACAAACAGCATCAAATAAACTAAAAAAAATAATCCCACGGAATTTCAGGTTATTATTGAAAAAAGCTGAAATATTTTTTTATTAGTTTATACAGGTAATCTGTTGTATGTTCATGACACCAGATTTAGTTGCCTAATGAATGGTAACTTTTATTGTTCATTTTGGTATTTCTTTAACAAAAGTTTGTTTTTAAAGGGTTGATCAAATTGTTCTAAGGTATGGAGCAAAGCTTCTTTATTCATATTTCTTTTTATTTCTTCAGGTTTTTCAAAAATGGTGGTGGTAAGCCGATGAAGAAACGCGGTGGTAAAGGGGATAAAGGGAATAAAGGAGATGAGACAAAGGACGATGGGGGGATACAGGTCAATCCTGAAGAATAAGAAAATAAATATTTTAAATATTTATGTTTTATGTTTTCTATTCATTTAAAGGGATATGTTCACTAACTGTTCGATCAAAATTTAAGTTATGACTTATATAGAAAAGACATATAAAGAAAATGAAAGATAACTGTTAAGGTATGGGTATAATTGAAGGGATTGTGGGAATTTTGGGAAGTTCAGTAAATCTTAAGTTTATTTACATAAATTCAAGGCCCAAATCAATCCCCAAAAATGGTGAACATTCCCCTTTAATGGCATTCAAAGGAATTCATAATGGAATTAACAAATAGACTGCCATGTTATATATAATGACTTGTCGGACCTTTATATTGTTGTTTAAATGCTGGGAATAGAGGCAGCAAATTTCAGACTTAAAAAAAATAGTGCAGGGCAAGAAAAATTTATATCATCAACAGAAACAAATTTGGAAAAAGCAGGCAAACAAGATATAAATATGAATTATTTGTACACATAATTTCAAGGTTTTTGAAAGAATAAAGAGGGATTGCGTTAAGTGAAAAAATAAGAACCATCTGAACTCGCATTGGCTCATCATGGTTTGATTTCACTACAGAGAGTTGAGTGGTTAGGGTGGTTGAAAGCACCTAGTTACTATGCAACAGAAGGCACTGGCGCAGGCCATTCAGAAACTGATATTTGCCGTTAAATTTGAAGCATGATATATTTCAGAGCCCCCCTCCCCCCTTCTCTAAATCCTGGATCCGCCCCTGACAAGGGATACAATACGAACACTTTCTAGAGGCTACCCTCTAAAGGCCTTTAAACACGAGAACAACTTCGACTCTTTACTCGCGGAGAGGCGAAACGATTAAGGTGCCCCATCATTTTGATTGGTAAGACAGAATTTGATGATCAGATGAAAATTTTGATTATTTGTTTGTGTAGGGGAATGGGGGAAAGAGATTTGGTCGGGGCTTGTGTATGTAGAGCTATGTGACGTACTTGGTATCGACAAACCATACTTGTTCATTCAACATGCAATTCTTTCTTTTATACGGGGAGTTATTACCAGTTACTTCCCTTGAACTAGTAAATTTAGTTTTTGCCGATTTCATAGTTTTTGAATTTATCTTTAGACTTTTACAAGACTATATCCCAGTGGCGTGGTGGCCGGGGGGCCTGAGGGGCACGTGTCCCCCCAGCGGATGGAAACCAGGAGGCGCCGACGTTGCAAGGGGGCGCCAAAAGCCCTTCGAAAAAAAGTCGGTCGTTAAGAAATAATAATTATTTTCGAGCTTATTCTTTTAGTCCCAATACAACTCGGGCCCTCCCCTATATTTTTGACCGAATAATGTCAGAACACTCTATAAAATTGCCGCTCGCGCCTTCGGCGCTCGCAGTGCCGTTCCATTTGAAGCATGTTATATTTCAGAGTCCCCCCCACCCACATTTCTATAAATCCTGGATCCGCCCCCGTTATTGATATCCGTCGGTAAAGTTGAGCCGACATAAACATACAAAAAAATTCAAAAATATAGCGTCAAATAGCCTTCCTGCGTTGTTTCAAATAGCTAAAGCCTTGAAGTTTCCGAGGGTCTTGGTGTGAGTGTTTGTAATCACCCAAGGATTAAGCCTATTGAAAATAAGAGCAATTGAACAATATTTACTATGAATTATTGCCCTCGTTCTTGAATTGTTTGTGGACCCGATAGAGAGCTGATTTCTTGATGGATTTTGATGAAACTTGGTGTGAGTGTTTGTAATCACCCAAGGATAAAGCCTATTAAATTGTGATAAATGAAGGGAGTGAGCCGAAATGTTACATTTCACTGCTTACAGTTATTCATGGGAGACAACTATGAGGGTCTCTCATAGGTCCGCGCTCGCTGCAAGCGTTCACTATGACAAATGGTAAAATTGCTTTTGTACTTCAAAATTAGGTCTTTCCGGTCTTCCTACGGACTGAATTAATTATTTCGGATCTTTGAATTTACTTCTGGGGTACAAAGCCTAATTTCAATTTTAGAACAATGTTGAATTAACCGTCGTTTACTACAGTTAAAACGAAAACTTTAAGGACAATGAAGACAGTAGTGTGAATGTTTGTAATCACCCAAGGATGAAGCCTATTAAGTTAATCCACTTGAAAAAAAAATTATGTTTACAAAACCCGTGTGATATAAAAAATGTCACTCTCAGAATCTTTCATTTACTGATAACATTTACTTATTAAACCTAAAAAAATTGTGTTTTGCGTTTCAGTATCGAATATTTTTATCGGGGCTGCAAGTGCCTGAAATATATCTAGATCGCACCTACAACAGTCTTAATTTTCAAAATTTTCCATGAAAGGAACCCCGTATTACCTCGTTCCTCCTCTTCGACGCGGTGTTCCACGGTCGAAGGGCTCCAGAGGTTTTACATGTGCATCTGTGCATTCATGCATTGTGATCCATACCTGAACAGAATACCTTAGGGTGTGGGTGGGGACCATGAGTTGCAGGGAGCGCCAAAAAGGGTTTGTGCCCCCAGCCAATTTGGAGCCACCACGCCACTGCATCCAGTATCTCTAGTTTTACGTTTTCTGTACCTGTATGGGCTATTGGGACCGGCAAACCCCATGCAGTCTGACTGGACAGCTGAATTTGCCTTCATGAAGGCACTCGTCACCTAACCGTTCACTTATCGTTTATAAATGCATTCTATTGAATTGTGAGATAACTATAGTAATAAAAATACAGCTTATTAAGGATGAATTTGATCATTATCAGCTGATTAATAAGTTTATAACCACAAGTCTTTAATATTTTAATAAACTAACTATATATTAGTATTAGTGATGTTATCTATAGCTTATTGACTAAATTAACATTATTACAGAAAAACTTTCGGTGTAAAGTGTACAAACAGAATAACTTAAGGGGATGAGCGTTTTATAACTCTCTTATTTCATTTCTTGAAACAGACACAATATATCTCTGCCCTGCAGCACGGAAATTCATTGTCATAGAGTAGCTATCAGTATATAGGGTACTAACTATGTAGGCACATAAATTACTCAGCCCCCCTCACTCCCAGTAAAAAAAAAGGTCATGAATTTGCGTTTCAAAATGTTCTAGACGAGAACCCTCAGACGATCTTGGACCTTAATTTCACTGCGAAATGTCAGGAATTTGCGTTTCAAGGCATCTAATTTAAAACAATTTCTTGTGGTGGCCCAGCAGTCCCCTCACAAATAAAGTTTAATTCGTCAGGATTTACAGGAAATTGGTTTTCAGGGAGTCAAATTCTCTTGATTTTCTAGAGGAGGTCCCCACCCCCAAGTGACATACCTCAGACCCAATTCAAATAATCTTGAACCTTAAATTCGTTGGGTAATGTCTGGAAATTGCGTTTCGGTGCATTGTATTCTCAAAATGTTTTGGTCGAGATCCCTCCGACCCAATGAAAACGATCTTGAACCTTGAATTCACTGCAAAATGTCAGGAATTTGCGTTTCCGGGCATCTCATTCTCAAAATTTTATTCTGTCGGTCCCGCAGTTCTTTTAAATATACCTTTATTTTGTCAGGAAATTGCGTTTCAGGGAATAAAATCCTCTAATTTTTGGGGAGGTGATCCACAGAAATCAGAATATTGCGTTTCAAGGCTTCTGGTGGGCGTTCTTGGAAATCAAATCAAAGTAGAAATGAGAGAGCTGTAATGCGGAATAATTCAAAAAGTTTTCAAGGAGGGGGTTGGTGAGGGGGTGGATTTAAACTGCCCCCAAGAATTTGGTTGACTGTGACCCTCTCTTTTCATTTTGTTAACCCCAACTCAATTATGTAGGTTTTGAATATTAAACTGCCCTATAGCTTAGTAATAAACTTCTAAACTGTTATCATTCATATAAATCTCATTATAATACATATTCTATACACTTAATGTATATATTTACCCCATGATTATGCTAATAATGACAAATTTTAAGATTTGAAAGAAAATAAATAACACATATCATGCTATTTCGTCAAATTACTTATACTTATATCTCAATCAAAACTGCTCAATCTATTTTTCACTTGAGAATAGCAATTCTTGAGCATTTTTATGCCTCTTTATGGCGATTTTGATCATTGGGGGGGCCCTTGGATGAAAATGTTCAAAATCCAACTCTCACCCCCACCCCCATCACCAAAACTCCTCGGCCCCTGAAAGGTAAATGCCAAGACCACGAACAGGTAGGCTAACCAGGATACTTACAATAATATGAGAAAATCATAATTCCACATCCATGTTGACTGTTGACTCATGCACGAGTTTATAAATATGATTCGCCCATACAGAAACAGAAAAACTGCAATTCATTTTGAATTTGAAATAAGGGGCATCTCTATAGTCAAAGGGTTTGAAAAATCAAGTGCTCCATGGATGGAATAAACCTCATACAAAACTGGCTTATAACCCTCATTTGAACCTCTAAAATTTCAAAATCTGATTTTTATACGTTTTTGTCCTAAAATGTACCGAAAGGACCAAATGAATTCCATTTTTCAAAATTTTTCTCCTTAAGAGGCTTGCATCTTTGGCTTTCCATATTTGAAATTTCGAAAGTTGTACGAAACAAGACCCCCCCCCCCCCCACCCCCCGATTAACCAGTCTGCCACCTATTTGAATCCCCTGTTTCAGGAGGCGAGCACCGTCTCTGGTAAAATGTATTAAGGTATTATCTCTAACCATACCGAGATTAAACCGTGAACCTTCAAGTTGGTGAGAAAACAATAAAACGAAACAAATCTAAAAAAAATCTTCAAGATCGTCATCAAGACAAAAAGATCCAAAGGCATTCCAATAAATAAAATTTTGCATAATATGCTGCAAGGCATGCTTTAATTTGATTTTAATCTTGAATATCATTCTGTCTTTTGCTATAAAAGCACCTCTTTTATCGATATGCAGCACACAATTCTCTTTGTCATCACTGTATCTTGCTGCTTTATTTTCTGCTGTAGGCTTAAAAGGTAAGATTATGACAAAAATTTTATTGAGTATTTGAAATTACGTTTCATGTTATCATGTTTATATGAAGATTTTTGTATACTTTAATTATCTGTCTTAAAGCAATCCTGTTAATGGGGAGCAGTCGGCATTTTCGGTGGTTGTTTTGGTGTCTTGAATATAGGGGCTACATGTATGTAAATAGTCTTCAGAATTACTAGAACTGCACGGATATTGCATAATTCATAATGGATTTGAAGGTTAAAAATTTGACAGTGAGTCGTGTACACTACAAACAAATTTAGAACTGAGACTTGGGTATGAATGGTCGAACTGATGGTGAGCGTACCGTTTTGATTGTAATACATATTTCAAAACAAAAATTTGTCGCTCTGTCTGGATTTCGCCAAAACTTGTGGACATGGTCGCTTGCAAAAACTCTTGGAATTTGTCACTTTTGATGGTCTCACGGAATTGGTTGCTCTGGCTTGTTTCGTCAAAACTTCTGAAATTTTTCGATTTGGCTAGACTTCGTCAAAAACTTTTGGAATTGGTCATTCTCGCTGGTAGCTTACAAAAACTCTTCGAATTGATCTTTCTGGTAGATTTTAGCCAAAACTTTTGGAATTGGTCTCTCTTGCAAAAACTCTTGTAATTTGGTTTTCGCCAAAACTCTTGAAATTGGCATTGGTCTTCCTGAAGCTGGCGAGCAGATATTTGAATGATCCACGGGCTCTTCTCCATTTTGTCGTGTGTAAAAGAAATAATCTTTTTGTGATTTAGTATATTAATATTATTTTTTATTTTAATAGTTAACAGACAAAATGAAGATATTCTGTATAACAGTCTTGCTTCTTGTAGCTATTGCATGTAAGTTTATTTTATAGCCTATCTATCCATCATCTCCTTAGTCTAATTAAAATTGCATGCTAAATGATTGGCTACGTACAAAAAGAGGATAAACAAAACCATACTAAATTATTGCCGTTTCTACGAATTTTTAGGTTGATTTTTTTAACGCTATAAACATGCTACAATATTTAAAAATCTTTGTTTTTTTGGAAAAGTTTGAGAAAAATAAACGACTGATTGTAGAGATATGTCCTAAAACTGACTAAATTCTTGTATGTTGTGAGGTCAGGTTTTTCTCGACAGAATACACCACTAATTGTTGTCTGTAATTGAAGTTAAAATATTCCAGAGGGGTCCTTTTTTAGAAAGATATTTTATAGAAGACAAATTGTTATTGAACATTTCAACCAATCAAAATTCAATAAAATCATTGAAAATTTAAGCCAATTAAAAGGCTTTTACCAAAAATACCATAATAATAACAATCCTGGTAATATGAAATAATTTAGAGACAACTTGTCGGTCTAGTATCAACCTTCGAGATGATACCTTCGGATTTTTCAACCCGGTTTCCCCCTGTCAGTGATGCAGGTCGGAGGGGCTGACATGGAAAAAGCGTTCGGATGGGACAATAAACCGAGGTCCCGTGTGCTACTTGGAGACATTTGGACATTCTCCAGGGGACACAAACTGATCTATAGGTCTGAAAAAATGTTATGCTTTCTATTATCTTGCAACACCAATGTCCTGAAAACGATCACAATTTAGATTTGTATTAAAATGAAAAATGCTGTGACTATATCATGTTTCGAAATTGCATGTTTCCAATGACTTATGCAGACAATTCAGGAGACATGGTCCTTGCGCATTTTTGGGGACATTTGAGAAAATTTACGATTTTTTTGATAATGGAAACTCTTTTCAAAAAAGCAGATTAGCCCTTTAAAACTAGGGGGACATGTCTCAGACTCTCTAAAATTTTTAAAATATTTGTAATTATTTGATTAACCTTTAGTATGCATTGTATTACTTTAGTCTTTTTTGTATGTAATTTAATTTGTGATAATTTAATGTAACATTATTTTTATGTAATGTAAATTGAACTATATTTTTATTTCTAATCCTTATTATTTGAATTGATAATTGAATTGTATGCTCTCTTCTTGTGACCTTGGCCAGTGCTTCTATAGGAGAATATCTTCTATAACACCCAATACTACGGATAATTCTTAAGCGACATTTAGGGGTAGAGATAACATTAAATAACGGAACACAATTTCATGGTATACTACTCCTATCTACATTGTAGATTGTTGAAACGTTGTGTGTAGTAAAACTAAGGAGTAGTATACCATAAAATTGTGTTCCATTATTTAATACTACGGATGTTTGAACATTTCTATATTTTGATATTTGATTAGGCCTAACGGTTAAAACTTTAATATTGATCTTTTATTAGATGTCGAGGGCCAGAGGCCTGCAGCTCAAGGTGGTGAAGATGCTGAAGTTGAGATAGGTGATGAAGGTGGTATCATGGTAGATAAAGCTGTGGTGAAATTGGTGCCTAATTCGAAGAAACCATGTGATAAGCTTTTACAACTTGTTAAATTTCTCACCTATAAATTGGAGAAGCTTGCCAACCAAGTTCATAGAATACCATTTGATATACAGAAAAATGTGAAATGGTAAGGTAAGTTCTGAAACAGATGCAACTGAATACTTTAGCCTTATATTAAATGTCATAAAATTAATTGCCCCTTGTTTGAAATATTACACATAAGCGTTTTGCTTTTTCCTAAATTACTAATAGGCCTATAAGAAGCATGTGACGGGTAGGAATGTTTTTCTAAATTGGAGGGATTGTTAATATAATGATAGCATTTCAGTCTGGGGCCTTATTCTCCAAAACTTAACTAAGATAAAATCCAGATTTTAAGAAATACAGTTACCTGATTAAATAATAAAGCTATATTTAAAATCAATTTTTAGTGATTGACCAATCAAATGACTGGAATACTAAAATCATTGTAAGTTAAGTTTTCGAGAATAAGACCCCAGACTAAGCGTTTATATGACGTTCATTTCGTCAGAGCAGCTAATAACAGATTAAAGCCTTTGCCATAGTTTTAGGGGGGTTGACCGGGGGGTTGCCGAAATCCGATGAGTTTTTGAAGTGGGGGTAAGGGTGAGAGGTGGATTTTGAAAATTTTCAACCAAGAGTCCTCCCACCCTCCCCCTGAATTCAACATGTTTTCTGGTATATTTTGGTAGCTTATTTATTATGCTTAAAGCAATGTGAAGTCAGCACAACGTCAGATTCCTTCTGTAATTATTTTGGAATAATGTGAAGGCAGCACAACTTTAGATAGAGGCTATAGATTTTATTCCTTCTGTAACTATTTTGAAATGTGAATGAAGCACTAATACTAGAATTTCGTTTCCTTTAGGGCTCAACAAACGAATCGTGAACCAACTTTTTAGTTTCTTTCTGAAATAAAGATCTTTTAATATGGTTTTATTATTGCTTTTTTAATGACCTAAGATCATGTCCATCCGGCCTGCCTTAAATGGGATAAATGCGGCTTTCTATATTTCTTTTATTTGTATCACCATTCTAATTTACAGTCAAACTTCTGTGGTTCTAGCAATTCAATTTAAACTAGGTGTTTAAATCTTAAAAAGGTGACAAATCTCGAAATATGTTTTTATCACCCAATAAGGTATTCTACAGTAGATATCGCTTGTATGATAAAAAGCATTATCTACTGCACTATATCTACTAGGAGATACTGCTTTTCTGAATCATTGATTGGTCAATATGGTCACGTGATAAGCATTTCGCCCAATGACGTCTTAATAACAATGACGTCATATTGATTTCGCCCTTCAAAAGTTCTTTCAATAATCTGCAGTTCACCCCTCGAAAGTTGTTGTTTCGCATATTTCGATTTTAGAATGATATTGGATGATAAATAAAATCTCACCCTTGTGTCTTTTGATATCAGATATATCAACACTCGTTGATAAAAGTGGAAAAACTCATCGGCAAGCCTCGGAGTTTTTCCACTTTATCAACTTGTGTTGATATATCTGATATCAAAAGACACTCGGGTGAGATTCTCTATGTATCACGGATCACATCGCAGTATTTGTGACGTCTTAGTTTAAAAGGGATTGTAAAGAGGTTATCTAAACTTTGTATGTGAATCGGGGACACTGATAGCCTCATTTTGCGACATTCCAATTTCCATTCCGACGTCTGTGGTTCTTGCAATACCCCCTTGATCTGCATATACACTGTATATCAATAGCATCGTGTCCAAACCACGCCCCCATTCGTCATACTTCCTCATAAGACCATGTCAAAACCTGTATTCGTGATACGATGATAACAATAGTAGCTTCCGGTAGATCAACGGGGTGACGTCATAAAACGCGTTAGTTTTAGTAGAATTGCAAGAACCACATACATCAGAATGAAAATTGGAATGGCGCAAATCGATGCTATAAGTGTCCCCGATACACATACAAAGTTTAGAAAACCTCTTTAAAATCTGGAAAAAAGTTGAACTGCTAGACCCGCAGAGAAAATTCCGGCATTGTACTAGATGTGATCATTTTGGAATTCAGAGAATATAAATCAAGCACTATCCTTATTATTTTCTTTTATTTTTTTCAGGGGTTTCACACTATAATTGATCCATGTTTTCTGGACCAGCTTAATATCTTTCTGAATAAAGATTTGTAAAATGATTTTATTTTTGCTTCTGTATTGAACTATAGGATCATTTCCCTCTGGCGAGGCCAAATTCCGCGGACTGCCTTTCTCTTTCTCAGGTTTTCTAAACTCGTCCTCGGTCATTATCCTATTCATATCAATGGTCAACGCCCGTTTGTTTATCTTAATCTTTGATTTGTGGTAATGATCTGTTTTGTGTAATCGGATGCCACCCTTTTATCCACTATAATTAATAAATGAATTGTATTAAATCTATACCAGTTAGAATATACGACAAAAATACTTATAATTGGGATGAAAATCGATGCTCAGTGAGGGGTTAACGCAGTAATTAACAAATATCTAATGATTGCCGTTGTTTTCTTACATAAATGTATCGATGTGAATTATACATCGGTATGTTTTTTATTATTTCAAAATTTTTCTGATGAGCTTAATGAACCTAATGAGGACAAAGGCAAACCGTTTAGATTTGTAAGGTCATATAATAATTATGTAAAGTATCACCAAGACTAAATCATGCGGCTCTTCGTTTAGTGCGTCTGAGAAAAATCGACTTTTAATGAAAGAAAACTTTCTGACGGATTAATTGAAAACTGATGTCAAACCAGTAAAGACACAATATCCTGCACTAAAAAGAAAAAAAAATAGGTTGTGATATATCGGGTTTCTTAAAAAAAACGTCCCCAACTTTGACGCTAAATATCTCAGCTGCTGATGAGCCGATCTCTTTCAAAATTTTCACAGATTTACTTCAACATGTTCTTGTCAGACACTGAAAATATGAAAGTCATCGAATAAAAATTGTACAAGAGATGCCACGAACAAAATAGCATGTCAAAAACATGGGTTCTGAACATGTCCCAGATTGGGGACATTTGGACATTTTCCCGGGAACACAAACTGAGTTTTAGGTCTGAAAAAAGTGTCCACTGCCTGCAATGACTCTTTAATCTGGGCCACAATTTAAGTTTGTATTAAAAATCAAAATGCGGTGACATGGTCATTTCTTTGTGCGTTATCGGGGAAATTTCAGAAAACCAATTGAATACCCAGGTATTATATTGTGTACTTACTAACCCTCGAATTTAATATCTTAAGGGAGAATATGCCAAAGGAAAATTTGTGGATTATGCCTTTCTAGTACTTCAAAAAGCTATTTGCATATATTCATTCAAGAAACAAATCGACCCTCGAAAATGCCGAACGTTTACCTGAAGCAAAACACAGTGACATAGCTAGACAACCAACCCCACCCACCCCTATTATTAATATCTGTCGGTTGAAAAAGTGCCGTCGGTAAAGTTGAGACGACTGGCCGCAGGAATAAACATAAAAAATATTCAAAATATAGCTTCAAATAGCCTTCCTGTAGTGTATCAAATAGCTAAGATAGCTTGCTAGGCAAGGTAATATACGCCCACTGGCAGCTTTGTTTGAAAAGAACATTTGGCTGAAAACAGCAACCATCACAATCATGAAATATTCAAATTGTAAGTTTCATCAAAATCCATAAAGAATTGTCATTCTCCTACACAAACAAAAAATGAAAATACTGTCTTTCCAATCAAAATAATGGGGCACCTTGATCGTTTTGTCTCTCCACGATAAACGAGTCAAAGTGGTTCTCGTGTTTATAGGCCTTTAGCGGGTAGTCTCTAGAAAGTGTTCTTATTCTATCCCTTGTCAGGGGCGGATCCAGGATTTAGAGAAGGGGGGGGGGGGGGGGGGGGGCTCTGAAATATAACATGCTTCAAATTCAACGACAAATTTTTAGAGGGTTCTGACATCAGTCAGCCAAAAATAGGTGCCGGGGTGGGGGTGGGGAGCCCCAGCTTATCGAGATCATAGATTCAAACATGTCAAACTAAACAAAACACCCTAAGATAGTATTTGAATTTTAATAAGATTTTCACGTTTGTTGAAATCAAAAATACCCTACAGGGCAAAATACGAAAAAATAAGAAAAATAACGAGTGCGTTATTTAATAAGTAGCCTATACTTATTACGTACATCAACTCGTGACCTGAAATGGTGAGTGCCTTATTTGGAGAATGAATTTTTGGCAGCTATTGCACAGTATATACTGACGCAATCAGTTTCTGTATGGGCTTCAACCCTGCGCCAGTGCCTTCTGTTGAATAGTAACTTGTTGCTTTCAACCACCCTAACCACTCAACTCTCTTGTCGGTGTAGTGAAATCAAACCATGACGGACCAATGCGAGTTCAGAAGGTTCTTATTTTTTCACTTAACGTAATCCCTCTTTATTCTTTCAAAAAACTTGAAATTATGTGTAGGCCTACAAATAATTCATATTCAAATCATGTTTGCCTGCTTTTTCCAAATTTTTTTCTGTTGATGATATAAATTTTTCTTGCCCTGCACTATTTTTTTGTAAGTCTGAAGTTTGCTGACTCTATTCCCAGCCTTTAATTTTAAAACAACAATATAAAGGGCCCGACAAGTCATTATATATAATATGGCAGTCTATTTATTAATTCCATTATGAATTCCTTTGAATGCCATTAAAGAGGAATGTTCACCATTTTCGAGGATTGATTCGGGCCTTGAATTTATGTAAATAAACTTAAAATTTACTGAACTTCCCAAAAATCGCACAATCCCTTTAATTATACCCATACCTTAACAGTTATCTTTCATTTTCTTCATTTGTCTTTTCTATATAAGTCATAACTTAAATTTTGAGTGAGAGTTTGAAACATTATTACAGATTACATTAGCTAAAAAAACTCCAGCTTCTGAGACTAATTTTTTTTTGATCGAGTGAACATATCCCTTTAAATAAATAAAAAACATAAAACATAAATATTTAAAATATTTATTTTTTTCAAGGAATGACATTTATCACCTTCGGCTTATCTTCTTTATCCCCTTTACCACCGCGTTTCTTCATCGGCTTACCACCACCATTTTTGAAAAACCTGAAGAAATAAAAAGAAATATGAATAAAGAAGCTTTGCTCCATACCTTAGAACAATTTGATCACCCCTTTAAAAACAAACTACCAAATACCAAAATCAATAATAAAAAAATCAAAATTCTTGAACTTGGTCAATAAAAGTTCCCATTCATTAGGCAACTAAATCTGGTGTCATGAACATACAACAGATTACCTGTATAAACTGATAAACTAAAAAAATATTTCAGCTTTTTTCAATAATAACCTGAAATTCCGTGGGATTATTTTTTTAGTTTATTTGATGCTGTTTGTTTACTTTGGACACCGTTCATGAATATATAGGCTACTCTTATTGACCCAATTTTGTGTTTATTCTAAAGAGCTGGTTTTGCTTCAATATGAGTAGTCTACGTAAGAATGGTTTTCATTATCTATTTATAGAGATGGTTGGAGAAAAAGATGATGTCTCTCTATTACCGAAATGATGAATAATTACTGCTTTTCAGAATTACATAATGAGTGATGAGTGACCACTGGCATTATCTACCGGAAGCTACTATTGAAATCTATGCAGATGACTGTTAGTGACGTCATAAAACGCGTTAGTTTTAGTGGAATTGCAAGAACCACAAACGTCGAAATGAAAATTGGAATCGCGCAAATTGATGCTATCAGTGTCTCCGATACACCTACACAGTTCAGAAACCCACTTTACAATCCCTTTAACGTATTCATTTTTAAATACATTTGTATAATTTGTTAAGGAGCTAGACGCAATCAGACAATTTTGATATAAAGAGTGTTTTATAGAACCTTTTCTTTTATCTTAAAGAGTTATTATTTTAAAGATTTTTGACACCTACCTTCTCGACTCATATAAATCAAATGGTATTTTATGTACTTGGTTGGTAAGTTTCTCCAATTTATAAGTCAGAAATTTTATATGCTGGAGAAGTTGCTGACAAGGATTTTTGGAACCCCATCGTCCGACATCCCCTTTTTTGTCAGCCATTGTTCCTTGGCCAAAAACAGCCTGTGCACCTGAAATATATAAATTATATTCCGGACCATCATTTCTAATTAACAGTTTACTCCCAGTACTCATAATCCCAATTACTCACAATCCCAGTTACTCATAATCCCAATTACATATCATTCCCATTACTCCAATCCCATTACTCATAATCCCATTACTCACAATCCCATTACTCATAATTCCCATTACTCATAATCCCATTACTCATAATCCCAGTCCTCATAATTCCCATTACTCCAATCCCATTACTCATAATCCCATTACTCACAATCCCATTACTTACAATCCCATTACTCACAATCCCATTACTCATAATTCCCATTACTCACAATCCCAGTTACTCATAATCCCAATTACACATCATTCCCATTACTCCAATCCCATTACTCATAATCCCATTACTCACAATCCCATTACTCATAATTCCCATTACTCATAATCCCATTACTCATAATCCCAGTCCTCATAATTCCCATTACTCCAATCCCATTACTCATAATCCCATTACTCACAATCCCATTACTTACAATCCCATTACTCACAATCCCATTACTCATAATTCCCATTACTCACAATCCCAGTTACTCATAATCCCAATTACACATCATTCCCATTACTCCAATCCCATTACTCATAATCCCATTACTCACAATCCCATTACTCATAATTCCCATTACTCATAATCCCATTACTCATAATCCCAGTCCTCATAATTCCCATTACTCCAATCCCATTACTCATAATCCCATTACTCACAATCCCATTACTTACAATCCCATTACTCATAATCCCAGTACTCATAATCCCAGTTACTCATAATCCCAATTACTCATAAATCCCATTACTCATAATCCCAGTACTCATAATGCCAGTTCATCAAAATGATATCACTTATAAAAAAGGCCGAACTGCAAGAAGTAGAATTGATATCATTCGAAAAGGCAAAGTGCAATTTATTTAATACAGTTACACAAATTTTGCCATTTTGATATTCTACACTATAGAGATAGAAATACGAATATTAAATAACGGAACACAATTTTATGGTATGCTACTCCTTATAGTTTAATTACACACAACGTTTCAACAATCTACAATGTAGATAGGAGTAGTATACCATAAAATTGTTTTCCGTTATTTAATGTGATCTCTACCCCTAAATGTCGCTTAAAGATTAAATATAATTAGTAACGAATATTCTATCAAAGCACATGAACCACCACCAATTTTTATACAAATTATACTCACATATTACTGCCAAGACCAAAACCAAAAGATTTTTTGAGATTGTCATTTTGCTGAAAAGAAAAACGATTTCTGTAGATATCAAAATCATTCAGCCGAATATTACAATTTTCAATAACTGCATGTATAGGCCCAGTTTCATCAAGATAGTCACATAACTGAAGCCTCCAATGGCGTCGCGGGCCACTATTTGAGAAGGTCTGATCTAAGGTCACATTTTTTACCTTAATTTCAACAAATATTTGAGTTCCATATACATTTATTCTAAAATTCCCAAAGTAACCCGTAAAAGTTTCTCTTAATGGAAGCCTTGCTCGAACACTATACCATCCGTGCAGTTCTAGTACTTCTGAAGACTATTTACATGCATGTAGCCCCTATATTCAAGACACCAAAACAACCACCGAAAATGCCCCATTAACAAGACAGGTAATTAAAGGGGAATGTTCAGAACTGCACAAAAATATATCTTTACCTAAACATTTATCTTTCATTTTCTGTATATGTGTTTTCTATATAAGGCATAGTTTAACTAAACGCGAGTCGTATTTTTAACTTTCAAATGCTCATAATTATGGCTACACAGGGATTTGAAGGCTTATATTTCCAAGGAGAGTTGTGAACATTATTATGGATTAGAGCTTAACTAAAAAAATTCAGGTCCCGAGACAAAAATTGTATTTGTCGAACAGTTAGTGAACATATCTCTTTAAAGTATACAAAAAATCTTAGCATAAACATAAAGATGATTACATGAATCTTAATTTCAAATACTCAATAAAATTTTTTGTCATAATCTTACCTTTTAAGCCTACAGCAGAAAATAAAGCAGCAAGATACAAGGATGACAAAGAGAATTGTGTGCTGCATATCGATAAAAGAGGTGCTTTTATAGCAAAAGACAGAATGATATTCAAGATTAAAATCAAATTAAAGCATGCCTTGCAGCATATTATGCAAAATTGTATTTATTGGATCTTTTTTTCTTTGTGATGACGATTAAAGATTTTTAGGAGGGGGGGGGGGGGGGGGGTGGATGTGGTACAACTTTTGAAATTCCAAATATGGAAAAGCCAAAGACGCAAGCCACAAGAAGGTTTAAGGGTTTCTCCCCGAGTAAAAGTGAAAAAAATGCCACCTCAAAACTTTGAAAATCGATTTAATGTCCAACGGATCATTAGCATAATCTAAAATTTATGTCGATATTTAGGGTACTTGTTAGTATCTTTCTGTCAAGTTTCAAATCGATAGCTTAAGGCGAAGGGTTTACTAGTCATTGTAGTATTGTGTCATGCAAGCAACGATAAGATCGATAAGATCGTAGACCGTTGCTAAATAAACGTGTGGTCTTGGTGGTATTATGGAAAAGTTGTGAATCTAGAAACCATTGATATTGATAGCATTTTAATATTATGACGGCACTCACAAGTAAGGGCTATTTCAGCGATTCTATTTCTGTGCTGAATTTCTGAAGAAAAAAAATATGTAAACCTTCGTAGAAGCAGTGCCTCGACTAACACTGTGACTAGGCGGCATCGCTGCCGCCCAGTGGCGGTATTCTGCCGCCCAGTGAACACTAAAGTCAGCCGCGGTCGGCAGTCCTATATTGTTAAAATATCGCTAGCAATCGAAATTCTAAACATAAGTAACATAACATAACAGAAATAAGGATAATATGTTGTTGCAGAATAATTCTTCTATTGTTTTTTTCGCCGTGTTTAGTTTCAAATAAATATCAAATATCGCCGCATTTCATAGAGACTATTTGATGTCTGTTTCACTGATTGTATTTCCGGCGATCTAGTTTTCAACTTCGCCTGTTCAATTAACTGCCGCCCAGTAACAATTCCTTAGACGAGGCACTGCGTAGAAGATTGAGAATTTCATACACATATTACAAATGACAGATTGTAAATGAAAAATTGCCCTTTGAACTTGGAGTTTTTAAAATTATGAATGGTTAATTAAAACATACCAAAATCGCCATAAAGAGGCATGAATCATGCAAGTGAAAAATAGATTGAGCAGTTTTGATTGAGATATAAGTATAAGTAATTTGAAATAGCATGATATGTGTTATTTATTTTCTTTCAAATCTTAAAATTTGTCATTATTAGCATAACCATTAAGTACACATTAAGTGTACAGAATATGTATTATAATGAGATTTATATGAATGATAACAGTTTAGAAGTTTATTACTAAGCTATAGGGCAGGTTATTATTAAAACCTACATATTGAGTTAGGTTTAACAAAATGAAAAGAGAGGGTCACAGTCAACCAAATTCTTGGGGGCAGTTTAAGTTCACCCCCATGAATATCCATGCTGCAGGGCAGAGATATATTGTGTCTGTTTCAAGAAATAAAATAAGAGAGTTATAAAACGCTCATCCCCTTAAGTTATTCTGTTTGTACACTTTTCACCGAAAGTTTTTCTGTTATAATGTTAATTTAGTCAATAAGCTATAGATAACATCACTAATACTAATATATAGTTAGTTTATTAAAATATTAAAGACTTGTGGTTATAAACTTATTAATCAGCTGATAATGATCAAATTCATCTTTAATAAGGACTATTTTTATTACTATAGTTATCTCAAAATTCAAAAGACTGCATTTATAAACGATTAGTGAACGGTTAGGTGACGAGTGTTTTCCATGGGTAGCAATTTTTATATTTTAAAAGAAAATGTTCCTTAGTTGACATTGCCAAAGCTCAGTGAGCTAGACACTTGCTGGCTAACCTGAAGGTCTAATTAAGGCTCAATCCTGACAGTGATCCAGATGAAACTTTCTGATTTTTCAACCCGGTTTCCGGATATTGATGCAGGTCGGAGGGGCATGACATGAGAATGGCCGCGTATGCTACAGGCTGTGCACGTTAAAGATCCCTCGACAGTTGGAAATTAAAAATAAGAGTAGGCAAATATAGCTGTCCAGTCACACTGCATGGGGTTTGCCTGTCCCCCAATAGCCCATAGGGGGGGGGGGGGGGGGGGGGGGTTAATGAACAAGGGTAATAACTCATAAAATATATTTTTGCTACGTTTCTGGTTTTCCATAATTTTCAAAAGCAAGGGCAATGACCAATGAAATATGTTCCCATTAGTTTGATTTTCAATAGGGTTCATCCTTGGGTGATTACAAACACTCACAGCAAGTTTCATCAAAATCCATCAAGAAACCAGCTCTCTATCGTGTCCAAAACTTTGTTAAGAGCTAAAAAATTAACGTGTTTTTAACAACAAGGGCAATAACTCATCAAATATTTTTCGATGTTTCTGATGTTCAATAGGGTTTATCCCAAGGTCAATACAAACAATCATATCGAGTGTCCCAATACAAACGTCCCCAAGTTTGACGGGAAGTATCTCAGCTGCTGGTGAACCGATCTCTTTCAAATTTCTCATAGATTTCCTGGATCCGCCCCCGTTATTGATATCCGTCGGTAAAGTTGAGCCGACCGACCGCAGACATAAACATACAAAAAAATACAAAAATATAGCTTCAAATAGCCTTCCTGCATTGTTTCAAATAGCTAAAGCCTTGAAGTTCCCGGGGGTCTTGGTGTGAGTGTTTGAAATCACCCAAGGATAAAGCCTTTAAAGTTGTGATAAATGTGATAAATGAAGGGAGTGAGCCGAAATGTTACATTTCACTGCTTACAGCTATTCAAGGGAGACAACTATGAGGGTCTCTCATAGGTCCGCGCTCGCTACAAGCGTTCACTATGACAAGTGGTAAAATTGCTTTTGTACTTCAAAATTAGGTCTTTCCGGTCTTCCTACGGACTGAATTAATTATTTTGGCTCTTTGAATTTACTTCTGGGGTTCAAAGCCTAATTTCAATTTTAGAACAATGTTGAATTAACCCGCGTTTACTACAGTTAAAATGGTGTGAGTGTTTGTAATCACCCAAGGATTAAGCCTATTGAAAATAAGAGCAATTAACAACATTTACTATGAATTATTGCCCTCGTTCTTGAATTGTTTGTGGACCCGATAGAGATTTCTTGATGGATTTTGATGAAACTTGGTGTGAGTGTTTGTTATCACCCAAGGATGAAGCCTATTAAGTTAATCCACTTGAAAAAACATAATGTTAACAAAACCCGTGTAATATAAAAAATGTCACTCTCAGAATCTTTCATTTACTGATAACATTTACTTATTAAACCTAAAAAAATTGTGTTTTGCGTTTCAGTATCGAATATTTTTATCGGGGCTGCAAGTGCCTGAAATATATCTAGATCGCACCCACAACAGTCTTAATTTTCAAAATTTTCCATGAAAGGACCCCCGTATTCCCTCGTTCCTCCTCTTCGACGCGGTGTTCCACGGTCGAAGTGCTCCAGAGGTTTTACATGTGCATCAGTACATTCATGCATTGTGATCCATACCTGAACAGAATACCTTAGGGGTGTGGGTTGGGACCATGAGTTGCAGGAAAAGCGCAGTTTTCCTTGGAGCGCCAAAAAGGGTTTGTGCCCCCAGTCAATTTGGAGCCACCACGCCACTGCCGGAAAGGGTCTGTCTAAGTAGCTATCAGAGGCTGGGAATAGAGACCGCAAGTTTCGGACTACATAGTGTAGTGGATAATCATTATAATTTCAATATTAATGATCAGTAATGGAACTAAAGTCGTCATCACTGCCAGCCAATAAACTTCAAGTTCACCGTGTATATTTAATATATTTACAATCTATATACATCACACGGAATATCTTTATTGTGGAGATTATCTTATTTTATACTAAAAGTATCACTATAACTAAACAGACGTGTTCTACGACAGTTCTGTTGTATATGAAATGAGATTTTTGTTTTAAAACGCTTTGGATTAATACCATTTAAAAGATATGATAATACAGTATTTTTGGATATTTTTTAAGATTTAATTTATCACTATTTGGAAATTGTGACTTTTTATATCGTGACTTTTAAATTGTGACTTAAAATCGTGACTTAAAATCGTGACATTTAAATCGTGACTTAAAATTGTGACTTTTAAATTGTGACATAAAATCGTGACTTTTAGATTGTGACTTAAAAACGTGACTTTTAAATCGTGACTTAAAATTGTGACTTCAAATCGTGACTTTTATATCGTGACTTGAAATTTTGATTTTTTATCATGACTTAAAATCATGATCATAAAGTATCACAATTGAATTAGGAACTGCTTTGAATTGCCAGGATAGCTGATAACTTATCATGTGTATATAAAACAGGTGTAGTAACCTATTATTATGTGAAAATACCCAATAAAACAATGGGGTTCAATCTATTTGTGTTCTGTGCTCTGTGTGCAGTGACGAGTGTGACACATGTGGCGTGTGTAACAGAAATTAAAATTGGAACCCTGTTGATATCTGGACATCACGCACCTTACACAATGGAAAGAGTTGGCCCAGCACTGGATGTAGCTTTTGATGAAATCAACTCGAATATACTGAATGACAGTTTTAGATTGGTGCAAGTGAAAGTAGCTTATGATAATATTTGTAATGCACGTTACGCTACAGGTTAGTTTATTACCATTCTCTATATCTGTTTCCTAATCGGTGTATTATTTTTGTTTTTTGCACTGAGCACATAGAGTTAATTTTAAAGATATTACAAATTAAAAAACAAATTATGTTATAAACAATATCATATTCAATAAAATGAAAAAAAAAATATGTCTATTGTTTAATATCAAAATTAAAAAAAAAAGCAATCGCTTCCTATAATGGAAACAATGCTTGGAATTTTAGGAAAATATGCGGGTATAGAGAGTCATGTGATCAATAGATTTTAAACTGGTTCTTAAATTCGTGGTGATCAATATTAAATTCTTCGCGACTATTATTTGTTTTGTATGTATTTGCATGTGAAGGTACATTTGTGTATATTTTTTGGTATTCTACTTGACAGGTCTGGCATCTAAACTGTACTATGAAGACGAGATTGTTGCCTTGATTGGACCAGCCTGTTCCTATGCTTTAGATGGTGTCGCCAGATTAGCAGGATTTTGGAATATTCCAATTGTTACAGGTAAAGGTCAATACATGGACATAAAAACAGCATAATGACATACACAGGCCCGTAAGGTATATTGGGTAGTCGTATAATGTTATGCCCCTAAAAATAAACTACTCCACTTACCCTCCCAACACCCCAAAAATTCTTACAGCAAAATCTGTTAATGCTATCATCACTGATATTTCCCTCCCTAGAAATTACTTACTCCCTGAAGATTCTAGTATATCTACGACCCCGTGCAAAATTAATTGAAATTAAATGGAAATGTTCAGCATTTTCGAGAATAGATTTGAGTATCTATATTTAAATAGTCTTCAGATTTACTGCAACTACTTAAAAATCCCACAATCACTTTAATTATACCTGTACCTTAACAGTTATGTATCATTTTCTGTATATGTGTTTTCTACATAAATCATAGTTTGACTAAACGACGAGTCGTATTTTTTACTTTCATAACACTGATATTTTTTTATACACGGGGATTTGAAGAGGGAGAGTTTTTTTTTTATATAGATTAGATTAGCTAAAGAATTCCAGGTTCTGAGACTAACTGGTCGAACGGTTAGTGAACATATCCCTTTAAACAATATCAATATTTACAAGTAACGGCGAAAACATGTATATAAGATAAGAATTACATTACAATAAAGAAAATTAAAATAAGCAACGATACAAATCGCCATCAATATCATTAGACTGATTGAGGTCCAGTGGGTGAAATGATATCGTCTTTATTACATCCTGTTAGCCATCTAAAAACATTCAACATAATGAATATTTAATATAGTTTTAAAAGAGAATATCACTAATATGCCATGTTTGATGAATTGATGTTTATATCAGTTATCAACTCCATCAAATGAGATTTATTTAAGGAACATACGCTTTGATATATTATATGAAACGTTTAGGAATCTTTAAAAACGCAGGTTGATTTACACGCATTATGATCCCAGAAATCAAACAATGCTAATTGATATTTCAAATACTAATGTATTATGACGTTTAAAATCTATATTTAATGACAAAATACTAGTTCATCCTTATCCTTCTTTCTATTCATGTAAATTGTGAATTTGTTTCCTAAACACAGAAATGTTAAAATAATCGGTGATAAGGTACTCCCTAATATGTCCCAATCGTTAGTGTTCAAAAATAGAAAAGAGCTTTGAAGTTTTGTATTGATTCATGTAGAAAATGACGATGATAAGTTAACTATTTTATTAAAATCGAAATAATACTGATTGTAAATGTTTAATTAATTGTTAACTTAGTCAATTCAATTGTTAGATTCACCGAATGGATACTGGCAAATATATGTTGTTTATTAAAGTAGATTTAACCTTATCTCAATATAACAAATATTCAACTGTCCGTGAGTGGCCATGTCGTTTGAATATATGTTCCGATGCTTTTTTGCCGAAGATCCTTGGTTCAATCCCGAGATTGAGAGATCGAGATAAGACCTTCAAATCGTTCAACTTGTTTCACAGATAGTGCTGCAGGTTGGAGAGACTGTCGTGGAAAGCGTCTAGTCATTCGGATCGGACAATGAACGGAGACACCAAAAACACCTTGAAATTCAAAATAATAGTAGGTTTATCCAGCTATCGTAGCGAAATTTGTACTTTTGGAAACTTCCCCTTTAAGGAAGTCTTGGTAGTGTACTAAATATCGGTATTTTGAAGGAGCAATCTGATTTTAAAGAAGGTTTGGAAAGTAAGGTTCCAGAATTCATGAACACTATAGACTAAAATCTTTTAATACCTTAACGTTTTAAAGTCGTTATGGGTTTGGTTGGTGTTTAACAACTTTACTGATGTACGGATCTAAGCAAAAATATCGCTGACTAATATATGTACCGTAGATAATTGAGTACAGTATATGTAATTTTTGATTAATTGTATCAATAGATTAACTGTAATATATAAAACACATTCTATTAAACCTAGGCATTATGACAGCTTGGCAACTATAATGAATGATTTCCGTCAATGTCTTTCATCAGGTGTTAGAATCATATTAAGAGTAGTTTTTGCTCGGATTGTTTCATTAGATGCTTTAATGTCTATAATCTACTTATTGGCTTAGTGATGGACACAATCGGTATAAAGAATCAGAATATTAATTATAGTGTTATAATGTGTCATATTTATATAAGATACTCTCGTATAGAAGCACTGGGCTAAGTCACGAGTAGAAAATATATGGATTTCAGCATAAAAAATAGTCTTCTAACGTACTAGAACTTCAAAAATCGAACAATCCCTTCCTATATACCTTAAACTAAACATTAATCATTCTTTCTATACGTCATAGTTTCACTAAAATTCGAGTCGTATTTTTGACTTTCAACCTATCATAAGTTTGGATACACGTGGTTTTAAAGGCTTAAATTCCCTTTCTGAGACTATCGTGTGCTTAGTCAAACAGTTAGTTTAATGTTCCCCTTAATACAGAATATTTCTGAAGGGTATTCATAGAATTGCTACCCTTATGGCTATATTTTATGGGAACTCAAAGCATCCAAAATGAGACTAGAATGACAAGAAACACATGTAACCTTTTGTGATAATACCAATATTTAGATATCAAACCAGCATGGTTAGAAACACAACAAAGTACATGAGCTGGTCATTGGCCAATCCTCTTGGCATTGGTCTTTCCCAAACATGTACCCATTTACATGGTATACTATAATTCTGCTTTAATTTGTCATCGCTTTCAATTGAAATAGAAACGTTTTATATTTAGGTTTAGGGGATGGAGGTCTGTTTAAAAATAAAACAGATTACCCAACTTTAACCAGGTTTTCGTACTGCCAGTGTCGGATGAGGAAGGTATTTGGTAGTGTATTTAAACAGTTTAACTGGACCGATATTGTGGTTATCTACGATGTGAATGATGGACATACCGATGTTCTAGGGACCACACTGAAAGAAGGATTACAAAAGGGTGGCATATTTCCCTTTATGATACCTTATTATGGGAAAGAAAAGAATAATTTCAGTTCAATTTTACAACAAGCTTCAGATCAGGCAAGAAGTAAGTGTTTCTTCAAGTATATTTTGTTGAACTTTATTTGATACAAAAAAAGCCGGATTTATTAAATTTATCAAAATTTTGTAAAATATATTTACGCATTTTAAGAGCATTTCTGATAGCTGTATATATTAATATTCTTAAATCATCAAGAATTAAAGAAGAAACATGTCGGATTATGCAGAATGCCGTAGTACTCAGATGTCGTAGTACTCAGATGTCGTAGTACTCAGATGTCGTAGTACTCAGATGTCGTAGTACTCAGATGTCTTACACAGGGTATATTGTAAAATGATGACTAGTGTCAGATCCATTATAGAGGGTTATTTATCACCCAATAAGGTATTCTACAGTAGATATCGCTTGTATGATAAAAAGCAGTATCTACTGCACTATATCTACTAGGAGATACTGCTTTTCTGAATCATTGATTGGCCAATATGGTCACGTGATAAACAATTCGCCCAATGACGTCTTAATAACAATGACGTCATATTGATTTCGCCCTTCGAAAGTTCTTTCAGTTCACCCCTCGAAAGTTGTTGTTTCGCATATTTCGATTTTAGAATATGATGTTGATATATCTGATATCAAAAGACACTCGGGTGAGATTCTCTATATAGGCAACTTGATACCTATCGAAGATGGGACAATTAATAATAATTAAAATGTATCTGGATAGTTTCATTTCCAAATATTTTTATGTTTCAGTCATAGTACTAATAGTACCCGGGGAGTCTTTGAGGCAGTATTTACTGGCAGCTCATGGACTTGGTTATACCAATGGTGATTATGTCTTCTTTGATGTGGAACTATTCTCATTTCCTGGAGAATACTGGGGAAACCATGACTGGAGACGAGGCGATGACAAAGACTCTGAAGCGAGAACAGCCTTTGAATCAGTATTAAGAGTATCTTGGCAAGAACCATCGGGAATGGAATGGACGAACTTCTCTTGTAATGTTAAAGAAACGGCTTTGAGGAAATATAATTACAGTTTTGGTGATGAAAAGGTTTGTTGAATGCCGAAAGGATTCTTTTCAGTTATCCCAAACGAATATCCTGTACACCAGCAAGCAGATTTGTTCACAATTTTTAACAAACTACAGATGTATGCATTTGAGGTTTTTCATTCATTCACCTTTTCTGAATTGCATCTGACGTATGTATCACCTAATACACAAGACGACACTGAAACAAAGAGCGATAGACTCGTGGTCATTCTTGGTAGATTGAATAAGTAGTGAACGTAACAAGTTTGGACACAGCACCTTCCTTAAAGCGGTACTACCTCTTAGAATGAACACAAAAATAAACCCATAAAACTATGTAATTGTCCATACAATTACAGATTATTATTGATAAATGCCTTAATTTGGATTAAGGGATTTATTAATTTAAATATAGTTTTCTTGATTTTTAAAATTAGTTAGGTAATCTGTTTTATAGTTATGCCACTAGGTTTGTCCCCTAATGAATATATACTCTTATTGACCAAGTTTGAAAATTTTTTTGTGTTCATTCTAAGAGGTAGTATCTTAAGATAGATATATCTTTTTTCTTTAGGTGAATTTCTTTGTGGGGTCGTTCCACGATGCAGCAGTACGACTAGGGCTAGCTATAAATGAGACATTGAGTACTGGAGGTGATTTATCTGATGGTAAAACTATCACCAGACTAATGTGGAGCAAAACTTTACCAGGTAAGACTTATAACGGTGTTTAAAAAAACTTTTTTGCGAATATGTTAGATCTGAAGGTTTAAAATGGCTTTTTGAGACAATAAACAACCAGTTTGGCAGCATAATTGTGATTTGTGAAGCCCGTATAAAGAAAAGTTGAGTATTCAGTTGATATCCGGAGGGGAAATGCAGATGAAGTCATTAAAAAGTCGTCAGATTTATTTTCGATTGTGGCTGGCCATCCATTTTTTTTATAGAAGGACTGCCCCCATGAAGCTACGGACATGACACAATCAAACGAAAATATTGCCGAGTTCTGTTATCTATGGAAAGAGGGATGGCCCTTTAATGTTTTACTGTTTTAAAATAAGAATGATTGTAAATGTCTTCTAGGTGTAACCGGGCCAGTAATTATTGATGATAATGGAGACAGAGATACAGATTTCGCTATTTTAGACATGGATCCAGTCGATGGTGACTTCAAGGTATAATGTTTTTTTTTTAGCAATATATAATTATTTTTCCAGGAGAATGTAATTTCATAAAGAGGGGATACGATATCGGGTAACTGATGTAGTAGAAAAAAGAAAAAGCGAATTTTATCTATTGCATTCGCTGCTTCATTTTTTTGACAATCCTAATTAAGCTTAATTGATAGTATCCACAATCTGGCTTGATTACACAGTATCCACAATCCGACCTTCCAGAACACCCGATATCACCTTGCAAATGGATATGACCTGTATGAAAATATTAGCATTGCAGGTCCACATGGCTACTACGTTTTACGGTTTTTTCCGTGTGTTGGATATATTTGTTTACACAATAATGAATCCTCGGACAAGGTACCGAACAAGTGCCCTTGTGATGATTCTTGGTAATTTATTGATAGGTGGTCGCCAACTACTGGGGAGCGAGTCCTGGTTATAATGCGGTTGATCATCGTACTTATCACTGGCCTGGTAGAAATACACCTCCACCAAACACTCCTCGATGTGGATTTACTGGTACAAATCCAGTCTGTAAAGAACCAGGTATTGCATATTGGTCTTCAACCCTTTTTATCCATTACCCCTTTTACAGTTTCTGATCGAATGCATTATACCCATTCCTCCTATCAATTCTCGCTATTTCATAAGCCTTATAATATTTTTTTCATTTTCATTTTGAAGAATACAGTCTGATTGAAAGACTAAACCATAACGTTCAATTGTATGCTGCAGACACCCATTACTCATGAAAAATGGAACACATTAACCCATTGTAAAAACCTGAGGCAGAAATTTTCTTATTTTTAACTAGCATTAAATTCTATGCTACAGAACAAAGGTTCTAATGGCGTGGAAGGAGGCTTCGTGACAATTAGCCATTCATAGTTAGATCTGCTCCACTCTGACACTATATTTCATTACACATATTTTGAGATTTTCCATTAACACCAATCAAAGGTCTACAACTATAATGGCAACATCAAAGGCTTAATAATGATAATAATGATATTAATAATAATAATAATAATTTCTTTATTTTACATGGGTCAGAATTAGGCCCAATACCAAGTGATACGGTCCTGTCTCACACCCAGCCCATGGGGACAAACATAGATAAAATAAAAAAAATAAATGATAAGAACAATTTAACAAGAGCTGAAGAACAGATCCTCAAAACGTAACCCGAAATCCAAAATTACTGCTTAAAAGTATTGTAGCAGCAATTGAGCTATTCACACGAGGAATCATATCAATCATACATGAAGAGGAAAACAATTATTCTATAAACAGCGAAGTAATAAGTCCAATTATCATCTTTACATTTGATAGAAATCGGAATTTTTATCTTCAATCGTCTTTCACAGATCAATTTCAATCTATAACGATTCTCTTTTCAAGAAAATAACTTCAACGACATTTTTAATGTCGGGCATGGAAATTCTTATCAATTTAGATAAACCAAATTTAAGATGGATTACGGCCATAAATAACATACCGATCAATGGAAAACAAAGCACTGCCTGGTACAATATCGATTAAATGAATCTTGTTTATAAAATCAAAATACATGTAGGTTCAAATCTGAAAAAAAGCATAAGAAAAATCGAACAGACCTCATCTCCATACCAAAACTCCTCGGATTTCGTCAACTCGATTTCAGATTCACGACATTATCGTATGAAGATAAGAATAAAGATTTGATGGAAAAAAATAAAATTTTATTGGCCCAAAAGTGGGGGGGGGGGGGGGCGAGGGCTCCGCTTCCGGTCTCCGCCGCTGCCAAATTACTCCCTCCGCTATTTGAGGACTTGAAAAATATCTGTTCACTATAAACATGACAGATCTTATAAAAATGTTGAAACCGTGCTATTCACTTCAATGTATATTGATCGCTATACTATCACTTACAATCACTTTATTTACATGTAATCTTGGTTTATGTGGGAATCGCTGCACATTTTGTAATCTGTCTAATGATTGATGTACTTCATAAATAATTGAATGAATGAAATTCTACTTTTTACTTCGACAACCTTCATAAGATTAAAAAGTTTTTTCTATTTATGAATTTTTAAAGCATCAGAAATTATTGGTTATTAAGACATTAAGTACAATAGAACTGCTTCCATATTCGCAATTAAAGTTGGTTCTGAAACTCGTAGAACAGGCACACTTTTTGACAGGATTTGGTGAAATTTGGTGCGTTTGTTATCACCCAAGGCAAGAACGCTGTTGAATAGTAACTTGTTGCTTTCAATCACCCTAATCAATAGTAGCTATGTTTAATATCTGTAATTATAATTTTATAACAGTTAATTACGATGGTATCTAATGAAAGTATATTGTTACCTTAGTTTATTGTCAGATCAAATCCGAATTACAATAATCTTATATTTCAGATACAAGTGAAAAGTTCATCTGGACGATAATAGCAGTGTTTGTGTTTATTATAACATGTTTAATTGCTGGTTTCTTTGTGTACAGGTAAGGGTATCTTCTGACTGGTATTAACTATATCATTCTGATCAACAGAGAAATTCTACCTATCTGCGACACATACGGAGCTAGGAAATATGCGAAGTTTCGTATGTAACTATATGAGCTGTTTTAATTACACAGGAAATCATATCGATAACATGGAATATACACAGAATAAATCATAATTATCAAAAACAGTTCATTGGCCTTGGTACAAATGCCATAGATAGAGTCTGACGAACGGTTCTCCGTGAAAGTTACGATGACGGTCTGCTACAGAATATGGTTTACGGAACCTGCCGAGGGTTGCCGATTGAGAGATTGGTCGAACCATGTTAACGGAAGCCCCACCGTCATAAAAGAAAATTCATGATATAAAAAGCATTTAAACTTAAACAGGCCTTGACTCGTCTAGTTAAGCCACTGTTCGTTGTTTTCCATTTACTTCAAGGACACGTTTATGTTAATCCTTAACAAAGGGGGGGGGGGGGGCATTTTAATTATTGAGAAATAAGAAATGTGAAAGATGGGGGAGTGGGGATATCATATGGGGGCCCAATTTACGATCCATTCCCTCTTATATTTTTCATTTTCAATTCAAACTACACAATTTTTCCCTTACCTTGAATATTTGATTGGAAGGTTGATATTGACTGTGTTTCAGGCGTTATAAATGGGAGCAGGATTTAACCAATATGGCATGGCGAGTTCATTATGATGATATTAGATTTAAATTATTTGATGGTATCAGTAGTAAAACATCAATGGTATGAAAACCACTAATATCACAATATTCAGCATTTGTCTTTTTTTCTTACAAATTACTAACAGGACAAAAAGGCACTCTCTTTGACTCTCGTATACAGCAAAATGTTGATGTGTCCTTTTATCCACTTTTAATAATTTGTTTTCTGCCTCGGTTTTTTTTACATTTTACTTTTGGCTAATATTCGGGGCTTTAAAGTGATTCCACCTCTTGAAATGAAGAAACGGTTAAAGTTCTCGAACTTGGCCAATAAGAGTATATATTCATCAACGAAATAGTCTTGGATGAAATGTTGCTTCAGAACAGAATTTGATAAAATGAAAAATGTGTTCCAACTATAACTAAACCACTTGAAGGACAATTGTGCACAAGCACGGTCCGTCATCTCTCCTTCAACTGCACAAACTTTACATTTACAACTTATTCAGATCTTAAACCGAACCATTTCTTTATCATTTATTTTCAGGTACGAATATCGGATAACTTTTGCGCTGACGTCGTAAACGAATCGTCCGTAACTTTAGGACTTTATAAGGTATGAATATGTATTACTGCTAATATCATTTTATTTTTTCAGCATATCCTATTTTCCCAAAAGGAATTAATTATTTGCAAATATGAATATAGCACAGATAATATGATCATAATTCGTGCAGCTAGAGAATAAATAATTTTTGGATGGCTCGACGCAGATATTATCACTTCGCACGTACCATGGCTTCAATTTCATGTGAAACATGAATGTTTTATGAAAAATTTCAGCAAAATCGTTAAAGCCATCGCTCATAATCTGACATAAATGAGGAATATCGTTAAGTGCTTAATCGTTTTTATCCCCCAGGGACGAACTGTGGCTGTTCAAAAAGTTGATAAAGAAAAGATTGATCTAACACGTGATGTACTATTAGAATTAAAACAGGTAAAATATGAAATTTCTTTGTTCAAAAATTGTATGAAATAGACATGAACTTGTTTGTACACATATCGACTGTGAAACGTCATGAAACAAACGGTCTCCGTTAAAGTTGGGCTTTGTCACACATACGTACGTACAGAGGTTTCCTGAATGGTGCAAATTGTTATGATCAGTGTTCCCAATAAGCAAAAATTTAAAACCTCTTTACGATCCTTAAAAAATATACACACATATTTAAATTTTGTAGGTACGAGATCTTAACCATGAGAATCTGACAAGTTTTATTGGAGCATGTATTGAACCTGGTCATAATTATGTTTTAACAGAATACTGTAACAAAGGCAGTTTACAGGTAATAGAATCAGCTTATACACTATACATTATGAGGAATGGGTCCGTATACTTCTTGATGTTTTACTTTTTTATATATACCAAGTTCTTCAGAACTGTTAACTTACCATGACTCAAAAGACGTTTTGTTATTTGTATCGGTTGGTTCGTAATAATAGTCGTTTGGATTAATAAAAAATTAGTAAAAGCAAAACAATTTCGATAACCAAAAATCTCATCCACAGTATCACAAAAATCATGAGCGACAATTTTACAGTAGTTAAAGCCTCAAGCTGGAGATTGTGGTATGTTACTTCACATATATATGAAAACTACAAAAATCAGTTGCGACAATTTTACAGTAGTTAAAGCCTCAAGCTGGAGATTGTGGTATGTTACTGCACATGCATGGAAAACTCACATTAAGATTATTAAAAAGTCGTCACGTTATCAAATTAATGTGTGTCAAGGCGCACAGCTTTATGTTCACCAAACATATATTTTGCCAATACATGTTGTTAGACATAGAGCAGACCTTCTCAATTAATTTTTGTAAAGGGCCAAATAGAGGGTCGGATTTGACCCACGGGCCGCCATTTGAGAAGGCCTGGACTACAGGTTAAAGACCTGTTTTGAATCTTGCTCTATTATTTTAGTGTCATTTCGACAAGTGCTTTAGCCTTTAGATAGAATCGTTATCAATAACGATAAATATTTCAATCAGACTAAAGGCACTTAAAAAATATAACAACATAAATAGCCTCTTGTAATGTATTGTCCTTGAATATGGTGATTATAATTAATTAGTGATCATGATTTATTGATAAGTAACTTAACGTGGTCTAATGTACTGTATCAATTATATACAGTGTATTATTAACCTGTTATTACACATTTTATAAACCCTGGTAGAATAATTAGCACTGTTGATATATAGATAAATGTAATGTTAGTTAAAAAGATTGTAAAGTGGTTTTCTAAACTTTGTATGTGTATCGGGGACACTGATAGCATCAATTTGCACCATTCCAACTTCTATTCCGACGTCTGTGGTTCTTGCAATTCTACTAAAACTAACACGTTTTATAACGTCACTGACAGTGATCTGCAATAGTAGCTTCCGGTAGATCACTGTCAGTGACGTCATAAAACGCTTAAGTTTTAGTGGAATTGCAAGAACCACCGACGTCGGAATGGAAGTTGGAATGGCGCAAATTGATGCTATCAGTGTCCCCGATACACATACAAAGTTTAGAAAACCACTTTACAATCCCTTTAATGTTAGTGTAAATCACATAGACTTACATGTACTCAAGAAATCGAGATATTCCAATTTCAACATTTTTAATATCACAAAAAAAAAATTGTTATGGACAACTCAAAGCCTTTTAGAAATAGAATTTGTCGATACTTATTTATTGATTGTTGGAAATGAAAATAAATTTTAATCCTATTCGTGTACCTGGTTAGGATTATCAGGTGGGGCAAACCTTATGCAGTATGCAATGAGGAAACCGTGCTGGAATAAGCCTAGTCTTGTTTGCTATATCAAATGTTGAGGGATATTGAACGTCTGTACCACACTGGGTTTCGGTATAATGATTTAGCATCATTGATGGGAAAACTGGGTTCAATAATCCGAAGGTAACATATCGACCCATGGTGGGATTGAACTCTGGACCTTCAGGTTAACAAGCAAGCGTCTTGGTCACTGAAATGAAATGAAATGAAATGAATGGAGTTTTACGTCCTACTTTTCTGCACCTAATATGGGCTAATTGGGGACGGGCAAACGCCATGCAGTGTGCAATGAGGGAAATTTTGCCAGGACAGCGGCATTAGCCTGCTCTTATTTTCGATTTCCAACTGTCGAGGGATCTTTAACGTGCACAGCTAATAGCACACGGGGCCTCGGTGTATTGTCCCATCCGAACGACTAGACGCTTTTCCATGTCAGCCCCTACGACCTGCATCACTGACAGGGGGAAACCGGGTTAAAAAATCCGAAGGTATCATCTCGACCCATGCCGGGATTGAACCCTGTCTTGGTCACTGAGCCAGCGACTCTAGATTCTTGGAATGAAGCTTACCCCCTATCATATTCCATATTTTTCTTACATCTAAAGTGTGTTCTTGCAATCTGAATATGTTCTCCTTATTTTGTTTGAAAATTTAACTAACGAAATATTTATAAATTTTACAGGATGTGTTGGGAAATGACACTCTAAAACTTGACATGATGTTTAGATTGTCGATGTTACGAGATATTGCAATGGTATGTACTTTCACTTTTAAACTGGTCCCCTTGTCCACCGAATAAATGTGTGTACTCTTACAGCCTGGGTTTTCAACTTGGGGGACATGTCCCAGACTGGGGACATTTGGAAATTCTCCAGGGGACACAAACTGATCTATAGGTCTGAAAAAAATATGTTATATCTTATATTATCTTGCAACACCAGTGTCCACTGCCTGCAATGACCACAATTTAAGTTTGTATTGAAATGCAAAAATGCTCTGACTATATCATGCTTCGAAATTGCATGTTTTCTATGACTTTTGCGGACAATTCAGGGCACACGATCATTTTCATACGCAGTTTTGGGGACATTTGAGAAAACCAGTTGAAAACCCAGGTCTTACAGGGACTCGAATTGCAATCTTGATAAGCAAAAAACAATGAAACAACTATGTTTGTGCAAGGATAACAATTTGGATTCTTTCAGCTGTTATTGGCCAGAGTTCTTGGCTTTGATCTTCCCAGGTTATGCGTACCTAGGTATACGTGACTACGTGTGCTTTAGTGCTTATATGCATAGCAAACGACCAAAATATTTCCTAAATGAACTTTAAAGCCTAAGTGTCATCTTACCCTGCTTAAACAATTTCAAAGTCAAAACTCTGGCCAGAAAGTCTTCATAAATCAAAAAAGCCAAAGCACAGAGAATAAAATATGAAATGTACACGCCAAGCTGGTGAATGAGGTATGCTACTGCACATAAGAAATGACAAAATTTCGCAGTTCCAAGTCAACACTACATATCACAATAAATTTTTTAGGGTATGGCATTTATTCATAAATCTGATCTCAAAGTCCATGGATTTCTCAATTCTTCCAATTGTCTGGTGGATGGAAAATTTGTACTGAAGATCACAGAGTTTGGTTTACCGACATTTTTCCGAGAAAAGAGATACAACCAAAGTAAAGAAAATATGGAAAGTAAGTTTATTGACTATTGGTATATTGATTATATTGGTAAACAATAATTTAAAGATAATACAACCTGGAGGGGAAGTCTAGGTTTATAGTTTGTAAAATTGTCTTAAAAACATTTGTCCGAAACCCTTTTACCCATGCCGATAGACTGTTCCATCCCCTTACAAACGAGATCGTCATTATGACTCAACGATGATAATCGGCCATCTTGTCTGTTTACTTGAGAAGTTGATAAAAATGGTACTTATACATGCTTGCGGATTATATTCGCAATTGTATGGTAAAAGAATAATAAGACGTTTAATTGAAAATTCATCGATTGTGTTGCATAAGTTAATCGATTTTGTTTCTCAGTTTTAAGCAGTAATGAGTGCATAAACTTGCTTCAGTAGCTCTAAGCCATTTAACACAATGAACAGAAAAATCAATTTAGTGATGTATATGGACTAAAGTTATTTATTTATATATATATAGAATTATTTACTTAAAGGATTAAAATTCTTGAAATACAGTATTCTATATCGTGTATAAAAATCAACCATTCCATTAAAGTATATTTTATTAAATAGGTTTTTAAAAATGAAGGAAGTTTAGAAATTTCAGTACAAAAAATCCAAGGGAATAGTTTATATTTAAAAACAATTCCATTACATAATATTTAAATAGGTTTTAAAAAATGAAGGAAATTAGGAAGTTCAGTACAAATAATCCAAGGCAATAAGCATGTTCATGTATTACATTTTAAAATCATTCCATTAATAAGATTATACATTTTTTTATGACTGAGTTTCTCTAAGCTGATTTATCTGTTATGCTGAAAGTACTGTACACACTGACAACTTTTTCGACAACATGTTGGCCATCATTTTGCCGAAATGCCATGTTGTAGAAAATGTTGTCAGTCAGTGTGTAAGGTACTTAAAGCGCACATGGCATGTATCTGAAAAACTGCTACATGTATTGATATAAGTTATCAAGTCATAAAATGCTAAATTTTAGAGAAATTTGCATGATAAGCAAGGTATTAATTGATGATATCTGTATCCCCATTGTTCAATAAAGTTAACAAAAAACTTTTAACAGTCCTTTAACTAACGAACTGATAAAATGATATGACTGCATTCAGCTGCCCTTTATATGTTAACTTAGTTCACTAATTGACAAACTAATATATAAAAGGTTTCAATCAATGTAAGGACATGCTAATAAATTTGAAAGGACATGGTTCACCTATATACTGATCAATTAGAATAAAAATTACAAAGAAAACCATTTAATTAAATTCGATAATATTTCCATAAATATATTTTACGGTACACCAGTTCGAGTCACATCACTACATTTGATAATATTCCACAAGTTATTCTAGTCTTTGGAGGATTTTCGCACCTGACCTAGTTAACCAGAATATGTCGACGCGATGTGCCCACATTGCTCACTCACCCTTTCACTCGCTTTCTCAACCTCTTCCGAGCTTCCTCGCCTTTTCTGAGCTTACTCGACTTCTTGTTGGCGAGTATTCAATGGTGATATGGCCGCAGTAGACTTCCATAATATGGTTATGTTCTTGCTTTTGTGTCGTACAGACATGTACATTTTTGAACGGCCTTGAATTGTATTCTTTTCGTTTCTCCTCATTGCCCAATTGATTGGGTTATTGAGTTCTTACTGTTCGATAACTATCGATATTTCCAGTATTGTTACAAAACGCTAGCAGAACTTCAACATATTTTTTTCACATTATATCCCTTGCATTTAATTTAGATTTCAAAGGATTATAACAAACGGCAATCCTCGGCTATTTCCGTAAATAGATCGCCAGCGTAACTTTCACAGAGACTGTTTGGGATGATAACTATAAGGCCTTTCCAGCCTTTCCAAGGGGAGACTACTCTTGCTTTATTTCTTCTTTGCATTCCTCATTAGCCAATTACGTGCAGAAAAGTGGGACGTAAGACATAATTTCATACTTTACTTTGCAGTGTTATTGTGGGTGGCACCGGAAGTACTAAGACAGGCACCATTTATGGAAACAACTCAGAAGAGCGATGTCTATAGTTTTGGTATCATTATGGAAGAAATGATACTACGGTCTATACCCTTTGATACTTATAGGGCATTACTGGATGTAGAAGGTCAGTCAACAATCTGAAACTAATTCTAAAGCTAAATCGTAATCATGGGATATTGCTTAATAGATTTAAAATCTCCTTTCCCTATTCTGACGTTAGATAGTTCTTTATGGATCTTACATCTTCTTTGAAAGAGTTGTGTTCACATTAAGAATAATTCAACCAATCAAATGCACCATTGTCAAAAGGTGTACAACCGCTTACTCGGCTAATGGATGAGGATCTTTTTATATTTGTGAACGGGAACCGAGATCATAAGGGCTGATTTATTCAAAACAAATATTGTCACTTTGGCATTTTCTTGTACACAATGTTATCATATAGCATATGATATGATTGGAATAAATGATTGTTCTTTAACATATTTACAGATATTGTCGAGAAAGTAAAGAATGATTGTGCGCCATATTTTAGACCTAAAGTATCAGACAGTCACGCACCTAAAGGGTATATAGATCTCATGAAGAAATGTTGGAGCGAGATACCTGATGAACGACCAACTTATGATGGTATTTCTAAACAACTGAAAGAATTACAGGGGTGAGTTACTATTGCCTCTTTCAAATAGTGCATTGTTCCCTCATACCCCCTCCCTTACCACAACCGTATACCATGAACACTATCTCTTCCAGTGATAAGAACATAAGTTTAGTGGAGGCTCTAGTGCTGCGTTTAGAAGAATACGCTTCAAATCTGGAGAACCTTGTAGCTGAAAGAACGACACAGCTCATAGCAGAGAAGAAGAAATCTGAAGCATTATTATATCAAATACTTCCAAAGTAAGTCAAGACAGACTACTGTATTTGTATCATGCTTCTAAATTACACGTTTTCAAAGACTTCCGCGGATAATACAAGGAATATGATGAGTTTCTTGTGGGTAACTAAGGACACTTGAGAAAACCCAAGTCTTAAATATTCCTTTAAGGATACTGATTGGGCTAGCGTTCGAGAAAAAAATACGAGATGGAATTTTTGCGAATTACTTATTATTTTTGGGCTCAGATTGTAGATAATTATTATTACTTTATTTGTAAACTATATAGAATGAAAAAAAACGAAAAGAAATTAGGTATTTCGTTAGTTTTTGCTAAACAATTAGGAAAAAGTAGCAAAATGTGTCCTGGTTGGTACAAGATTTCTCAGCCATTTTTTATTGGAAAATTACGATCTTGGTCTTGATTGAAAGCTTATTCAATAAGGATGAAACGTACAGAGATTTTTTTCGAAAATTCTAATCAGTTTGGCCCCTGGAAAATGTTTGCCATACCTACGCTTAAATTTTCGTAAATTTTCGTATTTCCATGGTAACCACCAAAATAATATTTTTTTTTGGAAAATCGCTCTGTACGTCTCTTGCCAATGTAATTGTCTACATTTATGCTAAGTTTGATGTAGATTGATCCATTCACATTTTTTTAAACTTGTATCAAAGGTTTGAAATGTCCAATTTTAATGACATGTTTGAAAGGGCTGTCAACTCATTAAAAAAAATCTGATTGACATGAAATCAACCTTAATCTATCGAGAAGGACCCCAAATCATCAACAAATGCACAACAAGTCTCAAGAAATCATTATTTCATATACTTATTCCATTTTTCCATAACGTGAAATAGCCCAATTAACACCCTTAAGAGTTTAACTTGTCTTCTCGTGACAATCCCAATGGAAGCTGCACCTATATTTGTTTACAACTGAACTATAACTACACGTTTTTCAGAACTGTAGCAGACCAGTTAAAACAAGGTAAATCAGTAGTACCAGAGACCTACGACTGTGTAACGATATATTTTAGTGATATTGTTGGTTTTACTGCCTTGTCTTCAGAAAGCTCGCCAATGGAGGTAAGTTTATCAGACATAAGCCTATTATTACACTCTCGTGGACTAAACTTTTGTTGTCATATCCAATAAAGCAATACTGCTAAACGTTTTGAAGTTTTATTAATACCTTCAAAGAGTGTATGCCATAAGGTACCTTAGCAAAGGGTTATGACGTTCAAGGTGTTCAGCGCTTATGATAATATGTGGTAATCGTGATACACCATTGCTGAAACACTCTTGTCGCTACACCACCAACTTCATTGGAAAGGGGGAGATATTAGGTACCAATGCTACTAAAGTTCACACTACAACTATTTCTATTGTCCACGCTTGTGACATAAGGTTCTAAAGTCATGTTTCCCGCTTTATTTGTAGATTGTGAACTTCCTTAATGATCTGTACGTGATGTTTGACAGTGTTGTAGATAATTATGATGCATATAAAGTAAGTTCCTATTAAATAACTAAATACCATTGGATATGCTTAATTGATTGATCCCATGCTTTTTTCTACGGTGAACACTTTTCTTATAGCATACTTAATAATGTATACAATAGCACCTTTTTGAATATACTGCTCATCACTTTTAAACTTATCCACTGACGCTAAAGATCAAAACTGTACATTATAAACTATGACTTTCCAAAATTCATGATTGGACAAACAAAACCACAAAATGCTGTCAATGCTTAAAACATTGAACATTATCTGCTTCCTTGAAAGTGTTCGTAAAAGGTATAGTACGTCCTTGATCTTAACGAATATTATCTCGTATTCTGGAAGGGCGACAATGCCGTGTCTGGCTTACGACAATGAGATAATCTTTATCAATTACAATGTATATCTTCAGGTAGAGACAATAGGTGATGCCTATATGGTAGTATCGGGTTTACCTATTAGAAATGGTGAACAACATGCTGTAGAGATATCTAGAATGTCGCTAGCTTTACTTGATGGCATTAAATCTTTTACTATCAGACATCGTCCTCGTGATACACTTAAACTACGTATTGGCATCCATTCTGGTAAGTTAGTCTGGAATCTTTATCTCTCAGCTTTTTCTGTCGCCATCATGAAACCTTTCTGGAAGTAATATAATAATTATCTAAGGCGCATCATTCTTTTTAAAGTTCATATATGTATCGTGTATCATTTACGCCGACACTATCTCAAAAAATTTTCAAAATTGTGTAAGTTAGTATGGAATCCTTGTGTTTTTCTGATAAGTCTTCATCCGCACTCACTTGTGTTAAACAAAAATCTGTGTTGCCATCATGAAGTTACATAAAAATTATTCAAGGCGCATCATTCCAATATCTCAGTTTATTTTCCTTTTTAGTTACTCGTGTTTCTTTTACACAAAATATTGCTGGATAGATATTTCATTTAAAATATAATTCATTGGAAACTGATGACCTTAAAGGGGTTGTAAAGAGGTTTTCTAAACTTTGTATGTGTATCGGGGACACTTATAGCATAAATTTGCGCCATTTCAATTTCCATTCCGACGTCTGTGGTTCTTGCAATTCCACTAAAACTAACGCGTTTTATGACGTCACTACCGGTGATCTGCATAGATAGCAATAGCAGTTTCCGGTAGATCCCTTTAAGCATAGATCTAGAGATGATTCAGTGCTATACCTTTTTTCTTGTAGGTCCTTGTGCTTCTGGTGTAGTAGGATTAAAGATGCCAAGATATTGTCTGTTTGGTGATACCGTTAACACTACCTCTAGGATGGAATCTACTGGTGAAGGTAAATTTTACCTGTACTAATGACAAAGTGCTCACCATTTACATGTGCATTATTACATTGAAAATCTAGTTCAAGAGATTGCAAATAGGTTCTTAAGAACAATTCGAATATCGGGAAAACTGTTAGTATAAATTTGCACAATATACTATATTGATAGTACGGCCGTAGCAACAATTGAACTATTCATATGAAGAAGTAGACTAATAAATTATAAATGAGGAAATATTTCAAATCTAGACTAGCAAAATTAACATGTAACATGTAAAATGTATTAAGGGATACTGAAATGTAAAATTGTTTATAATTTTAGCTTTAAAGATTCATATAAGTGAAAAAACTAAATTGATACTGGATAGAATGGGTAATTTTATCACAGAATGTAGAGGAAGTATTGCCATGAAGGTGAGTTCTTTTACAAATATTATACTACAGTGTACGTTGAACCGTCCAAAACACCTGCTTCAAGTTTACGACTGAGATTTTAGATGCCAAGAAAACAGGAGGACATGGTATTGCAATGAGATTGGAATAGAGGGACATTTCCTTTGTGAGACATGGTAATGACAGGTACACATAGTTGCATTACCTTTAAAAACCAATTCATATCAGAGGTTGTAATAACTGATTCCAGTCAACCCAGCTGTAAATGGGTAGGGATAATCTGTGAAAGATCAATGCCAAGAGGTTTGGCCAGGGACCAGCTGTGATAAAGGGTCCTCACGGAACCTAAGTTGTTATCCTTTTAAAATATAGATGTTTCTTTTCTTTCTTTTTACTTTGGGAGGTGGTATTAGGTGAACTGGACACTAATTAATGATTACTGTCGAGCAAATCTCTATTTCCTCGATTTTATACATTTCAGGGAAAAGGTGAACAAACTACTTACTGGCTATTTGGAGAAAAATCTTGATAAACTTAGTGAAGATAATTACCGTTTCCACATTGGTTCTCAATTAATCAGTATAGACCTATAGTTAATAGAAAAATGACAATGGCAATAACTTTGACGGGATAATGATTGAACATCCTGAATTAGGCCTAATTAGTGCTTAAACTTTAATGAAGTTGACGATTTAATTGACATGTCAGGTTTAAAAGTAACAATTGTGATATCAGCCATGTTGCTACATGGGGGCAAAGAGGGAAAATGGATGGCCACTCATCGAAAACAATGTTGACGTCATTAGTACCTTTGCCTTTCCGGACATTAACTTGTCCGCCTGGACAGTCAAGTCTGTCAAGTCGAGCCATGGGGTTTGTGTGATATCGCTTAGTCTGAAATCTAACTGAAACGATGTACAAATGCAATCATAGTGATAGACTTAATAGCGACATTCAACAAGCAAGTCCTCCACTGTGAACATATTATGATCAAGGTTTGGGTTAATCTGGAAGAATGATTGAATATGATGTATAGACATTCGCTTGGTTCGCAACCAGAATAGATCTTGATATTACCTCAGAGATGAGTGGTCTTGCATTGAATCAGTTGTTCGGTGTCTGAATTTGGTGAAGTACAGAGATCATAATGGAAATCAATGTCCTCGACTTGTAGACCACGAAATACGAGGAAAAGAGTAAGAAGCGAGAAGGCAACAAACCGAGGATAAGGAAAAGGGTAAGGAGAGACATGAGAAAGCTAAGAAAGGGCGAGAGGTCAGATGTGTATTAGTCTGAACAAAGTTGCAGATTGGGAAAAAATGAGCGTATATTATACAAACTGAACGTCTTTCAATGAACATTGCTTGTACTTGTAATAAAAGTCCGTACAAGCAAAACAATTCCGTAAATCAAAATTGCATGGCAAAATCGAGAGCAGTAGTCGTGAAATACTCCAAAGAGAAGTACCATCAGTTGTTTTGTAGTACACATGTATAGCAAAAGTAGCAGCCCGACAGATTTGTATGGTCCAAAAAAGAAGTCAGTGGCGAGATTTTTTTTAGGAGAGGGCATGGCATGAAAATGCTCACATTTTGCGCATTTTAAGTGAAAATATAGCAACATTTTCGATCCGAGAGGGAGGGAGGCGCATGGCACAACGTCCCCTTCCCATAAATACATCACTGGAAACAGTTATGTAGGATGTTTGACTGTCTGAAAAAACACTTTGTAACTGTCTTGTAATGAACAAAAGTGATTTTATTCACCAGTTTCTTTATGATTTGTATTTTATATTGTGCTGTTCATGATTAAATAGTTATGAAAGGCGGCGACTCCTCAGAAAAATAACTTGCACTCCAACTATAATTTTAAGAATTTATGTGTCGGAATGTATTAAATTAATTTAATTTTCAAATTATTTCTAGAAGGGACCCATTAGACCCTGAAATAACCTGAATCTTTGGGTTCGCTTAAGTCCGTTCGCACTTGGTCGGGGTCTGTTCGCCCTTGGTCAGTGTCTGTTCGCCCTTGGGTAGGGTCTCTTCGCCCTTGGTCAGGGTCCGTTCGACATATAGGTAATTTATATCCAAGTAAGTGATGAAGGCCTACTTGTTTTTGAATTAACCATTACATTTCAAATGATTCTGAAAGGACATAACCTTGAGATCTGTTTAGTTATCCGTGTTACACAATGATCTGGGAAAACGCCATTTGTTAACTGGACTTGATGATGGTTGATTGTAAATAAAACATGAGTTGTCCACCATAAAATCAATTTCAGACTACAACAAATCGAAGTACACACCAAACAATGATCAATTGATTATCACTAATTACTGTTTTTCTTTACCTAATTAAACTCATCATATCTTTAATTGAATTGCTCTATTGGTGATAACATAGTACTTAATTAGGGGCCTGTTTCACAAAAAAAATGGCGTAAGTGTGGAATTATTCATTGCAAATTGCCAAACTTACGACATTGTTTTTATTTTAATTTGAAGAAATCTATTGATAATAACAAAGTAGACTACTTACAATCTGGGGCAAGTTTCTCAAAAAATCTTACAATTGAAAAAGTGTCGTAAGTGTGAAATTATTCAATGCAAAATGCAAAACTTACGACAAAATTAATCTAAGATATTTCGAGAAATAGGGTCCTGAACCGGAAAACGAGTCAAAGCCACAACAACATATTGGCAATTCATTGGGAGCAACTAATGAACTTCATATGATAATGAACTTCTTAATGACAAGTGGGATCACAAGCCTAGACAAATAAGCTTACCCCGTCTGACAACAGACAACCGGTAGAAAATCGCCCACAACAAATCAAGCTTCAAAGAAACGGTCAAATTCCAGTATTTATTATACATTCATTGAAGACAAATAGTTTGGTACACTGGCGTAAGTGTACTTGTTATTTCGGTTGAAAGTCGACACGATAAGCATGTGATTGATGTATTACGACCTTATCAAGTAACCATCCATTATTACATGCGGGGTCGTAAAGAATTCACACCCAATTTTTAAATAAAGATAGAAGGGTGTTTTTATCTATGAATAAATTACATAATTTGAAATTTTAAGCATATAATTTACACCCAATCATAATATAATTTGGAGGATGGTGCAAACTGCCTATACTTAATTTCAATAACCCACTCTCTTAGAAACTGTGCTCCGCGACCGATAACACCCATATATAACTACATGTATTTATAACTCTTTGATAACACCATATCTGTATTTTAATCAAAAGAATCAGCTGTCGAAACCATTAAATATATATTAATTTTTTTACTTAAATGCTTACATGGTTGAATTTATGGAAGTTGGTTGCGGCCATTTCTACATTCTAGCAGTTGGGGTAAAATGGGAGAAAGCGAAGAAAATTGACATCACCTTCTCAAGATTTCTTTTCTTTCACGCCCTTCCTATCAATTCTCATCAATGGTTAAAATGGAAAGTAGCAATAGTAGCAGTCGGCCTCTATCAGAGCACCCTCCCCCCGCCCCCAATTATTTTTTCTGCGGCCTCTGTCTATGGAAAATCGTTTCAAAAAATCATTCAGTTAGACTTAATCTTTGAATATTTGCAATTTTGCATTCCTGTGCCACCGTAACTGCTAACCAAATCCTGTTACACCAATTTGTCATTACCATAAACTCCTAATGTTTTGACATTTTCTCTCAAATTATATGGTTATTAGTTCCATAAATCATAATAACAAATGGGGTAAATACTTGATTGAGGGTGGGGGATAATTGTACTTGTACATATTTATCTTATCTCAACGACCATCTCAAGGTTTATTCACCACAGTCTGGTTGTCTATAAACATGGAGTTAACAGTTTACACTTTACTTGTAATAGGTAAGAACTTGTCTTTTTCTACAGTTTTATTGCAGGTATTTTAAGGTGGTAATCAACCGGGTGTAGTGTACAGTGCGTCATACGACGTGATATTGTTGGTGCAATAGAAAATAGATGCAAACATGCTTTCAACGTGTTCGTACCCTCTATTATAGGACCTAAGCTTCTTATATTCTCACTGCATCGATAATCCCACTGAGGACACCATTCTGTATTTCCACTTTTATTGCGCTTATTCCAAATTTCTAGGGCAATGGATGTACATATAAAATGACTGAAAATGTAGTATCTTGTGGTAGATTATGTGACAAAAAACAAGCAAAGATTTTACATGTATAACGAAATAGATTGGTAGATCAAGCTTATGTAAGCAAGGACCTGGGAATGAAGATCATAGCGTACAACTGGCACCAGGATTCATTCATTTGATGATATTTTTTGTTACTTATTTTGTCTTGTTAGAATGTTAGTTTAAGATATTCGTGGATAATAGGCTACTTTTATCAAAACATCTTCGAATGATTAAAAAAGTGTTCTCAGACTAATAATTTAAAACAATAACAGTATTTTCTATTGATAAACTTAATTGTTCCCTCTGGTGCGACTCAATTTAGAAATTAAATACTTTCTTTCTTTTTTTTTTCAATTAACTCTTTTTTTACCCATAATTGTGGTTTTGTCTCAGAAGTTACCGAGGGCAACATTAAACAATATCATTTGTTGCATTCTCAAGAGCGGCTCACACATGTTTTTAAGTGATAAAATTATTTTAAATTAATTTTTATACCACGCTTTTCCTTGTTATGATACTACACGAGAAAAATACCTGAACCCCCCCCCCCCCCCAAAAAAAAACCTATGCATGCCCCGTTTGCTGACAGTGTTGTGTACGTTAATGATTCATTGACAGTTTGGAATTGGAAAAAAAGAGTATATTCATACAGTTACTCTGGTAAAAAAAAATCATATAGTAAAATACATGACACATCAGGACTTATTTCGTTATTTTCGTTCAAGGGTTATGGATCCAGACGACAGCAGGTGCCAAGAAATATAATTTTGATAAGCAAGCCAAGATACAAGAAGCCGCTCAAGAAATAAACTATGAATGTATTGCTGTAGAAGCTAAATGCATCAACTCACAAAGTTTTATACTAGAGGCTATTACCAGCTATAATTTAGCCTTCATTTCAAGATACGAGGTCAATAAAGCTTGCAGGTAGGTTTCAGAATTACACCCAATAAACAGATACTCTCCCAGACATCCAATAAACAGATACTCTCCTAGACATCCAATAAACAGATACTCTCCCAGACATCCAATAAACAGATACTCTTCCAGACTTCAAATGAACAGATACTCTCCCAGACATCCAATGGACAGATACTCTCCCAGACACCCAATAAACAGTTACTCACACAGACATCCAATGAACAGATACTCTCCCAGACACCCAATAAACAGATACTCTCCCGGACATCCAATGAACAGATACTCTCCCAGACACCCAATAAACAGATTCTCTCCCAGACATCCAATGAACAGATACTCTTCCAGACTTCAAATGAACAGATACTCTCCCAGACATCCAATGAACAGATACTCTCCCAGACATCCAATGAACAGATACTCTCCCAGACATCCAATGAACAGATACTCTTCCAGACTTCAAATGAACAGATACTCTCCCAGACATCCAATGAACAGATACTCTTCCAGACTTCAAATGAACAGATACTCTCCCAGACATCCAATGAACAGATACTCTTCCAGACTTCAAATGAACAGATACTCTCCCAGACATCCAATGAACAGATACTCTCCCAGACATCCAATGAACAGATACTCTCCCAGACATCCAATGAACAGATACTCTCCCAGACATCCAATGAACAGATACTCTCACAGACATCCAATGAACAGATACTCTCCCAGACATCAAATGAACAGATACTTTCTTAGGCATGTAAAATTTAATGCTCTCACAGAAGCAAAGCAACTTTTCGTGATGTGTTCAGATCATACATGTACAGTTCTTTATATGGAACATAAATTAAGCATAAGCAGAACTGCCATTGGGTTGAGCTACCTATTGAGTACAATGTACAAGATTACTTAATTTCTGCCCTTTCAGGACCCTACGAAAAGGAAGAATCTGTATCAAAGGAAGCGGATGTGAAGAAGAACTCCAGGGTAAAATCAATCTGTTGTACTGGGTTTGTCAGAATAAACGAGATTTATTTATGGGTAAAAGATGTTGGAGAAGTGATGCCTTCATAACAGAAGCTCCAGAATGTGATGATAGAATACAGAAAGGCTGCCAGTAAGTGATGGTTTAATTTTTACGGGGAACTGAGTCATGACCTTGTACAAAAAGGTCGCCATTTGCATTCTTAAAGCATGTACATGACTGTATTGATATTTGCAGTTATCATTTTTTATACAAGATTTTAAGAAAATGCCAGCTAACGGACTCAGTATTTCAGCAGGTGCTAAACAAATTATCTTCAATAAAACATTATTTAACTTTCTGATGTCTTTCCCATCAGACCTGTAGCTACAAAGGGTGCAGGGAGGCAATGTTCTACCTCATTATTCCAGAGTGAGCAGAGGCATTACTTTTGTATTATCCCAGAAATAAAACTGTCATGGCTTTGCTTACCCTTTTTCAAATTCAAAGGCAAGAATAGTATGTGATTCCTTTGATAAAGACAGAATCGCCTAGAAGGTCGTCATGTGTGTCAAATATCAGTGGGTTGGTTGGTAGATGACAAGGTAACGTTCCCTTCCAGCCAATGCTTATATCGCAAACTAGGTAGTTGTTGGTGGCCGTAGTAGTTGTTAGTTGGATTGGTTCAATCGGATGGTACTATTATATGTTTATCAGTTGGTCTAACTTTGTCCTTTTTATATCGTTCGGAAAAATCTTGGTAGATATCTGAATATAGGGATTTTATTTCAGCAGATGATCCATAGTTTAAAGACTTTTTCAATTTGTTTGTAATATCGTCGTCTTTTTGACTAAGTGATCACACTATATTTCTTGTTTCAGTTTTCACAAATTGGTTGGAACTTGTCTCAAAACGGTGATTGGTAAAAATAAATACTGTAAACCAAAACAGATGCATTTCTATGGAGGATTGTTAGAGGCGATTGATAAACTCAGAAATCCTAAAGGCCGATGTCGGTAAGTAGTCAAGTCGATGAATTTGAATTCTACAAAGAGTTCACATGCTTTTGTCTGAGAGAGTAACAGCTTATTGTGGATTTTTCCTGATTCCAGTTCCTTATGGGCTGAAAGTGAGACGTGGCCGTGTCATTTTGTAATATTGGATCTAATTCTGACCCATGTAAAATAAAGAGTGCAGTATTATTATTACGTATGTCAATACAACGGTTCGATATGAACCCGGAAATGACTTCCTGTTTATAGTGTTAAGATTATGAGATTGGTTCTTATTTAAAATTAAATTTCAATTTCAGATAAAGTGGTGAAACATAAAAATAACCAGTTTTTTACTTGAATAACCTTCGTAGTTAGTTAATAGACACAATCTGCTAGTTTCCCAATTATATTTTATACAAGAAAATACACGAACTCCGTATATCAGTATTATTTTGAAGGCATGTGCTTAACAAATACATCTTCAATAAACATTATTTAACTATATGGTATCTTTCCCATCAGGCCTGTAGCTACAGAGGGGATAAAGGGGCAATGCTCTCCAATTCCAACCAAACCCCTGCAAAATAAATTGCCCAGCGAATAAAATTCTAACGAGCAACCATATAAAGAATATCATCAGTGCAACTCCTCATTGCCCCTCTGGATATATTACTTGGAAACTCATACAATCAAAGTGGGCCACGGATCTGCTTTTCTATGATCTTTAAATTACTTAGATCGAACTCAATTGATGCTTGCTGGTTAATTTTGCAGTATTAACCAATGCAGATTTTTAAAATACCAAAATAACCATTCGGCAATCCTCGGCAGTTTCCGTAAACCATAATTTGCTACAGATCGCCAGTGTAACTTTCACAGAGACCGATAGTTTGGTTCTATTTCACAAATAGATAATATACACGTAGAAAAATGTACATTTTATTAATATAATATGAATATACAATAGAAAAATCACACAAATTGACAATGTAAATTACTCATATATCATGACATTCAAATTTTTGATTAAACCTTTTCACATTTATCAATTTAACCGGTACTTCACTCCCTGGAACCAGAAAGGAAAAGAAGTATGAATTCGTTCGGCGATTAAATACACAAAATACAACTTATAAGACAACATGTGCATACTCGTTTAAGTCAAATCCGATAAAAAGACCCACTTAAGTACATTGTCAGTATAGGAAATGTAATATACAGATTATCAAATATATTCATATAGAAGTTGAACATTTCAGTTATACAGTAGGCCTATGTAGAGGTAGCTCGCATTAAACACAATAGCGCAATATATTTATGATTTTATAGCATCGGAATCTGTCAAAAATGCGCATTATACTCGGAATTATACTGTATCGGGATCTATCAAAAATGCGTATTATACTCGGAATTATACTGTATTTGAAGCTATCAAAAATGCGCATTATACTCGGAATTATACTGTATTTGAATCTATCAAAAATGCGCATTATACTCGGAATTATACAAGATTTTTAAAACCTAAATCTAAAGATATGTTTGAAAAGTGCGCATTGTACTAGGAAATGTACTGTATCGGAATATGTAATTGGTTTGTAATGGGTAACCATTATTATTATACATTACCTAGATAATACATAAGTATATAACTTGGTATTTAGTTATGACATTGACCTAGTTCTCAATATCAGTTGACTCTAATTAATAATAATTGATAATAATTACATTAATTATTAATTAATATATACAGCTTTAGTGTATTGTATCCTTTATCATAAATTAACATCCATTTACATTTATCTTATAATCTTATTCTTGATAAGAAATAAAGAAAAAAGCTGACTGTAAATTGAAAGGGTTTGATCACACTACAGGCAGAGCAGGACGGAGCAGGGAAGCGCGTATCGCTTTGCTGTGCTCTCCATCGTGCGGAGCCGTTCCGCTTGCGATCTAAACAGCTTCTGAACAGCTGAGCGTCTGTACATTTAAAACCATCTGTACATTAATGCTGCTACTAATTAATGCTGCCCTGCTCTGCCTATGGTCTGATCAAACCCTAAGAATGTCTTTCATTAGCAAATATTTTACCCTGTATTCTAATTCTTAAACTTAAGGATGAATGAATGAATGAAGTTCTACTCCTACTTTCTGCATTTGATTTGGTGCACTATGTCCATAGCTATGTCCAATTTGTTATTGACCGACCGAATGACAGGGGCATTACAATACACAACCACATTATTTTGTGGGTGTATGAAAAGAAATGAATCAAGATTGTGGTAATAAAAACACCATGCAGTGTGCAATGAGAGAAATTTTACAAAGAATTCGAACTCTTGATTGATTTCATACTGATGGAAAAGAGAACTGCCTATAACACACCTTATGGAGGCAACGTTTATTATCTCATACAATGAGAAAGTTAGAAAATGAATAATAATGATAAATGGTGCCAGATGTAAAACAGGAAGACACTCTTCTATTCTAATCAAATAATGATATAATATTTACAATTATATAATGTACAATTCAATAATTCAATTGTATTAAAGGGATTGTAAAGAGGTTTTCTAAACTTTGTATGTGTATCGGGGACACTGAAAGCATCAATTTGCGCCACTCCAATTTCCATTCTGATGTCTTTGTTCTTGCAATTCCGATTAAACTAATGCGTTTTATGACGTCACACTCACTGATCTACTGGAAGCTACTATTGATATCTATGCAGATCAGTGGGGGTGACGTCATAAAACCAAGAACCACAGACGTCTGAATGGAAATTGGAATTGCCGAAATTAATGTTATCAGTGTCCCCGATACACATACAAAGTTTATAAAATCACTTTACAATCCATTTAATAATCATAAAAAAGTTAAAGCAAAATATACAAAAATTGATTAATTGTAAGTATGGGGTATTTGGTATATAAAAAAAGTTCACTCAAGATATCTTTGCACAGCCTAAAGCCATTCAAATCATACACATATACAGTCCCCTTCGTTTTAAAGGGTTTTAAAGAGGTTTTCTAAATTTGGTATGTGTAATGCTTCAAATTGATGCTGATACGAAAAAAAAACAGAAAACCTCTTTACAATCCTTTCAAGGTAGTTTAAATATTTAAGATAGATCTGGCTTTTACTTTAACAAGTAATAATGAACACAAAAAATGTCAAACTTTAGGTATAAGTTTGAAAACAATATATATATCTCAAAATCTGATAAGAAGACACATGATAAATTCTCGAAAACTTGTCCAGATATACATCAATATCAATGTATATCTACACAAAGGATAATTAACAAATATAGTCTCAACTGGAGAAAGAACACACTAGTTAGAATTAACATATTTAACCTTTAACTTGCACTTTGTTTTATCATAAATCTTTACTTTGTGACCTAGGCCAGTGCCTTTATGAGACTCATGTTCTCATTACCACTTCACTTAACACCAGTTATTTTAAATATACCTTGAATTTTAGACATAAATAAATAAATAACTTGCTGAATGAAAAAAAAATAATAAAATAACAAGCACTTATTAATCTACACAACCTTTTAAATCTAATAAAACTCTTTCACTTAAAGATATTGTAAAAATTTGGGACTGCCTAAACTTCAAATAAACTCAAATAGATAAAATGGAAAAAATTCTTCACAAAGCACCATTTTAAATAATGATGCCATACAAAAATGATTAAATGAATTTTGATTGTTATTTGTAAACAGATATCTAAAAATAGGTTTATAATTCTGATCAACAGCAAAATATGGAAGCAATCAGTACATTTGAGGTGAAATGTATTAAAATTTTCCAGTAAAAATGAATTTTTTTTTAGACAAAGTAACTATGTCTACAAACATGGCTATCAATTAGCAAAACGATATTAATAAATAAACAATTAAACTTTCAATTTTCAGAAAAACAACTGAGTAACAACATTCAGTAAACAAACACCACTTTGTTTACTAAATACAATGCTGATTTATAATATTGACCCACAATTAGTGAGTTCTCAACAGTTTCTTAGGGGTCAGTCACATTCAAAAGTTACTTTTCTATTCCTTTCTCTTCCATTTATTAATTGCCAACTCTTTTTCTTTAAGACATTTACCCATTTACCTTTTTGAATTTCAATTTTATATGTTTTACATATTTTACTTGATAACGTTATGTAACTGTATGTGTTTCGAAACGTAGTATGTAATAAATTCAGAAGTAGTATATCCGTATATCTTAGTGTTTTTAATATAATCTTCCTACTTCTATATGTCTTATAAACAATATATCTATCACATATTTCACAGTCTGATTAAAATACAACTTCAACGACAACAGGAGGTATGAAATAGTCATTAAGGTCAACTCAATATCAATTAATATATTACAAATTGGACATTTAAAAAGATAAGAAAAATATTATAGCAAAAAGGATTTTGATTGGTTGAAAACATTTAAAAATTTTGATTGAAATACATTGAGTTATCATCATATAAAAAACATATATAAGAGATATTAAGTGTGTATTTTAATCAGATTGATGAAGTACTACACACAGCACAGTTTTTAATACTGATTTAAGATGGTATCCTACTGCAACTTCTACCATTATTATACATGGTTGAGCAAAATCTGCACATTTGGATCAAATGTTAAACATAAACAGGAACAGTCCACTTGAATTTAAGGTAGTATTCAACACAATCTAATTAAAATTAGATTACATTTCGTTTCGGTTATTTTTTGATTGTCAACTCCATGTAATCTAAAGACTTGTATAAGGAGGTCATCTTCTGGTTACGAATAAGCTATTTATAGCACGTGCCACCCTCTTCCAATCAGAACATCGTTTATATTTGAATATTTTGTATTGCGTCATAATTTGGACTACTGTGTCGCTTTACTTTCTGTTTCGTCTTCCCACAATGCATATCAATGCATAGACCCGCGATCTTGAAGGTAGATTTTGATTGGCTGAAATTTTCGTCAGCAGAAGATGACCTCCTTATACAAGTCTTTAGATTACATGGAGTCGACAATCAAAAAATAACCCAAACGAAATGTAATCTAATTTTAATTAGATTGTATATAACACAACAAATACCAGCCTGTATATTTCTATTATTACTTATCCTACCCAGATACAAAGTGGACTAGTCTGGCTAAGAATCAAATTTAAATGCACAAATATCTTACTCAACTATAGCATAGCATATTAGCACCTTTCTGGCTTTTGTTTTCTCAAAAAATTTCATCAGTGGCATGATTTTACCCAAAAATAAATCATGACTTCTCCAATTAGTATAAAACTTGCTCCTGACCAAAAACTTTGATGCAGCCTTCCACCATTCCCATGGCGATACTCGCTGCATCGTTGATTTTCACTACGATGTCGTTCTCATTTAAACCATGTATAAATATATCATCACTATCAAAACCTGAATTCTTTACCCTCTTCATTACCTGAAAATATACAGAGGAAACATGGCTTTATATAACATTAATTCAGGCACACCTGGTATTCACGGAGCGGGCGTGTATATATAGACCACAAGACCTCCTATGAAGCCTATCAAATATTGTTTTCACTTATTTAAAACTCTCTGGGTGTTATATCCAACAGGCTTCTGTTACCTAGTATCATATATAATGTTAACGCTTTAAAGTCATATGACTTGGAGTGCAGGGTATATGAATTTTATTTGAATCAAACTCAGTTTTAAAGGGACATTTAGAACTATCAAGGCAGATTATGAAGTAATTTCTTTCACACATTGACCAAGACTATACCCCACAACTATACCAAGCAAATAAGGCATGTAAAGATTCCAGCACCCTGACTGACTAGGCTACAGCCATCCCTCAAATACAATAAACCAACAGCCCTGCTACTTACCTCCTGTCCTAGATGACAAATAGAAGATAGCTGTACACCCTGACTACTATGACAGCGTAAACAATTTAATGTTTTAAAGACTATGTTTGGAAATTGACAATGATTAAAATAACCAGTTAAATTTTTTGTTATTCCACCAACAAAAGCTTCATCTCCATTAAAATGGATTAAATGGCCTGAAAGAGAATAAATACAGGTTCAATGTGAAAATCATTTTAATCTATTGATACGTTTTTATCAAACTTGTGCTTATACTGACAGCACTATACAATGTAATGATATATTATTTCAGTATTCATTTTCCTAATTCAAATTTTACCAGAATATTGAAGATTCTAAAGATCCTGCATCTTAAAGGGGGTCTACAATATGTTTTGTAATTCCAACAAAACTAAGCTTTTATGATGCCAGTATCACAAAAGCTGTTACTAATATCTAAGTGATTTTACTATAGTGAAAACAAATGGTGCAAATTGCTGCTATCAGTGTTCCAAATACTTTAATTTAGAAAAACCTCTTAACAATCCCTTTAAAAAGCCCTTTTCTGTAGTAACTCATTCACCTTTGGAATTCAAAATCCCAATATCACCTTTAACTGGCATAGCAGTCTTACCTTTGTATCCAATATGGTCTGTAGGATCTTTTATCATTTTAGTTAACCACCATAAAAATACATATTCAAACTGTAACTTAGCTTGTCGAGAAAACTTGACAATATTTCCTGTCAGTGTTTTTAATGGTTTCATTTTGATTGTTTCTTGTTTCATTACATGTGGAACTGGTGCTGAGAAGATTCCTGAAATTAGACATAGATGCTTATACTTCTGATTCAATTCTGGAATACTGGGTACTATTTCACAATAATAAACTGATACAAAAATCCAGATTTGATTTGAAATCAACTTGAAAGATTGACTTACAAGATGACAACGAACTTAATAGTTTGAAGGTTTTGAAAAGATGCATCCTCATCTAGAGAGTCCACAAGAACGGCAAAGTCGTTTTCATTCCACAATAATAAAGACTTACTGGTGAAGATTATATATATTTAGGCGCATAGATATGTCCAGAGTAAACATTACCTTCCAGCCCTAATGTCTGCAGTAGTAACCATATGCTTTAAGATTTAGCCCTAAAAGCATCATTTGCTCCAATGTCATCATACGACACACGACACAAATTTTCCCAGGCCTCAAACAAAAAAAAATATCATAAGACCTACCATTCAACCCTCCATCTCTAGTCAATACTGTAGCAAAAGATTCTTTCCAAGAATTGTTTTTCTGATATTTTTGGACAGTTAATGCTGGTATTTTACCAGGAATAGATGGTGGGGTGTGATATAACTGAAAAAGATTATTAAATTGTTATCAAGCATGGTTTCAGCAAGATTTGATAAATACTATGGCCTCGATCAGTATCATGTCTATAACAATTGTCTATAAGGTCAGTTAATGTATTAACCATTGTAATCCAAGTTTCATTACTATGAAATCAAAAGGTCATCTTATGCTGTTGGCATATATTCTTAAAACCAAATCATTTTAACATCTTGTATTAAAAAGCAAGCCATTGATGAATTATGCAAAGTTCAGAGATACAAACAAAGTAAGAAAACTCCTTAATAGCTCGTTCGTTTATTAACTCAAGCTTACGTGCTGTTGCGCTTGACCCAAGATATTCGCGATATCTGTGTTAAGGGTAAAGTGTCATGGTAGCGTTTGCAACCATCTTGATTAAACTGAATCATGGGATACTTACCCAACTAACCCATTCCACAAGCTAATTACTTAGGTCTGGCCCGCGTAAGCACAAGTTTCCATGCGCATGTTGCCAAGAAATAGAATGCCCCTGGGTCAGGCCCGAGTAAGCTCGAGAGAGTGAACGAACAGGTTAATAATAAATCAGACCTACCCCTAACAGTCTATCTGTATGGTAAACTATAGACTGTGCTACATGATACTGACTCTCTCCTTCCTCGGCTGTAAATATAGCTTTACTAACTAACTCATTACCACCATCTCCTTTTAATAATACTAAAAACTTTCCACCACGCGCAATATTTCCTTTAGCCATGATTAAATTAGAGAACATTCCAGCTTTTTGTCTCTCCACTGATCTCTGCCATTCACTTTCTCTCATACCTAAAATAAAATAAATAGAATTTTTGCTTTGACTTTAAAGTCAAATTCAGATTTACAATCTATTTGTAATACAGCTGAGGTTTAGCCAAGGACCAGCTGGTAGAAAAGATCCTGGTCAAACGAAATAGCTATCCTTGTAAAATGACTGCGTATTCTTTTATTTTTTTATATTGGGGATAATATATACAAATTAAAATCCTATACATGTATTTTCTCCTATATTGAGCACAAAAAATCATCCCTTTAAAGTTTTATTTCATTTTATCAGTAAGCATGTGTCTGGCAAATATTGTATTTTCATTACACAAAATGGCTACTATTGTATGTACGGTACTTACCCTTCAAACCAAAATGAGCCATCAATCTTTTTTCTCGACTTTTTCTTGGCTCTTCATGGCCTTTAAATATTTTTCTTAAACACAGATTAATAGAATGTTTGGATGTCGTGTGATTATTACTGCCAGGGGGGACAACTTTGCCGTCTCCGACATTCTGTATCACACCGTAGGTATCCTTAATATTCTCACCCATCTGAACAACATTGGATTCTCTCTGTGAGACCAGAGCTGACCCTGAACGTTTTCTACGAACAAATAATGTAGTTCCTGGGTTTGGTTGACCTTGGCCATTTCCAGAATTCTTCAATACCACTGTCATCAGAGCTGAATAAAAAAAAATATCAGTTACATGCTTTTGATTCTGATTTTGTGCTTATTAAGGACATTTTGCACAGTTCCAATTTTCAATCAGACATCTGTGGTTAAATCATTTTTACTTAAACTAGTGTTTGATGACATCACATCTGCAAAAATATGCTTGTATCACAGTATTTTTTTCTTTGGAATCTTCCAAGATCACTGATTGGATAATTGAAAAGTGACGTAGAGTTTGCAAAGGGAGGTTAAAAGTCCTAAATAGAAGAATATTGTTTCATGCAAGCAACAGTAAGATTGTTTAGATCAAGCCTTCTCAAATGGCAGCCCACACCGCCCTTAAGAGTGGCCCTTCAAAAATGACCTCTTCCGCTTAAACGTTTTGCTTGCTTAGTTAGCTAAACTCTATTTGGCCCTTATATTTTTTATATAAATGCATTTGGCCCTTTTCAAAAGTTAATTGAGAAGGCCTGATTTAGATTATATACAGTGGCAAAAAAAACATGAAAGAAGGCTAGCTGAAAAATACTTACTATCTAGTTCAGGTTGGGTAGAAAAAATAACAAAAGCTTTACAACTAGAGTCCTCATTACATCTTTTCTTGGCCTCCCGTAAACTTCTACATGTGATAACACATCCCCACGCTACACGGGAGTTATCACATTTATAATCAAACATACCCGGGAAATTGGACTGATCTAACCGAGCATAATCTGAATATGTAGATTCCATCTGAATAATAAGAAAAAAAAATGATAAATTTTCCATGGTTCGTGGACTGCTTATGTCTTATGTGAAAAAACATATGAAGTCACTAAACAACATATCAACAGCAAGAAATTGAGACAAAAACTGCACTTTTTCTCAGAAATATATGAAGAAACACTTTATCCGAAAGCATTTTTAAATAGCTCAATTAAAACGATTAAAAATTTTATTAGTTTAGCCTCGATATGGAACCAAGATGGTCAACGTGTGAATAAGGTCTATACACATATTAAGAAGTTTTAAAAACCTATTTACAATTTCAATTATTTCAAATTGCTATCTGTAACTATCAGTTCTTACCATTCCGTTGTTATTTTGATTATTAGAATGTTGATATTCCAGGTTATTTCTGATATCTTGATTATCTTTCCTCTGATCTTGATCACCATTATTTCTATCTTGATCTTGACTGTTATCTTGATGATTAGGTATCTCGTTATTTTCTCGATTATTGTTGTCTTGGAAATTATTATTATTCGGCTGAAAAGTTTCCGCTGTAAGAAGACAAAATAGTATCAGTTATGCAGTTCTAGTACTTCTGGAGGCTAATTAGATATATTCATGTCCTTAATCGACCATCGACAATGCTGAGCACAACTAGCATTAACATTAAAGACAATAGGAAATAGGAGAGACAGACAATATCATTATAAACCGTTCAAATATCAAACTTTCAATGAGTTGTATGTTATGTACCACTTACAGAAGTTTATCTTATCTACCAACAGTACATCTCAGGATAAAAATCTAGTAATTAGTTTCCTAAATTTATGTTTTAAAAAAATTGGATTTCAAGATAAGATGAAAACTGAAACATGTGTATTTTCTGTTGTACTTCCAGGGTTATCGATGTGACTTTATTCAACATTTGATAATTTTTAAATTAAAGGGGTTTTAAAGAGATTGTAAAGTGGTTTTCTAAACTAAACCAAAACGTTTTATGACGTCACTGACAGTGATCTACCAGAAACTACTATTGATATCTATGCAGATTGTTAATGACGTCATAGAACCACAGACGTCGAAATGGAAATTGGAATGGTGCAAATTGATGCCATCAGTGTCCCCAATACACATACAAAGTTTAGAAAACCATTTACAATCCCTTTAATAATATATGCTTACCTTCATCCAGAAATTTCTGTAAGTCAGTTTTTAACTTCTGTTTGGATATTTTAAGTGAGCGTAATTTATCTAATATATCATTTAGAGACTGGCGAGATTGGTGGGGTCCATTACGTAATAAAGGATCTAAGACTACTATAGATAGTTTCTGTAGATTACTGAGTGCATTTAGACCATTACATACACCATTAGTACATTCAATACCTGAAATCATGTCATGAAAATGCTCAAATTTTGTGATTTTCAAGCAAAATATGCCACTGATAAGTTCAAGAGTTCAATTCAGCATAAGTTTAGATAATACCTGCAAATTTGTAAACATTTCCACTTGTGTCAGTACTCAGTAATGCAGTTTTGAGGGGCTTGCATGGGAAAATCATCTTGTCTGGGACAATATCTGACACTGATATTCTACAGTCTTTGCATGGTTAAGATCACTCCACAGTTGGAAATCAAAAGAGAGTTGGCCAATGTCCTAGTAAAATTTTTAGGTTAGAAAACCTGTGCATTTAAGAGATACCGTACATAATACTTTTTCCAAGAAACTCACCATACTCCAGGCCACCAATATCACATTCACTAGAACTGCTACAAGATCTTTCTGTTAGTTTAAAATCATTGACATCAGTTAGTCTTAGAGATTCATCATTATATAGCAGTATAAAATCATGGCTGGTAATCTTCCCCAGTCCAATACTGCCTAGTGGGTTGTTCTCTAGATAGTCCAATAAATCTAACATCTCTAAACCAAGCTGAAATAGTCATAATCAAAAGATTATTAACTGTTTGAGTTTGAGTTAGATATACTCCTTGGCTCATACCTTGTTGAATGAAGTCAAACCTCAACTCCAAAATTAGCACTGTACTGATGAGGCCCAAAGGACCAAAAGAGTACGTACATGCAATTAGACTTGGAAATAACTTAGTTATGCTTTACTGATGCGTTTTGAGTCCTAATTTGATTATCTTATTCCCAATATACTTATAGGGTTTGCATTCATCAAGGTCTTAGGCAGACTTGTTTCTTGCAATTTCGTTTAAACTAAATGTTTTATGATATTCCTTTCGCAAAAGCTGCAAAATAAATTGCTTAATACAAGTGGAATTGCAAGATCCACAGACATCTGATTATAACTAATTTCAATTGTGAATCAATTAATCAAAGTTATTTATGTATCTAAAGCGATACCACCTCTTAGAATGAACAAAAAAATTAAGTTATCAACCTTGGTCAATAACAGTATATTATATTCATTAACGGTGTCCAAAGTATACAAGTATTTTTTGTTCATTCTAAGAGGATGTATTCCTTTAAAGGCAGTACGAACATTTATTTAACAAGCAATTCTACACTTACCGTCAATCTCTTCTTCCAAGAGATCATAGAAAAAGCACCAGGTCTAACAGGTGTTCCAATATCAGTGATATATACCACACCTTTTTTACGTAATTCTGTAGAAATACCGTCCCCTCGAATACAATATCCTCGTAGCTCCACGATATTGGGATGTTTTAATACTGTTAGAAGTAATATTTGCTGTAAAAGTTTATAGTTGCCCATTGGAGTGCAATGTTCGTCATCATATATTTTTTTCATACAGGCTATTTTAGTCTCAATGTCCACATTTTGACTGATCACCGCATATTCATTTCTCTGATTGTCCTCAGTCATTCCGCGATCGACGTATTTCCTGTTAGACTGAGCTAATGATATACTCAATCGTAAAGTGTCGATATCTTTACAAGTCATCTTACTCTCAAGATCTAAATCTAATAATAAATATTTTAATTCTATGGCAAGTTCATCGGGTTGAGGAGCTGTTGACCAATCCGGTGGGTTTAAATGATCCAAGAATATTATCACATCTTTAATGCTCACTGCATCATAACTTCCACGAAGTTCGACAATTTTAGAAGTCAGATCTCTATGAAAAGCTGCTGGAACTAGTAAATTAGGATCTAGAATTCCATTATGTTTGTTTGCCTGATATTTTGATTTCCGTCTCTCGAATGCTGGATAAACATTCCTGGTGCTCTGACTGTTAGATGAGAGTAATTCCCTATACAAATGATATGATACTAATAATCCCACAACACCTAGCAATAGGAACATTATCATAAAACTGGTCTTGCAACGCAATCCTAGCCATCTTCTTCTGAATCCCATGATGAAGTTTATCAAGCTGCTTCAGAATAATCAACTTCTCTACCAGAGCATTTCTTTTATTATATTTCTACCTGGAATTATTTAACAATTAGCCTACAACATTATTACAAAAATATCTCTGGTGCTCCTTAATACATTTCATTTCATTCTACATTTAGGCTACCATACATGCATTCACAGATAGATTAGGAAACCACTTGCATATATGACAATCTTTGCATTTTCATGCTTTTGCAAAGATCCATTGACAAACTAGTAGATGGTATTGCTACCTACAACCCATGAATGTAAACTGTGCCCACCCTATGGGCCTATGACCTCCTTTAATCATTAATGACATATGCCCATCTGTCTTTCTTAAAAGGATTGTGGGATTTCAATGAGATCTACTAACATAAAAGTTCAGTGTTTTGATAATTAGGTCAATTGGTTGGCATGGTCATTATTGACACTCTGATGACCCCTTCTCACTCTCTCTTTCCTCGTACTTCAGTCTTCAGTCATCTGGAGCTAAGGCAGGGTCTGTTTTATTTTGACAGGTGTAATATGACAATCTTCCAAATTTAAGTCTACAATTTCATACAAATAAAAATATGACTGTAATATTTACGTATGTGATTCTCCAGGTGTGTTAATCAAGGATATCAGGCTGACCAGTATTGATTAGTTTAATTTCCTTGATCATTGACCGAGGAAACACTAAACAATCTTTTATTTGTGTCTAGTGATGGGGAAACCGGAAATGATTAACAAATATCACTCATTCGTTGTTCATCGTTTATATCGAAAATATGAAGTTGATACTATGATTTGAATGTTTTATGTTGATTCGGACATTTTTGACTTAGATTCGTAAAAGAATGCGTTTACAGGTATATCGTTCAACAATTCCCATGTGTTAAAGGGGGAAAAAATGAGCAAATTTGTCAATATTACTTGATATACCCGAATGTTTGATAGAGGGCACTGACCGGAAGTAGGGAAATCCAAAGGGAATACCAAAGCGTGAAAAATGAATGCCCCTCCAACATTCGAAGCATTTTTGCTATTTGAAGGAGAAAAAAAGTAGGCATACATTTTACCTATACGTCTTTTGACACTTGCACTCTCCTGGTTTTATTTTATGTGTTTTCACCCAAGGAAAATGTCTGTTCAACCACTCATTGACTCAATAATAATATACATTCATTCATTTCAATTTTGAAAATTACAATGTTTACAAAAAAACCCAAAATGGCAATGGATACTTACCACAGACGGCACAGATTTTGAATTGCAAATATCATATTTCTACTTCTGCCTGATGTAATTTATGTCATTCTCAAATTTAATGATCAGTATTGACAGTAATAACAATATGTTTTATTTCAGAATTACTATAGAAAAAGACACTAAAGTTCCGAATGCAGCACTATTCACAGTGAATAAAGAAGATCATACACTTGGAAACATGATCACCACGTAAATATATTTCAGATTTCTGCTAAGCCTTCATTTGTCAGACTTATTTGACAGTCACATTAACTGCTAATATATATAATAACTGATATTGTTGCTTTATAAGTTTATATCCAAATGAGTTTCAGGTAATTCAGGTGCATAAAGCATGTAAAAACTCAAGTTTTAATTAATTACAATTTATTTTTTGATTGTGGTTCTGTTGACATTATGCAGCTAATTTGAACGTTTGTTTTCTTCATACATGGATATATCAGATGAACCATAAAATAAATACTCAACATATTTTTTTTATTGCAGACAATTGTTGAAAGATCCCCAAGTGTTGTTTGCTGGGTATAAAAATCCTCATCCATTAGAACATAAATTTGTGGTGAGAATTCAAACCACCTCAGATTACAGCCCACAAGAAGCTTTCACTAACGCCATTACTGATCTTATCAGTGAAATTTCTCTGCTGGAGGAAAGATTCAAGGTAGGTAACTCAATTGTACTGGGTTGAGAACTGCTTTTGCAGATATCACATAACTTGAGATGTATCCAAGTAAGCGGCAAGGAGTTTTTGACCCTTGGAATTGTAAAATCCAACCTATAGACAACTCAAGCCATATTTTGGCTTTTTTTATGCTATTTAGAACGTGTAAACAACATAGGATGAACTGATATCACTACAAAATTTTCAGTTTATGATAATCTTGGAAAAATTTCGATTTTGATACAATGTCCTTTTTTGTGTCTTATCACTAGGTAGTTATTATTTAACCTAATATTTATTGCAGGAGTCTGTGAAAGAAAGAGCTGAAGGAGAAATATAAAGTACAGAAGAGATCAAAGTTCATGTAAATACTCATTGTGTAAATTGTCATCCTATTATCATTGTAAATAAACATCATACTTTTACTACACTGGTATTTATTCTTCTGATTTTGGTATGAAAATAGTTCTAATTCTATAGCATCTTCTAATGCTGTAAGAAGAATGCTTAAAGGGGACCAGTCTTCATTTTTATTGGTTGATTTGGGTCTTGAATATATTAAAGTATCCTTCAGAAGCACTAGAAATGCACTAAAATTGCTTATTTCCTTCATTTATACCTTAAATTAGACATTTCTCCTTCTATTTCTATAGATGACTTTTCTATATATATTGCATAGTATCGCTAATTTGTAGTAGGGCATTATAACTTTCAAATGCTAATAATTATGGATGCACATGGATTTGAAGACTCAAATTTCAATGGTGAGTTGTGATAACCAGTACTAAATTGCTGAGCTAAAAAATCCACGTTTCTGAGACTTATCCAAATCGACCCGCGAAAATGAAGCCTGTACCTCTTTAAGTCCAATGATTGCCTTGAATTTTGGGGGAGTGTTGGTGAGATTGATTCTAACAATTGTATGTGTATCGCTGACACTGATAGAATCAATTTGCTTCATGTAAATATTGGGCATGTTAATTTCTCCCAAGAGCAGATCTCAATCCCATTTAATCAAATGATACCCAAAAATATTGCACAAACCTTGATAACTACAATAAAATAATTTCACACGAAACATATTTTTAGAAATGAATTTTGTATTTACATTATATAATATATTTAACATAACATACAGTGTAATAATAACATAACAAATTTATAGGTTAATAAGTTCATGGTTTGTTTTAACAATTTGTGGTCAAATGAAAGGTATCATTCTTCAAATGAAAAGCTATCTTTATTGTTTAATCAATGTACACGTACAAGAAAAAAATCAAACTTTTATTAGAAAAATTTTAATGGCTCTATTGCGTAGAATGTGAAAAAAATTATAATGTAATGCCAAAAACCTATTGTCACATATTGGTTATAAATGCATAAAGAACCACATTAATTAGCACCAGTCAATTCAGTTCATACTAATAGAAATATAGTCATTCAAAACCAAGTTTCAGCTTACTGTATCACAGAAAATCTTATTTGAACTGACATAATCATCTGAATATGAATTTCATCTGGACTCAAATCAAATTTTCAATCTGAAAAGTCATCAGGGAAGCTGAAATTCAGTTCATTTGTATATGAAATCTATATCTCTTTAATAACATATTGCACAACTGTCACCACATACATGACCTTATAAATTTTGTTTTGATACCCAATTCATAATATATGATGTTCAAAATGGATTTAATTTAACTGTGTCAACATTCTCCTTCAATAACTCTATAAAACAGTTTCCATTTATAACTTTAGTTGTAGCTATTAAATAATCTGTTCCTCCTGAAATAAAATAAACAACATATTAGACTTGTTTTAATGATATATACATCAAATAAAACTTTAAATGGACTCAAACCTATTCTGTGTAACAGCTTATAGGCCTAAATTGATCATGATAATTCAGTTGTTGTAATGGTCAAATTCTCAATAATCCTAAATGGGGTCAACATATTTTATGAAACTTATATCAGGATACTACAAACTGAAAAAATTAAATTTTATGTTAACAAATAAAGAAAGTTTTTTCAACTGGTTGAATTTTAAAGACGTCAATATCTTCATGTAATAATGTAATATGGATATTATTTAGGAAGTGCTATTGATATGGAAAAATGGATGTGCATTTCAGAAAACTGATTTTGTAGGACAGGATTGAATTGTGAATTCTCAATAATTAGCAGAATTTACTTGGATTAAGGAAAATGTCACTAAATTTATTTTGAATACAATAAGTGTTTTTTCCTCAATTACACTAAATTCATCATAACACAAAAATTATTTTGAAGAAAAACTTGATATAAAACAATTTTTCACATGGTTGATTAATGGCTTGACAGATGGATTGCTGGACGTAACAAAGTATACAGATGGGATGAAACAATATATTGGTGATAAAAACAAATCAAACCATAATAAAACTAAGTTAATAAAATGTCAATGGCTGTAGAAAGTCTGTTAATAAAGTATCACCAGTTATTATTTTAGTGCTAGCTACAATATAGTCTGTAAGACCTACAATATTTATAACGCGATATCAACACTGGCCATTCAGAAATCGCTGGTGGTCACCTTCCTACTAAAAAAAACTTACACTGAGATTATTTGGCGTTTTTTTCACCTTTATTAGTTGAGATCCAATTTAAATGATCTTGAACAACTAAGTTGCACAAACTTTGCCAGTTTGTAACTTTTACCTTTTTCAGATTATAAATAGTATCATAAGAAGTAAAGGTCAAAATCACAATTTAATTCTATAACTAAAAAATACATGCCAACAGAAAATAAACAAAGAGCTATCCAAAGAGATTTGTTAACCTTGCTCAAATGTACTCAAGCATTGAAAATAAAGCCTTGATTACAATAAATGCTAAATAGAAAGTGTAAAATAAACTCCAATGAAAGAGAGGAATATACTAACCATCATCTTGTTGTGCTAGGAATCTTAAAGCTGCTATTTCAGCATACGTAACACCACCAAGAAAGAACACTAGAGTAACCTTCTGATCTCCAGTACTGGAATGTGAGGACGTCATAGAATTTCCTGAAAACATAAAATATGAAAGTACATGATATATGGAAACACCAATACTTAAAGATATCAGGAGTAGAAGAGATTTAAAGGTTACATCCCATATTGCAGAAATATTGTACAAAGTTAACAAAAGCCTAAGCATAAATCAACATTGTGCCAAATTGCTGTTTTTGTTTGCAATATTCATGAGGACTGGGTAATGCCAATCATGCCACGATGCAATTGGATCGCTATACAAAGGTCAGGATACAATACTGTACCACAATATGAAGTAAAGGGACAATAATTATTCATCATTTTCAATGTTTTAATATGTATGAATTGGTACATCTACATTTGGTGATCTATAGTTTTGAAGATTATAACTTACTTCTTTTACGTAATGCTACAGGAATTTGTTGAATTTCTTCAATCTTTGGACCCGGTAATAAATTTAATACTTCAGTTATACTTCTCCAACCAGGACGAGCTAAATGTTGAGCTAACCTCACACTTAATGGTGCATATCCACTATATACATAAGCTATATCTGTCGGATTCTGGAACAAATCAATTTATTATCAAGGATGGGATTATATATAAATTAGGGTGGCTGAAAGTAACAAGTTACTATTCAACAGAAGGCACTGGCACAGGGTTGAAGCAGTGTTCACAAACAAGTAATTAGTGGGATACATACACTATTCGTTTGACCAATCAAAAGTTAACCTATAATTTTTAAGCTTAGCTAATAACAGTAATAGTGTTCACAACATTACTTTAAAATTTAAGCCTTTAAATCCTGTATAACCATGATCATAAGCATTTGATAGTCACAAATACATCAATTCCTATAATTGAAAAGATTTTGTGATTTTCAAGCAGTTCTAGTACTTCTGGAGGCTTTTTACATATATTCAAGGTATAAAACTACTCTAGACAATGCTGAACATTCCCCTTTCAACTTAGAACACTGAGTTTTAAATCAAAGTGCAATTCCTAATAAAACTAATCTCAAGAAATGAGAAATAATTAATTTGCATGTGCTCTTTGAAAAAGACTTTCCCCATAAAATAATAAGAAATCGTAATAATGGTGAAATCTTACCTGTTCATGAACATCTTCTACAATAAGACGTAAAGATTTTCTGATGATAGCGTAGGTTCTATTAGAGCTGGGACGTAACAGACCTGTTCTTTCTAAATTCATTAGAGTCAACATGTGTTCGAATCCATAGGTCTGAAACAATATTAAAGCTAACCTTAAAGCTATCATATATAGACACAGCTTTATGGAACAACAATCACTGGTTAACGTTGCATAAAACTTTAACCAGTGATTGTTGTTCCATAAAGCTGTGTCTATATAATGTGCTTACAATTGCTAAATGCCATTTAAAAACTTTAAAGCTATCATGTTCTGACAAGAGTAAAGATTGACAATTCTGCATACAGGAATACATGTTTTTTGCGACTATGATGACTGCAATGCACTTAATTGACTGCTTGACAATTTTGCTGCATTGGTAGAGCCAGTTTTAGATCAAAATGTAGCCCTGGCTTTTATTTCAAAGGTGGATTATTCTGCTTATGGATTTTCAAAATGAACCAATAAAATGAAAAGAAGACAACCTTACCTGTATGATTTCTCGTTTGTAATATTCTAATATTTTAGGTTTCATTCCATCATTACAGTATGATTGTATACAGATTAGCCTTAATATCTACAAATATACAATACTAATAAATATACAATATTAATAAATATACAGTGTAATTTGACACATTGAATGAAAGTTTTTAAATGGTTTATGATTGCCTGTGTAAAAGTTATTCCTATATCTGGTTCACTAATTCATTGACGTTATTAATGGTGTATTTGACATTTCATCTTGACAAATGTTAACAAAGTTACAAGCGGCCACTCCTGAAAACCGTCCAAATGAATTGGTCCCGTGCATGGCTGATTTTCAGGAGTTTCACTGTATACAAAACTAATAAATATACATATAAATATACAAAATTAATAAATATACAATTCTGAACAATGTAGATATCGTATTAACTGCCTAATTCTAAACAATTTGCATGCCACTGAGTAGTTTTACTAACTGTTACTGTAGGCTACACAAGATGTACTATAACCATTATTATCATTTGAAATGAATGCACAATCACAGAATGGCATCAGGTATTCTAAATAATCAAGGAAGGTATGTGTACATTGTCTAGTTTCATATCTTGAAAAATATCAGGGAAAATACAAGATTGTGGAACAAGGCAGACACTGCTGCATCCTTTGAAACCTCTGTAGAAATGACTAAATTACCTTTGTAATGGGATGTTTTTTAGCTATACATTCTTCAATATATGGATGAACCTTATCAGTTTCTAAACCATTGGTAAAATCTACAAAAAAAAAAACTTTGCCATTTAATCTTTTTCTAAAAATTCTAAATTCTAAAATACTTCTATAGCCAAGATATATCTGATCAATCGTTTGGTCCTTATAGCTTTGGAGAATGGAATCTATTTATCCTTCTGGTTGATATTTCCTCAAGTTACAGAACAGACAGATAAACTAACTAACCTTGTTGACAATGTAAAGTATCCATAAAATCTTCAGAATTGGTTGCTTCTTTCACTAATTCAGCTATTGATGTATCTGGAAAACAAATGTTTTTATGGTTCACTAGTACCAATTATTCTAGATTATTTCCTACAGTATTTGCTATTATAGTCACCAAATTTTTTATTTTGAATGGAACATTACATTGTAAATGATAATTAGTTTTCTATATTACCATAGTATATTTTTTCATAGCTAACAGTGCTCACAGGACTTGTTTTCAAATATATAACTAGTACTGCCCTAGTACTAAACCTAAACTTACGTGTAGCTAAAGATTCTCTAGCTTTCTGTAAATGAGGTAATTTGGTTACAAACTGTTTCATTTCACCCACTGTTTTAGCTTGATGTCTTTCCTGTTAGAGACAAAAAATAAAATTAGCTGCTTTAAATATCATTTCTATTTAAACATTTTTTAGCACTTTCAAGTCTACTAGCCTAGTAGACTTGAAAGTGCTAAACAATGTTTAAATAGAAATACTAGGATAAGAGATTAACTGCTGTTGGTTCAAATTCTTCTCAAAGACCTTGACCTTCATCAATTTTGTAACATTCAAATTGTGGAATTTTAACGAAAATTCGGTAAGGATAGATCCCATGATTGTCAAAGTTAAGCATCATCTGCCTGGTTTTGTAATGACACGTTCAACCTTCGTCCGTTTGTTTGAGACAATGTAATGACTAGGCCATCTTGTCCAGTAAATGGACAAGGGAAGACAACTCTTGTTCCACAAATGATTTTGATTGGCTGTTTTTACGCGGAAGAAGACAACACTCTAGGATGGATGATTGTGATGGGTGACCTATAATTTATTCAATATGGCGACTACCGTATAGTATACAAGATTATCTAGTGCAGATTTTGATACAAGTGGGACATTCAGGTATAACATATCCAACTTACTTCAAATTCAGCAGTGATTGCTTTAGCTTTCTTACTGACAATAGATCCTACAGCGTTAAAATTCTTATCTCTTAAATCAGCATACAGTTCATCTGAGGAATTCAACACAAACTTCTTAGGTTCTAATGGTTCATCAGGTTTCTGGCCTTTAGGTACAAACTTCTCTGCTGGTAATTTAACACTCGCTGGAAATAAATAATTCAAAATATAAAGACTTCAAAACGCATGTACTCTTATGACATGACAGCTTTGGGGAAAAATTTTTGATTGGCTGTTTTTACCGTGAAAATGATAGTACTCTCAAAAGAATGATTTTGATTGGCCGAACTATAATTTATTCAATATGGCAATCAACGTAAAGTATACAAGATTATCTAGCACACTAGTCTGGAGTTGAAACAAGTGCTCATAACTGTCTCTATTCCACTCAAATTGTTTTATCCATCCAGAAAGAAGTTATGAGATACTTAACAGCATTATAATGTGGGTATATAAATAAAATGACTTACTATTATTGAGTCCAAATGTTTCATCAATCAAACCTTCGTACGTTAACTGTGTGAGTAAGGGAGTTAATAAATCTACGTTTCTATCTATTATTAATAAGTTATCTATCTGAGGAGTTATCTGGGGTTCACGACCTCCCAATTCTCCCTTCATTCTTCTCATCATCTCTACTACTTGCTGAAAGGAAAAACAATGATGATTTTATAGTGTCAAACAAGGACAAGGATTCCAAAATAAGTTCCTGGCTTAAAGTGATCTACAAAGTTCACAGTCTATAGCACATTGGTCCTTAGCTAATTCAATCTGGTCTAGATGCTTTTCCATACCTATGATTATATTTCATTGTGTCAATGGTATAATGGTAGTTTTCTGCGGTCAGAATGAAATGTTACTGAAAATTTGACAATTTTTTGAAGAAAATAATTTATTCACAGAACTAAAAAACTATATTTTCCTATACAATATTTACCTTAGCACAATCTCCTTTGCCATTAATATAAGGTATAATACCATACAAAGCTTGTAACGTCATGATAGACTGGGCTACATAAAACATCGAGGTATAATCATTCTCTAGATAACACTCCTACAATAAAACATAGAGGTATAATCATTCTCTAGATAACATTCCTACAATAAAACATAGAGGTATAATCATTCTCTAGATAACACTCCTACAATAAAACATAGAGGTATAATCATTCTCTAGATAACACTCCTACAATAAAACATAGAGGTATAATCATTCTCTAGATAACACTCCTACAATAAAACATAGAGGTATAATCATTCTCTAGATAACACTCCTACAATAAAACATAGAGGTATAATCATTCTCTAGATAACACTCCTGTAATAAAACATAGAGGTATAATCATTCTCTAGATAACATTCCTACAATAAAACATAGAGGTATAATCATTCTCTAGATAACATTCCTACAATAAAACATAGAGGTATAATCATTCTCTAGATAACACTCCTACAATAAAACATAGAGGTATAATCATTCTCTAGATAACATTCCTGTAATAAAACATAGAGGTATAATCATTCTCTAGATAACACTCCTGTAATAAAACATAGAGGTATAATCATTCTCTAGATAACATTCCTACAATAAAACATAGAGGTATAATCATTCTCTAGATAACATTCCTACAATAAAACATAGAGGTATAATCATTCTCTAGATAACACTCCTACAATAAAACATAGAGGTATAATCATTCTCTAGATAACATTCCTACAATAAAACATAGAGGTATAATCATTCTCTAGATAACACTCCTGTAATAAAACATAGAGGTATAATCATTCTCTAGATAACACTCCTACAATAAAACATAGAGGTATAATCATTCTCTAGATAACATTCCTACAATAAAACATAGAGGTATAATCATTCTCTAGATAACACTCCTGTAATAAAACATAGAGGTATAATCATTCTCTAGATAACACTCCTGTAATAAAACATAGAGGTATAATCATTCTCTAGATAACATTCCTACAATAAAACATAGAGGTATAATCATTCTCTAGATAACACTCCTGTAATAAAACATAGAGGTATAATCATTCTCTAGATAACACTCCTACAATAAAACATAGAGGTATAATCATTCTCTAGATAACACTCCTGTAATAAAACATAGAGGTATAATCATTCTCTAGATAACACTCCTGTAATAAAACATAGAGGTATAATCATTCTCTAGATAACACTCCTGTAATAAAACATAGAGGTATAATCATTCTCTAGATAACACTCCTACAATAAAACATAGAGGTACAATCATTCTCTAGATAACATTCCTACAATAAAACATAGAGGTATAATCATTCTCTAGATAACACTCCTGTAATAAAACATAGAGGTATAATCATTCTCTAGATAACACTCCTACAATAAAACATAGAGGTATAATCATTCTCTAGATAACATTCCTGTAATAAAACATAGAGGTATAATCATTCTCTAGATAACATTCCTACAATAAAACATAGAGGTATAATCATTCTCTAGATAACATTCCTACAATAAAACATAGAGGTATAATCATTCTCTAGATAACATTCCTACAATAAAACATAGAGGTATAATCATTCTCTAGATAACACTCCTACAATAAAACATAGAGGTATAATCATTCTCTAGATAACATTCCTACAATAAAACATAGAGGTATAATCATTCTCTAGATAACACTCCTACAATAAAACATAGAGGTACAATCATTCTCTAGATAACATTCCTACAATAAAACATAGAGGTATAATCATTCTCTAGATAACACTCCTGTAATAAAACATAGAGGTATAATCATTCTCTAGATAACATTCCTACAATAAAACATAGAGGTATAATCATTCTCTAGATAACATTCCTACAATAAAACATAGAGGTATAATCATTCTCTAGATAACATTCCTGTAATAAAACATAGAGGTATAATCATTCTCTAGATAACACTCCTACAATAAAACATAGAGGTATAATCATTCTCTAGATAACATTCCTGTAATAAAACATAGAGGTATAATCATTCTCTAGATAACATTCCTACAATAAAACATAGAGGTATAATCATTCTCTAGATAACATTCCTGTAATAAAACATAGAGGTATAATCATTCTCTAGATAACACTCCTGCAATAAAACATAGAGGTATAATCATTCTCTAGATAACACTCCTGTAATAAAACATAGAGGTATAATCATTCTCTAGATAACATTCCTGTAATAAAACATAGAGGTATAATCATTCTCTAGATAACACTCCTGTAATAAACATAGAGGTATAATCATTCTCTAGATAACACTCCTACAATAAAACATAGAGGTATAATCATTCTCTAGTTAACATTCCTGTAATAAAACATAGAGGTATAATCATTCTCTAGATAACATTCCTGTAATAAAACATAGAGGTATAATCATTCTCTAGATAACATTCCTACAATAAAACATAGAGGTATAATCATTCTCTAGATAACATTCCTACAATAAAACATAGAGGTATAATCATTCTCTAGATAACACTCCTGTAATAAAATATAGAGGTATAATCATTCTCTAGATAACATTCCTGTAATAAAACATAGAGGTATAATCATTCTCTAGATAACATTCCTACAATAAAACATAGAGGTATAATCATTCTCTAGATAACACTCCTAGAATAAAACATAGAGGTATAATCATTCTCTAGATAACATTCCTAGAATAAAACATAGAGGTATAATCATTCTCTAGATAACATTCCTACAATAAAACATAGAGGTATAATCATTCTCTAGATAACATTCCTACAATAAAACATAGAGGTATAATCATTCTCTAGATAACACTCCTACAATAAAACATAGAGGTATAATCATTCTCTAGATAACATTCCTGTAATAAAACATAGAGGTATAATCATTCTCTAGATAACACTCCTGTAATAAAACATAGAGGTATAATCATTCTCTAGATAACACTCCTACAATAAAACATAGAGGTATAATCATTCTCTAGATAACACTCCTGTAATAAAACATAGAGGTATAATCATTCTCTAGATAACATTCCTGTAATAAAACATAGAGGTATCATCATTCTCTAGATAACATTCCTGTAATAAAACATAGAGGTATAATCATTCTCTAAGTAACATTCCTAGAATAAAACATAGAGGTATAATCATTCTCTAGATAACATTCCTGTAATAAAACATAGAGGTATAATCATTCTCTAGATAACATTCCTGTAATAAAACATAGAGGTATAATCATTCTCTAGATAACATTCCTGTAATAAAACATAGAGGTATAATCATTCTCTAGATAACATTCCTAGAATAAAACATAGAGGTATAATCATTCTCTAGATAACATTCCTAGAATAAAACATAGAGGTATAATCATTCTCTAAGTAACATTCCTACAATAAAACATAGAGGTATAATCATTCTCTAGATAACATTCCTACAATAAAACATAGAAACATAGAGGTATAATCATTCTCTAGATAACATTCCTACAATAAAACATAGAGGTATAATCATTCTCTAGATAACACTCCTGTAATAAAACATAGAGGTATAATCATTCTCTAGATAACATTCCTGTAATAAAACATAGAGGTATAATCATTCTCTAGATAACACTCCTACAATAAAACATAGAGGTATAATCATTCTCTAGATAACACTCCTGTAATAAAACATAGAGGTATAATCATTCTCTAGATAACATTCCTGTAATAAAACATAGAGGTATAATCATTCTCTAGATAACACTCCTACAATAAAACATAGAGGTATAATCATTCTCTAGATAACACTCCTGTAATAAAACATAGAGGTATAATCATTCTCTAAATAACATTCCTGTAATAAAATATAGAGGTATAATCATTCTCTAGATAACATTCCTGTAATAAAACATAGAGGTATAATCATTCTCTAGATAACATTCCTACAATAAAACATAGAGGTATAATCATTCTCTAGATAACACTCCTACAATAAAACATAGAGGTATAATCATTCTCTAGATAACATTCCTACAATAAAACATAGAGGTATAATCATTCTCTAGATAACACTCCTACAATAAAACATAGAGGTATAATCATTCTCTAGATAACACTCCTGTAATAAAACATAGAGGTATAATCATTCTCTAGATAACACTCCTACAATAAAACATAGAGGTATAATCATTCTCTAGATAACATTCCTGTAATAAAACATAGAGGTATAATCATTCTCTAGATAACACTCCTACAATAAAACATAGAGGTATAATCATTCTCTAGATAACACTCCTACAATAAAACATAGAGGTATAATCATTCTCTAGATAACATTCCTACAATAAAACAAAGAGGTATAATCATTCTCTAGATAACACTCCTGTAATAAAACATAGAGGTATAATCATTCTCTAGATAACACTCCTAGAATAAAACATAGAGGTATAATCATTCTCTAGATAACACTCCTAGAATAAAACATAGAGGTATAATCATTCTCTAGATAACACTCCTACAATAAAACATAGAGGTATAATCATTCTCTAGATAACACTCCTACAATAAAACATAGAGGTATAATCATTCTCTAGATAACACTCCTACAATAAAACATAGAGGTATAATCATTCTCTAGATAACACTCCTGTAATAAAACATAGAGGTATAATCATTCTCTAGATAACATTCCTGTAATAAAACATAGAGGTATAATCATTCTCTAGATAACACTCCTACAATAAAACATAGAGGTATAATCATTCTCTAGATAACATTCCTGTAATAAAACATAGAGGTATAATCATTCTCTAGATAACATTCCTGTAATAAAACATAGAGGTATAATCATTCTCTAAGTAACATTCCTAGAATAAAACATAGAGGTATAATCATTCTCTAGATAACATTCCTACAATAAAACATAGAGGTATAATCATTCTCTAGATAACATTCCTGTAATAAAACATAGAGGTATAATCATTCTCTAGATAACACTCCTAGAATAAAACATAGAGGTATAATCATTCTCTAGATAACACTCCTAGAATAAAACATAGAGGTATAATCATTCTCTAGATAACACTCCTACAATAAAACATAGAGGTATAATCATTCTCTAGATAACACTCCTGTAATAAAACATAGAGGTATAATCATTCTCTAGATAACATTCCTACAATAAAACATAGAGGTATAATCATTCTCTAGATAACATTCCTACAATAAAACATAGAGGTATAATCATTCTCTAGATAACATTCCTGTAATAAAACATAAAGGTATAATCATTCTCTAAGTAACATTCCTAGAATAAAACATAGAGGTATAATCATTCTCTAGATAACATTCCTACAATAAAACATAGAGGTATAATCATTCTCTAGATAACACTCCTACAATAAAACATAGAGGTATAATCATTCTCTAGATAACATTCCTGTAATAAAACATAGAGGTATAATCATTCTCTAGATAACATTCTTGTAATAAAACATAGAGGTATAATCATTCTCTAGATAACAGTCCTACAATAAAACATAGAGGTATAATCATTCTCTAGATAACACTCCTACAATAAAACATAGAGGTATAATCATTCTCTAGATAACATTCCTACAATAAAACATAGAGGTATAATCATTCTCTAGATAACACTCCTGTAATAAAACATAGAGGTATAATCATTCTCTAGATAACACTCCTACAATAAAACATAGAGGTATAATCATTCTCTAGATAACACTCCTACAATAAAACATAAAGGTATAATCATTCTCTAGATAACACTCCTGTAATAAAACATAGAGGTATAATCATTCTCTAGATAACATTCCTACAATAAAACATAGAGGTATAATCATTCTCTAGATAACACTCCTACAATAAAACATAGAGGTATAATCATTCTCTAGATAACATTCCTACAATAAAACATAGAGGTATAATCATTCTCTAGATAACATTCCTACAATAAAACATAGAGGTATAATCATTCTCTAGATAACACTCCTGTAATAAAACATAGAGGTATAATCATTCTCTAGATAACACTCCTACAATAAAACATAGAGGTATAATCATTCTCTAGATAACACTCCTACAATAAAACATAGAGGTATAATCATTCTCTAGATAACATTCCTACAATAAAACATAGAGGTATAATCATTCTCTAGATAACACTCCTGTAATAAAACATAGAGGTATAATCATTCTCTAGATAACATTCCTGTAATAAAACATAGAGGTATAATCATTCTCTAGATAACACTCCTACAATAAAACATAGAGGTATGATCATTCTCTAGATAACATTCCTGTAATAAAACATAGAGGTATGATCATTCTCTAGATAACACTCCTAGAATAAAACATAGAGGTATAATCATTCTCTAGATAACATTCCTACAATAAAACATAGAGGTATGATCATTCTCTAGATAACACTCCTACAATAAAACATAGAGGTATGATCATTCTCTAGATAACACTCCTACAATAAAACATAGAGGTATGATCATTCTCTAGATAACACTCCTACAATAAAACATAGAGGTATAATCATTCTCTAGATAACATTCCTACAATAAAACATAGAGGTATAATCATTCTCTAGATAACACTCCTACAATAAAACATAGGGGTATAATCATTCTCTAGATAACATTCCTACAATAAAACATAGAGGTATAATCATTCTCTAGATAACACTCCTACAATAAAACATAGAGGTATAATCATTCTCTAGATAACACTCCTACAATAAAACATAGAGGTATAATCATTCTCTAGATAACACTCCTAGAATAAAACATAGAGGTATAATCATTCTCTAGATAACACTCCTACAATAAAACATAGAGGTATAATCATTCTCTAGATAACATTCCTACAATAAAACATAGAGGTATAATCATTCTCTAGATAACATTCCTACAATAAAACATAGAGGTATAATCATTCTCTAGATAACACTCCTACAATAAAACATAGAGGTATAATCATTCTCTAGATAACACTCCTGTAATAAAACATAGAGGTATAATCATTCTCTAGATAACATTCCTACAATAAAACATAGAGGTATAATCATTCTCTAGATAACACTCCTACAATAAAACATAGAGGTATAATCATTCTCTAGATAACACTCCTAGAATAAAACATAGAGGTATAATCATTCTCTAGATAACATTCCTAGAATAAAACATAGAGGTATAATCATTCTCTAGATAACACTCCTAGAATAAAACATAGAGGTATAATCATTCTCTAGATAACACTCCTGTAATAAAACATAGGGGTATAATCATTCTCTAGATAACATTCCTACAATAAAACATAGAGGTATAATCATTCTCTAGATAACACTCCTACAATAAAACATAGAGGTATAATCATTCTCTAGATAACACTCCTAGAATAAAACATAGAGGTATAATCATTCTCTAGATAACATTCCTACAATAAAACATAGAGGTATAATCATTCTCTAGATAACACTCCTACAATAAAACATAGAGGTATAATCATTCTCTAGATAACATTCCTACAATAAAACATAGAGGTATAATCATTCTCTAGATAACACTCCTACAATAAAACATAGAGGTATAATCATTCTCTAAATAACATTCCTAGAATAAAACATAGAGGTATAATCATTCTCTAGATAACATTCCTGTAATAAAACATAGAGGTATAATCATTCTCTAGATAACATTCCTGTAATAAAATATAGAGGTATAATCATTCTCTAGATAACATTCCTACAATAAAACATAGAGGTATAATCATTCTCTAGATAACATTCCTGTAATAAAACATAGAGGTATAATCATTCTCTAGATAACACTCCTACAATAAAACATAGAGGTATAATCATTCTCTAGATAACATTCCTACAATAAAACATAGAGGTATAATCATTCTCTAGATAACACTCCTGTAATAAAACATAGAGGTATAATCATTCTCTAGATAACATTCCTACAATAAAACATAGAGGTATAATCATTCTCTAGATAACATTCCTACAATAAAACATAGAGGTATAATCATTCTCTAGATAACATTCCTGTAATAAAACATAGAGGTATAATCATTCTCTAGATAACATTCCTGTAATAAAACATAGAGGTATAATCATTCTCTAGATAACATTCCTGTAATAAAACATAGAGGTATAATCATTCTCTAGATAACACTCCTGTAATAAAACATAGAGGTATAATCATTCTCTAGATAACACTCCTACAATAAAACATAGAGGTATAATCATTCTCTAGATAACATTCCTACAATAAAACATAGAGGTATAATCATTCTCTAGATAACACTCCTACAATAAAACATAGAGGTATAATCATTCTCTAGATAACACTCCTAGAATAAAACATAGAGGTATAATCATTCTCTAGATAACATTCCTACAATAAAACATAGAGGTATAATCATTCTCTAGATAACACTCCTACAATAAAACATAGAGGTATAATCATTCTCTAGATAACATTCCTGTAATAAAACATAGAGGTATAATCATTCTCTAGATAACACTCCTACAATAAAACATAGAGGTATAATCATTCTCTAGATAACATTCCTACAATAAAACATAGAGGTATAATCATTCTCTAGATAACATTCCTGTAATAAAACATAGAGGTATAATCATTCTCTAGATAACACTCCTACAATAAAACATAGAGGTATAATCATTCTCTAGATAACATTCCTACAATAAAACATAGAGGTATAATCATTCTCTAGATAACACTCCTACAATAAAACATAGAGGTATAATCATTCTCTAGATAACATTCCTACAATAAAACATAGAGGTATAATCATTCTCTAGATAACATTCCTACAATAAAACATAGAGGTATAATCATTCTCTAGATAACACTCCTACAATAAAACATAGAAACATAGAGGTATAATCATTCTCTAGATAACATTCCTACAATAAAACATAGAGGTATAATCATTCTCTAGATAACACTCCTACAATAAAACATAGAGGTATAATCATTCTCTAGATAACATTCCTGTAATAAAACATAGAGGTATAATCATTCTCTAGATAACACTCCTACAATAAAACATAGAGGTATAATCATTCTCTAGATAACACTCCTGTAATAAACATAGAGGTATAATCATTCTCTAGATAACACTCCTACAATAAAACATAGAGGTATAATCATTCTCTAGTTAACATTCCTGTAATAAAACATAGAGGTATAATCATTCTCTAGATAACATTCCTGTAATAAAACATAGAGGTATAATCATTCTCTAGATAACATTCCTACAATAAAACATAGAGGTATAATCATTCTCTAGATAACATTCCTACAATAAAACATAGAGGTATAATCATTCTCTAGATAACACTCCTGTAATAAAATATAGAGGTATAATCATTCTCTAGATAACATTCCTGTAATAAAACATAGAGGTATAATCATTCTCTAGATAACATTCCTACAATAAAACATAGAGGTATAATCATTCTCTAGATAACACTCCTAGAATAAAACATAGAGGTATAATCATTCTCTAGATAACATTCCTAGAATAAAACATAGAGGTATAATCATTCTCTAGATAACATTCCTACAATAAAACATAGAGGTATAATCATTCTCTAGATAACATTCCTACAATAAAACATAGAGGTATAATCATTCTCTAGATAACACTCCTACAATAAAACATAGAGGTATAATCATTCTCTAGATAACATTCCTGTAATAAAACATAGAGGTATAATCATTCTCTAGATAACACTCCTGTAATAAAACATAGAGGTATAATCATTCTCTAGATAACACTCCTACAATAAAACATAGAGGTATAATCATTCTCTAGATAACACTCCTGTAATAAAACATAGAGGTATAATCATTCTCTAGATAACATTCCTGTAATAAAACATAGAGGTATCATCATTCTCTAGATAACATTCCTGTAATAAAACATAGAGGTATAATCATTCTCTAAGTAACATTCCTAGAATAAAACATAGAGGTATAATCATTCTCTAGATAACATTCCTGTAATAAAACATAGAGGTATAATCATTCTCTAGATAACATTCCTGTAATAAAACATAGAGGTATAATCATTCTCTAGATAACATTCCTGTAATAAAACATAGAGGTATAATCATTCTCTAGATAACATTCCTAGAATAAAACATAGAGGTATAATCATTCTCTAGATAACATTCCTAGAATAAAACATAGAGGTATAATCATTCTCTAAGTAACATTCCTACAATAAAACATAGAGGTATAATCATTCTCTAGATAACATTCCTACAATAAAACATAGAAACATAGAGGTATAATCATTCTCTAGATAACATTCCTACAATAAAACATAGAGGTATAATCATTCTCTAGATAACACTCCTGTAATAAAACATAGAGGTATAATCATTCTCTAGATAACATTCCTGTAATAAAACATAGAGGTATAATCATTCTCTAGATAACACTCCTACAATAAAACATAGAGGTATAATCATTCTCTAGATAACACTCCTGTAATAAAACATAGAGGTATAATCATTCTCTAGATAACATTCCTGTAATAAAACATAGAGGTATAATCATTCTCTAGATAACACTCCTACAATAAAACATAGAGGTATAATCATTCTCTAGATAACACTCCTGTAATAAAACATAGAGGTATAATCATTCTCTAAATAACATTCCTGTAATAAAATATAGAGGTATAATCATTCTCTAGATAACATTCCTGTAATAAAACATAGAGGTATAATCATTCTCTAGATAACATTCCTACAATAAAACATAGAGGTATAATCATTCTCTAGATAACACTCCTACAATAAAACATAGAGGTATAATCATTCTCTAGATAACATTCCTACAATAAAACATAGAGGTATAATCATTCTCTAGATAACACTCCTACAATAAAACATAGAGGTATAATCATTCTCTAGATAACACTCCTGTAATAAAACATAGAGGTATAATCATTCTCTAGATAACACTCCTACAATAAAACATAGAGGTATAATCATTCTCTAGATAACATTCCTGTAATAAAACATAGAGGTATAATCATTCTCTAGATAACACTCCTACAATAAAACATAGAGGTATAATCATTCTCTAGATAACACTCCTACAATAAAACATAGAGGTATAATCATTCTCTAGATAACATTCCTACAATAAAACAAAGAGGTATAATCATTCTCTAGATAACACTCCTGTAATAAAACATAGAGGTATAATCATTCTCTAGATAACACTCCTAGAATAAAACATAGAGGTATAATCATTCTCTAGATAACACTCCTAGAATAAAACATAGAGGTATAATCATTCTCTAGATAACACTCCTACAATAAAACATAGAGGTATAATCATTCTCTAGATAACACTCCTACAATAAAACATAGAGGTATAATCATTCTCTAGATAACACTCCTACAATAAAACATAGAGGTATAATCATTCTCTAGATAACACTCCTGTAATAAAACATAGAGGTATAATCATTCTCTAGATAACATTCCTGTAATAAAACATAGAGGTATAATCATTCTCTAGATAACACTCCTACAATAAAACATAGAGGTATAATCATTCTCTAGATAACATTCCTGTAATAAAACATAGAGGTATAATCATTCTCTAGATAACATTCCTGTAATAAAACATAGAGGTATAATCATTCTCTAAGTAACATTCCTAGAATAAAACATAGAGGTATAATCATTCTCTAGATAACATTCCTACAATAAAACATAGAGGTATAATCATTCTCTAGATAACATTCCTGTAATAAAACATAGAGGTATAATCATTCTCTAGATAACACTCCTAGAATAAAACATAGAGGTATAATCATTCTCTAGATAACACTCCTAGAATAAAACATAGAGGTATAATCATTCTCTAGATAACACTCCTACAATAAAACATAGAGGTATAATCATTCTCTAGATAACACTCCTGTAATAAAACATAGAGGTATAATCATTCTCTAGATAACATTCCTACAATAAAACATAGAGGTATAATCATTCTCTAGATAACATTCCTACAATAAAACATAGAGGTATAATCATTCTCTAGATAACATTCCTGTAATAAAACATAAAGGTATAATCATTCTCTAAGTAACATTCCTAGAATAAAACATAGAGGTATAATCATTCTCTAGATAACATTCCTACAATAAAACATAGAGGTATAATCATTCTCTAGATAACACTCCTACAATAAAACATAGAGGTATAATCATTCTCTAGATAACATTCCTGTAATAAAACATAGAGGTATAATCATTCTCTAGATAACATTCTTGTAATAAAACATAGAGGTATAATCATTCTCTAGATAACAGTCCTACAATAAAACATAGAGGTATAATCATTCTCTAGATAACACTCCTACAATAAAACATAGAGGTATAATCATTCTCTAGATAACATTCCTACAATAAAACATAGAGGTATAATCATTCTCTAGATAACACTCCTGTAATAAAACATAGAGGTATAATCATTCTCTAGATAACACTCCTACAATAAAACATAGAGGTATAATCATTCTCTAGATAACACTCCTACAATAAAACATAAAGGTATAATCATTCTCTAGATAACACTCCTGTAATAAAACATAGAGGTATAATCATTCTCTAGATAACATTCCTACAATAAAACATAGAGGTATAATCATTCTCTAGATAACACTCCTACAATAAAACATAGAGGTATAATCATTCTCTAGATAACATTCCTACAATAAAACATAGAGGTATAATCATTCTCTAGATAACATTCCTACAATAAAACATAGAGGTATAATCATTCTCTAGATAACACTCCTGTAATAAAACATAGAGGTATAATCATTCTCTAGATAACACTCCTACAATAAAACATAGAGGTATAATCATTCTCTAGATAACACTCCTACAATAAAACATAGAGGTATAATCATTCTCTAGATAACATTCCTACAATAAAACATAGAGGTATAATCATTCTCTAGATAACACTCCTGTAATAAAACATAGAGGTATAATCATTCTCTAGATAACATTCCTGTAATAAAACATAGAGGTATAATCATTCTCTAGATAACACTCCTACAATAAAACATAGAGGTATGATCATTCTCTAGATAACATTCCTGTAATAAAACATAGAGGTATGATCATTCTCTAGATAACACTCCTAGAATAAAACATAGAGGTATAATCATTCTCTAGATAACATTCCTACAATAAAACATAGAGGTATGATCATTCTCTAGATAACACTCCTACAATAAAACATAGAGGTATAATCATTCTCTAGATAACACTCCTACAATAAAACATAGAGGTATAATCATTCTCTAGATAACATTCCTACAATAAAACATAGAGGTATAATCATTCTCTAGATAACACTCCTACAATAAAACATAGGGGTATAATCATTCTCTAGATAACACTCCTACAATAAAACATAGAGGTATAATCATTCTCTAGATAACACTCCTACAATAAAACATAGAGGTATAATCATTCTCTAGATAACATTCCTACAATAAAACATAGAGGTATAATCATTCTCTAGATAACACTCCTACAATAAAACATAGAGGTATAATCATTCTCTAGATAACATTCCTACAATAAAACATAGAGGTATAATCATTCTCTAGATAACATTCCTGTAATAAAACATAGAGGTATAATCATTCTCTAGATAACACTCCTGTAATAAAACATAGAGGTATAATCATTCTCTAGATAACACTCCTGTAATAAACATAGAGGTATAATCATTCTCTAGATAACATTCCTACAATAAAACATAGAGGTATAATCATTCTCTAGATAACACTCCTAGAATAAAACATAGAGGTATAATCATTCTCTAGATAACACTCCTGTAATAAAACATAGAGGTATAATCATTCTCTAGATAACACTCCTACAATAAAACATAGAGGTATAATCATTCTCTAGATAACACTCCTGTAATAAAACATAGAGGTATAATCATTCTCTAGATAACACTCCTGTAATAAAACATAGGGGTATAATCATTCTCTAGATAACATTCCTACAATAAAACATAGAGGTATAATCATTCTCTAGATAACACTCCTACAATAAAACATAGAGGTATAATCATTCTCTAGATAACATTCCTACAATAAAACATAGAGGTATAATCATTCTCTAGAAAACATTCCTACAATAAAACATAGAGGTATAATCATTCTCTAGATAACACTCCTGTAATAAAACATAGAGGTATAATCATTCTCTAGATAACACTCCTACAATAAAACATAGAGGTATAATCATTCTCTAGATAACACTCCTACAATAAAACATAGAGGTATAATCATTCTCTAGATAACACTCCTAGAATAAAACATAGAGGTATAATCATTCTCTAGATAACACTCCTACAATAAAACATAGAGGTATAATCATTCTCTAGATAACATTCCTACAATAAAACATAGAGGTATAATCATTCTCTAGATAACATTCCTACAATAAAACATAGAGGTATAATCATTCTCTAGATAACACTCCTACAATAAAACATAGAGGTATAATCATTCTCTAGATAACACTCCTGTAATAAAACATAGAGGTATAATCATTCTCTAGATAACATTCCTACAATAAAACATAGAGGTATAATCATTCTCTAGATAACACTCCTACAATAAAACATAGAGGTATAATCATTCTCTAGATAACACTCCTAGAATAAAACATAGAGGTATAATCATTCTCTAGATAACATTCCTAGAATAAAACATAGAGGTATAATCATTCTCTAGATAACACTCCTAGAATAAAACATAGAGGTATAATCATTCTCTAGATAACACTCCTGTAATAAAACATAGGGGTATAATCATTCTCTAGATAACATTCCTACAATAAAACATAGAGGTATAATCATTCTCTAGATAACACTCCTACAATAAAACATAGAGGTATAATCATTCTCTAGATAACACTCCTAGAATAAAACATAGAGGTATAATCATTCTCTAGATAACATTCCTACAATAAAACATAGAGGTATAATCATTCTCTAGATAACACTCCTACAATAAAACATAGAGGTATAATCATTCTCTAGATAACATTCCTACAATAAAACATAGAGGTATAATCATTCTCTAGATAACACTCCTACAATAAAACATAGAGGTATAATCATTCTCTAAATAACATTCCTAGAATAAAACATAGAGGTATAATCATTCTCTAGATAACATTCCTGTAATAAAACATAGAGGTATAATCATTCTCTAGATAACATTCCTGTAATAAAATATAGAGGTATAATCATTCTCTAGATAACATTCCTACAATAAAACATAGAGGTATAATCATTCTCTAGATAACATTCCTGTAATAAAACATAGAGGTATAATCATTCTCTAGATAACACTCCTACAATAAAACATAGAGGTATAATCATTCTCTAGATAACATTCCTACAATAAAACATAGAGGTATAATCATTCTCTAGATAACACTCCTGTAATAAAACATAGAGGTATAATCATTCTCTAGATAACATTCCTACAATAAAACATAGAGGTATAATCATTCTCTAGATAACATTCCTACAATAAAACATAGAGGTATAATCATTCTCTAGATAACATTCCTGTAATAAAACATAGAGGTATAATCATTCTCTAGATAACATTCCTGTAATAAAACATAGAGGTATAATCATTCTCTAGATAACATTCCTGTAATAAAACATAGAGGTATAATCATTCTCTAGATAACACTCCTGTAATAAAACATAGAGGTATAATCATTCTCTAGATAACACTCCTACAATAAAACATAGAGGTATAATCATTCTCTAGATAACATTCCTACAATAAAACATAGAGGTATAATCATTCTCTAGATAACACTCCTACAATAAAACATAGAGGTATAATCATTCTCTAGATAACACTCCTAGAATAAAACATAGAGGTATAATCATTCTCTAGATAACATTCCTACAATAAAACATAGAGGTATAATCATTCTCTAGATAACACTCCTACAATAAAACATAGAGGTATAATCATTCTCTAGATAACATTCCTGTAATAAAACATAGAGGTATAATCATTCTCTAGATAACACTCCTACAATAAAACATAGAGGTATAATCATTCTCTAGATAACATTCCTACAATAAAACATAGAGGTATAATCATTCTCTAGATAACATTCCTGTAATAAAACATAGAGGTATAATCATTCTCTAGATAACACTCCTACAATAAAACATAGAGGTATAATCATTCTCTAGATAACATTCCTACAATAAAACATAGAGGTATAATCATTCTCTAGATAACACTCCTACAATAAAACATAGAGGTATAATCATTCTCTAGATAACACTCCTACAATAAAACATAGAGGTATAATCATTCTCTAAATAACACTCCTACAATAAAACATAGAGGTATAATCATTCTCTAGATAACATTCCTGTAATAAAACATAGAGGTATAATCATTCTCTAGATAACACTCCTGCAATAAAACATAGAGGTATAATCATTCTCTAGATAACATTCCTGTAATAAAACATAGAGGTATAATCATTCTCTAGAAAACATTCCTGTAATAAAACATAGAGGTATAATCATTCTCTAGATAACACTCCTACAATAAAACATAGAGGTATAATCATGCTCTAGATAACATTCCTGTAATAAAACATAGAGGTATAATCATTCTCTAGATAACACTCCTACAATAAAACATAGAGGTATAATCATTCTCTAGATAACATTCCTGTAATAAAACATAGAGGTATAATCATTCTCTAAATAACATTCCTGTAATAAAATAGATATTAGATTTTTGTTAATAATCAATTATATTTACATTTTATTGTCACGCGCTACAGTGAACCCTTGTGAAAATTTTGCATTCATTTACCGATGAACGCAAAATTCTAGAGTGATCTCCCGTGACGTCGCTAAACAAAATCGTGCCTGACAACGTAGATTGCGGCGTATGAATACACACCATCATTATTTTAAGAATAGACAAATGATGGATCAAAAATCAGCCTGGGTACACTAAGAAATCGAAAAATAAGATATTTTGAACTTATTTGATATGAAATAAAGTCTTATTTAGGACAAACAATAAATATAAAAATCGTAAACGTAGACTATTTGAGTGATCTGCCTTGACGATCTTCCTCTTTGACGTCATTCAAGTTTTGACGTTATATTAATTGACAGGAGTTCTGTTGCCGATTTTATTCCCAATTTTCCTACATTTGTAACTATATTATAGCCATTAAAGCTATAAATTTACCACTAAAATATGGTAAAAGATACCCGAACTCTACCGAATGTAAATATAAGGATTGAATGCAGATTTTTTTGCGTTCATTGGGTGATGAACGTGAAAATTCTGCGTTCATCAAAAAATCTGCATTCAATCCTTAAGTGTTTACATTCTTGAAAACGTCATAAAACAGTGAAAGCATGTGTTATACAGCAGCAAAGCAGATGAATCTTTGGTGGCAAATTTGTCACTCAAACACAAACATTTTTATATATTATGATACCTGTCTTTGACTTTTTTAATAAAACATTTTTATAATATGCCTCATTTTTGCTTTATCTGACTATTGGTATGAAATGACTCACCAATACAAACAATCAAATGCAACAAACGACACAAATAGTTTTGATTAACTGAACACAGCTTGTGTTGAAATACTTACTCTAAATGTTGTATCCATTTCCATTGACAATAAATCATTATCAAACGGCACTAATTCTAGACTGAACTCATCTACACTAGTGAACGTACCATATACTCCCATTTCCTTAAAAATATAGACATTAACTAAGAGTTAAACCAAGGATGCTGATTAATTGCTTAACTTACCATACATGTCTGACAGGTCATTTATTGAGACATATTTCATTACATTTGTCAATCATCTAAAAGAGTACAGATACAAAACATGTTATAACATAGAAACTGGTATTTTATTCACAAGCAACAAGTAAATATTCGGTTACCTTTAATTTCTTTTCACATAATAAACTTTTTCTTGGAACAAATATCAGATGAAATTCTGTTCTTAATGTTCCTTTTTGGTCTTCACTGAAATTAATTAATATTATCAAAATGTAATTATACATAACCTTAGTCCAATTTTACAATCAATTTTGTTGTAAACAAGGTATTTCACTCTATGTAAAATTCTAGACTTCGTAGAACACATCAAAGTGAATTTCTTCATTATTTATTTTACACCTAATTATTAGGTCAGCAGCTCTTACTACTATTACCAGTCAGGGAACTCTTGATGTAAAATAAAATAACAGTCTCATCTAAACAACTAGCAACTCTGATTGTCATCGATGACTAAGAGAAGAAAAATAATTCTACTATTCTCATGCATGCTTACTTGAGTAAATTCTGAGCTATGAGTTCCATAAGCTTAAGTTTAGGTCTGGTGAGGAAGATGATATTTTGTACATTGCTGGCCTGTAGTGTCTTGGGACCCAGTGGAAACATTTTCTCAACTTCATGGTCCTAAAAAAACAATTGGAGTTTATTAACATTCCTGAAACAAAATACAGGTATTAAGATCAAGATTAAGGCTGTTTAAAATCATCTATTTTAATAAGTGTCCAGCATGGGGTTTACTGCCATACAATATAGAGTATAAAAGCTTCTACAAAAATTTAGCCATGGAGTTAAAGATTAATCTAGTTATAATATTAAGCTAATTATAAATAATGATACAATCTTGATACCTTCAATAAGGAATATTCAGCTACCAATCCAAATGGTCCTGTCAAAGCATCATCCCACACAAGTGCCTGAAAAAAAAATTGAAACAAAAATGTAGCCATCATTTGGCACCGCCATCAGTCAGGCATTTTAAATCAATACCTATAGTGAATAAGAATAACTTGGAAAGGAAAGAAGAGGCTTTATTTCAAGTTGTCCATCAATTCATGTTGCCTATTATCTGAACACAATAAATCAGAATATCTGAAATACATCAAGATATTCTCTTTCGGATAAATGACAGGGGAATTTAACTGTGGTCTGGGAGAGTTAAAAATAAAACTATCGAACGAACTTCCTCATAGAAAGAAAGGCATCAGACAAAGAGGATGGTCTTAAATCTTTACCTTAGTACCAGTACACCTGTCAATGCATTCAACTAATTCTCTACGATAATGATCTCTTAGAACTCCAAGATTTATTTTGCCAGAGCTCAAGTGGGAAGATCCAGAGGAAGCCATTTTTCCCAACCAGTTATCTCCCTTCAATGGTTACAGACCACAACTGCATAATCCATTGGGGTATGGTTAGAACAAACACCGAAATGAACACAAATAAACAAACTTACTATTACATACATAATGGCATTGGAACCTCGCAGAGGAATTGCCAGGTTGGATTTGTTTGAGATGGACACATACATAGCTTGTATAATGAAGAATGGATGATAATGATATAAAAATTACAGAAAAATGTTCGATTTTATTCGCCCATTTAAAATGTATGCAGAATTATTATTGTCTCCAATGTCTGTCGATACATACACAGATCTCGCCTCCCCCATACACAGATCTCGCCTCACCGCCTCCCCGCCCTCTCCCAACTAGATCTTCTAATTTTCTAATGAAGTATCTTTTCCATCCAATAGGCCAGTACATTTGAAATGAAATGAAATGAATGGAGTTTTACGTCCTGCTTTTCTGCACCTTTATGGGTTAATTGAAGACGGCCAAACGCCATGCAGTGTGCAATGAGGGAAATTTTGCCAGGACAGCGGCATAAGCCTGCTCTTAATTTCTATTTCCAACTGTCGAGAGATCTCTAACGTACCCAGCCAATAACACACGGGACCTCGGTTTATTGTCCCATCCGAACGACTAGACGCTTTTCCATGTCAGCCCCTCCGACCTGCATCACTGATAGGGGGAAACCGGGTTGAAAAATCCGAAGGTATCATCTCGACCAATGCCGGGATTGAACCCTGGACCTTCAGGTTAGCGAGCAAGCGTCTAACTCACTGAGCCGCCGCGGGTCCCCTGCAGTTCATTAGATGAGAGAATCAAACAGCCCATGAATTAAATTGTAATATGTTGACCACCACAGACCACATTAGTCAATTATTAGACGACTATTAGGCCACCCATTGATTTGTGAACATAGAATATAATAATTTCTCACCAGTGGTATCTCAATTTTATATTACCCACCGGGTTTATTGATTTTTATCACTAATTAAATGGCAATTACCATGACTAGTGGCTCATGTAGAGTTGAGGTCGTAACTTAAAGCGATACTACCTCTTAGAATGAACAAAAAAATTAAATTTTCAAACTTGGTCAATAGGAGTATATATTCATCAGGGGACAAACCTAGTGGCATAACTATAAAATCGATTACCTAAATAATCTGATAAACTGTTGATGAATGTATCATACTCTTATTGACCATGTTTGAGAACTTACTATTTTTGTTCATTCTAAGAGGTTGTATCGCTTTAAGTGAGCCAAAAAAAAAATAAGAGCATACCACTTTTTGGCCCTTACATTTTTTTATTCATAACATAACCCCCTCCCCCCTTCCCCACTTCTAGAAAATCTCCACAGTCCCTGAAAGAATGTATTTATAGAATGACGAGTATAAGATCTATATTTCTAATGAATAAGACAATTGAGGTGTATTTGATTTGAGAGAAAGGGTTAATAGGTAATAAGGCAGGTGTCGTAGTGTAAAAAGGTTTAAAAACGTGTATGATATATTTGGTTGGTTGAACAAATATAATATAGGCCTACCATCTGAAACTATAGCTCGTACGTCGTACGACAGTGTTCACATTATGGAGGTATAACGTTGCCAAAATTGTTGATTGTATTTAACTTTAAAATCATTATGCAAGGCTTGATATTACATTTAGTGCGTAATGCAAAGTGACTAGTGTCTAATGCAAAATGCATGATGCAAAGTGTAAATTGTTAGAGATTTTGGAGTAAAATACATTTTGCATTTTAACACATCGACAATTTTACTTTGCAGCATTGAGAAATGCATTTTGTAATGACAACATTAATATTTTAAAGATGCAATACAATCGACAATTTTGGCAACGTTATACCTCCATATCACATAGGTAGAAGGATTACGGTTACTTATCAAACCACATCTAGTAAAGCTTATATCACACTCTTTATCTGACCACAATTCTGTCAAAAAAAAGTTTTTAAGATGAAATGATACATATTTATTACAATACACGAATATTACCGATTTTCACCTATAATAAAACCAAGCACAAACGATCCCAACCATAAAACAAATCTCGAAATCTATGTAAACACATTGACAATATATTGGTAGCAGATAATGAACCTTTCATTTGAGGAAGTATATCAATAAATACCTATATTATAATCAGTTTAAAATGAAATTCCCTTAGGGGTAATATAGGGGTTCCATGTCGAATCAAATATAAAAAAATATCAACAAAATGTATAATAATAAGCACCAAACAACAATTATCGTATACAAGATCAATCTGAAAATAAAAAAGGAAGGTAGGGGGGTACTTTTCATGCTATAATGGGCATGACTGTTCACAAATTTTACGATAGGAATTTATTTGAATTTGTTTAATTATGCATAAGTATCAAACATATGAAAAATTTGACCCAAAGATTTTTGATGTAGCGGGGCAGAGTATCATGAAGGTAAAAACCATGAAGTTGAAATGCTGAATCCAAGACCCATCGTTAAAGTTCCAACTAGCCCCTGAGAGTGGATGATTAGTGCGTACTCAAATATCTATGCAACTGTCAATATTATAATCAGTATTATGCAACAATTTTGATGTCATATAGATCCAAGATGCCTGATTGAAAAATTGACATTTCATCTTCATTTTTTCTCTCGGAATTATTCACAAGCACACGTTGGGGATCAAATTCGCTCTGTCAAGCCTGTTTGATACTAAAACTAACACTATTTGTAATATGAAAGTTATACAGAGTTTACGGGCGTGACATAAACCCTTATTTCTCATATTTTATCTTCTCTCGTGTATTTTTTCTTATAATGAGTGTTCTAAGCCTACTGAAAGATTGGGTTTTATGGGTAGAGGAGGTTACTAAACGGGTCAAAAAGCCAAGTTAAAGAAAACTAGAGAATATACTAAGTAATTTTGCTCTTAAGAATCATTAGGGCGTTCATCTGTTAATAAATTAGTGTTTACAGGTGTAGAAATTATTTTTATGATGGATATCGCTTGAATATAAACATATTTTCTGTGACATCCTTGTACAGGTGGATATTTAGCCTTATACTGGATTGGATTTCATTTTCTAGTGAGTATTGTTATTATCTGTTCACATGTTTCTATCATATCTAACTTTTTTAGAAATGTGAAGAAAAACAACATATTATGTAAAGTACTCTGTGCAGTCAATTGTGTCCAAGCTATCAATTAAAAAAAGAAAACTGTATGACGCAGTAGAAAGAGTAATCATGTTATATACAATGAGTTATATGCACAGTAAAACACAAAAAAAAATAATATTAATAGACTACATGAAAGGCAAGTAGAATTGACAAACTCAGAGCAAAGGTGTTCCAGAAGCTCAGAAGGATTGACGTTCCTCGTGCCTACTCGCTAGCTAAACCCGCTAAAAGTCCAATAACAGTGTGCAAAAGTTATAATTTCACCATTCCTATTTCTGTTATAAAGCTGATAGGCCTATTCAATTTTACAAAAACAACTCAGAAACAGCACTGGACTGATCATAAGGGTACTTGTATTGCATACCTTTCTTAGGTTTTTATTTCAATAATTAGTATAAAGTGGGTATCAACACTGACATTTCAAATATTGAATATATGGAATTGGATAATACAAGAATTTATCTTTTATTTTTTTGTCATTTTGTAGATTTTATATCTTATATTTTACATATTTGATTAATATATGTTGGTTATTTCAATCAAGATCAGACTGGGAATCCCAACAATAAACAAAAATATTTTCATTTTTATAAATATTACACTACAGGACATAACAAAACCTCAATGTAAGATGAAATGAGTCTTATACGAGTTTAAGTTATTAAAGGGAAAAACATGGTTTAAATGCTCGCTATACCCAGGGGTGGATCCAAAGGGGGGGGGGGGGAAGTGAATATACATTATTGACTTCCTGGTACCGGTTTGACATTAAAGGTGTTCTTAAAAAAATGAAACCCCTTAGTTTATCTATGTGGTTTTTAAAGGAGATCAGGAGAAAATATTCTACTCGTGGAACTTTTGAACGTTTTTTTATTTGGAACGTCGATATACATTACAGTTCTTCTGTGGCAGTTTAAGAGGAATCGGACGTCAGTGATGTCATTCTCTTCTCAGTTAATTAGGAATAATTCTGCCAATTAATTAAGTAAAATTAAAATATTTTTATTTCTTTAATGAAATCATAAAGCTAAGCAGTGTACAATGAGAACTTTTTTTACGCAGTATACGACTGGCGTGTCTACCAACGTATTTTGGTGATTAAAACACGCCAATTAGACCTTCTTACGGAGTCATGTCGTTTTTTCCAAATTGTCCCATAATAGACCAAGAGATGAGGGATAGAAATTTGATAGCCTTGAACAGGATACAAAAGTATACGCTTGGCCACATTTCTCCGTAATATTTGTTACTCTCCTCGGATTACGACCTGTCAAATACCTTATCCAACAAAAAATATGTCACATCGTTCAAGGGAGACTGTCACTGTGGATTGTGGATTCACCTTTTTTCTGCTCAAAATAATATGCAATTGAATGCTTAATTCATCTTCTGGTATTAAGAAATTTAAAAAAGTTATGTCTGCGCTCTTTTTCTTAAGAAATAAATGATTAAATTTTAATTTTCTTAACTGAATATATGATCTAGTCGCATTCGCCACTAATAGCTTGAAACCAAATCAGGTATTTTATGACACAGTCTTTTTGGCTGTTTTTTTTCTCACAAATTTGTGCCATTTACATTTTTAAGTCTAGAATTTTTTTTTATTGGACTTCTCCTTTAAATACCTAGGTCTACCGGGTATCAAGTTTCGAGCTACAAACATTATACAGTTTGCGCAATCAGTCAAAGCTTCACTGAATTCTAAATGGGTAGGATTATATAATAAAGTACCTTCTAGAATATGCATAAACATCCTTATGCAAATTGCAAATTCACAAATTTTCATTTTAAGAGTTAAAATATCATAAAGTAGTGGTGGGTGTCGCACGCGATGCAGACCATGCTTACTCTTTTCGAAACGCCTGGTGGTAATTCTCTTTGGAGTAATCCACTGCTATAGAACTATTGATCTCGATTTTGTCTTGATTTTGGATGCGATTTTGATTAACGGAATTGTTTTGCTTGTATATACGGATTTTATTGGATACAGTTAACTCTTTACATTTAGTTTCTGAAAGTTATTTTGATGAGAAAGTTTTGGACTATTGCAAAGATTATATAGATAGCCATATTATTTATCTTGTGTTTTCATATTATTTTGTCAAAATTTATTAAAACATTTACCAATTTCCTTTTCCAGATACCCATTGCTGTGAAGATGAGAAATAGAATCAAAGCTCTTCAATCATGGTTACTGGAAATATAAAAGGTAAGTTTTAAAAATATATTTTGTGAGTTTTTTAGTGAAAATCTGAAAATGACATAAATTCATCATTCGGCATTACATTATTTTAAGATTTTAAAATGAACAAAAAAACCATGTTCTCAAACATGGCCAACAAGAGTCCAAAAAATCTTAAAACTAAGTAATTATCAATAAAATTACAGGTTATTATTGAAAAACTCTTAAGATTTTTTCAGAGTTGTTCAATTATTATAGGCCTATATATTAAGGAAGTTTTCTGAATTTATCTGATTATACAGGTAATCTTTGTATGTTTATGACACCAGACAAGTTGCCTTATAAGCTTATATTGACCAAGTTAGAGAATTTTGATTTTTTGATATCACTTTAAAAAACAACTTTACAATGGTGGACGTTTCTAAAATATTCAAAATACAGATAAAGATATACTAGTATATGAATTTTGTCTTATATAAAATTTCTCATTTTCGTTTTCAATTATGTGCAATATACATTTTGCTAGTCCGAAACTTGCTGACTCTTTCCCAAGCCTCTGATAGCTATTTGGACGGAACCCAGCCATATCCGTCCAAATAGCTATCAGAGGCTTGGGAAAGACTCCGCAAGTTTCGGTCTAAAGGTCTATGACTCTTGTAAGATGATGCTATTATTGTATATAGTGCTTTGAAGCAACATTGAAATCATCACGAATTTTGAACATTATGCACATGTTAAAATATACAGGTTAAAACATGTCAAACGAAAATAAATAATATTGTTTACTTTACGATAATTTAAAGAGTAAAATTTCATCAATAAATATTTAAAGGGGATTGATCATCAATTTCGAGGGTGGATTTTGGCCTTGAATATATGTAAATTGACTCCAGAAATACTAAAACTGCACAGAAATACATAATCCCTTCAATTACACCATACCTAAACATTTATCTTTCATTTTCTGTATGTGTTTTCTCTTATAAAGTTCGAGTTGTATTTTTGACTTTCAAACGCTGATAATTATGGATACACGGGGATTTGAAGGATTAGATTTTGAGGGAGAGTTGTATTACTATGGATTAGATTAGTCAAAAAGTTCAATTTTCTGAGAATAAAATTTTACTGGTCCATCGGATGGTGAACATGACGCTTTAAAGAGCTCGAGCCAATAAAAGGATAAGACGTAACTTTATGATTTGAGGAAAGCTTATAAAATGAAATAGTCAGAATCCTTAATAGATATGAAAAGTAAAAAAAGAAAGTCACACCCCACCCTGTATCAAACGAGTTTTAACTTCCTGAATACCCCAGATTTAATAAGAAAATCAAAAGTCATTCAGAGCATAAAGTCAACACCATGAAAGAGGGAAGGTCCGGGCATGTTACCAGTTTTGTTATAATTCTTTCAATTTAATATCATATCAATATACCCGAGTGTCTATTCAAAACTACTTAGATATGACTATAAAAGATTGTTTCTTTTCAAAACATTCACTACTTCAATTAAAGTACTTTCAACTCTTTTTCTATAGTAACAATTTGTAGGGTAAGGATTTACAATCAAAGGGCGTAAAAAACTTATATGTGAAAAAAATAACCTCGAAAAATAGAGAAGGTGACACACTACGGGCCCATGTTATGCTTCATCTGGTACAGTTAAAAACGTACAAACCCCATTTTATTTTTATTTTGAGTGTTCTATTTTCATCTGATGATGTTGATGAGAGGTGCAGGGAGGAGGGATGGGTGGTGAGGATTGCTTTTCTGATCGATGGAGTTCACTTACAGACAACATTTCCATGAAAGGCAATTCTATTTCTAAACTTGCAAGCATCCTTTGTCAGTTACTAATTCCAAATGATTATATACAGCTTTATAGGCTACATGTACATTTAAATCGGATTTAGTACAGCACTTGAAGGAATCTTTGTCGGTTATCAGAAGCGGATCCAAGGGGGGAGGGGGAAGCTTGTCCTGGTACCCAATTTGACGCAACCCTCTAAAAACGTTGAATTTGAAGCATGTTATATTTCAGAGCCCCCCCCCCCCCCCCCAACCCCCTTCTCTAAATCCTTGATCTGCCCCTGGTTATTGTATCTCGTTGTTTTAAGAGTTCTAACATCGATTATTTCAGAAGGGTTAGCTATATTATATTTGAGTATAGTCCAGTATGTATGGTGTTGTAATGAAACCATCAACCTATCTCAGGACCTGACTTCTACTTCTATAACCTCACCAAACTTCGGCACCAACCAACTTTATCCACTCAATATCAACTGCAAATGGAATATCACAGCACCCAAAAATACAGTAAGTGCCAATATTTTCTGAATAGTCTCAATTATGCTTTTGTTCAGATGTACCAGAATAGTGGATTCAATATCGGCCCTGGCAGAACTTCTTCAAATATTTTACATTTTTCAACTACACGTACTAGCTTAAAACGGACTTGACTATTTAGATTCAGTAATTCTGTTAACTTTTTGTCCCAAATTCCATCAGGACATGATGAGGAGCAATCTGATCAATATTTCCCTCTCAACCAACCCTCATAGTTTCAGACCACACAATGACGTTTTTTTCTCTTCAATTTCAGACCATATATCTAGTCTTTCATTCATTTGACGTGGAACACAACCAGCATTGTAGCTGGGACTATGTGTCTGTCAAAGATGGTGTCTGTGATACTTCCGGTTATAGCTACTGTGGAACCTTCAAACCACCAACATTCCAAGCCAACTCGGGACACTTATGTCTGCAGTTCAAATCAGATGTTATTTTTGCTAAGAAAGGATTCAATGCTACTGTGTCTATTAATAAGCCGGGTAAGAAAAACGTCCTACCCCCTCTTTTCCAGAATTGCAAGAATTTTAAACATTGTGTGTAAAATTGGACTTGTGCTTAATAAAACCCGGGGACTAATCATCCGAAACGACAAATCGATCAATGAGTACCAGTAGAAACATATTGGCTAAACATGCTAGGAGCAAAGGGGCATTTCATGTAACCATGCACTCAAAATTCTACTTATAATCCACTTTCCCTTTCCCTTTTCAGATATTAAAGACCCACTGTCTACCATCCCACTGGCTCCCTGTCAATCAACCCCATACGTCATCAACTCTACAACATTCATAACTTCTCCAAACTTTCAAATTATGCAGAACTATCCCAATAACGCTCACTGCGAATGGATCATTGTCCCCGATCAAATGGTAAGTAATAACAAACCTTGATGATGATGGTCGGGTAAATCAACCATCTTTTCAAATGTCGGCTTATACCATAGAGTTATAATAAGTTCTATTTATAACTCTATGGCTTATACTAACTGTTTGGTTACGGTGGCGGTTGGGACCTCTCTGTCAGTGTAATAGTTAGTAGTGTTCCACTTCTAGAGGCTTTGAAAGATAAATTATTAATAACTCCACGAAAACTAAACTAATGGTCAATGGTCAATGACACCAAGATAAAGATTAAAAGTCATTTCAACTCAAGCTGTACCTCTTGTTGATCGAGACAACTATGACTTTCCGTTAACAATTGTACAAATGTTGACTTTCACACAGTTTAAAAGCCTTATGGAACAGTTTAGTCCATAAATTGTAAACTAAAGGTTTTTGACTTTCTCTTTTTTGGAAATAGACAAACAGATCCATGAAAAAGAAGCTCCAAAAATCTTTATTTCAAAATCTGAAATTTTTTGCAAAAAAAACTTGATTTTTGTTGAGTCGGATACGAGTAATTCCGAATAAACTGTGACTCTTAGGTTCAGAATGTACCGACTGATTAGACCAAATTATCACCAATCAGTGTCATTTAGATGAATGTTCACTCAGTAGATAAATACTAATAGCTGATTGGATATTGATATTCTTAACCAATGATAGATCAGTCTGTATGTTCCAGTTCTGGTTTCGAGAAAAAAAATTCGATCAACTTTTCACGCACAAAAAATCGGAACAATAAACCAAAGCCCCATGGGTTACAGAATACGCATGTTAAAGGTTCCCCTTAAAAAATTAGGCCATATACAGCTTTTATCCTGGGGAATGAGATCCCCAAAAACAATTTAAGTGCCTTCAAAACCTGTAACAATTTCAAGCTTCGTATCGAAAAATAACTGCATTACAATGACGATGAACATACAATGTAAAGCTTCAATGCAGTCATTAAATTAGTAACAACTTGTGATGTCATGCTTTTTCATATTTCAGAATGTGACGATTCAGTTTCAAGCATTTAATGTGGAAAACCATCCACTTTGTGGTTATGATTCGCTGAAGATTTATAATGGATCCACAACTACATCCTCAGTATTGTCAACATATTGTGGAGCAGAAATTCCCGAACCGTTGATTATAAACTTTACAACGTTGATCATCTTTTCCTCAGATTTCATCGTTCTTAAATCTGGTTTCAAAGCTTTGATTAAGTTTCCAGAGGAGACCATTTCAGACACTACTATGACACCTCTTGTCTCAACAACCGATGCCTCCAAAGACAGCATTACCAGTACCACTGCCAAACAGAAAACAGCTGAAATTGTGCCAGATTTCCATACAAATTTGATAATGACCTTGCTTACTTCGACACAGAAGATACCAAGCTTATACGTGTATACCTCAACTACGTTCACTACCGATGCTACAACTTCATCCTCTTCAGCTGCAAACCCTTTAACAGGTGCTTCAGCAGCACCATCATCATCAAAGATATTAACATCCACAACAGCACAGACAGTGGCAACAGAAGCAACCACTCTACTGTCTACTGGCAACTCAGCTTCAACAATACCACCGTTGCCAACTAGTCAAATACCAAGTGTTCCTGACACTTATGAACTGTGCTCCCAATCGGTGGTGCAAGTTTTAGAGAAGGTATTTGTTCAGTCACCAAATTATGGTTTTCTTAAGCGGTACCCACTGAATAAGAACTGTACGCTAGTCTTCAATACTGCTACCGATAAGGTAAGTACCGTTAAGCAATCTGGAATTCAATGTAGAGTTTATTATCGGTAAAGGTTTTGCCTTTTTTCATTACAATATATTTTGGTATAAACTAATATGACATTTCTGACGTGACCTTCAATCGCCGAAAGACCACATGGGTATCAGAGAGAGAAATTATCTTCATAACAAAGAGTGGAAAGTTTGGGAATTAAAGGTTTGAAGCTCACTACTCCTACATTATTCCCATTTTCTCATTATTATTTTATGTCTAGAAAACCTCTAACTTGAAGAGTAGAATCATCAACTTTTCAAACTATAGTAAGTAACCTAATATTTTCGAACTGTTTAAGGATCTCGTTACATATTTCAGATCCTAACAATAGATTTTAAGGAAATGGATGTTGAAAAGCACTACAGCTGTAAATGGGATAAGGTGATCGTTTATGATGGAAATAGCACTTCTCAACCGGTCCTTGATACCATTTGTGGCCAAAGGAAACCAGTGCTGAATTCAACCAGCAATTCCCTTACAGTCAAGTTCGTCTCTGATGATGTGGTCCGACTGAAAGGATTTAAGGCAGTGGTGAGAGCACTAGTGGATACATCAATACTTGATGTTACTTCAACAGCATCATCTGCTTCTGCAACTGCATCATCAACCAAATCAAGTATACAGTCCACTAGTTCACCAACTACATCAACAAGTTCATCAGCCACATCAATAAGTTCACCAACTACATCAACAGCTACATCAACAAGTTCATCGGCTACGTCAACAAGTGCATCAGCTACAACAACAATGTCACCAGCTACATCAACAAGTTCACCAACTACATCAACAAGTTCATCAGTTACATCATCAAGTTCACCAACTACATCAACAAGTTCATCAGCTACATCAACAAGTTCACCAACTATATCAACAAGTTCATCAGTTACATCATCAAGTTCACCAGCCTCATCAGCCAGTTCGTCAACTACATTAACAAGTTCACCAGCTACATCAAAAGGTTCGTCAACTACATCAACAGGTTCACCAACTACACCAAAAAGTTCATCAGCTACATCAACAAGTTCACCAGCTACATCAACCAGTTCGTTAACTGCATCTACAAGTTCACCAGTTACATCAACAAGTTCACCAGCCCCACCAATAAGTTCGTCAACTACATCAGCAAGTTCATCAGTTTCATCAACAAGTTCACCAATAACATCAACAAGTTCACCGGCTACATCAACAAGTTCACCAGCTACATCAACAAGTTCACATTCCACATATACCAGTTCACCAACTACATCAACAAGTTCATCAGTTACATCATCAAGTTCACCAGCCTCATCAACCAGTTCACCAACTACATCAACAAGTTCATCAGTTACATCATCAAGTTCACCAGCCTTATCAACAAGTTCACCAACTACATCAACAAGTTCATCAGTTACATCATCAACAAGTTCACCAGCCTCATCAACCAGTTCGTCAACTACATCTACAGGTTCATCAGTTACATCAACAAGTTCATCAGCTACATCAACAAGTTCATCAACTACATCAAAAAGTTCATCAGTTACATCAACAAGTTCACTAGCCTCATCAACCAGTTCGTCAGTTACATCAACAATTTCGCCGGAAATATCAACAAGTTCATCAGTTACATCAACAAGTTCACCAGCTACATCAACAAGTTCACCAGCTACATCAACAAGTTCACCAGCTACATCAACAAGTTCATCAGCTACATCAACAAGTTCACCAGTTACATCAACAAGTTCACTAACTACATCAACAAGTTCGCCAGCTACATCAACAAGTTCATCAGCTACATCAACAAGTTCACCAGCTACATCAACAAGTTCATCAACTACATCAACAAGTTCACCAACTACATTAACAAGCATATCAGCCACACCATCACCAAGTTCATCAGCTACATCAACAAGTTCATCAACTACATCAAAAAGTTCATCAGTTACATCAACAAGTTCACTAGCCTCATCAACCAGTTCGTCAGTTACATCAACAATTTCGCCGGAAATATCAACAAGTTCATCAGTTACATCAACAAGTTCACCAGCTACATCAACAAGTTCACCAGCTACATCAACAAGTTCATCAGCTACATCAACAAGTTCATCAGTTACATCAACAAGTTCACTAACTACATCAACAAGTTCGCCAGCTACATCAACAAGTTCATCAGCTACATCAACAAGTTCACCAGCTACATCAACAAGTTCATCAACTACATCAACAAGTTCACCAACTACATTAACAAGCATATCAGCCACACCATCACCAAGTTCATCAACAACTATCCAGTCCTTCACATTAGAAGCCAATCCAGCAACATCGCCACAAACAAGCTCTCCACCTACAGAGAAACCGATATCAATATGTGACCAAAAGCATATGTTCATAAATCACACTTTATTATTGGTATCGCCTAATTATGGACAAGGTCAACAGTACCCTCTAAACACAGAGTGTGATATGTCTATATCGACCTATTCTGATCAGGTGAGCAAAGTCTAAGAATATGTCTTCCCATTGTGCCCAAATGAATGATAGTTATATAAGATCTTATTAGATTTTTCGAACATGTCAACTAGAAAAGCCCTTAATTCCTGCATAGAAAGAGATAATTGGATGTTGTTTACAAGTGAAGTGCTTGGTCATTCGGATGTGACATGTGCTGTTACGTATTCTTAACAGACACATTAAGCTGTCACTGGTTTCTAGTTCTGTAACACCACTTAGAATCACAATCATTGATGCTTATGTTTTGCAGTATTTCTCCATCACCTTTCAAGATTTTGAAATGGAATTTAATACAAGCTGTCATTGGGATTACCTGGCAGTTTATGATGGAGATACAGAAAGTGGTGCCAAGCTTGGGAAGTTCTGTGGTGTTCTTCAGAATCATACCATTGCGTCTAATTCCAATCAGTTATTCTTGAGGTTTCATTCAGACAATGTTTTCCCTAAAGCTGGATTTCGTGCAATAATCAAGGTCAAGTCATTTACGGGTAAGAATTTGGAAGATTCAATACCATGATAAATGACTCAGACTATCGTGGTGTTCACTCTCACTACTGCCTAATAAAGTACTTAATATGGAAGTGTTCCGTAAGATGTTAAATAGCTCGCTTATCGGCTATCCTCAACTTAACAAAAAGTTCCGGAAGAGTGAAAAAAAAGTATATATTTCAGCACTATAATTTTAAGCATGACCATAGCCAGACTGGTCAAGTAATACATTTTATCCGGAGGGGAAATGCATTGATCTTATCATTTTTTCAACCGGACACTGTCCTTCTTGGCCCCCCCTAGATACGGCTCTTATGTCAAAAAAAATCTTCGGCAATATATTAAGCGTATGATATCTCTATTTCTCTGTAGTTGCTGAGACCACACAATCACCTATTATATCTACTACGGACACGGTTAAATCATCAACAGCACCAACAACAGCATCTACAGCGGAGATCCTTACTACAGCTGTTCCACAAGTTAACATTCTAGCTTCTGCGTGTGCCGGTATACCGATGGTACTATCCGCATCTCCAAGTACTATAGAATCTCCGGGATATTCAGAATCTGAACTCTACCCGGATGATATGGATTGCCAGTGGGCGATAGAAGCACCAGCAGATAAGGTAACTCTGAGCCTCACTCGTATCAACTTCGGCACTAGACTAGCGTACTAGATAACCCCTTATACGATAAGGAGATTGCCATATTGAATAAATTATAGGTCAGCCAATCACAAACATTCCTAAGAGAGTGTTGTCTTCTTTCACTGTAAAACAGCCAATCAAAATCAATCCTCAAACACGAGTTATCTTTCCTTACCCATTTACCTGGCAAGATGGCGATTATCATGGCCGAGTCAATACATAGTCTCGAACAAAATGACTAATATTGAGCCGAATGTCTGAGCCTTAATGAAGGCTATACGCGATAACAGTAGACAAAGAAGCTGGTGGTCATTTTGGTACTTGCATGGCATTGAACATCTAACAGCAAGCGCAAAGTATAATTACGCATTGTTCGTCGCAATTTTGGTTTCTGGTTTCCCATGATAGAAATTGACATGTATAGGTCAACACAATCTCTCCACTTGATTTCTAAACATCTATCTAATTATTGCTTCCGAATTTGCCATGCTTCGGATACTATTCACAGTTAATGGAAGGTTTTGCTTGTTCAGATTCTATACGATGCATAAGTATGAAAGGTCTTGGTGTAACGTTTGTAATACAAAGAATTCACATTTTCAGATAATCCTCCTGACGTTTGTCTCATTTGACGTGGAGTACCAAGAGCTCTGTGAATGGGACAGTCTATCTGTGTACGATGGTGCAACAAGTTCCACTGATCTGCTTATTGGAAGCTATTGTGGATACACCAAACCTTCAAACATAACATCCACTGGGAAAACACTATATATCAAGTTTTTAACTGATAGAATGACTGGTAAACAAGGATTCAAGATAGATGTATCGTTCATCAATTCTACCAAAGGTAAGCATCTTCCTTTAACAACGGTTTAATCGGTTAACAAATCTACTTTTCTGTGATAAAGGAACATGGTGAGCACCATGAAGTGGACTCACTATTAGCTACTCAAACATAAAAAAAAACGCTTGTGTGGACCAAGTACAAGACGCAAAACATTGTCCTTCTGAAGTCAGTGATGATTGGGAGCTAAGTCGGGGAGGTCCAATTTCATCAGAAATCTGAAGACACGTAGAAGTTTGAACCACAATCCCATCTATGACTTACGACTTACTTGGTGTCACGACGCATTTCAACGTTTAATTTTAAGAATTTGAATAAACACAGTTTGTGGTAATCTTTCTGAATACACATTTAATTTACTCCCAAGACGCCTATAGTATTATAGATAGATATCAATTTTCAACTGAAATTTTTAACATGTCAAGTATTTGTTATCTATGATTTTAGTACAAAAGATATAATTTTACATAAAAAAGGTGAAATTTATTAACCACACGGCTTGGTATGTTTCTAAAGAGATCCACTAGTGCATAACTTCCTTGACTTATACACAATTACTTTTTCAATTAAAAGGGATTTCGTCGTCTCATATTTGCCCTCTCGTGATATAGAGCTGCGTATTAAAGGACCGATGTAATTCTTACGTGTAGATTGCTACACGTCCTAATGAAATGGTGTTTTACGTTGGGCTTATGGGGAATGGCGAACGCCATGCAGTGTGCAATATGAGAAATTTCGCTAGGACAGCGGCATTATAGCCTACTCTTATTTTCAAGCTGTCAAGGGAACGTGCACAGCCTGTAACGCATAGGACCAACGACTAAACACTTTTTCATGTCAGCCACTCCGACCTGCATCCGAATGCAATCTGAAGGTACCATCTGGACCCATGCCGGGATTGAACTCTGGACCCTCTGGTTAACGAGAAAGTGTCTAAATACGTTTCTCTCTTTAACTTATATTTATGTAACGGTTTATTTTTTGCTTCAGATTCTCCAAATACGTGTGATTTTGATTGGTTACCGTGTGGTTCAAAGGGTCAATGTATACAAAAAGAATGGTTCTGTGACGGTGAACAAGATTGCCCTGATAACGAAGATGAAAGTAATTGTGGTACGGTTTCGCTTCCATTATTCTCGATACGTTTCTTTTGATAAATATTATTAGAGCTTATTTAATAGAAAAGAACGAAACATTCATATTTTGTATTGATAGTATCTCAAATAGTAGCCTGTACTCTTTACCAGCTGATCCTTAATATTCATCTTTCTTTAAAGAATACAACCCTTTAGAATGAGCAAAAAATCTAAATTTTCAAACTTGGTCAATCAGAGTATATATTCATCAACGATGTCCAAAGTACACAAACAGAATCAAATAAACCCATAAAACTATGTAATTTTCAGATTTACAGGTTATAATTGTAAAACGCTTAAAATTGTAATAAGTCTTTTTTTCAATTATCATTATCAAGTAATCTGTTGTATAGTTATGCCAACAGGTAAGTCCCTGGTGAAGATATAATACTTCTATTGACTAAGTTTGAAAATTTAGATTTTTTTGTTCATTGTATTCCTTAAAATAGAGGTAGCACACATTCATAATGGCCTCTCCAAGTCATTAGGCAAGGAGGCCGATTCTAGATCAAATGATTAACATAGGCAATTCTTTCCAAATGAAATAGTGGTAACACATTTTGTAGGGAGTAGGAGAGAGGGCACAGCCAGGCCAGTCCCCCTTCTGGATCCCCGTGCCTAACTGTTCTGAACCCGAAAGTAGTACAAACATATTCTGTTGCAGATAGTTGTAAAGTCGATGAAATATCTTGTCATGATGGATTCTGTTTACCGCAATACCAAAGATGTGATGGTATCCCACAATGCACTGATGCTGAGGACGAAGATGACTGTAGTAAGTGATTTCTCTTGAAATCTGAGATATGAGGCGGTAGTCTGTACCACATCTTAAGTAATAAAGCGATTAGAAAACCATAGCTGTCACACTTCTTTAACATCTTGAGTCCTTGTCCAAAAAGTTTATGCATTTAGAGCTATATATACCGAAACTGGAAATACTTCAAGAGTACCATTTAGAGCACTAAATCTTCACCTATGTGAATAAAGGCTAATAATATTAATTCAATACTATCGAGGATCATTTTTCTTTGTGATAAAATGTATGCTCTATGTTTCGTTTTCTAGCTACTATCTCTACTGACGGTAGGTTGTTGGTCATGAAATCTTCCAAGTGGTTTCCAGTTTGCTATGATGAAACGTGGTCCACTGATTCCGCACACGTAGCTTGTGCTTCACTTGGACGCCCGTAAGTACTCTAATAATGTATCAATGGTTATGTTGCGGTTATTGTCAGCTTTAAGCTTTTTTTGATGAACTCCACTACGTCGATTAACGCAACTCATTTCTTGATCAAGTTTCTGTCTTATGCAACTCTGCTAACATCCACGGATATTTCATTTACTAGAAACTTGTGTATGTGTGTCGTGTTCATATTCAATGTGAAGCCAAAAGCGTGAGCTGAAACAATTTATCTATTTTAGTGGGTATATCAGTTCTGGATCTCAAAATGCTACAGAGAAAACCTACGCTGTTGCTTCTTCTAGTCTGATTGATAGTGGTACCAGTTTTAGTAAACAGTTCTCTTTAAAGTAAGTGAAATGCAAATTTTCTATGCTTGAATGTCAGATTTCAACGGCACCTGTTAATAGCTTGCTTCACTGGGGAATATTCAATTCCAATTAAAGCTAAACGCTTTTGACATCATTATGATACATTAAACTACTAGTATGCATTTTTATCGGGAACGGAAATGTGCAAAAAACAGGGGTCCACTTATACATTAATAGTTTAATGTTTTATTTCAAACGTTACCCTGACGAGCTATCCTCGGTTTGTTTCTTTACACACTTAATTTACCTCTCCCCTTATCCATATTCAGTTCATCGTGTCCTTCTGGCCAGACAGTGACTCTACTGTGTCAAGAGAAGATCTGTGGTATTGTATCAGAGAGTATTCCTCAAGCTTTTATTGTTGGTGGTAGCGAGTCAGTAGTAGGAGAATGGCCATGGATGGTAGCTGTAATGTCCGGTGATAAACACATCTGTGGTGGTACCATAATATCAGATCAGTGGATTTTAACTGCTGGCCATTGTATTAGTAGGTGAGTGAACTCTCTGGTGTGGTAACTTGCGATTCCCCTACAAGTGGTTGTCCCATGTCCAATGATACAGCATGGATGATTTCTTGTGAACAGTGAACGAGATTGCCAGACAAATATGATGCTACTAATATAAGTACCGACCACAACATTAGAGTGAAAGTTTCATGTTACCCACATTATTTGTATATATCTGATGAAAAGATTCAGTGCTCACAAAAAAGTCTCGTTTAATGATATGGATATTTCCGCCATGAATTTATTCAAGATATCTGTCGAAATTTTTCAGTCTTTCACCAGTTATTTCACATTTCAGTATCCAGCATTCGCCACAAACTACCAGCATCATTGCCGGAGCTACAAATTTAAAGGCAAAGAATGTCCAATATCGTAAAGTTTCGGAAATGATTCTTCATCCACAGTACAACTTCATAAACTCTGCAGATCTTGGGTTGATGAGACTTCGAGAGCCTTTAATCTTCTCCAGCACGATTCGACCATTGTGTTTACCAACAAGACGCCATACATGGTCACCATCTTTACCGTGTTATATTGCTGGCTGGGGATCTACAAGTCTTGAAGGTTGAGTTTGTTTTAGATTCTCATGAGGAGGAATAATTAATTTTCCAAAATTCAAGGTATCGGTGGAAGTTTCGGGATACTGATTCTGTCGTCATAATTGCAGGCTATGCCTCAAATCGTGTGTTATTCAGCTAAGACGGGTGTGGCACAAGGCATGGTATGCTTACTATTCTAGACACCTGATACCACTTTTCAGTATGAAATACTTACTCATGTATGATTGATATAATTCCTCATGTGAAAGTTCATAAGATATTACCTATGTTTCGTCAAAATGTCTTTTTGGATTTAAGGTTTCGTTTTGCGGTTCGGATCGTTAGTAGTCTACTTGGTTTCACTATTCATAAATTTCATAGAGATTTGCGTGCACATGACACAAAATTGAAGATACATAAATTGCACTCATCAGTTTATACTGTAACGTTTTTGCTGGATAAAAACTTTAGGAGCTATATATGTATTCCGGAGTGCCATTTATCTGTATGGTGTAGGTTTGAAAAAAATCCGTGCAAGCAATACAATTCCGTCAATCAAAATCGCATCCATAAAAACATTGCAAAATCGAGAGTATAGTAGTGGGCTACTCCAAGAGAAGGTGTTTCAAAAAGAGTGAGAATGGTCTGCTTAATCCCTGCTTCATCCGAGTAGACACTGTGAATGAGATTTTCTAATGAACATGCATAATATTTCAGAAGCTGCTCGTCAAGAAACAGTCGATGATCTCCGTCATGCTAAAGTGAAAGTTTGGCCTAAGAGTAAGTGTGAATCAGCCTATCCTAATGAGATTAAAGACTCTATGGTGTGTGCTGGGTACGAGTATGGTCATATTGATGCATGTAAGGTAAGGTCAACTTACACCTGGGATTTTTAACTAAATTTTAAAACAAAATTCGATGTCTTGTATGCTACAAGCTCTAACGCTATACTTGGTGAAACTGTTATGAGAAAATGATGTTCATGGCTCATTCGTACCTACCATATCAGCTTCGAATGAGCATGCATTTTGGCCAGGGCTATACAAAATTCAAATGTGCCTGCGCACAAGGTTTTTAGTAAACGAATGTGCCTGCAAATGTTAAAATGCAGAGAGGCAAATTGCATCTTGAAATTTAACCCATGTATATAATTTGAATTAAAATATAGATCTATTTACTAATGTGCCAATTGTCTTGGTGTATGTTTATTCACTTGTTTATATATTATATATCATTTTTTATATTTCATGTAATAATTATTTACTGAGTTTGCCAAATCACAACACCATTTAATGACGTTTCCCCGTTTCCCTTACCTTATACAAGTGCTTACTAAGTAGCCTACCGCATAATGTAGACAGACCCACACCAAGGACAATACAATATATATACCTTTTAATTTAATACTCCCAGCAGTGGCTAATCGAAGAGCTCAAACTCCATCACCGTCAGCCTAACGGTTACCGATGGAAATAAAACCAGGCGTTTCTTATGCATTAATACTTAAAACCGGAAACGATGTCATGCTATTCAAGACTACAACAATTCTTTCGTTTCCGGTTCTAAGAATATACATGAGGAACTTCTGGGCTTTTTTTTTTTCAATCGGTGACCGTTATTCCAAACACCCGGCTTCGGACAGGCAGTAGAAAAATCAAATAGCGTTGTTCTGCGTGTTCAAAGGATTCCGGGACGATCAATTCATAGGAGCACATGTTGCGCGAATTTTTCCTGTTATACAACTAACTAGGCCATTCGAGCTCTCGAGGCGCGAATGTCCTCAAAAGACATAACGAACACATTAATTTTAATCATCGGGTTAGCGGTCCATTGGTTTTAATGATTTTATGCAAATTTAGCATAGGACGGATAAAATATTTGATTTTACAGACAGTGCTAGTGTTGTTATATAATTTTGATATTGTTCAAGGAGTGAAATATTATCATGACCGAAAATTTGTGCCTGCAAAAATTTTCGATTATGAAAAATGTGCCTGCGCACGCCGTGCGCGCGTGCGTGCTTTTGTCGAAGCCTGATTTTGGCTGCTCAATAGATGTTTTAACTCCTTGTGGAACACCATGAATCAATAAGATTGTTCTGGTTTGATATCATATATTTAGCTTTTGAACCTTGTGTTCTGAAAAATGAACTGAAAATTGAACCGTTGACCTCTAGGTTAGCTAGCAAGCGTCTAACTCACTGAGCCACCTCAGCTCCATTGTGTTTTGAAAAGCGGATTGGAATAGTATAATATGCTGATACGTCATGCGATATTACACGATATGTTGGTTTTTTTATTTTTTGTAATTTTTAGACGCTTACTTTTCAATTCTGTGTTTTCTTTCAGGGTGATAGCGGTGGACCATTGATGTGTAAAGTGGGTAGTGATAATGACTGGGTATTTGTGGGTATTACCAGCTGGGGTAGGGGTTGTGGTGGTGTCAATAAACCAGGGGTTTATACGAGGGTAGATTATTATCGAGAGTGGGTACAACAGATGATACAGAGAACAGGTAAGGGTCTCTTCAAAGTCAAACAACTTCCCAGCAATGTATAACAAAACCATCCAAGACATCATTGGGAGGCCAAATGCATTTGACCACAAGCAACTACAGACCTTACACAGCAAAATATAGTTAAATAAAATTTGAGCTAGTGAAAAAAGTATACACATCTTCATGCTCCATGACCCCCTGACAAATACCCCATGACCCTCAGGTTGGGAACCACTGCTTAGACTATAACCGTAGATTTTACAAACTGTATCTTATGTTACAGATAAAAGTATAGATTGTAATTTTGAAACGCCTGATATTTGTGGATATATGGACCAGTCAAATTCCACATTGATGTGGGCCAGACGATCTGGTGGATTGCAGAATCCTTCCCGACCATTTTCTGATGTTACGCTTAACTCTCAACAAGGTAAATGGCATTAACCATGGCCAACAATGTGCTGTTTCATTCAGTTAAAAGTGTAGCAGATTCTATCAGTTTGAAAGCTGTTGCAGATAGTAAACGGCGATCCATAATAAGCATTGCATTACGAGCTGAATTTAATTGAATTACGTAAGGCTTTTTGGATCTTCAGCAGCATTGTGTTAGAAAAATGGTTCTGTTTAATGAATTTGCGAGCATGGTGCCCAGATAAATCTTCTTCGATTTGTAAGTTTGTCAGGAACAAATGGTTTGGTTCATCAAGTGACCAAGATAATACATCCTGAATGGACATTGGACAGAAAGTCTAAATATCCTTGGGGAATACATTTTCAATCCTATAACATAAGAATCAAGATTTTCGACTCGACACTTTCTCTATTCCAGGATCATTTATGTATGCATTTATACCACACGAAGAAAAGGGCAACTCGGCAACATTGGTGTCTCCTGGATTAGATCTAACTGGAGAACATTGCTTCACGTTTTGGTTCAACTTCCACGGTGATATTGACGCTGTATTTACTGTGTATGGTCTTCTATCAGACAATACCACAGTTTCTCTCGTTCAATTCAGTCAAATTTCACTGGGCTGGAAGCATGCTGAGGTTGATCTCACGACCGATATTCGTGGTATATTATTCCATGTACAGTCCTTCTTGAAATACGACGGTGGTGTGGCATTGGATGAAATTAACATCAGCAACTCTAGTTGTGTAGGTAAGATATCGGCATCTATTATATTGGTTTTGTAAGGAATAACAATAATATATCGAAAATGTCAGAGAAGCAAAAGACTCTCATGTATACATGGGGCCAGTTTAGGCAGTTTCACAAAAGAGTTCCAACAATCCAACAGGTTAATGATTTAAATGTTGTTCTATGGTCCAATAAAATAACTGTATTTCGAAAAATCTTGATTTTATCTTAGTTAAAATTTTGTGAAACTAGGCCCATAAATGCTTCTGTTACTCTGATCTTGAAGATCAAATAGCAAATATTGGTTTTATGGGATAAGAGTCAATTGTGTACTTAAGTATTCTAATGTTTGATGGACAAGCCAATGACATAGATCAATTCCCTAGAAAGGTATTTTCAAGAATTGAAATGCGTTCTGCCGTTACCATCTCTGATGCTGAACATTAACCGTCTACAAGATTGTCTAATGCTGCTGATATACTGATATATTTCAGGAGTAACCAAGTTAAAGTGTAATTTTGATGGTGGAACTCTGTGTAACTATCAACAGGCTGAGGACAATTCCCATGATTGGCAGATTAAAGTACATCTTCTTTCAGACAATATCTCTAGATCAGCCACAACTCAAACAGGTCAGTAACATCCGGTACTGTCATCAGTGGAGAATTCAGGGGGATGAATCGAGTGGCTAGCCACCCCCCTTACCTGTGTTGACGTGACGAATTTATATATCATATGTCACGTTCATCTATGCAAACGCAAACACGTTTCTAATTTCTAGCTTCTACGATAGAGTAGCTTCTTACGGACCTACTAGTAAATTTATACTATAATAAAACCCAAGCACGAACGATCCCAACCGTAAAACAAATCTCAAAATCCATGTTAACACATTGGCAATACATTGGTAGCAGCCAATGAGCTTTTCATTTAAGGAAGTATATCAATAAATGAGTTAATATTTCAAAATGAAAATTGGTATCAGGTGTCTATAAGAGTTAGCATAACCTGTTTAGCACCACACCTGCCTCTGCTGCTCAATGATATTACATCGATAGGTTATTGATTTCTGTCACAAAATCAATTTTTTAGTTAAACTTTATTTAAATCTTCTATTCTTTCAGACCACTATTTAGAAGTAAATGGTACCAATAGATTTCCTGGTACTTTAGTGAAGCTTTTATCACCAGTTCTTAACTCCACAGTTTCTAAATGTCTTTCATTTAAATATAAAATATCACCCATGGATTCCCATGCCTTATCTGTATGTACTGTGACGAAGTTTCAGGGAAACTCTTATTCCAATTGCTATTGGATGAGGTCTTCCAGTGCCAATAACACATGGACTGTAGCACATGCTCAGATCCCCCAAGTGTATCAGCCTTTCCAGATAGGATTTAAGGCTAAACGTGGAAGTGTTTCTGGTATTGTCGCTGTTGATGACATTACAAGAATTGATGGGAACTGTTCATGATACAGTTGTTATGCCTGTATTATATTGGGTGCTTTTTTTTAACATGTTAGGCAATGACAAATGACAGGTTTTTAGCATTTCAACAAGAATTGATGGTAACTCTTCGAGAAAGAGTCTACAAGTTACGAATTATGTTATGATAGAGAAAGTCAAATTATTTTAACAGTTGTGTCAAATTGACAATGCATGGATGGGTATGAAAACGTTCAAATCTTGGGATTTTCAAGTGGAATTCGAGTAAATTTGTATTTATTTTTATGGCCTAAGGAGGAATTATGCCACGCCTATAAACCATTGAGTCTATGACTATAAAGCAACTACCAACTTTGGTCTGCCATATCAGATTACCAGAAGGGGCGTCGATATGCTTGGTGTGTAGGCAATGGCGTAGCTAGAAGGGGGTTGCTATCCGTCGGTTGAAAAAGTGCCGTCGGTAAAGTTGAGCCGACCGGCCGAAGGCATAAACGTAAAATACAAATACATAGCTTCAAATAGCCTTCCTGCAGTGTGTCAAAAAGCTAAAACCCCAGCAACCTGGTTACTCCAATGTGTGTAGGTCTACTGATCAGGAGTTGTGATGCTTCGATGATTTGGTCATGACATGTGACCCAATGTCAACACGATATTTACCTTATTAACATTGTTATTATTTATATATCTACCTGTATGTTATTTTATATAATGTTTAATAAACTGTTATAATTCTTTAATATAAAATTAAGAAAATGTTTAAACTTTTTTCATTTGAATATTACTTGTATTTGTATCCCCCGGTCGCGGTATAGATCAGACTACAGACCGAAACCATGTTTCAATTGACATCATTCATTGGAGTTACTTCCCCTTAACTGCTATTTGTATATCCCAGAAAACATGGGCGCATTGTGCAGCACTGTTTAACTGTTTTGTGTGCATCTCAAAATCTATCTATCAAAATATATAGCGATTACCAATTTGAACATATAATAAATATATTATATATATACTATAAACATTTTTGACATGGAGTGTGCTTTGAGTTTGATTTCCAAGTCATTGCTGATACTATATCGCTATCGCTCTCGTATTCGTGCTTTAAAGGGTAATGTCCAGCAATATCGATTTTCGATTTGGGACTTGAATATACATGTATGTAAATAGTCTCTAGAAATATTAGAAATGCGAAAAATTCGCACTATCCCTTCAACTATGCTGCCACCTTTTTCTGTCATTTTCTGTATGTGTTTCTAATTAAGGCAAACGCTTTAATAATGTGAAATTATGGTTTTGTAGAGACAACAGTAAAAAACATCGAGGGATCTTTAAAATGCACATCAAATGGTTAAACCGGGTTGAAAAATATAAGGTAGTAGTTTATCGACCCATTCTTGAACCTGGACCTTCAATTTATAGAACCAATATAGATTCTTGTAATTATCTAAAGCGATGGACGCTCAATTTGACGATCAGTGGTGCTTCTATAGAAATTATTAGGTGGAGGGGCAGAGCAGGGGCCACAGTATTTTCAAAGGGGGCTAAAAGCACCAGGTGCTGACCCCGGTGATCAGTGGTGCTTCTATAGAAATTATTAGGTGGAGTGGCAGGGCAAGGGCCACAGTATTTTCAAAGGGGGCTGAAAGGTGAAGGTTACAGTTGCCATCAAACCCATAGTTTAATACAAATAAACAAAAGATCTTGCTGTTGAGAGTTTATTCTACTAGATACTATGGTTTTTAAAAGCTTATATCGTAATGTATTGGTTAGTAGCCTACATTGTTGAATGCTGATAAACTAATCCCAGACCACAAAGAAATCAGAATTAGATTTTTCTAATTACACAAATTACAAGCCATTTGTCTTAGAATGACTTCGAATCCATAGAAATATATGGTTTGAAGATTTTACATTGACAACAAACGCAACCTCTCTTCAATAAATTTTCCATGAAAATTAACCACATTTCGTACTGAAAATTACCTCTGGTATTTTCGTCTACCCGATGACATTCTAAGACAGGCCTTCTCAATTCATTTTTGGAAACGGCCAAATGCATTTTATGAAAAAAATATAATGGCCAAATAGAGCTCAGCGAGCAGAGGGTCTCTCTTGAGAGGCCATTCTAAAGGGCGTCGTGGGCCCTGTTCTAAGATTTCAGTAATATGTTATATGGCCATATAATGCATATGAAAATAATTGGCAAAATAATGCAATTCTGTAAACTTTGTGGTCAAAAAGAAGCTGAAATATGTTATATTTCTGTGTTTTATTATAGGTTCTACTGCGTTTTCTTTAACTTCCTGAAAAAAAAGGGAAATTCATTAAAAAAAAAATACAAGAATTAAATGTATTAGCTTATTATTTTCATAAACTGAAACATCTTTCTCGATGCTAGTCTCTAACAGTTATTCAGAGGTTGGAATAGATACAGTGGTTTCGGTCTATCTTTCTCTGTGTATTTGTTTAATAGGCTGCTAGAGACAAATTTCAGCTTTTAACGTTGCACAGTCATAAAAAGTATTATTTTACCAGATGATGCAGCTCAATTTCATTATTAATGTTGAAAAGTCATCTGAAAATTTGCTTTATCATCTGCACGGGCTTAGTTTGAGATATCTGTAAAAAATGTCTCTTAATTGTGCTTTACCAATGATAGAGCTTAGTTTGAGCTATCTGTCATATATATTCATCTAAATATTCACCTTAGTCGCTGTCGTCGCTGCTTGAACTGCTAGAAGTACTGTCACTGCTAGAACTGCTAGAGGTGTCGCTGCTTGAACTGCTAGAAGTGTCACTGCTAGAACTGCTAGAAGTGCTGTCGCTGCTTGAACTGCTAGAAGTGTCGCTGCTTGAACTGCTAGAACTGTCACTGCTTGAACTGGAAGTGTCCCAGCTAGAAGTGTCACTGCTTGAACTGCTAGAAGTGTCCCAGCTAGAAGTGTCGCTGCTTGAACTGCTAGAGGTGTCACTGCTTGAACTGCTAGAAGTACTGTCACTGCTTGAACTGGAAGTGTCCCAGCTAGAAGTGTCGCTGCTTGAACTGCTAGAAGTACTGTCACTGCTTGAACTGGAAGTGTCCCAGCTAGAAGTGTCGCTGCTTGAACTGCTAGAAGTACTGTCACTGCTTGAACTGGAAGTGTCGCTGCTTGAACTGCTAGAAGTACTGTCACTGCTTGAACTGGAAGTGTCCCAGCTAGAAGTGTCACTGCTTGAACTGCTAGAGGTGTCACTGCTTGAACTGCTAGAAGTACTGTCACTGCTTGAACTGGAAGTGTCGCTGCTTGAACTGGAAGTGTCCCAGCTAGAAGTGTCACTGCTTGAACTGGAAGTGTCGCTGCTTGAACTGCTAGAAGTGTCCCAGCTAGAGGTGTCGCTGCTTGAACTGGAAGTGTCGCTGCTTGAACTGGAAGTGTCCCAGCTAGATGTGTCGCTGCTTGAACTGCTAGAAGTGTCACTGCTTGAACTGCTAGAAGTACTGTCACTGCTTGAACTGGAAGTGTCGCTGCTTGAACTGGAAGTGTCACTGCTTGAACTGCTAGAAGTGTCCCAGCTAGAAGTGTCACTGCTTGAACTGCTAGACGTGTCCCAGCTAGAGGTGTCGCTGCTTGAACTGGAAGTGTCGCTGCTTGAACTGCTAGAAGTGCTGTCACTGCTTGAACTGGAAGTGTCCCAGCTAGAGGTGTCGCTGCTTGAACTGGAAGTGTCGCTGCTAGAACTGCTAGAAGTGTCACTGCTAGAACTGCTAGAAGTGTCACTGCTTGAACTGCTAGAAGTGTCCCAGCTAGAGGTGTCGCTGCTTGAACTGCTAGAAGTGCTGTCACTGCTTGAACTGGAAGTGTCCCAGCTAGAGGTGTCGCTGCTTGAACTGCTAGAAGTGCTGTCGCTGCTTGAACTGCTAGAAGTGCTGTCACTGCTTGAACTGGAAGTGTCGCTGCTTGAACTGCTAGAAGTGTCGCTGCTTGAACTACTAGAGGTGTCACTGCTTGAACTGCTAGAAGTGTCCCAGCTAGAGGTGTCGCTGTAACTACTGTCACTGCTAGAGGTGTCGCTGTAACTGCTATCACTGCTAGAAGTGTCGGTGTAACTGCTATCACTGCTAGAAGTGTCGGTGTAACTGCTATCACTGCTAGAGGTGTCGCTGTAACTGCTGTCACTGCTAGAAGTGTCGGTGTAACTGCTATCACTGCTAGAGGTGTCGCTGTAACTGCTGTCACTGCTAGAAGTGTCGGTGTAACTGCTATCACTGCTAGAAGTGTCGGTGTAACTGCTATCACTGCTAGAAGTGTCGGTGTAACTGCTATCACTGCTAGAAGTGTCGGTGTAACTGCTATCACTGCTAGAGGTGTCGCTGTAACTACTGTCACTGCTAGAGGTGTCGCTGCTAGAACTACTAGAACTGCTAGAGGTGTCGGTGTAACTGCTATCACTGCTAGAAGTGTCGGTGTAACTGCTATCACTGCTAGAGGTGTCGGTGTAACTGCTGTCACTGCTAGAGGTGTCGCTGTAACTGCTATCACTGCTAGAGGTGTCGGTGTAACTGCTATCACTGCTAGAGGTGTCGGTGTAACTGCTATCACTGCTAGAGGTGTCGGTGTAACTGCTATCACTGCTAGAGGTGTCGGTGTAACTGCTATCACTGCTAGAGGTGTCGGTGTAACTGCTATCACTGCTAGAAGTGTCGGTGTAACTGCTATCACTGCTAGAGGTGTCGCTGCTAGAACTGCTAGAACTGCTAGAGGTGTCGCTGCTTGAACTGCTAGAACTGCTAGAGGTGTCGCTGTAACTGCTATCACTGCTAGAAGTGTCGGTGTAACTGCTATCACTGCTAGAGGTGTCGGTGTAACTGCTATCACTGCTAGAGGTGTCGGTGTAACTACTATCACTGCTAGAGGTGTCGGTGTAACTGCTATCACTGCTAGAGGTGTCGCTGCTAGAACTACTAGAACTGCTAGATGTGTCGGTGTAACTGCTATCACTGCTAGAGGTGTCGGTGTAACTGCTATCACTGCTAGAGGTGTCGGTGTAACTGCTATCACTGCTAGAGGTGTCGGTGTAACTGCTATCACTGCTAGAGGTGTCGGTGTAACTGCTATCACTGCTAGAGGTGTCGGTGTAACTGCTATCACTGCTAGAGGTGTCGGTGTAACTGCTATCACTGCTAGAGGTGTCGCTGCTAGAACTGCTAGAACTGCTAGAGGTGTCGCTGCTTGAACTGCTAGAACTGCTAGAGGTGTCGCTGTAACTGCTATCACTGCTAGAAGTGTCGGTGTAACTGCTATCACTGCTAGAGGTGTCGGTGTAACTGCTATCACTGCTAGAGGTGTCGCTGTAACTACTATCACTGCTAGAGGTGTCGGTGTAACTGCTATCACTGCTAGAGGTGTCGCTGCTAGAACTACTAGAACTGCTAGATGTGTCGGTGTAACTGCTATCACTGCTAGAGGTGTCGGTGTAACTGCTATCACTGCTAGAGGTGTCGCTGCTAGAACTACTAGAACTGCTAGAGGTGTCGGTGTAACTGCTATCACTGCTAGAGGTGTCGGTGTAACTGCTATCACTGCTAGAGGTGTCGGTGTAACTGCTATCACTGCTAGAGGTGTCGGTGTAACTGCTATCACTGCTAGAGGTGTCGGTGTAACTGCTGTCACTGCTAGAGGTGTCGGTGTAACTGCTATCACTGCTAGAAGTGTCGGTGTAACTGCTATCACTGCTAGAGGTGTCGGTGTAACTGCTATCACTGCTAGAAGTGTCGGTGTAACTGCTATCACTGCTAGAGGTGTCGGTGTAACTGCTATCACTGCTAGAAGTGTCGGTGTAACTGCTATCACTGCTAGAGGTGTCGGTGTAACTGCTATCACTGCTAGAAGTGTCGGTGTAACTGCTATCACTGCTAGAGGTGTCGCTGCTAGAACTGCTAGATGTGTCGCTGCTAGAACTGCTAGAGGTGTCGCTGCTAGAACTGCTAGAGGTGTCGCTGCTTGAACTACTAGAACTGCTAGAGGTGTCGGTGTAACTGCTATCACTGCTAGATGTGTCGGTGTAACTGCTATCACTGCTAGAGGTGTCGGTGTAACTGCTATCACTGCTAGAAGTGTCGGTGTAACTGCTATCACTGCTAGAGGTGTCGGTGTAACTGCTATCACTGCTAGAGGTGTCGCTGCTAGAACTACTAGAACTGCTAGATGTGTCGATGTAACTGCTATCACTGCTAGAGGTGTCGGTGTAACTGCTATCACTGCTAGAGGTGTCGGTGTAACTGCTGTCACTGCTAGAGGTGTCGCTGTAACTGCTATCACTGCTAGAGGTGTCTGTGTAACTGCTATCACTGCTAGAGGTGTCGGTGTAACTACTATCACTGCTAGAAGTGTCGGTGTAACTGCTATCACTGCTAGAGGTGTCGGTGTAACTGCTATCACTGCTAGAGGTGTCGCTGCTAGAACTACTAGAACTGCTAGATGTGTCGATGTAACTGCTATCACTGCTAGAGGTGTCGGTGTAACTGCTATCACTGCTAGAGGTGTCGGTGTAACTGCTATCACTGCTAGATGTGTCGGTGTAACTGCTATCACTGCTAGAGGTGTCGGTGTAACTGCTATCACTGCTAGAAGTGTCGGTGTAACTGCTATCACTGCTAGAGGTGTCGGTGTAACTGCTATCACTGCTAGAGGTGTCGCTGCTAGAACTACTAGAACTGCTAGATGTGTCGATGTAACTGCTATCACTGCTAGAGGTGTCGGTGTAACTGCTATCACTGCTAGAGGTGTCGGTGTAACTGCTATCACTGCTAGAGGTGTCTGTGTAACTGCTATCACTGCTAGAGGTGTCGGTGTAACTGCTATCACTGCTAGAGGTGTCGGTGTAACTGCTATCACTGCTAGAGGTGTCTGTGTAACTGCTATCACTGCTAGAACTGCTACTGCTAGAACTGCTACTGCTAGAACTGCTGCTGCTAGAACTGCTACTGCTAGAAGTACTGTCACTGTACTTGGTAGAATTGTTGTCACTGCTTCTGTCGATCAAATCTGTTTTATAGTCAACATCAGCAAATTTTTCGATGGTTCGTCCAAGCACACAGCTTAGCGAGATCAAGAGACAAAAACAAAGCACGAAAACCCTCATCTTTAGTTGACTGGATGTCGTATCTTGGTATCGATGTTGGTTTCTGATCTGAGCTTCCTATTTATTGGAAAGTTTGACAAACAAACAGACTCGTTCATCATTTCCATTTTACCAAAAAGATTAATATTGATTGATGAAGTTATATAAATGATTTTTTTTTTTTTTTTTTTTTTTTTTGGGGGAAATTTGTATGCCACAGAGTACGAACCGGGCTTTGCTGTTACCTTGAATCACCTTGAAGACAGAGTCACACCACACTCGATTTGAGAGAGTGAAAGTTGGCAACGAAGTACATAGGCCTACTGTATTGAAGTCTGGGTTTTTAGACTGGGAAATTTGGCATCGAACTATAATTTTCAACGATGTACACGTTGTGTTTTTTCATACTGGGAAACTTGGCAACGAACTATAATTGGCAACGATGTACACGTTGTGTTTTTTCAGACTGGGAAATTTGGCAAGGAACTATAATTGGCAACGATGTACACGTTGTGCTTTTCAGACTTGGAAATTTGGCAACGAACTATAATTGGCAACGATGTACACGTTGTGTTTTTTCAAATTGGGAAAATTGGCAACGAACTATAATTGGCAACGATGTACACGTTGTGCTTTTTTCAAATTGGGAAATTTGGCAACGAACTATAATTAACAACGATGTACACGTTGTGTTTTTTCAAATTGGGAAAATTGGCAACGAACTATAATTGGCAACGATGTACACGTTGTGCTTTTTTCAAATTGGGAAAATTGGCAACGAACTACAATTGGCAACGATGTACACGTTGTGCTTTTCAGACTGCAAAATTTTGAGGTACATGTATATATTGTCTTGAAGTCTTGGTCTTCAGACTGGGAAATTTGGCAAGAAGGTATAAATTGGCAACGAGGTACATATTGTCTCGAAGTCTGGGAAAAACGCAGAGAGAACAGCAGCTTCCGAAAAACAGCGGTGTGTGACTGAGGCCTTCTTATGTGCTCCTCGTTTTTACTCTTTTGTCCTATGTCAACTCTTATTACAGACCCAAGCGACATTAAATGAGACAGATAGATATTATACTATTTTTGCTCTCAAATTGCATAACGTGCATTTATTAAATGGATTGATTTTCGAAGGCTGATTTTTTTTTTTTTTTTTTTTTGTCATATTAATGTGTTGGCTTATTTTGGTAATTTGATTAAATGTTTTCCACAAAGTTTTGATAGATTGAAGCAAAAAATATTATGAAATGAAATGGAGTTTAACGTCCTACGGTTTAGATCATTGTTGAACGTAAAGCAAAACTCAATTTTATCAAATTTAAACATTCCTGTAATGAAATTAAGAAGAAATCAGGTAGGGAATTTTATTACTTCAAGAGAAAGTATGTTATCAACTAACTATCCTCTGACTTTGACTCAAAAAATTTAGTCTCAGAATCTGGAATTTTTCAGCTAATCTATTCCGTAGGCTACTATTGTTCACAACTCTCCTACGAAATTTAAGCCTTTAAACACATGTGTACCCATAATTATTTGCGTTTGAAAGTAAAAAATACGACTCGTCGTTTAGTAAGACTATGTGTTAGGCTATATACAAAACATATACATGTATACAGAAAATGAAGGATTAATATTAAAGTAGGGATGTAATTGAAGGAATTATATGATTTTAGTGTGCTCTAATACTTCTGGAGGCTATTTAGAAATATTCAAGTCCTAAATCGACCATCGGAAATGCTGAACATTCCCCTTTTGACAATGAGTAAAATTACATTTTCATTATCATAATCACAATCAATTAATATAATTTCCATTGCTTGATCCATTTTTCTTTCATAAAGGTACTAAAAAGAAAAATAGGCCCAGATTTCAGCAACAGTCAACATAAGTATATGAAACAGTCAACAGAGACACTTACGGAGCATGGGAGTAAAGGGTAAAATAGCGAATATGGAAATATAAGTTCATAAAAAATGATGTGTCTTGTAAAATTGTACTATTATCTGATTCAGAAATTACGAACAAAAAAGCGTCCATAACCATAAATGATAAGAAGAAAGCATGATTACCAAGCATTTATTAATCAATCAACTATTATAGTCACGAACACATGTCGAAATTTTAATCAATAAGTCAAAATATGCTTATATTACAAATCATCAATCAAAATGATCATGACATCATCAATTATATAATCACTTGTGAATCAAAAAGTTTATAAACCTATATAGGCTAATAATATACAGTATAGGCCTAATGGTATTAAATGGGTTTCCAAGTTAAAACAAACTTATTTTCGATTTCCAACTGCTCAGCACATTGGGCCTCTTTCATCGCATTTTTAGTCCCTTGGACCTGCATCACTCACAAAAGTAGCCTAAACCGCGGGCAAATCGGGTAAAAAAATCCGACCGCATTATTTTTTTTATATATAAAACCATCTTCGTGCTTCGAAAACAATAAAGGTTTATGTAGTCCAAAAACATTTTTTACGCTACACCTGCTCAATGACGTCAGAGAGAAAACGTAACGTCAGGGACCGCCATTTTCATTATTTTGTAAACAAAATTTCTATTATTTGAATTATTTCTGTAAAAGCTGCTATTTTGCAATTGAATAACAAGTAGATCTTCAGTACAGAACGAGGCAAGACTAAATCTACAGTTGAACTAAGTTGAAGGCCAAATAAGCTCTTGAGTCTTAGTTTAGTTTCTTTCTGGATTCTGGTCTTTATTCGAAGTTATTCTTACTGCTTGGGCTACTTACTTACTTACACTTGCACTTACACCTTAGCCTAGTCAACCTTCCTGTCCGTACTAGACGAATTCATGGCCTGTTTCCTCTTTTACTTATTACTACTACTAGGTACTACTAAGCCTGCTAATATGAATGTAGGCTAGTCTCAATGAAAAGTAGTGTCTCAATTAATCTTATTCGGGCCATTGTCATTGAACTTTTGAACATTGAATCTACTTTTACCTACTAACCTAGGGCCTAGGGCTAGGCGGGCCCCTGTCAATATATTCTGTCGGTTCATCTTTATCATTGCACCCCCAGTTTCGAAACGCTGGCTACGCCACTGTCACGGACACTGTATCGGATATTGATTCAGGCTGTATTCCATGACGTTTATGTCGTTGTGTTGACAGTACAAGCAAACAAACTTAATAAATGTAATGTAGGCTATAATGTGATTCTTTCTGTTCCAGTTTAGTAACGACCAAAGCTACACCTTAAAATATAGGCCAACATGAGCGCGAGTTATGATGAGAATGAAGTAGATAGAGTTCCCACTTTTATTCCAATGGATGTTGAAGCGACTGAGCGTAGACACTCTAGGCCAAACTCAGGTAGCATAACTTTTTGATATACTTTAACTTCCAGACTCCCCGTCTGATCTAGATTTATTTTAGAAATCCTTGACGCTATATATGTAACGGCCAGAAGTACATCATTAATTTTTTCATGATTTTATAAATTATGTACCGAGTCGGTGGATACAATTTCTGTATTTCGTATTAAGAGGTCATATTCAAACTTATTCTTGTATTTAGATTATAATTGCATACCGGTACCCATACAAGTTTTTGAAAATTCTTTTACAATTTTTTCGTTTTATGTCAATGTATTTTTCAACAAATAATTAAATTTGTTGAAGCTTCTCAAATCTGTTCAATAAAAAAATATTAATCTTTTGGTCAAAATTACGTACGTCCTGACAGAAAACAAAGCTTTGCTAGACTTTGAAAACAGAGCTTTGCTAGACTTTGAAATAAGAGCTTTGCTAGACTTTGAAATCAGAGCTTTGCTAGACTTTGAAAACAGAGCTTTGCTAGACTTTGAAATCAGAGCTTTACTAGAATTTGAAATCAGAGCTTTGCAAGACTTTGAAATCAGAGCTTTGCTAGACTTTGAAATCAGAGCTTTGCTAGACTTTGAAATCAGAGCTTTGCTAGACTTTGAAAACAGAGCTTTGCTAGACTTTGAAATGAGAGCTTTGCTAGACTTTGAAATCAGAGCTTTACTAGAATTTGAAATCAGAGCTTTGCTAGACTTTGAAAACAGAGCTTTACTAGACTTTGAAATCAGAGCTGTGCTAGACTTTGAAATCAGAGCTTTGCTAGACTTTGAAAACATATCTTTGCTAGACTTTGAAATCAGAGCTTTGCTAGACTTTGAAATCAGAGCTTTGCTAGACTTTGAAATCAGAGCTTTGCTAGACTTTGAAATGAGAGCTTTGCTAGACTTTGAAAAGAGAGCTTTACTAGACTTTGAAATCAGAGCTTTGCTAGACTTTGAAATCAGAGATTTGCTAGACTTTGAAAACAGAGCTGTGCTAGACTTTGAAATCAGAGCTTTACTAGACTTTGAAATCAGAGCTTTGCTAGACTTTGGAAACAGAGCTGTGCTAGACTTTGAAATCAGAGCTTTGCTAGACTTTGAAAACAGAGCTTTGCTAGACTTTGAAAACAGAGCTTTGCTAGACTTTGAAATCAGAGCTTTGCTAGACTTTGAAATCAGAGCTTTACTAGACTTTGAAAACAGAGCTTTGAAAGACTTTGAAATCAGAGCTTTGCTAGACTTTGAAATGAGAGCTTTGCTAGACTTTGAAATGAGAGCTTTGCTAGACTTTGAAATGAGAGCTTTGCTAGACTTTGAAAAGAGAGCTTTGAAAGACTTTGAAATCAGAGCTTTGCTAGACTTTGAAATCAGAGCTGTGCTAGACTTTGAAAACAGAGCTGTGCTAGACTTTGAAAACAGAGCTTTGCTAGACTTTGAAATGAGAGCTTTACTAGACTTTGAAATAAGAGCTTTGCTAGACTTTGAAATAAGAGCTTTGCTAGACTTTGAAGAAGATTGGCAAATCAAGATTATTTAACATTGTAGAGGAAGAAACTTAATGCATTTTGTTGCAAAATTTCATTGCCTATTTGACTTTATAACGATTTTATAATACATGAATTTACTGGTAGGCCTATATTAAAATAATTCATAAAAGTACTTTCATTAAATTCATTTTTTTTTTTTAATTCAAATGACATTTCTAATCAATTTATATAGTTCATTAGGTGAGAGTGGTTGTAACAACAATATATAATTGGAATTACGAAAGCACATTAGGGTAATAGATCAAATAATAAAGGCAAGAAAACATTTAAAACATTGCTGTTTTTTCGTTTAACTAATATGACAACTCCCAAGAAATACTCCAGTTAAAATTTAAAAAGTCTTCTAAAGATTGATAGATTTAATTTAAATTGAACAGTTAGTCGTATTGTTTAATGATGTAAGGATTTAAAATTAACTTAATCATGATCAACAAAAAATCACGTAACTTTTACTCAATTTTTACATTGTCAAACTATATTAGGTGACAACATAGTCACGTTTACAGACTTTTTATATACAAGATGGTGGCTATTGTATTCAATGTATCAGACATAGTTCGTAATAACTTGACGATATAATGATACCTAGAATGAAATGCGGGTAATTATGGAAACACTTGGTGGTACTTCTCTTTGGAGAAATCTACTGCTATAGAACTATTTCTCTCGATTTTGCCATGATTTTGGATGCGATTTTGATTAACGGAATGGTTTTGCTTGTACGGATTTTTATTTGCAAGCTGAGCTGTGAACACTATTATTTGTTAGCTTAGGTACACAATTCATAATTCTGAGACTAGGGTCTAATGGATGATGAAGGTCCCCTTTCAGAAAATCTTTGTTCTTGTTTTATTATCTTCCAAAGATTAAATCCTACTGAAGTTTAACTCTACTGGAAGTTAAAATGGATGCGTGTACGAATTTATATCATCCCATCGTCGCCATTCACATTATACTAAAGACTGAGCAAAATTGTCTTTTGTTATTTCAGCAAGGCGGTCAACAAGTGGGGACAATGTAACAGAGCAGTCAGTTGGGCCGTCAGTATCCAGTGAATCTTTGAATGATGATATTGCAGAATACATCAGGACGTTGATCAATAAAGTAATACTTCAGCTAACAGAGGAGAATTCGCCAAAACGATCAAAAAGGGTAGAGGAACAGCAGAATAAATCACCTTTAGTGATCAACGAAGCAGACAAAGTGATATCTCAACTACCAGAGCAAGCTTCACCTAGAAGATCAGAAAGGGAAGAGGAAGAGCCGTTCAAATCACCTACTATCACAAATGAAGCAGATTTGGAAGAACAGCCGTTTCAATCACCTCTTTCTGGCGAGGGGAAGGGTGAAGAATATTATACACCGAGATCAGATGATGGAGACAAAGCGGATAAATCTCCCCAAATTATCCAAGATGATTTTGAACTGGCTGAAGATACAGGATCACAAGAGTTCGCTCTGATGGATATTCCCATTCAAGAGGACCCTGAATCTCCTGTGAGATATTCTCTGTCCGCTCAACTCTTGGCAGAAATTGACGAAACCCTGAACTCCATCTTGAATCTAGAAGAAAGCAATGGTACCAGTATTGAAGTTGGAGATGAAGATTGGGGTTATGAAGTAGATGAAGGCGATAGCTCTATTTTGATAGACTACAGTGTTGAAATGCCTTTAGACCTGGAGATCGCTGCACATTCCTATTATTTCGCTTCTCATATGGAACAAAACAGCAAACCTCAAGAAGATCTCCAAAAGATTGGTAGTCCTGACAGGACGGAATATCCAATGACTGCCGATATAGAAGACACGTTTAACGTCTTATTAGAAATGACGCACAAATCGGAATACGATGAAGTCCCAGAAACACTGGGTTCCTCCAGCCTCTCAGATAATGTATCTGGTGATGTTTTACTCCGCGCTGGACTCTCTGATCTTGAGGACCTTTCCGGTACCAGTCTCAGAAAATCCATCAAAACTCCCGATGTCACACAAGATCCGCCTATGGACACCAACCCCCTGGCTTCCAGCGAGTCCACAGACGATGAAGATGGACAAAGAGGATTTGTCATCATGAATGATTCGGAAATTAAGGAATCACTGCTTCATTATGAGAAGTTTAAAGAGAGGTTGTTGAATGAAAAGAAATCGGCCAGGCTAGAAGATGTCCAACCTGTTATTGTTGAGATGGAGAACAAGGAACCAGAAGGTATTTTGTGATATTTTTCCCATTAAATTACCTTATGCTTTGAAACCTCATATACCATGTCCTCATTAGCCCAAACAGGTGTAATGAAATATCATTCCATATTGGCATGCAATCACGGTCACCTGTGTCTCGACTCTCTACAATAGAACACAAGAAAGTAGCTAACGCATGTCACGATCATCACATCTTTAGACGTTTTTCTACCATTTACCGTGATGAAACAATCTCTACCTATATGAATCGCTTTATTGTATAGTTTACCTTCACTCTAGACATATTTCATACCTCCCATAAATTTCCTCTTCATACCAATCAAACTATTGTTCAATAAAATTCCTAAAAAACTTTCACTGTATCTACTTCCGGTTTTTCTTGGCTGGTTGCCTTCACATCCTGTTGTTCCTAAAATTGAATTGTCTTCAATTTCAGAAGCACGGTTCTATGAAGAAATGCCATTTAGACGTCGAAGTCCGGTCCATCCAGTTCGTAGAAGAAGTCGAGCAAGATCATTCTTTAGAAGAGCGGCCTCTGTGAGTATTCTAACAGGACATGTATCCAGTACAGTATACACAAATTGAGCACATGTGTTTCTTTTGTTGCTTAGCTGAAGCTGAAATGCTTGTTTTGATTTACTGGAGGTCATATGGAGGTTGTTGGACTTTCACATGACGACCAAAATTGACCATTTGCTCGTCCTAACAAAAACAAATGACTTCAAGAAAAGAGCCAACGCTCTAACTGATTGTGCTTTAGAACTACAACTACACAAGTTCGGAAGACGTCAAAAAATTTAGCGTGTAACGTACTCCTATGGCAATAGCTTCATCCTTAACGTACATGCACGTACATGTACATGCACCTCCCCTCCTTGGGTAATAGTAGGCCTATCCTTGGTCCTAGAAGCCATCAATTTATTATTTTCACACTTCTATATCCAGGCATTAGGGTTAATCAAAACGACCACGTGGACGCCGACCACGGTAGATGATAGATATAGAGTTAAAGCGGACGATGGGGACGGAATCGAAGTTATAACTACATCATTTGGTGGAGAACCGGGTGACTTTGCTAGTAATACGTTACCTTGTAGATCTCGGACACATAAACAAGGTAACTGATAACTCAATTTTATTTCTTCATACGATAATTGGGCGGAAGGCGGTCGAGAGGTCCGACAGGATTTAATGATTGAAGCTTCATATTTGTGCTTTGTGGCACAGGTGCACGGGTGCTGCGATGAAAATACGTTGAAATATCCATAACCTATAACGTTTTACAGTTGGTTCAATCAGAATAGAATAGTAAGGAAAAAGTTTCGCTGAGATTCATCTAAGTTGGTCAATGTCAAAATTCGCAACTATGTACTTCGACCAACAGGGACGGATCCAAGGGGCGGATCCCCTGGTTCGAGCACCCCCCCCCCCCCCCTCAGCCCCTTTTTTTGGCCGACTGATGTCCGAACCCTCTAAAAATTTGACGCTCGCGCTGCCGTTGAATTTGAAGCATGTTATATTTCAGAGCCCCCTTTCTCTAAATCCTGGATCCGCCTCTGACCAACATATCAATCATAATCATGAGAAGTATAGGATTGGATTCAGATTACTATAGATGAAGAATGATAAATCTGTTAATAACTAATTCGGTCTTATTTTCAGATAAATTTGATTCAGTCTTTGAAATGGCGGAATCCGCAGATCAAGATACGACAAAGTCATCTCCCAACGCACCCAATAGACGATTCCTCAATAGATTAACTGACACAAATTCTTTACCAAGGAGTTCAGGTCGAGCTCGGCCGTTATTTAAAACCCATAAGTAAATAAATGGTCTCGGGGTCGTAGCCTGGGTGAAAATTTACTGTTCAGGTGCTCAGGTGCTTCATAATGAAATCCGTATTGCATGAATCCTTTGTTTTTAATTTTAGTTTTGTTGTGAAATATATTTGTTGTAAATCAATCTTGTTACTGGAATTAAATAAACACACCTTTTAAAGATACATCATTTTTTTCGTATTAAACACCTATTATGTAGTATAAGCTAGTTAAAATCAACTTGGAATCTTGACATAATGGTCCTTAATTTAAGCCTAAATGGTCCCAAATGGCCAAAAATTGATTATGAAACCAGTCTAAATATCCAATTAGAGTCACATTACGTCTTTTAGCTTTGCCCCAAGTTAGATTTATTGATCATTTGCCCTTTTCGTAGCAATCATCTTTGAGACCTGCAGATATTGCTTAGTAAAGACGGTAAATTATGAATGTTTTAGTGCAATCCGTTCTTTAGTCTATCCCACTGTTCAAATGTTAGGAGAGTTGTTTCCCTTTCCAATATGTCAGCCTCCATAAACAAACATTGATGAGTACAGTACTTGCGGATAAGGAGAGAAAGTCAGCCGGTCTCTGATTGGCTAAAACTGAGTGACGTCATGAGCTAAAAATAGACCAGATAGTTGGAAATTCCCTCTCTAGTCACTGACGAGTCGTACCAACAAGCCGCCTGCTAGTTTTCTGTAGCTTGATATGGTAACTGAGTTTTATTGTTTTTTGATTAGCTGATAATATGGTCCTGTCAACAGATTTAACACAGAGTACATCCCAGGGTTACAGGAATGTATCTCAGTTAACTGGAAGAAGACAGTTTTGATTTATGACATTTAAAAATAGAACTTAGTTAGAACTTTTATTTTGAAATCTTGGTATGAGATAGAACTGTATTTTTGTATTTCTTTCTCGAGCAGTACAATTAGAGATGCAGATAAATAAAACTTTTAAAAAAAGAAAATTTGTTTTTTCTATTTCACAATACTATTTGTGAATGCATATGACGAAACTTGGTGCGAGTATTAATAACTCAGTACTTAATTTATTGTAAATGACATTGTAGAAGATCAAAGGGCCAAATTTTGCTGTTTTCTTGGCTTGTTGGTAGGACTGTGACATAAAATAGACAAGTTCGTTGGGCAAAATGGATTAAGTACCGGTATCATATTGTACCGACACCAAGACTCAACCTCCCATAAAGTTACTCCCCCCCCCCCCCCCCCCCCCCCCCCGCAGTGGGGAATTCGGTGAAATCGGTTCTGTGGATAGTGCCTTCCCTGCAAAGTGCCGAATGTCGAGCGGGGGGGGGGGGGGGGGTGTGGGTTCATTTTGACGGACAAGGTTAACACCTGGTATTGCGTCTTCTACGGGTTTGGGGGGGGGGGGGGCTTCGCTATGCCCGACAAGTGTTTGGGATGGGGGGGGGGGGGGGGCACTCGTACGCCTATGGAATCGTCATAAGGTTGAATACGACCAGGGGAAACACTGAAACACTTTTACAACTGTGTAGATGTATTAGCAATAGATATACAAATTTACTACGAACACATTCAAATTTATTATATTGAATTATCCACTTCTCTTTATCTGCAGCTAGCACAGCAGTATTCTCCTTCCATACCATTCAAAAGAGGATCGCAGAGAACATGAATCCAAATACCACACTTGCAACACTCTACCCAGTTTATTTCCTCTTCAGCATCACTCATACCGGGTGGCTCAACTGACCAACAATATCCACAAAGAGCTGGTTCCTGTTGCGCTAGATAGGAAGAGGCTTCTTTCTGTACTTTAGTAGAGGGTAGGGTCAGCAACTGTTTTTTTTTTAATGGTTTTTTCTTAGTTGTGAAAAATTTACGAGCTTGTTTCTCAAATTTTTTATTTGATGGAAATACATCAGTTTGCAAATACTGGTGGTCACCGGCAATAGTTTGTAAACCTTCGCCTACTCCCTTGGCTGCCTTTAAATGCCGCTTTATACCGTTCAATACATCAACAGACGTGGCACTATTCACAAGTTCGATTACATCAGCAATGACTTTCATTACACCTGACCGTGATTGTTTAACGTTCTGAATCACATCACTTCTATCGCCGATGATTTTCTGATAATATTCTGTATCAAATGTTCCATCATTAGCAGCATCTTCACACTGGTTACTATATGTATTTAGTGGATGTACTTTACTCTGTGAGGAGCTATGCACAGCATGGCAATGTTTGCACATATAATTGTGCAGTAAATAATCAATACATGAACATGAATACCTATGTACACAGACTTGACATACATTACATATAACCTTACATGAACAAGTTTCATTCAAAAGTTTTACATCATAAAACAGATCATTGTCTTCTACAGATTTAACCTTCCACCACCCATCACCTTCAGACCTAATATCAGTTATGGTTGTAGATATTTTGTGCCTCTTCATGGTCTCTGTAATTCTTTTGGAAGCTTTGCCCTTTTCCTGTTTAATTAAGTACTCAAATACACGATCTCTGGCTATCTTAAGCAGTATGCTTATTAAGTGGTCAACCCGTCTGTTTTGTTTCCTCCCAAAATATAAATCCTTTATAATCCTGTGGAAGGCTTCCAGGTACATATTTGTATTGGGGGTTTCCAAACCCATTCTGAAGCAAAGGGCCCAAAGTTTGATCTTATTATTACTGACATACATGGATAGAAAATAGTCATGGAATACTTTTGACTTTATGGAAACCCATGCTATAAATTCCTGTAATTGCTTCCTGAAGATATTGTCATTTTTTTCATACTGTATCAGTTTCAAATACGTGTATATTTCAGCCTGTAAGTTGTTGTCTTTAACCAGTTCTGTCATTTTCTTCCGCCACTGCCTGTCCACATGCCAGCTACAATACCACCTATGCATTGGTTGTCTAAAGACCAACGCCCATGCATTATATGAAGCGCATGCCAAATCGCTCATGAAATGAGATGTGTGGATTTCCCCAGTTCTCTCTTTAACAGCATTTAAGAAAGGGGCCAAAGAATTGGCATCCTCTCTGTTTGAGATGAGAAAGGCTACAGGTTGGCCCTCACCGAACTCATCCAGTACCATAATGGTAGTGAGGAAGAAATCGTATTGGTTTGTTTTGTGAGTGCTGTCCATACATATTACGTTACCACCCTGTTTTCGCATCAAATCCCTCTGGAATTCTGTTTGAATTCCAACCAAAAAATCATTTATATCGTGTCCGAAACATTCATCACCTTGTTGTTTAAAGTATACGACAGGATTATAGTCTTGTTTCCTTAATTCCCCAACAAGAATAGACACGCTAATTCTGTCATTAGAGTGCCGCTCTACAGAGTCAACATTAAACTGATGCTTGATATTATGTATGTCTCTCCTGACAGTCAGTGTGTCTCTAGATATTTCCCCTCTGCTGTCTCTTATATCATCCAGAATCTTATCAATAGTAACACCTTTAGCTAATTTTCCAGCAATCGTTGACTTTATATCACTGGACATTCTGAGATGACCCAGTTCTGCTTTGTGCCCGATATGTTCCAAACAGTATTCAACTGAGACAGCTGAGGTTTCTCTGCACACAGATGCGATCATGAATGCACAGCACATGCCATCAATTTTTGATGTTCCTTGAGATTTCAATGCCCTTTTTTGTACCCCCCTGCTTTTGAATATACCAGATCTGTTGCAGTAATAATAATATCTCTCTGTTTCTTTCAAATGCAATGTTCCACAACGCTGAATAAACCAAGAGTTTGTTGCTTTTTCTTGTTCTTTTTTCCATTCCATGAAGTCGGTGAACTTGTCAAATTTGATGAAAGATGTCTCAATGTCCATCTGATGTTCTATCCTCAAGTGAACAAGCAGCTGTTTAACAGTGGGGCACCTGCAAATAAGAACGTACAGAATGTACACAATTTCAAATCTTACGCATATTAACTTGTTTTAATTATCTTATTTATTTATTTATTGTATATATGTGCTTGTGTATATGGAAACCAGCCAGCTGGATGGAAATCACCAAAAATTCTTATAATTCTACCTACACGGTAAGATAAAGCTATATTATATTGTCAGTCATATATGTATACAAGCATACATTCATCCCAACATGTATATAAATACAGCTTTAAATTATACATGTCATATATATCCTGGTGCTATTTACATGTATATGAAGTTATAAATACAATTATGCAGTCAAAAATCTACTTGTGTAATAAATGATTTTAATTGCTTATGTTAATGCAGATAGACAAAGCGAATTGGTATTATTAAGCTGGCCTACCTGAACTCCTCACACTGCATACATGCATGCAATGTCTTCTCTGTGTGAGTTTCACTGTGCTTTCTTTTCTTGTGTTTGAAAAGTGCCTGCTTTGTTGTCATTTTCAGCTGACAAATTTTACACACAAAGGACTTCTGGCCCTTAAAGATGAAAAAATAAATTATATGTTAGACATTATCGCATCAGTAAAACATAAAATCACATGCATTTTCACTGCCTATACGTGGTGATGTCTCCTCATATCGCTGCTGAAATTTGTGTCCCAACAGTTTGTCTTCGAATTTATTACATATATAAAAATGTGTATCTAGAGGCATTTCATAGTGTAAGCATTTAAAACATTATTATATATCAGGGTTTATGTATATTGGACTTACACATACCTTTTGTATTTTAGGCTTAACTATGATATTCTCCAATCCCTCATCTTCCTTATCCACAGTCGTTTCGATGCTACTACCCTCATACACCTGATTGCAGTAATTGTCTCCAGTGTTACAACTGATAGTGATATCAGATAGTGCTACGGGTAACTGTACAGATAAAAAAAAATAATGCATAAGAAGTAGGCCTATTGACATAGATAATCATAGGCCTAACTAAACGTTATGAAATAGCATGAACTCGATGTATTACACATGCTAGGCTATTGTGAATATTTTCCTCGGATGAGATAGCTAGTAAGGCTAATTATAAATGTCTAACTAAAGAGTCGAAATATCAAACACGAACAATGCATGCAAAGTTTCCAACGATTGGCAAAACGTTAAATTTTTAAAAATAAAACACACCTTCTTAGCCTCAGGAGATTTTCTTTTCAGTTTTTTTAGCCGTGACATAGGGTCTCCACAGTACTGATGATCTGAGTTGGGTTTCCGTCCAAATTCCATGATTAGGGCCAAAAAAAATAAGAATGAACCGCTAATTTTGGACTTAAAGTTAATTTAGGTCACTTAAAGGTCATTAAACCGGAGAATTTTTCATGACGTAGCCTAACGACACTAACGTCATAATCTATTTTTATAACGGGGAGTAGTAGGCCTAAGCTGACTGTACAGTACACATTCACATAGCTATTATTGACTAACATATTGCGAGTCTATTTAACATGTTTTTTCCTGCTTAAAATTTATTTTTTTTTGAGTGATGAATGTCTGACTCGACGATTAATCATAAGTTTAATAGAACGTCAGACTGGTCGCGAAGTTAACGTCCAGCTGCGCGCGCATCATCAACAAATGACGTCAAGGGAATCCCGTAAATTCTCCGAACAAGTTATTTGTGTGGTCTATTTTTAGCTCATAGTTTCAGCCAATCAGTGACCGGCTGACTTTCTCTCCCTATCCGCAAGTGAGAACAGTTTGAGATATTCAAGTTTTCATGATGGATTCTGCTGGTCCTGTTGTTGTCTCTGCAACTGAAAGTAGAAAAACTTTCACAAATTCGAAAGGTGAGCTGATTTTCATTTTATCGCTCGAATTATTGAAAAATTAATAAGAAGCTTCGGTTATGATAATTTAATTTTAAAATTTATGTCATTTATTTTAGAATGTCTAAAAACACACTTTGGATCAACTGCTAAAGAGAATTTACTTTTAACAACAATGTACAATCTTACTGTTACTCTAATAACATGATATTTATGCTGTCATTACACTCTTAATTTCATTTCTCGACCTATCTTATTCCTTCAAACATTATTATTGCAGAATTAAAGTCTGCCAAAATTTGAAGTGGATATTAAGTATATTATTGTTTTAAATTGATAGCTTAACATGAAGGGGTTTATGACTCGAAAATCGTATAGAGGAAGCAATGGTTAAATCATTAAGATGGTATCCCATTGTAAAAGAAACAGAGACTTTTGGTGCCATTCTAACACGGATAATGTTTTTAGCTACTAAATACAGTGATCAAACAATTTACTCTTTTACCTTCAGGGCCAATAAAAAGAGCGGCTCATCAAATTCCTGATGAAATACTGAATGATCCTTTAATACAAGAGGCAGTTAAAGTAGTAAGTGAATTCCGGTTACTATTAAAGGGATTGTAAAGAGTTTTTCTGAACTTTGTATGTGTATCGAAGACACTGATAGCATCAATTTGCGCCATTCCAAAGTTTTGGAAAACTCTTTACAATCCCTTTAAAAGGTAGAATTGAAAAAGATTGCAATTAAAAAATGTACAATTCAAGGGGTAAATTTGGAGCTTTAATCAATAACATTGAACGTTACATTGATGACTCCTGAGACTTCAGCTCTAGTACATCTGAATTATATATTCATGGCCAAAATCAGCCACCAATGATGATTGTAACCAGGGATGTTGATTTAATTTTTTACCAATCGGACATTTTTCAACGTCAGTGAAATCTCATTCTGACAACAGTTCCAATAAATATTTTTCAAGTAGAATATCATTTATATATTGACATGGGAGTTGACAATAGGACAGATATATCCATAGTTTGCAACCATTTCGTTTCATTCATAATATTGACAATATCATAGTAGCAAAATTGATTTTGTTACCCTTAAAAGATTGAATGTACTATAAACGAAATTGAATTTTACTTCTGTGCAGTAATTTCTTTGAGGTGTGTCAGCGAAATTTTATTAATCCCATAACTTAATCTCCTGACAAAATATTGCAAGTAATCTCACATCTAATCTATTTTTATGATTTCAGCTCCCTGATAATTATAATTTTGAGATTTATAAAACAATATGGAAGATCAAATCAACAGAGTCCAAGACTGTAGCCTTACAGATGCCAGAGGGTTTAACAATGTTTGCTTGTACTATAGCTGATATCTTAGAAAGGTAAACTGTCTTGTCTTTAAAGGGAAGCAAATCTCATGATACCCAAAACTGAATAAACGTAATTCAGTTAGATATAGTACAATCTACCAGAAAATTAAATATTTTTAAGTCAATTTATTGAGTATAGCAGATATCTTAGAAAGGTGAACTTATTTGTCCTTTAATAGATCCATGATTTTATTCACCGGGTGCTGTAAAATGATACTTTGAATTTATTTTGCATATATTATTATTAGTGCAAATAATCAATCAACAACTAATACTGAGAACTGAATTTTGCCTTTCCCCAAATGGTAATGGAAATGGTTTAAAACATTGTTCAGTAGGAAGGAAAAAGGCACACATTTTTATGATATCAAAGTTTTTAATTTGTAATGAATTAGTTACAACAGGTTTAATTTTGTTATTATTTCAATAATTAGTAACTAAAAAACATTTATCATAGAATGATTTGATTTTGATTCTTGATTTATAACTACTTGTAGGTTTACTGGAGCTGAAACTATTATAATGGGAGATGTCACGTATGGTGCTTGTTGTGTGGATGATTATACTGCTAAGGCACTAGGAGCTGATCTAATGGTGCATTATGGTCATAGTTGTTTAGGTAAGTAACTAAGTTAGACTAGTGTAATTTGTGGGTAATATTTGTGTAGAATGCTCATATGGAATTGAAATTCAAGCCTTTAGTAGTTACTGTATGAATGGAGCTAGATGTCACATATTTACCCAGAAAAAAAATCTAAAATTGTTTCAAATAAGTAATAGGTTTTTTAAAAAATTCAAGCACTAAAAGATCATTGTTGCAGTTATATTACATTTTGGAAGACCAGTGTTCGTTCCAAAGTAATAGAGAATTTACTGTGAATTGTTCTATGATTAAAAGGAATTTCAAAGTTTTTAATATTTTTGTATATTATATTTCAGTGCCTATTGATACTACTAGTGGTATACAGATGTTATATGTGTTTGTTGATATTAAGATAGATCTGGTACATTTTATAGACACAGTGAAATATAATTTTAAACCTGGCAGTAGACTGGCTTTAGTTAGTACTATACAGTTTGTAGCTGCTTTACAGGTAATTTTCATTTAAAATATAGCTTACCTTTGTTACTAAATCAAATGTTACAAATTTATTATGAATATGAACGTTTTAATTCCCAAACTTCGAGACAAGCTTACAAATTTCAATCCAACATTTGTGGTTCCAACAATCTGAAGCTCTTAGTTTAAGTGGAAGTACTCGAACCAAACACACATATGCTATGTAAGCATGTTTCATAATAGTTATTTTACCAACCTCATATACATTGACATGAAACATCTTCCCATGGGACATTCAGCTGTAATTTTTTGATAAACTATTAAATTAGGACATGGTTTGGATTGTTTTAATATCTAATATTTGTATATTTTCCAGTCTTCAAGTCGTGAATTAAGTAATGATTATAAAATAATAACACCACAATGTAAGCCTCTATCACCTGGTGAAATATTGGGTTGTACTTCACCTAGATTGTCTGATGTTGATGCTTTAATGTAAGTACCTTAATATTAGTCACGAACATTGACATGGTTGAGATGAATGTGTGTACATTATGAAAAATAAAAAACAAGTTTGAAAATTTTTAGTCTTCAGGTTCTTTGTTGATGATCCCAGCTAGTCTACTGTATCATAAATCAATGGTTATTTTGAGTAATGTTTAAAAAAAAATGACTTAACTTGAATATGTTGAAAAAATTAAAAATTTTGTTTAACAATTCCTATGTAAAAAAAATGACCCACAGTTTTCTTTCTGTTTCAGTTATTTGGGAGATGGAAGATTTCATTTAGAATCTATTATGATATCTAATCCTACTGTTCCAGCTTACAGGTAATTATTGATAGCTTCATCATTTTCTGTCTTCAAAAACACACCTTAAAGAAATTGTAAGAGGTTCTCTAGGGTTTTATAAGTATGTGGGACACTGAGAGTATTTGCAGCATTCCAAGCAAATATTATTCATTCTTTTGACAGTACTTGATTCTGCTAACTTCTAACAGGAAATCTAGGAAAAACTTAACTTGTAAAGTGAAACAAAAATTAATTCTGAAAATATTTAGAAATTTTCTTTAGATGCTGATAAAGGAAAGTCTCATTTTATTTTAGGTATGATCCATACAGTAAGAAGTTTACTCAGGAATATTATGAACATGATACAATGAAAGAAATAAGACATCAAGCTGTGGAGAAAGCGGGTCAGGCTAAGAAGATTGGTATTATATTGGGTACATTAGGCAGACAAGGCTCACCCAAAGTATTACAGGTATCTACATTGTTCCTTTTTTTATTTTATACTTATATGTGGAAACCTAAAATAAAATCTTGTTGAATGCTTCATGATATTTGAATCTTTAACTGTTGAACTTATATATTTGCTGTTACATACTTTAAAGGGGTATGTTCAACATAGGTTACAGTTACAGCAATCATTCCTTAGTCTTAGAAAAGGGAATGTTTAATAAATAATATCTAATATTGAAATCAGCTCTTATCAATTAAATGATAATTAAACTTTTTTTTTTCCATCACTGCACACTTGATAGTGTTGTATATCTTTATAAGGCCAATAAAAAATGCTAAAAACATCTTTCTATTTGCCTTGCCTTTTTTTTCAGCATTTACAAGAGAAGATAACTGATAGTAATAAAGAAAGTATAACAGTTCTATTATCTGAAATATTCCCTGCTAAATTACAGTTATTCACTGATATAGATGCGTAAGTTATTATTTAATTATGGAATTGTTGTATTGACATGGAAGAAGCGTCCAATCTTTAAGATGGGAATACAGTGTGAGGTCTGATTGGCTATATATTGTGTATATTATAAAGGATTAATCATCTCTTTTGGAAACTCGGCATAGCAAAAATTTTCTTGCTTTGCTCTTTACTTGATGAAGTTCCTCTCTAACCCAAGGTTAATTGTCTCTGGTGATCTAATTTTTTCTACTGTTTTTTTTTTTCAGCTGGGTTCAGATAGCTTGTCCTAGATTATCTATAGATTGGGGATATGCCTTCAATAAACCACTACTTAATCCTTATGAGGTAAGAGTTAACATATTTAAATGTGAAGAATGGTTTGGTTGGCTTCAGATGATAAAGGCTTTTGCTCAAATATACAGTCAGAAAACATATTTTTTCTGTGAGGACCAAGACAAAAATTCAAAACACTGATGTACGATCTTGATAAAACCTTGTGTTAGCTTAATTTATGGGGTCTGCACGAATCAGATGTCCTTGACCTGTTCCAGCTGTTCTGTTCAGAACAAGCTGTCGAGTAATTCTGGAATTGTTTTGGACAGGAAGTGGAAAGTTCTGTAAGGAACTAAAATCTGAGTAGTTCTAGACAGGTTCTGGACAGGAAGTGACTGTTATCACTGCACTAAAAAAAAGGTTGCCGCCATCTTGATTTCGTCACTGTTCCAGCTGTACCACCTCACTAGTTGGGACAGAAAATCTTTGTCTGGAACAGTGTTCCTGTTCACTCAAATCTAGTTCTGGCTGTTCTGGACTATGATTCGTGCAGACCCAATGGTATGTGTAATTTTTTAACCTTTTTGACCTTTTGTACATTTAATTTCAGTTATCTGTGGCTTTAGAGAATGTAAAATGGCAGGAAACGTATCCTATGGATTTCTACGCGAATGATAGTTTAGGACCCTGGACAGTGAATAATGAGAAACATAGACCTCAGAGAGTGAGGAAAACTAAACCACTGAAAGCTAAAATAGACATTAAACTAGAAGATAATTGTTGTCAAAATACTGGAGATAGTTGTCAATCAAGTAATAGTTCCTGTAATGTCAAATCCTGATAATAAATATTTATTGAATTAACCCGATTTGTTTAGAAATGAGCAGATTTTTTAGTTAAGGACTTAAAGTGGTATGTTATAAAGTGTTTTTGATGCCCTTAAAAAGCATGAAAAATCTCTTGACAAGGCTTGGAAAAAAGTAAAATGGGAGCATTGGTGTTTCGTCACCAATGATAATTTAGTTTGGTGCAATTAATTTATCAAGAATTTATCTTTTTGTTTTACTTTGATTCGGTTTTAAATGAGATTTATTTATGTAAGGACTTAAGATGGTATTAGATAAAGAGTTCTTGATGCTTAGAACAATAGAATCTACTTGAGTACCGAGTTAGCTAACGAAAGTGAATGTATTATTTAGTTGTAGTCTGATGACATAAATTTATCAAGAATTATCTGTTCTTGGGAGTACTAATTTTGTTGAAATATTTTTCTCTTTATTTATTATTGTGTGATTTATCCATGTCGTTGAATTAAATGACACTTTTTTTTATAGAATATTCTTTCGTTACATTTGATTATATGGGATATTATCTTTTAGTTGTGGAATCCAATTAAATTCAAATTGTTCAAAACTGTACAATCCTGCTATCTGAAAATGTCAACATCCGGTTTAATAATCACACGTGTGTTGACAGAGTTATATCTGTCAAAATTTTGATTCTTACAATGGAGCGACAAGAAGAAGAGTTTATTCAAGTTAGAAATAAAAAGGGAAAACGTTTTAAACCTCCTAGATTAGGTCCAAATCATGGTAGAGTTGCCAACATCACTGACAATGATTCTGAAGAAAATATCTTGTTGAAAGCTGAAATGTTGACAAAAAAACTCAAAACTTCCAGGTTTGTAGTCTACATCATTGAAGCACATATAGGTTCTTTTTTCTTTGATAAAATAATTAGCCATCAGTTCAGACTCAAGGACATTTTTTATGAAATCTTTATTCAATATATTCTTTGCATGGTTCAAAATTAAGTTCATTGATATTGAAGTACCGTAACCCTTTATAAACTATGCCTTTTTGTTTTCTATATTTACAGTGAAGAAATGAAGGCTACAGAATTTTATTTGAAATTTAAAGGTACTCATCTTATATTTCATCGATTACAGATAAGATACAGGACTACAACTACTATATTCCTGTACAATATCCTTCATTCTGTTCTGCCTTAGGGAGCTAGGTGACCTGTAGGTCCAGGGTTCAATCCCGGCATGGGTCGAGATGATACCTTCAGTGATGCAGGTCGGAGGGACTGACATGGAAAAGCGTCTAGTCGTTTGGATGGGACAATAAACCGAGGCCCCGTGTGCTATTGGATGTGCACGTTAAAGATCCCTCGACAGTTGGAAATCGAAAATAAGAGCAGGCTAATGCCGCTGTCCTGGCAAAATCTCCCTCATTGCACACTGCATGGCGTTTGCCCGTCCTCAATTGTCCCATATAGGTGCAGAAAAGTAGGACGTAAAACTCCATTCATTTCATTTCTGTTCTGCCTTACATCCTTGTACTGTGTACCTACTTGTGCAATGTTTGATATACCAAGACGAGAATTGAAAAGTTAATAATCTTGAATCTGCAGTTGGTTGGTTAATATTTCAGGCTCTGTTTTAACATGAAATCTATATTACAATTAATGTATTATGCATTCTCTTGATTTTGTATAACATTATTTTACTATAGAAATGTTGATGAAGAACACAGATTATGAAGTTGAATCTAAAACAGAGCTGGTAGTGTATGGTATTGGAAACTTCTCATCAAGTCTAATAGCTAAACAACAATTAGATCTTGCCTTAGCATTGAGAACAGATCTCAAGGTAAACTATAACTTGCTACTGATTTCTTGCTAAAATAATCGGTTGAAAAAGTTTCAGATGAAGTTAAGTTAAGTTAGTAATACCTTGTACTGATAAGTTATACTTTAGGACAGGCCTTCTCAATTAATTTTTGTAATAGGGCCAAATGCATTTTATGAATGAAATATAAGAGCTTAGCTAACATAGCGAGCAGAGCGTTAAGGCGGAAGGAGTCACTTTTGACAGGGCCACTCTTAGGGGTGTCACGGACTGCCATTTGAGAAGGCCTGCTTTAGGATAACTGACAATTTAGTATTTTAGGCGTATTTTCAATGTCTACATCTAAATAAAATTGCTGTAATAGATTTCATTAAATACAAAACTTATTGTAATAATTCTTTGCAGATTTCTCAAGGCTACTCCTATTGTTACGACCCTGTTTTTACACGAGTAGAAATCAAGACTTTGAAACATTTGGGTTGGATTATTCCTAATGAAAATGAGGTAGGGTAAAGATTCTCCATTAGATATGGAAAAAGTTTGCAAAAATAAAAAAAAAAACTGTCGGCAAATTCACTTAATACAGCAGAATGTCATCATTCTTTTTCAGACTAATTCAATCAGATTTTCTTGACATGAACTATAAATAGTAAAGCAAGACTGTTACTGTTTATGGAAATTTCCTACAGGGTAGAATTATTAAAGATTAGGAAAATCTTTTTCAATTTTTTTTTTATAAATTTTGAAATAGTTGGATCAAATAAAGAAACCAAGTACTAACGATCCGAACCGCAAAACGAAACTCGAAATCCAAAAAGACATTTTGACGAAACATAGGTAACAGCTTATGAACTTTTCAAATGAGGAATTATATCAATCATACATGAGTAAGTATATCAGTAAACTGCATTGTTATAGCCAAGTGTTTATTTTTAATAATGGTATATTTACAGGAGGGTAAGAGAAGAAGGAGTAAGAATAAATGTATCTATTATCTACCACACTGTGGTAAATCATTATATAATAATATACTATGGTCTAACTGGTCTGTACAGAGTTTATCTAGCATGGTTATTATTGGGAATAGTTTTACTGCCATGACCGACAGGTAAGTAATTATAAGATATAAAGTCCCAATATCTGATCCTAACTAAACTTATGGAATTAATGCTAGGAATTAAAGGGAAATAATGAGATGGCACAGACTGTGCATGTCATAGATCGAACAAAGGATATAACAAAGCCATGCCCTGGTAAAATTTCCCTCCGTCTGCACAGCAGTTTGGTCCCATCTTAGGATTTTCAGGGTACTACCTTGTGATTAGCATAGATAGGCTATACCGCATATACTGTCACTTACGAGAACTTTTCAAACTATTACGCATGATTACAACAAATAGATTGTATTATTATAGTGGCCATAAGTAATGTTTATTTTTTATTTCAGAACACCTAAAAGACTGTTAGAGAAATGTGGTGGCTATATATTAAAAATACAACCATATACTACAGAGATACCTCTACCTACAGGGCTATATAAAGACAATGATGTATTTAATGATATATCTCTACATATATTCTCTAGATCTAATATACAAACATTGTCTGATGTATTCTGGACTGATATCACTGAACCTGTTTATACAGAAGAGGACTCTGATTTTATTAGTGCTGAAAAATCTATAAGTGTAATTAAATAGTGGAAAATTCTTACTTTTGAAAATTTGATCTGGGGCAACTGGGGTTTAATGGAGACAAATACTGTAGATAATTACAGAATACTTGCAATTTAAAGAGTGAATAATGCAAGCATTTACAGTGAATATCTGTATCTATGCTGTGTTCTTGGTTCGATGTCTTAGTGTGCTGTCTGCCAGGGGAAAACAACAAAATGATCCAATACTCTTTAGACTTCCTTCATTAAAAGATGAATATTTGATAAATAATCCTGTGCTGGATACTTTAGGCTAACAACACAATAAATAAACATAATAATCCAATTCTTCAAGAGAATCTTTTAATTGGATTATGCTCTTTGATTAATATTCCTGTTTTGGATATCATTGGTCAACAGTACGCTCAACGGCAGGTTTTATCTGACTAGGGTCAACAGCAGCTCAATAAATAAACAAAGCCCAGATTATTTTGTATATGTATTATTTCTTAATGATCAACAAATAAAGCCTGAATACATGAAATCTTATGAAGATTATGAAATTTGTTCAACAATCCCAGTTTTTATATATCATAAATTAACTTTAAGTAAAGTTGTAGTAACACAGAAAGGCAGACCCTCGCTTCCTTAAGCTGCCCATACACGATCAATTATATTGCACAATTTAATTGATAGTGTACGGGCCGCTTTAGGTCGTCTATGACACAGACTTGACTCTGCTGTTTGCAGATAGAGAAAATTGATGGCCTAACTTGGTGGGTCACTGCAACTTTGTAAACAATAATAAAGATCCTGCCTTTATACAACAAAACACTGTTTCTCTAAATATAACAAATCTTTTGTCTATGATATTTTTTATATATCAGGGGCGGATCCAGGATTTAGAGAAAGGGGGGGGCTCTGAAATAAAACATGCTTTAAATTCAACGGCACCGCGAGCGGCAAATTTTTAGAGGGTTCTGACATCAGTCAGCCAAAAATTGGGGGGGACTCGCGCTAGGGGAGCCCCCCCTTTGGATCAGCCCCTGTAAATCATTGAAGAAAAAACAACCATTCTTAGAGAAACAAAGGCCCTAAAAGTATTGATGGTTAACTTTCTTTAATTTCCTCAATATGAGTGACTGAAATAAATAGGTCATGAAATTATTTACAGTTGATGGTAACATAGGCATAGGAATGGGAGAATGAGTGTATTTCTGGGCCCTGTTCCACAAAAAACTTCCATGTGCGAGGAATTTGATCTTCTTGAGAAATAGCAAACTTACACCAAAATTAATAGATAGATTTTGTTTATGAAGCATGGCCCTGGTTTTTGGATTACATGCAAGTCAGTAATTAAATCAGAAACCATGAAATTTGACATCCTGGGGCCTTATTCTCGAAAACTAAAAAGATAAAATCCAGATTTTAAGAAATACAGTAATCTAATAATAAAGCTATATTTAAAAATAATTTCAGATAACTGGAGTACTAAAATCATCTTAAGTTAAAATTTTGAGAATAAGGCACCAGGTTCTATAAAGAAATCCATGGCTTTCCAACATGATTCCACACTCCTATACCTATGGATGGCAGTGATGATAAATGAATGATACCCATGTGCACCATATAAATATTTGGCATCTGACAATATATTTCCAAAAAATAATGTGCACCCATGTATAATGCGCACCCCTTCCTTACCCCATCAAAATCGGGATAATAGAAAATTTAGTTCTCTTTGAAATTTCAACATATCAATTGAAATTCTTAATTAATTTTGAATTCTTTCTTCAGTCATTGAAAGGTAATATAAAGACTTTCAATATGAAAATGAAGATAATGATGCACAGCATAATATTATTTCATGTTAAATATCTCTATGATACTATATATGTATGGTTTTGAAATGGAAAAAAACTCTTGATGAACATACATTTAGATAGGTTTTGATGTCAAATATCCTAAGACTAAGTTGGTTTATTAGAGTAAATCGTTGTTTTCTGATAGTCTCTTAAAACATCATTCAACACTTTATCAAAACCACAACAAAAACAATAAATAACAACATCTAAATTCCCAACATAAACAATTTCAATCAATTTCTTATTTTACAGATAAATTTTCATGAGCTTGGGGTGTAGATCCAACATTGCACTGACTTTCAAACTTCAAGTCAAGGCATCAGAAACTATATTTTGGATTCTGAACATTAGAATTTTTGAAAAGTTTTTTTTTTAACATAGAATTTCCTTCTTCGACTTAGGTTGGCCAAAAGTCATTTCATTTTTCTAGGAGCTACAATTCAATTTAGTGAACATTTTAATCCATTACCATAGTAACAGTAGTCAGTCTGTAAACAGTGAGCAGGAACAGATAACTCTGCACATTATTTCTTGAGCTAACATCTTTGAATTTCTAGTTTGCCATGTATTTTTGACAAGAGCAATATTTCCAATTCTATTCTGTTTTTAGCGATTTAAATAATAACATAAGTTGAGACGATAGACCACAAACAGGAAAAGACAACTCTACACATTAAAACAGAACATTCAGGTGACGCTTGATTGATGTGTTCCAAATTTGGCGTCAATGGAATGGTACAGAACAGGATATGTCCATTCAGAATTTACCATTTTGAATCTACACCCATTTTCTTACAAGTGGAAAACATTTTAAACTCTGTTCCAATTTTTTATTAAATTTCTGGTTGATTCCATAAATTTCAAACGAGCAGAACTGACCAATCGAGCATCACCTCACATTAAAAGTATAAAACACATCACAGTTGAGGTCGTTAAAAACACAGGTCCTGAGGTTAAGTCTGAGCATTGTCTGCTAATACTGTCGTTTTCCAATCATCACGTAACACATGTTCAAATAACGCAGCACGATTCTGATTGTCTCCCCTTTTCACCCAATGTCCGTACATTCCAAACGCACATCCATCGATTAATTTCCTAAATAATTTGACACTATATGGGTTTGTTTTGATTACGTCACTAGAGATCGGTAAAGGGTTTGTATAGAAGAAGTGTAGTCTATAGAAAAATCTTGCACATATAATGGCAGCCTGAAATAAGAAACAAAATAATTACAATAAAACATGATCAAAGTCCAAAGACGTCCAAGAAGTAAATACAGGGGCCTCGGGGCAGGAGGTGGTATTTTTCTATAATTTCCTAAATCTTAAAATAAAGTGGTTGAAATCCGAGGAGTTTTTGTGGTGGGGATAAGGGACCCTCCCACTTCCAGAAACACTCTGCGGCCCCTGAAATATCATGGTGAATGCTGTAGGCATGGTCGGGTATTCTGACCCTGCCGGAGCTTCTGTTACCAAACTGAGCTAACCCTGGAACCTATGACTTCCCCTGATATAGTCCAAAATATATTAAAGTTATACTTACTCTAAACACTCTTCTTGCATAAAATTTTTTCTCAGGACCCAACTATAAAGAGAAACAATCATTAAGAATGATATCTATACAATTTTTTTTATAAGATTTCTTAAACTATTCATAAAAAATATCATGTACTTTGACAATATGTTCGAGCCGCGAGAAATGAGCTTTAAGATTCAGTCTTCTTTAGCATGCACCAATGGCCTTATAACAGTTCTCTTACTGAACATGCCCTGATTTTTAAAATGAACTTTGAACTTACCTCTCTAACAAAGAAAGAATGGGCTAAACATTCTTTAATATTTAATCTTTTACTAGGTTCAACAACTAATAATTTAGATATCTGTAAAATAAACAGAGAACAGGTTAATTCACCAGTTATTCAAACCTGTATCCCTTTTAGGAACCCAACTTTTTTCAAAATTACCATTGTTTGTCGGTCTGTATGCTTAGCTCACTAAGTAATTGAGCATTCTGACATATTATAATAATTTAGATTTTAATGATGTTATTTTTGAGTTGTTGGAACCTGAGAATGTGACATGTAACGCCGCAAGGTGGTGATTTCACTGTAGCCACAAGACGATTTTGTTAGTTCATGGCATGAGCCTTGATATGGATGATGCAAGATGGCCAAAGCGTGAATAAGGTCTAAGATCTTGGTCTTTATCAGATTCCACTTGCTTTGTTTATTTTCAGTACTCACCAGATCTTTGGGTACATCACTAACATCATCCCATTCTGGACTACCAAATGAGTAATTCCCTTGCATAATAGCTCGTAACATTAACATCTGTTTTCGATGCCAAAACGGTGGTGAACCACATAATCTGAAATGCACAGTAATTTTGTTTATTTCAGTTCAGAACTAACAGAAGAGTGCATTGTCCAGGGATGTTTCAAACCCAAGGCACAGAACATTCTCTGTATCTTTAGGTAAATAAACAGAAATGAACAGAATATGAGTTTACTCTTATATAGTTTATAACTATTTATTCTGCCTGATAAAAGATATCATTTATTTCGATGTATACAAAAAGCTTTGCTTGAATATGAATAAGTAGAGTTATATCTTCAAATATTATTAGATTTAAGACAATTCTTGCTCTGAAAAGAAAGGATATATACTTACAATGTGTACATGATAACACCACATGCCCACCTGAAATAATGAAAAATATTTATTTTATATCATCCTTCAAGTATTTTAACAAAAAATGGAGAACAAAAATTTACACTAGCACAGTGACTTGGCTTTTTGTTTAAGAGAAACTATAATTATGAATATATTGTTTATAAATAAGACATATAGAAGTAGGAAGATTATATTAAAACACTAAGATATATCGATGTACTACTTCTGAATTTATTACATACTATGTATCGAAACACATACAGGTTACGTTATCAAGTTTTCAAAATGTAGTTTGTAATAAATGCAGAAGTAGTATATCCATATATCTTAGTGTTTTAATATATTTATATTATTCTATATAAAGAAACAATATAACTTACATGTCCACCTCCTTGCCATATCCTGGTGCATTATCATACATAGATACAGCTAACACTTCTGGTGCTAAATACCCAGGTGTACCACATAACTCTGAAAGAAACCAGAATATACTTTATTATACTGAAAACATCAATAACTTTTTTAATATGGGGTAATGGAAGAGAAATCAACCCAGTCTAATTAAAATCAGACCCTAATTTCGTTTCGTTCAGTTTTTTAAATCCGGTTTTGTAAACACTACATTAAGATCTGAGAACCACGTGCGATAGAAAGTGTCTACGTTAACTCGGGTTTTAACCAATCAGATCTTTGCCCTCTCCCGCGCTGGGATTTTGTTCGCGAACAAAAGGTGCATTCTAGGATTCCTCAGTGCTGTAGACTAGTTTACTAGGTCATTTTTATCAACGTAAGGTCAGAGTGTACGTAGATACTTTCCTAATGTAGTGTTTACAAAACCGGATTTAAAAAAACGAACGAAACGAAATTAGGGTCTGATTTCAATTAGACTGGAGATCAACCTTGTTTGCTCTTGAATTAGATCGGATGGTATTAGGAATTGTTGTCTTAATGACAATTTGTACATCGCCTAACAGACAATTCAGCTTGTATCAATAAGTATGAATAAAAGGAAAATCAAATTTATGATCGCAAGATTTATGATAAGTTCTAACAAGTTTACTACTGACATAAGACATCCATCATTCGGTCACCCATTGAAAATCTGGGATTTAAATAATTGAATAGATGACACTTGTATATGAGCAATGCATGCGCACTATCAACAATGGTACACTTCAGAGTGGTAAATAAGGTACGAGACAAGGAGCATATCCAACCTTTAAGATATTCTGTTTACCTGTTAATTCATGGTCAGTAACTGGTGTAGCAAAACCAAAATCTGATACCTTTACATTTAAATTATCATCTAACAATATATTCTCTGGCTGAAATAATAAATCAATTCTATCAGAAAACATCTGTAAAATCTCATTTTTGGGTTGTTAAAAAAAAAGTGAAATTGGCATTTTCAAATATTTAATTGAAAACACTTCAAGAAAAACAGAGTCAATTTAAATATTCAAGAGATTTCCAAAAATATTACTTAAATGTTCAATATACTTTTTAGGGAGCCTTGATTTTTTAAAAACATTTGGTAGTATTAGTAAACATCTTGCACATAAATTATTTTTTTAGCATGCTGGTATGTGTGGACTTTTTGAAAGTTCTATAACAACCTACCTTTAAATCTCTATGTACAATTCCTTTATCATGAACAAATAACACAGCTTCTAGTAGCTGTCTCATTATTATTCTGAAAATATTGTAATAAAATTCATTTAATTTAAAGTAGCAAAGTTCTAAATTATGTGTGGCTTGACTTTCCTGTCAGGTTTAATCCTAGCTTCAAAAGATATTTTTGTGCTGGACAATTTTGTGTGAGAAAATACACATTTGAGGTCAAAGTTTTAATTCTGATTCTAGTCAAAACTGCCATTCTTAATCTTAACATTCAATATGAATATGATCTATTGTGATCACTAGCTTGCTACTTGCTATCAAAGACCTTTTATTAAAAATATTTAAAACAAATTCCTATAACTTGTTTTTTCATGATATTTCAAAGTCAGTCTATAGCACATTTTCTTTGTAGATCTGCTGGTAAATTAGGTCTGATGCCTAAAGTTAAATTTTTAGAAGATTTTATATTCTTCAGACAATGACATGTTTTAAATTATGTTTCAATATTGAAACTCAATAAACTCAGGTTAAACAACTAGTTAGCCAATGTAACCCACTGATCAATCATTTAAGATATTTTCACTTCAGACAGACACATATAATAATTTGTTAACAATGTAATTAATTTCAAAGCTAATTAAAGCTTATGTGGTTAATATAAATAATAAATCATTTATTGAAGTCTATAACCTCTTAATATGTATCTATCATAAAAACGAAATGATAAGTTTTACATCCTACTTTTCTGCACCTGATCGACCTAATAAATGACCAGCAATACCATGTAGTGTGCAATGAAGGAAATTTGCATTAGTCTATCGTATTTTATATCCAACTGTCAAGCAACAGACCTGGCCTAATTTAGTATTATTATTAAGGGGGATGATGGGGATGCACCCCCTTGAACCCAGAAAGACGCAAAGATGCTTTTGCAATGTACTTGGACTCTACTTAAATCCATCCTGGTTCTACCCCCAAAATATTTTCGACAATTCCACGCCCTTGATATCAAGAGATCTTTAACAAGCTAAAAATTGTCTCATCCAAATTACTAGCTGAGGTCATTGCATCAAGATAAACTATTAATAGGCCTTAATTCATACAGTAGGTTCGTTCTCCCCTATCTCAAACTATCTATGACTAATCCAACAGTTCTATTTCTAGACCTTATCAATATTAGACACTTATGTTTATGTAAATAAGTCGTGATAATCATTTAAAATATATCTAAACCCTCTTCAGGGGTAAACAAAGCTTTTACCTATTTTTAGTAAAAGGTGATCTTTATCAATCAATCTTTTTTAAAGCTGATCTCATATCAAATGCATTAAGGGGGAATGTTCAGCATTTTTAATGGTCAATTTAGGACTTAAATATTTCTAAATAACCTCCAAAAGTACTAAAATTGCACAAAAATGATACAATTTCTTCATGATATCCATACTTTAACATACTGATAAACATGTGCTTAAATTTTGTAGGAGAATTGCGAACAATAGTATGTATTAGATTAGCTCCAAAATTCTAGAATCTGAGACTATGGTCACAGTTCACATATTCACAGTTAGTGAATATCCCTTTAAAGTAATTGTAAAGAGGTCTATGTGTATCGGGGACACTGATAGCATCAATATGCACAATTCCATTCAATCAGATGTCTGTGAATTCAGCGATCCCACTGAAACTAAGAATTTGAAACCAACGCAATTTGCTTGTTTCATAAAAGACCTTAATGGGTGCAAATTGATGCCATCAGTGTCCTATATACAAATTCTAGAAAATCTCTTTTCAATCCTTTCAAGTAAGATTTATAAAAGTCTTTCTAAAGAGAGAATACAATGTTAGGTCTAACATGTTACGTTGATAGAACACTGGAATGGAACAAATTCTTACAGAGAGAAAACAGTGTAATGAATTTCAATTAAGTGTTTGATTGAAACTTACCTTGTACGTTTTTCAGATAAAGATACAACTTCTGTTAAATAATCAAATAATTCACCCTTTTTACATCTGAAATATAAATTATTATTATCATTTAGAATAACCATGATAGCTTATACCGCATAATATGGGCATAATACAGTTACAGCATAATACAGGCATAATATGGGCATAATACAGTTACAGCATAATACAGGCATAATATGGGCATAATACAGTTACAGCATAATACAGGCATAATACAGTTACAGCATAATACAGGCATAATATGGGCAAAGTAAGTCAGTATAACCATAACCATAAACATGCAGTATTATTTGACGGTCAATTTTGGTCTTGTGTGTTTTCATGGTATTGGTGGGTTATATTTTGGACATGAAATGATTGTAATGCTAGAGGAAAAGATTGTCTTGTATGTGATTTTATGACGTCACTAACAGTGATCTGAATAGATATCATTAGTAGCTTCAGGTAGATCACTGGTAGTGACATCATACAACGCTTTTATTTAAGTGAAATTGCAAGAACCACAGACATCAGAATTGAAATTGGAATGACGCAAATTGATTCTATCAGTGTCTCTGATACACATACATAGTTTAGAAAACAACTTTACATCCCTTTAACGTATTCACTTTTCTAATTTAACATCTTAAAGTAGGCCCTACCATCCTAAACTTGACAAAAGAGACAGACATTGAATATCATGTCCAGTAAATATTGGCAAATCAACATCCCTGGTTCAAGTCCTGCTCAATCAAGGCTAATGTTTATTTCATAGATTTTAAAAGTACAGCAACATGTTATTGCATCACCTCAGTATTGTGATCAAAGTCAAGGTTAAATTCTTATCAACCATCTGTAGGCCATTACTCTATTTTCTAAACCTAGTTTTTCTATTTACACTCAGTTTAACTGACCGTATTCTGTAGAAATGTAAACATTATCAATTTCTTCATATCTACATGAATGTTATAAGAAAATTTTAAATATTTATATTGGTTAAATGCCAAATTCATGAGACATGCCAATGATACAATGGTTCTACACATAACATCACAATTTTAAGGTGCAGTTATGTGCAAATTAAAATACGCTTTTGATGATTTATGATTTAGATTTTTATTATCATCTGTTTTATACAATAAAGCCTTGATCATTTTGACAGCATTATCAAAAAACTTGAAAACTTTACGTTTTAATTTTTTATATTACTTCAATTATAAATTTGGTCATATTATACAATTTAATCTTAAGATTTTATTTGACAGGTGGTTTTAAACTCAATTAAGTTCTAGAATGAGTTAAAACAGCATAAAATATTTAATGAATGTTATACCTGCAATGCATACAAGCAGCATGGGATGAGCTTTTGTTTAATGAAACTTAACAGAAAATGTTTCCAGCCCTTTGAGTTAAGATGACATTGTTGATGTTTATCCAAATATTTACAAAGGCATTTTTTACAAATAGTTTCACTATAATCAGGCTTTATAAAAACTCATAACATTTCACACAGCTTATATAATTTCACAGTTGAAATGAGACTAGTTAATATTTACACTTTACTATTAAAGGGACTGACACAGGTTTTTTAAGTCTATGATGGCATGTGAAAACCAGTAGTTTTTTCATATTTTACAGTTTTTTTGTCAATTTTTTTGGCATCAGATAGGGTATGCTTACTCTGTAGACAACTGACACCACTTTCATTTTCATATTTACTCATTTATTGATATACTTCCTCAAATGAAAAGTTCATTAGCTGCTACCAATGTATTGGCAATGTGTTTACATGGATTTTGAAATTGTTTGACAGTTGGGATCGTTCATGCTTGGATGTTATTTATGATCTAATAAAAGCATTGCCTTTACATATTTCTTAAAAGTGCCTAGTTATGCCAAGGTGTTAGACATGCGTTTGTATTAACTTGATATTGTGAACTCGATTTCAAGGAATGTTTATAGCTTCTATTTGCATTATCTGATTTCATGTCTTGACCATATTTGGTATCAATGATATAAATTGCAACAGTGAAGTCGGAGTCAGACATCAGAAAATACATTTGAAGGGTTCAAAAAGACCAGATATTGATACAAATCTATAAAACTGTTATGAATACCTTTAACACGGTATATTAATTATGAATTATTGAGTTGTGTAATCCTATACAGACTGTTATTATGGATGTTTTGATGGTATCAAATGATATGATTAATATCACATAGTTCACAGTTGACTGACTGTCATGATAATCTCTCATTGAATCATAAATACTAGACCAATACCGTATTCACCAGGTGGTTAGGTTTTATAACTCATAGGAGCAAATGTCTAGTTAGAGGCATAATTGCCTAGGAAAACGCATAAACACATAGGAAAGGCATTAAGACATACATGCCTAGTAAAAAGCAATAAATGTCTAGTAAAAAGCATAAATGACTAAGAAAAAGCATAAACACATAGGAAAGGCATTAAGACATAAATGCCTAGGGGAAGGCACAAATGACTAGGAAAAGGCAATAAATGTCTAGTAAAAGGCACAAATGACTAAGAAAAGGCACAAATGACTAAGAAAAGGCATAAATGACTAGGGAAGGCACAAATGACATGCCTAAGAAATCACATTATAAAAATTTAGGGAGTGTATGTTTGAAAAGTGTTTAGGTTGCAATGTATTATTGAATAGATGATTATAAAGATATAACATATTAGTCATAATACTTACAATTCAAACACTAAGAAAATAAAAGTTGGCGTTTCAAACCAATCATGAAGTTCAACTGAAAATAAAACACGGAAGAATTACAAAAATAAATCTGTGAGATTTACGCTGAGTAATTGATTCTAATATTATTGATTCGCTGAAAAATATGCAGTGAAACGGAACATCAGTGGTTCCAGTTTTGTATTGCTTTGAAAAATTATATGGTATGTTCGAAATTTGGAAATGATTGAAAGACATTGAGATCTGAGACTCTGTCAAGCTTTATTTTATAATCGCTGGGATTCTCACAAATCCTCAGAAGCTCACATTCCTGCTAAGTGAAATGGATTATAAAGATGTTTTCTATTCTTTTTACATATAAGGACGGAGGAAGAAGAACTTTCCTTTGGGACACCCTTGTTCTGGTGTATTAGAGCTGTCTAGAGCTGTGAAATCTTTATATAGTTTCTAAATGCAGAGGCGCTTTCGCTTTTTGCATATATTAAGGACACTTATAGCTTTAACTTGAACCATTCAAATTTCCAAACAGATGTCTTTGGTTTCAAAAATTCCATCGACCTCAGCGTCCTCAGCACAAGAAATTGTCCCCATCCCAATATACAACCAAATGTAACTTACTGATATTATCATGACCAGCACACATACGTAGTATATTGATCTCTCGGTATGTATCTTTTTTAACTTGTGCTACTTGATAGGTTTCTCCCTTCTCTCCACTAATATCTATAATCTTTACAGCGTATTCTGTTCCCGTTTTCTTCTCAAAACATTTACGTACAGTACTACTCACACCTCTAAAATATAAATATATCAAAATATAAGGTATGATCAAAGATGATAATTAAAGGGATTGTAAAGAGGTTTTCTAAACTTTGTATGTGTATCGGGGACGATGATAGCATCAATTTGTGCCATTCCAATTTCCATTCTGACGTCTGTGGTTCTTGCAATTCCACTAAAACTAATGCATTAAATGACGTAACTACCCACCAAACACAAAACATTTAAAAAACGTTTTATAGTGGTTCTAAAAAGGTTAGTGGCGGAAAAACGTTTAAAAAATGTTTTTAAAAGGTTACATAAAAAGTTTTTCTGTATCTATTGTAGAAATGTTTTGGTGAAACTTTTTTAAAACGTTTTAAAAACCTTTTTCTGATATGTTTTTGAAGAACGTTAGAAAAGACATTTCACACCGACGTTTTAAAATTGGTTTTCAATAACGTGATTTAGTAAACTTTTCTAAAACGTTAAAAAAACCTTTTTCTGATATGTTTTTGAGGAACGTTAGAAAAGACATTTCACACCAACGTTTTAAATTTGGTTTTCAATAACGTGATTCAGTAAACTTTTCTAAAACGTTCTAAAAACGTTTCTCAGATATGTTTTTGAGGAACGTTAGAAAAGACATTTCACACAAACGTTTTAAAATTGGTTTTCAATAACGTAATTTAGTAAACTTTTCAAAAACGTTCTAAAAACCTTTCTCAGATATGTTTTTGAGGAACGTTAGAAAAGACATTTCACACCAACGTTTTAAAATTGGTTTTCAATAACGTAATTTAGTAAACTTTTCTAAAACGTTCTAAAAACCTTTCTCAGATATGTTTTTGAGGAACGTTAGAAAAGACGTTTCACACCAACGTTTTAAATTTGGTTTTTAATAACGTGTTTTAGTTAACTTTTTTAAAACGTTCTAAAAACCTTTTTCTGATATGTTTTTGAGGAACGTTAGAAAAGACATTTCACACCAACGTTTTAAATTTGTTTTTTAATAACGTGATTCAGTAAGCTTTTTTAAAACGTTCTAAAAACCTTTTTCTGATATGTTTTTGAGGAACGTTAGAAAAGAGATTTTAAATCAACGTTTTAAATTTGTTTTTTAATAACGTGATTCAGTAAACTTTTTTTAAAACGTTCTAAAAACCTTTCTCTGATATGTTTTTGAGGAACGTTAGAAAAGACATTTCACACCAACGTTTTAAATTTGGTTTTCAATAACGTGATTCAGTAAACTTTTTATAAACGTTAAAATAATCTTTTTCTGATATGATTTTGAGGAAGGAAAAAAAAGTCATTTTACACAAAAGTTTTAAAGTTGTTTTCTAATAACGGGTAAAAATCTATAAAAAAAAAACATAGTGATAATAACATAATATCAAACACTTTTGTTCTACATTTGTCCTTTACCACATCAGTAAAATGTTATCATATTCAAAGCATATGTTAGAATCAAAAAAATGTATAGTATATAAGCAAAAATCATTATTGTTTGCTGTGGGATTTGCTCCCATCCTTTTAAAGCCACGAAAAAAACCCGAAAAAACCACTTAAAGGTCTACATGAGATTACCCGTCAGAAAATGCACGTGTGAAGAAAACGCTTCCTGAAAACAATTAATTCAAGAACAGGGTTAGGGCTAACCCTAACCCTAACCCTAAACCCCAATAATTTTTAAATTAATTACTAAAAAATAGATAAAAAGAAAATTTCAAGATAAAACATGAAGTTACTGGTATGTTGTTGGGGCCAGTAAAATCAAAATTGCTTTATATAGGCAGGAGCAGCCTTGAATTCAGTACCACCACCCATGAGAATGAGTTTTTGTACATTTCGCAACCGTGTTTTATATGCACCCCCAGGGATGAAATTGAAATGTAAGGGGTGAAATTTTGAAAAAAAAATTGGGGGTGAATTATTATTACAAACTTCAAATATTTTGAACTGGAGAAATTCTGCATAAATTGAGTTTTGAGCTTCAGTACTATATCTCTCATATAACGTTGGTTAGATTACTGTTTGGAATGGCTGTAGATGAATGCAAATCAATCCTAATTTTCAAATTTTCTTTTGGGAAAATCTTCTCCCAGTGTCAAAGAGAATGCTGTCTGAAAAATCCTCAGATGCAAGAAACTTTTCACCAAATTTTGAAAACTGTGGTCGTTGTTCTTGATTTAACCCAACTTCAAATTTCAGTTTTTGTTTTGTAGTTATTTATTCGGGGTTGATGGCAGTGGAATTTTTTATGAATTGGGGAATTGGATCAAGGTTGAGAAGCACTGCATTAGACTCTATTGTTACCTTTATTGCTGCCCAAACTAGAAAATTAAAGATTTTGGTTCCTTGAAACGCGATTTGCTGATGAATTTTGAAAAATATTGAGCATAAGAAGTCTATATTTCCCAGGAAAGGTTCAAGATCTTATGTATAGAGTCTCAGAAAATTTGAGATTTAGATGCCCCTATGAATTCACGGTTTATAATTCTTTGAGATATGTCACTAAGCAAATTTAGAGAATTATAGGCTACCAATATTGGTAAGCCCGGAAACACTATTATATTAAGTCATGGGACCTTTTATAGAATTTGACTCACTAAAATGCGATTTCCTGACGAATTTAAAGTATATTTGTATAGGGACAAAGTGACTAACAAAGAAATATTCCCGACGTTTCGTGCCAAATTGAAGGCTCAAGATTATCTGTCGATTAACTAGACTCCCCATAGGGATTTATGTATTCAAAAAATAACAATTGGCAATTTTCTTGTGGTAGGATTTTTATGACATAACTTGAGAGAGTTTGATCCTATCCATTTTGACAAAAGTACCAATAGATGCATATGAAGATTATAAATCTGGATTTGCCAAATTTCCTTATCAATTTCCATACAATTTTTGTAACATTTTTTTGTCATTTTCTTTGGACATTCAGACTATTTTTCTATGTTCATTTCTCTAAATTCAATCCAACAACTCGCTGTAAAAGAATTGGCAAATTAGAGCCAATTAACTTCACAGTCACACTTGTTCAGGGTGAACGCATTTATTACAAGGAATGTTTGTATAAACATATTCTTAATTTGTTTAAAAGTGAAGTGGGATTCAATTTTGCTCTTTAATTCCTGCTTTTATTACATACAATTATACATTACAATCACATGATTGTTCTACAGCAATAACATAAAACTAAGATTTGAAATACTATTAGTTTTTGATAGGAGTTATATAGCAATAATTGATTGCGACTAAAATAGAACAAATTTAAAAACTGATGCTATAGTTCATATGAGCTCAATATAAATTTGATACCAATCTGTTAAAGTCATCAAGAAATTTTAGGAACTAGATCTTGTTGATGACAAGCTTATTACATAACACCTATGACCTATGTAGCTGTATCAGTCAGAGGGTAAGGGTCAAACTTTTTATTTTGTAGAAATTGGCGGCCAATATAGGAATGAATTGTAAGTACACTGTATTTCTTTTTGTAATTCTATTTAGCCGATTCTCTGGGAAATTGATTTTAAATCTGGTAGGTTCAACAGTAAGTTAAAAAATATATTGATCTTTGAGTGCAAAGTTAGATAAAAAAAAATAGTAATAAAATAAGTCGTATTAATTCCATAATACTTTTTCAGAATGTTAGGCAAGAGTCTTTTTTCTAAAGGCAAGGTCGCAGATATGGAAGGATTATTAATTGAAACAGACCCTACAGAAGTAAAAAGGACCAAAATACAAGGTAATAGAATATTATTTTTTTTAAAATCATAGTGCAAGGTATTTATATTAAAAACTTGATTTATATTTTTATCTGGAATCTTAATGAATTCTATTATTTTGTATAACAACCCTGCGCAGGATGGTTTTTATCCTGCAAGCAAAATATTGAGATTTTTTACAATTGTCATTGACATGTAAAATATGATTCCTTTTTGATTGAATGAATTTTGCATAAACGCAAGTTGGAACGATGTACAACAACTAACTGAGATTATTTTTTTTATCATTTCAGAAACCTATAAAAGGACAGATGATATCTCAAGAAGAATTTGTGCTTTAATTTTTTTGATTTTTTGCAATGATGATTTTACTGTAATAAAAGATGTTTACCCTTTTCCGGGTTTTGCAACAATGATCCTGATCCAAGCAAAATCTTATGGATTTGCAAAGTAAAAGAACCGTCTATAAACAGTGAATGGGTGGCATAGCTTTTTTAAGGACAAAAATATCTACCGACATAGCTTATGATATAAGGGAGATGGTGGGTTGGAAATACCTCACATGGTCACCTACCCCCACCGCCCTACAAAATAACAAAGAAAAGGGGGGGGGGGGGTCGTTTATTACTGGTTTCCTACAGGTTAAAATATAACGTTTCTTAATAGTTTTCTGAAGGTTCCAATGTTTCTATAAAACATTATTTTAATGTTTTCTAAATGTTCAAAATAACGTTTATTAAAAGTTTTTAGAACGTTTCAAAGAACGTTTCTTCATGTGGTTTTTGAAACATTTATAAGAGTCTACAAATCGAGTTTTTTAACACGTTTTGAAAAAACATTTTGGAAATGTTTCAAAATAACGTTTCTTAAAAGTTTTTAGAAGGTTTCAAAATAACGTTTTTTCAGATGGTTTTTGAAACATTTATAAGAGTCTACAAATCGAGGTTTTTAACACGTTTTAAAAAAACATTTTAAAAACGAAAAAACCAAACATTTATTATACGTTATTAAAATAACGTTTCTTAAAAGTTTTCGGAAGGTTTCCAAAAAATGTTTCTTCATGTGGTTTTTGAAACATTTATAAGAGTCTACAAATCGAGGTCTTTTACACGTTTTAAAAAAACATTGTAGAAACGAAAACCAAAACATTTATAAAACGTTTTTAAAATAACGTTTCTTAAAAGTTTTCTGAAGGTTCCAAAAAAACGTTTCTTCATGTGGTTTTTGAAACATTAATAAGAGTCTACAAATCGAGGTCTTTTACACGTTTTAAAAAAACATTTTAGAAACGAAAACCAAACATTTCTAAAACGTTATTAAAACGTTGAATTGTTTGCTGGGTAACAGCGATCTACTGAAAGCTACTATTGACATCTATGCAGATCACTGTCAATGATGTCGTAAAACGTGTTAGTTTTAGTGGAATTGCAAGAACCACAGACATCAGAATGGAAATTTGAATGACACAAATTGAAGTTATCAGTGTCTCCAATACACATACAAAATGTTTAGAAAACCACTTTAAAATCCCTTTAATATTTTAAATCACAAAGCTATCAAAAATTGAAAAAGTATTAAATATCAAATATATGTATGTAATGGAAATATCTAATGTTATAAATCTATTTAAAATCAAAGCCGTATAAAATAATGTCTACCAGCTCATCGATCAATAAATGAAAAGAAACATGGCATTTGGATGGCTTTGTCAAACTTGGCATGTCAAGTCAAAACATTTTGAAGTGATCAGAAACCTTTCATTATATTGTCTTTTTAGTTAGGTTTATCTACTGCTCTCAAACCTCAAAATTTCTCTAAACCTTTATTCCAATCTCAAATTCTTACCCCAAAATATGGAAAGAATTTCCATTCAATTCTATAACCACCATTTTATAGCAAGCCTTTCTCTAAAGGTGTATATTGCATTAATATTTTCCCTTATGGAGTCCAAAGTCCACTCTGACCTATGGTCAATGAATGAATGAACAGGACATTTATTGAGCCATTGACCAAGAATTAACTTTTGTTTACAGTCAACAAAGAACAGTCAAAAATCAAGAGTAGATGTAAGACTATAGACTAGGGTCAGATGACTTGGGGTGGTTCAAGATGAATGGGGCAGGCCCTTTCACTCAATATTACCTCACCCACCAATAAACCTAACAGTAGGGGGTCAGTAAGTACTGTGAAGAGTAAACTAGTCAAGTGTGACTTCTTAAACATTGATTTCTCTACTCTACTCTCTTTCAACTTAAAGAGGAATGTTCAGCATTTTTTAGAGTAGATATTGACCATGATTATATATGTAATTTATAGCCTCCTAAATTCCTAAAGTACTAGAACTGCAAAAAAATGGCAAAAATCCCTTCAATTATATAAAAAAAAATAATAATCGCACTAAAATACAAGTTTTACTTTTGACTTTCAAACGCTTATAATTATGGCTACACAGGGATTTTATGATTGAAATTTTGAGGGACAGTTGTGAACACTATTACTGATTAGCTTTAAAGGTAAAAAATAAAAAAATAATTCCCTTTAAACTCAATTCAACATATTTATTCACTCAAGTTCATTGAGACTTTCTTCCTTGTTTTTTAAACTAAAAATAGATTCATGACTATTTTGGTGAAATGATTGATCACTGGTATAATTTAATGACAGAAAAAACGTCAATGAAATATGACATGACATATATATTTTTAGATAGAATGCATGGTAATATGAACTATGTAGACCAGTATCAGTAAGTTACAGGTCAGTATTCCCTTCTGTCAACAAGTCATGTCAAGTTACAGGTCAATATTCCCTTCTGTCAACAAGTCATGTCAAGTTACAGGTCAATATTCCCTTCTGTCAACAAGTCATGTCAAGTTACAGGTCAATATTCCCTTCTGTCAACAAGTCATGTCAAGTTACAGGTCAGTATTCCCTTCTGTCAACAAGTCATGTCAAGTTACAGGTCAGTATTCCCTTCTGTCAACAAGTCATGTCAAGTTACAGGTCAAGTTACCTTCTGCCAACAAGTCATGTCAAGTTACAGGTCAATATTCCCTTCTGTCAACAAGTCATGTCAAGTTACAGGTCAGTATTCCCTTCTGTCAACAAGTCATGTCAAGTTACAGGTCAGTATTCCCTTCTGTCAACAAGTCATGTCAAGTTACAGGTCAGTATTCCCTTCTGTCAACAAGTCATGTCAAGTTACAGGTCAATATTCCCTTCTGTCAACAAGTCATGTCAAGTTACAGGTCAATATTCCCTTCTGCCAACAAGTCATGTCAAGTTACAGGTCAGTATTCCCTTCTGTCAACAAGTCATGTCAAGTTACAGGTCAGTATTCCCTTCTGTCAACAAGTCATGTCAAGTTACAGGTCAATATTCCCTTCTGTCAACAAGTCATGTCAAGTTACAGGTCAGTATTCCCTTCTGTCAACAAGTCATGTCAAGTTACAGGTCAGTATTCCCTTCTGCCAACAAGTCATGTCAAGTTACAGGTCAATATTCCCTTCTGTCAACAAGTCATGTCAAGTTACAGGTCAATATTCCCTTCTGTCAACAAGTCATGTCAAGTTACAGGTCAATATTTCCTTCTGTCAACAAGTCATGTCAAGTTACAGGTCAATATTCCCTTCTGTCAACAAGTCATGTCAAGTTACAGGTCAAGTTACCTTCTGTCTACAAGTCATGTCAAGTTACAGGTCAATATTCCCTTCTGCCAACAAGTCATGTCAAGTTACAGGTCAATATTCCCTTCTGTCAACAAGTCATGTCAAGTTACAGGTCAATATTCCCTTCTGTCAACAAGTCATGTCAAGTTACAGGTCAGTATTCCCTTCTGTCAACAAGTCATGTCAAGTTACAGGTCAGTATTCCCTTCTGCCAACAAGTCATGTCAAGTTACAGGTCAATATTCCCTTCTGTCAACAAGTCATGTCAAGTTACAGGTCAATATTCCCTTCTGTCAACAAGTCATGTCAAGTTACAGGTCAATATTTCCTTCTGTCAACAAGTCATGTCAAGTTACAGGTCAATATTCCCTTCTGTCAACAAGTCATGTCAAGTTACAGGTCAAGCTACCTTCTGTCTACAAGTCATGTCAAGTTACAGGTCAGTATTCCCTTCTGTCAACAAATCATGGCAAGTTACAGGTCAATATTCCCTTCTGTCAACAAGCCATGTCAAGTTACCTTCTGTCAACGAGTCATGTCAAGTCACCTTTTGTCAACGAGTCATGTCAAGTTACCTTCTGTCAACGAGTCATGTCAAGTTACAGGTCAATATTCCCTTCTGCCAACAAGCCATGTCAAGTTACCTTCTGTCAACGAGTCATGTCAAGTCACCTTTTGTCAACGAGTCATGTCAAGTTACCTTCTGTCAACGAGTCATGTCAAGTTACCTTCTGTCAACGAGTCATGTCAAGTCACCTTTTGTCAACGAGTCATGTCAAGTTACCTTCTGTCAACAAGCCATGTCAAGTTACCTTCTGTCAACGAGCCATGTCAAGTTACCTTCTGTCAACGAGTCATGTCAAGTTACCTTCTGTCAACAAGTCATGTCAAGCTACAGGTCAATATTCCCTTCTGCCAACAAGCCATGTCAAGTTACCTTCTGTCAACGAGTCATGTCAAGTTACAGGTCAATATTCCCTTCTGCCAACAAGCCATGTCAAGTTACCTTCTGTCAACGAGTCATGTCAAGTCACCTTTTGTCAACGAGTCATGTCAAGTTACCTTCTGTCAACGAGTCATGTCAAGTTACCTTCTGTCAACGAGTCATGTCAAGTCACCTTTTGTCAACGAGTCATGTCAAGTTACCTTCTGTCAACAAGCCATGTCAAGTTACCTTCTGTCAACGAGCCATGTCAAGTTACCTTCTGTCAACGAGTCATGTCAAGTTACCTTCTGTCAACAAGTCATGTCAAGCTACAGGTCAATATTCCCTTCTGTCAACAAGTCATGTCAAGCTACAGGTCAGTATTCCCTTCTGTCAACGAGTCATGTCAAGTTACAGGTCAGTATTCCCTTCTGTCAACGAGTCATGTCAAGTTACAGGTCAGTATTCCCTTCTGTCAACAAGTCATGTCAAGTTACAGGTCAGTATTCCCTTCTGTCAACAAGTCATGTCAAGTTACCTTCTGTCAACGAGTCATGTCAAGTTACAGGTCAGTATTCCCTTCTGTCAACGAGTCATGTCAAGTTACAGGTCAGTATTCCCTTCTGTCAACGAGTCATGTCAAGTTACAGGTCAGTATTCCCTTCTGTCAACAAGTCATGTCAAGCTACAGGTCAGTATTCCCTTCTGTCAACGAGTCATGTCAAGTTACAGGTCAGTATTCCCTTCTGTCAACGAGTCATGTCAAGTTACAGGTCAGTATTCCCTTCTGTCAACAAGTCATGTCAAGTTACAGGTCAGTATTCCCTTCTGTCAACGAGTCATGTCAAGTTACAGGTCAGTATTCCCTTCTGCCAACAAGTCATGTCAAGTTACAGGTCAATATTCCCTTCTGTCAACAAGTCATGTCAAGTTACAGGTCAATATTCCCTTCTGTCAACGAGTCATGTCAAGTTACAGGTCAGTATCCCCTTCTGTCAACAAGTCATGTCAAGTTACAAGTCAGTATCCCCTTCTGTCAACACGTGATGTCAATATTCCCTTCCGTCAACATGTCAAGTTACATGTCAATATTCCCTTCTGTCAACAAGTCATGTCAAGTTACAGGTCAGTATTCCCTTCTGTCAACGAGTCATGTCAAGTTACCTTTTGTCAACAAGTCGTGTCAAGTAACCTTCTGTCAACATGTCAAGTTACCTTCTGTGAACATGTCAAGTTACCTGTCAGTATTCCCTTCTGCCAACAAGTTATGTCAAGCTACAGGTCATTTTAGGCCTGATATATATCTATATATAGATATAAAGTCTGGGTCAATGAAAACAGAAGAGAAATAAGTAAAACCATCAATAGAAATCAATACTATCAGGAACAATAGATCTAACAGTTTAAATTCTAATACAATTACCACAAACTGTCTTTTAACTAATAAAATAATTCAACACAGGCTATATATAGACAATTTATACAGAACTGTCAGAAACTTGTACTTCTTATAGACAATTTATACAGGGCAATCAGAAACTTGTATTTCTTCTCTTAATGTGGTTTTACAAGACATTTAAAGTGCTTCTGATACTTTGTTTAAAAGACAGAAATTTTTATAAGATATTTTTTGAAAGTTGGCCAAAATATTTATTAGTTTTTCATGAAAACTACTAAAAAAATTCTCATGGATAATTCAAATTATGTCAAAATAAAGCCTTTCGACCTCAAGCTGTTTGCCAACTTTACTGAGCAACCTTTTCTCAGACCTTTCGCCTCATTTGCATAATCAGTGGAGGAGCAGAGAGCCCACTAATGAAATTGGTGTAGATGCAGCATTTGGATTTACATAAGAGCTCCCCCAATTCTAGTCAATGCCCTTGGGTGCTAACGAAAATATAAATCAAGGAGATTAGCTGTCATCGTTTTAGATGTTGACAAAACTTTGGATTATTTAAAAGAATGATGAGAGCGAAACTATTTTGACAGGTTACTGTAAATATTATAAGATATTATAATAGATCACTTGAACTATCTCACATATCAAATGATATTCAACAATATAGGTTAATAACACAATTATAATATACAAGATAAAACAATAGATACATACTCATAAAAAATATAATATTTCATTCAAATCACAATATTAAAGAATTGTAAAGTGATTTTCTAAACTTTGTATGTGTATCATGAACACTGATAGTATCATTTTAAGCCATTCCAATTTCCTTTCCAACCTCTGTGGTTCTTGCAATTCCACTAAAACTAACGCGCTTTATGACGTCACTGACAAAAATTTGCATAGATATCAATAGTACCGGAAGGTAGATCACTGTCAGTGACGTCATAAAACGCGTCAGTTTTAGAGGAATTGCAAGAACCACAGACGTCGGAATGGAAATTGGAATGGAGCAAATTGATGCTATGAGTGTCCCCGATACACATACAAAGTTTAGACTTTACAATCTCTTTAAATGACGTCACTATCTTTAACTGCCATATAAAATATTTAATGGTTTAACAGTAAGTTAGATAGAAGTTTATTCAACTATAGGTCAACTGAGTACATCATATGATTATCTTACACTAGGCATGCATTCAACACTATACATACCATACTATACTTAAACCACATTTCACAGTATCCTGTACTTTTCGTTCATAATATGATATAATAGTACACTTGCACTCTCTTGTGAAAATAGCGACTGAAGACTGAAGTGATTATTGAATGATAGAATCTATCACCTCATATTTATTGGAAATAAAATGAAATGAATGGAGTTTTACGTCCTACTTTTCTGCACCTATATGGCCTAATTGAGGATGGGCAAACGCCATGCAGTTTGCAATGAGGAAAACTTTTTTTACCAAGACGGCGGCATTAGCCTGCTCTTATTTTCGATTTCCTACTGTTGAGGGATCTTTAACATACACAGACAATAGCACACAGGGCCTTGGTTTATTGTCCCATTCGAACGACTAGACGCTTTTCCGTGTCAGCCCCTCCAACCTGCATCACTGACAGGGGGAAACCGGGTTGAAAAATCCGAAGGCATCATCTCAACCCATGCCGGAATTGAACCCTGGACCTCCAGGTTAGCTAGCAAGCGTCTAACTCACTGAGCCACCGCGGCTCCCTCATATTTATTGGAGATTACAGAGTTTCTCAGAAAGAAACACAGTATCTCAAGGTATGGTGCCGGGCAGGGTATGCTTACTCTTCTATAGACACTTGATACCACTTTTCATTATGAAATACTTAATCATGTATGATTGATATAATTCCTCATGTGAAAAGTTCATAAGCTGTAACCTATGTTTCGTCAAAATGTCTTTTTTGGATTTTGGGTTTCATTTTGCGGTTTGGATCGTTAGTACTTGGTTTCTTTATTCTTTCCTATCAAAAGTATTTTGTAAGAATTAATATGATCTGTCTTTCCTGAGACACAGTTATCATTCTGCTCTTGTGACCTCACTGATCTGTACCTGGTATTGAGTTCAAGAAATCACCTTGAAATGCGAGAAAACATCACTACTTTTTTTTTTAATTTTCAGAATCTCATCTGGGGTTTGGGTCAAGCAGCCTCTTCAGTCTTCAAGGACATATTTTGGACCCCTTCTGGATTTTTTTCCTGCACACTTCCTTGTTATGTCATAACTGAATCATATTCCTATCAATAAACTAATATATAATATGAGGAATCCAGCATGGTTAATATAGCCACACCCTGATATTGACAGTTGCAACTATTATAAAATATCCCGCCCAATTTACTATAAATAGTCATATAAGTTTTTTGATGACTAAGAAATTTCAAATTCTTCAAAGAGGAAAGACTTCCTTTTAATCAATCTACAAATACTGAGAAAAATGTCAGCGTGGGTGGACTGTGGTTGATGCAGGTTGGGTCATATCAACCTGTGTTTCATATTAGTCAAGGCTTTCGATTGCCTTTTTATGGGCACACAATGTATTTGCGGAGCAGAGCATTGAAAATTTAGCCCGAAAAAGCTCCTGAGAACACTACATAAGCTTTTTTAATCAAATTAAAACTCTCTGGGAATTATATTATTTCCTTTATGGAGGTTAACTACCGTTATTATTAGGCATTCATAGTTGTTGACATCTTATTTAAATTCATTATAATTTGGTGCAGCTAATTTGGGAACTGGTAGTTTGGGCAGGGTATTAACCATTATAACAACCACTGTAACTAACATATAATTTAGAGAGTTAGTCAATTTCTAATTTTGTAAATGTAAATTGTAAATAGGAAATTGATTAGGTGAACAGTGCTTGATTATGTTATACTTTTTACAAGTACAGTTTTTCAGATTATTGCACTGAAAAGTCACATCTGTTGGAAACCATCCTCGACTATGTAGGTCATAGGTCATATCAATATTAATCAATGTGAAATAAGGAAACTAATACAGAAAGTTGATATAGATTTGCCTGAATTGAACTAATCATATTAAGTAATAAAACCCTTCATGTGCTGTCCATGATTTCCAAGGACTTCTACTTTCATTTTTTTTCTTCATTTATATGATGCATTTTTTTAAAACACACGTGGACAATGCCAAGCCATCTTAAAACATGTAGGAAAACCACTTGATATTTCATTATCAAATTACAATGAGTAAATATACAAGATCTCCACATCTAAATTTAATAAAAATTAGAAATGGAATTTTTAAAGTTATTGATAATGGCAGTCAATTTTAACCTCTGAAAGTCGAAAAAGCTTGAAGAAAACTCATACAGGTACCTCAATTTCACAAATTGACCTAATTCATGATTAATACATAGAGTATGAAGGAGAAATTATGATAAAACTTAACAAAAATTGGAAATCGCTTTTAATTAAAAGTCTTTGAAAATGGCAGTCAAATTTAACCTCTCACATAAAAAAATCTTGGAGAAAGCTCATTGTGGTACCTCAATTTCAAAAATTGATAAAATTCATTATTAATACATAGACAATGAAAGGAAATTAACATTAAAATTTCATTAAAATTAGATATTACTTTTTAAAGTTATTAATAATGGCAGAAAACTACCAAATATTATGAGATTTGAACTATCAATGGTATGACCTTAAGTGAACTGAAGGAAAGAATTCCATTGGATAATAGACAAACATGTGTCTTATACTATATAACACGTTAAAAATTTCAAAGAAACTCAGGCAAAGATCTATAAAAATTAACTTACTTTCCTAAAATTTCACGTAAATTGAATCTACCATTTAAATCTTTATAATATTTCTCAATCATAATGTTAATAAATTATCCATCAAGTTAAATCCTAAGTCGTGATCAACACCACGACCTTAAACTCGAGTTCGTTGTCTGGTCCTAGTCTATCACAATGGTATAGTATCCTCACTTAGCTATGTCACTTTATGACATCAATGAATACAAGGCTTGTGATTGGTTAAATATGTTACAACTCCTATCTTTCACCTTACAAATACTTAGAAAATAATTTAGAAATCAGTTGAACTGAGATACACTGGTGTAAACATGAGTTGCTATGAAGTCTAACTTAGTAATGAACAGTCTCAAGTCTTCAATGACCCAGTGATCAATAATCTCCAGAAATAATGGTCACTTCTTGTTACTATAAATAGAATTTTAATTAGATAATCACTCGTTATGAAACAGATTAATTAATGAACACATTTAATCCTATTAAAATAATTACGAACAAATTTGAGCCTTGATTGCTTTTTCATAAGAACTAAACATGAAATCCCATATAACCAACTCAACTATGCCAATATCAAAGATATTTTTGATAAATTTCCAGCTTCAAAATGCACGAAATCAAATCATGAGACCCTATAACACTCAAGAATGCATGTTTTTATTTGATCAGTGTAAGAGGAGCCCTTGTGAACATTCCTTGCCCCTGTGATAGATCTTTAACATACTGACACAATGCCCTATATATAACTAACTATAGGCCTATATAGCACGGAGAAACATTACAAATTCTTGCCCTTCAACTCGAACTGAACTCAAGGAATAACTGAAGGTTATAGTATAGCACTGATGAATGTTAAGTTTATAGAAAAGAGAAGTATGGCCTTAAAATACAGCTATAAAGTAAAGCTATTGATTTGTTAAGCAATGTTTGAAGTCTCTGACCGACTTTTCTCTCACTCTTTCAACCTATGACACCGCTGTAAGGTGAAGGTCGTTGACTGACTTTCTATACTATTACAGTAACTGTACTACCAGTCAGTAGTCTGTAGGTATACTGACACCATACTAAATCTTACCATACAATAAACTTATAAAAACTTCAACGTTATATATCATGTATATCATGTATAGAAAGAACAGTAAGACAAGGAAAACTATACAAAAAAATATGCAATACAGACCTTCTCAAATGGCGGCCCGCGGCACCCTTTAGAATGGCCACTCAAGACTCCTTGTGCTAAAACTCTCTGCTCGCTATGTCAATTAAGCTCTATTATCTTTTTTGCATAAAATGCATTTGGCCTTTTACAAAAATTAATTGAGAAGGCCTGATTTAATATGAGAAAAAATATCCAAAGAGAAAAATGCCAACACTCGTAAAAATGTCAAAGGTAATAAGGATCAATTGATAAGGAAATTTTTCAAACATCGAAAAATTTGGGAACTTGACAAATTAGAAACCTTTTGAAATGAGCACAGTTGATAAGGAAGACTATACAAAAAGTATCCAATATGAGGAAAAATGCCAAGACTAGCTGTCTTGCTAGCCAGTTGTAATTAGGCTCAATTGATAAAGAAATTTTCCACAACACACTACTGGAAAACTTTTGGAAAGGTATTGGGCACTTTGAGTAAGAACACTGGCAATTGGAATCTTTTGAGTTGGACCCAGGCAGTTATTCATCATTGTTCAGACTCTTAATAATCTATATTCCTAAATCTAACAAACACAACCAATTTTTGAGAGTTTTTTTCACATGGGTTTCTGAATTTGTTTTTGGAACATAGAATATTTCTGGTATTTTTTGGGGAACATAAAAGATTCCTCCTAGAATTTTTGGGGGAACATAGGAGATTCCTGGGATTTTCAGGGAACACAGGAGATTCCTTGGGATTTTAGGGCGAACATAGGAGATTTCTGGGATTTTGAGAACACAGTTCAGGAGTTCCTTGCATTGTTTTTGGGAACATAGGAGATTCCTGGGATTTTCAGGGAACATAGGAGATTCTTTGGAATGTTTTAGAACACAGGAGATTTCTTGGGAATTTTTAGAACATAGGAAATTTCTGGCATTTTGAGAATATAGGAGATTTCTGGGATTTTGAGAACACAGTACAGGAGTTCCTTGAATTGTTTTTGGGAACATAGGAGATTCCTGGGATTTTCAGGGAACATAGGAGATTTGTTGGAATGTTTTAGAACATAGGAGATTCTTTGGGAATTTTTAGAACATAGGAGATTTCTTGGGAATTTTTAGAACATAGCAAATTTCTGGGATTTTGAGAACACAGTACAGGAGTTCCTTGAATTGTTTTTGGGAACATAGGAGATTCCTGGGATTTTCAGGGAACATAGGAGATTTGTTGGAATGTTTTAGAACATAGGAGATTCTTTGGGAATTTTTAGAACATAGGAGATTTCTTGGGAATTTTTAGAACATAGGAAATTTCTGGGATTTTGAGAACACAGTACAGGAGTTCCTTGAATTGTTTTTGGGAACATAGGAGATTCCTGGGATTTTCAGGGAACATAGGAGATTTGTTGGAATGTTTTAGAACATAAGAGATTCTTTGGGAATTTTTAGAACATAGGAGATTTCTTGGGAATTTTTAGAACATAGGAAATTTCTGGGATTTTGAGAACACAGTACAGGAGTTCCTTGAATTGTTTTTGGGAACATAGGAGATTCCTGGGATTTTCAGGGAACATAGGAGATTTGTTGGAATGTTTTAGAACATAGGAGATTCTTTGGGAATTTTTAGAACATAGGAGATTTCTTGGGAATTTTTAGAACATAGGAAATTTCTGGGATTTTGAGAACACAGTACAGGAGTTCCTGGAATTTTTTGGGGAACATAGGAGATTTCTTGGGATTTTTTGGGGAACATAGGAGATTTCTTGGGATTTTTTGGGGAACATAGGAGATTTCTTGGGATTTTTTGGGGAACATAGGAGATTTCTTGGGAATGTTTTAGAACATAGGAGATTCTTTGGAATGTTTTAGAACACAGGAGAGTTCTTGGGAATTTTTAGAACATAGGAAATTTCTGGGATTTTGAGAACACAGTACAGGAGTTTTCTTGGAATTCTTTTGGAACGCAAAAGATGTGTCATGCATCAAGGTGAAATCTAGGTTTGTTTGGTAGTAGAATATATCGAGTAGAAACCTATTATTAACATAACGTGTTGAACTCTTTATAACCAATCCCCATAACAAAATAAAAGTTTGGCAGTATATTGGTAGAGATGTAGGATAAATGATAATAACTATCAATATAATAAAGGGATTTTAAAGAGTTTTTCTAAACTTTGTATGTGTATCGGGGACACTGATAGCATCAATTTGTGCCCTTCCAATTTCCATTCCGATATCTGTGGTTCTTGCAATTCCAATTAAACTATTACTTTTTATGATGTCACCCCTAATGATCTGCATAGATATCAATAGTAGCTTCTGGTAGATCAGTGGGGGTGACGTCATAAAACACATCAGTTTGAGTGGAATTGCATGAACCACAGACATCGGAATGGAAATTTGAATTGCGCAAATTGATGCTATCAGTGTCCCCGATACACATACAAAGCTTAGAAAACCTCTTTACAATCCCTTTAATGATGAGACATAGTACTATAATAGAATACCAATGATGAAACAAGGTTAATGATTACATTATAACCATAATTAACTTATATCATACCATCATCAAGGTTACACAGAATACAATCATATCAACATCAAACTAGACAAACACGCCCCCTCTCTATCAAACATATATGTGATGATGTACAGTGCGGTGCAATAAATATTCGAACAAAATGGCGGCGTGATTACTTTCGCGCTACAACCCTAAATATTTATACCGTAATAACGTGGTTTATAAATATATCAGGAACGTCGGTAGTTATTTATATCATAGTTTATCATAGTTTAGATTTTGTTGTCATCAAATCTGAACTGGCGAAAGCAAGATGGGGGCATCAGGGGAAATAATTGAGCATGGAGGTAAAAGAAATCGCTTGGAAATTATTACAAAGAGGGAAAACCATCACCTTCACATCAGAAACAGAAACGTTGGACATGTCCAGGAGTACAATTAGCAAGTTTTAAGAAGTGTGTAGAAAAACACCCGAGACGAGGCAGGAAACCTTTTGTTGTACAAATATTTACTGCACCTCACGGTATATATATAAAAAAAAAAAATCCATACAAGCAAACAATTCCTTTAACCAAATATCTTGTAAGAAGCATTACAAAATTGGGAGCAATGAAAAAGCAATATATAAATTCTTTATTGTATTAGGCTCCTCAAACAAGAAACAACATGGATGGAAGCTGATTTGTGAATTAGTGATTGTGAACACTATAAAGCCAATAATAAAAATTCTTACATAAAAAAACTAACAACTGAAAGAATCATATCAGAAGTAATGTGACAAAAGTTATGTCCCTTTTTCTCATAATCAGTTTGTTAAATTGCTTAAAGACGCAATCCTTGACAAACATTCAGCCTGCATGAGATCAATATAGTGCAGAATATAACATATTATATTATGTTATAAAATCTATAACTCTATTATATTTGTCTGGCATGCATAATTCTACTTTAAATCCATTCAGGCATTCAAACATATATTAACTGTATTATGTAATGTTCATCAGTAGACTTGCTGACTCACCAGTAATTATGGACTAAAAGTGCAATGCGTTTTTTTTAACAGAATTTCCCCACAGAATTATCACTTTAAAAATTGATTAAAATACCTAACACAAAACATTCTCTTAAGAAATTTTTTTTTATTATTTTATATAAGAATGTCATTTTCGTTTTCACATTTGTGGTTCAATGCATTGAAAAGGCTAATTGACAATATACAAATGATACATTATCCAATGATACACATAAAAAATCAACCATTTCAGATACCAGTTCTACTAACATGCACTCATAGAATAAATCATTCTCCTATCAGAAGCAATCAATTTTATTGTAAGGATGGCATTATCTAAAATTCTTGTGCTGTGGTGGCTCAGTGAGTTAATATGCTTACTCGCTAACCTGAAGGTCCAGGGTTCAATCCTGGCATAGGTCAAGATAATAGCTTCAGATCTTTCAACCTGGTTTTCTCAGTCAGTGAGAATGACATGGAAAAAGTCTCTAATCATTTGGAGAGACAATAAACCAAAGCCTGGTTTTCAACAGGCCATGCACTGTCCTGGAAAAAATTTCTACCGCTGCACATTGAACGGGGTTTGCCTGTCCTCATTATCTCATTATCCCAATATCGGTGTAAGTGTAAAAACACCTTTCATTTCATTTTAGATATTTTTCAGGAATGGTATTAAAAATAATACTTACTTTCCCAGTATTTCTCTAGGTTCATATTTAGCGTAGAATTCCTTAGCATCAAGTCGCGAGGGAAGATCCCCATCTACATTCTCTTCCATTTGGGTATCCTGAGTCATTTTGAGGTCTAATTTTCACTAAAAATATACTTCATATACTGGTTTGAATATAGGTATACATCCACATTGCTCAGCAAACTGAAATAACAAGCGAATACTGCAATGAGTAAAAACTGTGTTTAATTAGTAGGCCTACTTTGTAGAGGTAATTAGGTTTGTTGTCTAGATACCAGCATATAGTTAGTGATAACAGTTAGTTGTAGCTTACACAAGGTTAATACCCTTCCTACACACACATAGGACAAATGGTGAAATATGTGTTACAATGTAGAATAGAAATTGGCTCCTCACCAAATCATGTTATTTCTATTATAACATGTAGGTTATGTACTCTAGGGATGAGTATGCATCAATCAATATAAAGAAATACAATCTAAATATAGAATATTGATCACTTTTTGAGTACTTTACCTAAAACATGATTTCAAATTTCGAACTTTCATAAAAGTTTACCAGTAATTTTTTGTCAATTTTCTATAACTTTCAGAATTTGTCCTCCCCATTCACCTTCAATTCTGACATTGCCTTGACATTAAAGTGATAGTAAAGATATTTCATGACAGAATCACTGATAGCATCTATTTAAAATTACACTAATGCAAATGCCTTTAGATATAAATTGTAATAGTTACGGTACTTTAAAATTCCTCAATTTTCAAAAAAAAAAAAAGATGCCTGATGAAAATTAGAACTATGCAAATTAATGCTATCAGTTTGGTCATTAAGAAAAAGTTGGATCAGGACAAGGTAAAAATGAATTGGATCATGATATAATGCCCATAGGAATAATTTAATGATGATTAATCTAGTTATAGAGAGGCATCAACATATCTGAACCAAAAGGATGAGCATGCCATATTGCCATATATTACTACTAATAGATACAAGTGTCTGTTCATTAGCTTTTACTAACTCGAACTAGGCTAAGGCTAGATCTACTAAACTAACTCAAGGCAAGGTACAGATAGGCTAGTCAACAACTGTCAAAAGTCCCTCCTCACTACATACAGAGTATACAGAAGCAAGATGAGGTCAGCAAAATTTTAATGGCTATCTAAGACTAATTAAAGGGATTCTAAAGAGGTTTTCTAAACTTTGTATGTGTATTGGGGACACTGATAGCATCAATTTGCGCCATTCCAATTTCTATTCCGACGTCTGTGGTTCTGGCAATTCCGCTAAAACTAACGCGTTTTATGACGTAACTAATAGTGATCTGCATGGATATCAATAGTAGCTTCCGGTAGATCGCTATTAGTGACGTCATAAAACGCGTTAGTTTTTGTGGAATTGCTTGCTGGAAGGAAATTGAAATGGCGCAAATTGATGCTATCAATGTCCCCGATACACATACAAAGTTTAGAAAACCTCTTTACAATCCCTTTAATTTGAGAGCAAATAAGATACAATTTATATTCCTTTGACCATGTTTTGCTAAAATAGTAATATTTTGACCTGCTGACCTATGAATTTATTAGCAGTCAGAGTACTGTCAGAGAAGCCTTCCCACCCCATCGTCCCCAGGAATGTCTCATTGCAGACATTTATTATGGACTAAGAATATGTGGCATCCATTTCGGTTCCATTAAGAGTCTAAAATATCAGAAATTACCATAAATTTCTTCAATCGATTGGAATCACAAAATAAAATAATATTTCGCAGCCATTAAAAATTAGGATTGTTTTTCTTTTTTATATTCCGAACCGAAATATTATGCCGCAAATAGTCTCGTTACATCGGACAGTCTTAGATCGAACTAGAATTAATCCGAGAATGTCTGATCCATACATTACTGTTACTGCCAATATGTCATAAAAGATAAAAAGTTTTTATCGACCCTTCCTAGTTTTCTCCTTCCCAGTTAGTCCCGGGCTCTGGTTAGTCTTTATATCATCCCCATTTCACATAATTTTCACCTCATACATCGCAACTTTCCCATACACCCTTCCAATAATCTGTGGTGTTTCAGGAATCTTTAGGTGGGAGAGCCGAGTTGGGGCCAAATAATATTGTCAGGGGGGTGGGGGGAGCTACCAGCACCAGGTTTCCGTATGTAACATTATCTTATTTTTCGCCCCTTTTTTTAAATTGTGACCACTTATATTAGGCTTGTTTGGGGTGGAATTCCAATCAAGATATGTATCGTACTTATTGGAGTTATAGGTTGGATTGCAAGCAGTGGCGGATCCAGGGGTGGGGGGCGTAGAGGGCGTACGCCCCCCCCCCCCCCCCCCCTCCTTTACTATGTCTTTTTTTTTTTTTTTTTTTAAATGGGGAGAATACGACATAAAAAATGTCTAACCCATTAATGTTTACTATAAAACATACATGGTCCATGGCAAAAACCGTTAAATTAGTACAATTTATACTTATTCTATGTTTTTAAGCCAAACAATTTTCACCTCGCTTCGCTCGTCACAAATATTTATATACGCCCCCCTTTTCCAAAATCCTGGATGCGCCCCTGGCAAGGTCACCTGTTTTTGCCTAAGTGGAATATTATCCTTAGCTTTAAAAACAACGCAATCGTTCTGTGACATAACAATGAACAAGACGTGACGCCACTGACGTCACAATGACTTTATCTGAAACGTTAATAGAAATGTCACCCTGAAAGTACAGTTCGTGATGGCAATCGTGGTACCGACGGAGAGGTTGAAGACAGTTGTTGATAATGGACATGTCAAACAGCGTTCAGTGTTTGTTAATAAACTACCTGATCATAGAGAACTAGCGTCAGAATCGATACGTTCAGATTGTATTAACAAAGGCTATCGGATCGTCAAAAGCCTAGGGTCTGGTGCCTATGCTAAGGTGAAACTTGCTGAAGTTTCTGTGTCTAAATTAGCGAGAAATGTCTCCATGGCTGATCATCTAGACACTGGAAATTTACAGGTAAGCGGTCGAATAAAACGATTTCTAAAGGGTGGACTCGGCTATTAGCAGTGGCGTCGCCAGGTTTTCGAAACTGGGGGAGCAAAGGTAAAGATGTACCGACAGTTCGCAGGACTGGATTTTTAGCTATTTGACGCATTGCAGGAAGGCTGATTAAAGCTATACTTTTGGATTTTTTTCATGTACAGTCGGCTCAACTTTACCGACAGCAATTTTTCAACAGACTGATCTAGCTACGCCACTGGCTATTAGTAAAATAGAAATTGAAAATATACTTTTCTATGGAAGGGAATTTGAATCAAAATATATAGTTTGATGAGATTGACTAACGACTTGCTTTTTCCCGTAGAAGACCCTCTTCGACACCTCGAAGCTCATAAATCTTGTTTTATCCCGTAGACTATGGTTTCAATATCGGATTTTCCATGAAGCGGAAGTTTTAAAACCAGTTTTATCCTTCCATATTTGCTCTGCATAGAGAAATACATAGTTTTCGTCTTATTGCAGGTAGCAGTGAAGGTCATTCAAAAGAAAATTGTACCCCAGGAGTTCCTGAAGAAATTTTTACCACGAGAACTCGATAATCACATAGTTTTACCCCCACATCCTAATATAGTAAGTATTAGAGAGTTGTGTCCCTTGGTAGGCTAACACCTTCGTGTAGAAGCCGAGGGTAACAGTGTGGATCTGATACCGGAGACAACCGAAAGTAAAATGATGTAAGATAACCTTTCCTCATCCAAATAATACAGATTCCTGATTCCTGCATTCATTCATAGCTATCTTGAATTCATAGCTATGCTGGAGCCTGGAGTAGCAATAGTGTTCTTCCTAAAGCATCGATGATTAAGTCATCTCGTGGATTTGCGCGTACATGAACAAATGGGAACACTTTCTTTGCGTTGAACCCCCCTTTACAAAAATTCTTCTGAAAGTCATGAGTCATATTCCTTAATTCCTTCTTTCTTTTTTTCCTAACTCTTATTGGGAAGTCTGGACATAGAAGTTCATATGTTTTTTTAACTACATATTTGACATTATTTGGAAATTGCTTCAGGTGCGGTGTTTTGAGCAGTTTTCGACCACAGACTTCACCTATTTGGTAATGGAGTTTGTGAGTAATGGAGATCTATTAGATATGATCAATCACAGTATCAGTAAAGCTGAACGGGGTTTGGGAGAAGAGATCAGTAAAAAGTTCTTCAGACAGATTGCCCTTGGTCTTCGTCATATACATCAAAATGGAATCGTTCACAGGTATGTTGGAGACACAACACGTTGTTCATGCAGTTCAGGGGCTTATGGAATACTTTTTCAGTGTGAGGGGAGGGAGGCGGGTTGGGAGAAGGGGGAGGGGGGATGCTGTTACTGATTAAGATGAGTTTGTAAAGGTATACCTGGAATTAGGATTCCTAACTTCAGAAAATATCTTTTCTCTCCAATCGACCTGGCCTCATTAGGCATTTCTAATTATATATATGCCATGGTTATGGGTTGGTGGTAAAAATATTTCTCCCGTTTCTCTTATTGTGTATGGAAGTATGGTTATGAAGATTATGGAAGCCCAATATTGCCACAATACAACTATTTTATGAAGTAGAACATGTATAAATAACGCCTGGAATTTAATTTCAGAGATATGAAATGTGAAAATATTTTAATAGATGGAAATTTAGATGCAAAAATCACAGGTAAGACGGACAGATTTTGAAAAACTTTTTACATATCAAAAATTGGCAAAAAAACAGTTGATCTGCAGCTGAAGATCTAGTTCCCTCCGCATAGAACCTGGGTTTTCAACTTGGGGGACATGTCCCAGACTGGGGACATTTGGACATTCTCCAGGGGACACAAACTGATGTTATATCACACCAATGTCCACTGCACGCAACGCCCACAATTTATGTTTGTATTAAAACGAAAAATGCTGTGACTATATCATGCTTCGAAATTGCACGTTTTCAATGCCTTCTGCAGATATTTCAGGGGACATGTTCATTTCCTTGTAGATTTTTGGGGACATTTGAAAAAACCAGTTGAAAACCCAGGGCATAGAACATCCCGCATGGCGCCATTTTATTTCTTGTATATTCAAACATCTTCTGTTTCTCGTTTTAGATTTTGGATTTTCTTGTCGATACACTGATCAAAATTTTATGTTAGAAACATCGTGTGGGTCTTATGCTTACACTGCACCGGAAGTGATAAAAAATCAACCCTATAATGGAACTCTTGCTGATATTTGGAGTCTGTAAGTATATTGTAAATTCCATTGGTTCTTAAGGTATACGCAGAACTTATCAAAGGAAATGGGTCTATTAGTCATATCAATACCATAAATATTAACTCTCCAGGGCTCTCTCTGTCTTACTTCCTGGTCGAATCACGAGCCACAATCCAATTATTATCTTTCATCAACCGCATTCATTGTTCTAAAAGTAATGCCGATTTGACAATTTTCGTTCAGCATTGTTGAGAAAGTCTAATATTTGAGATCATGTTTCATTTGTTTCAGTGGTATAATTCTTTGTGCAATGGTCAATGGCCGCCTTCCATACAACGATGGACATCTCTCGGAGATGGATGAAGATATGAGGATGCAGAGGTTAAGATTTGAACGCAATGTTCCTTTTGGTATGTTTATATATTCAAAACTTACTACAAGACTACAAGTTACTACTGGTTACTTTAGGGGGTGGGGGGATTTTGTGGGCATAATTGTTTGCCCTTCCCTCTCAAACGTCTAGTCCAGAACTTCTCAAATGGCGGGCCGCGTGCCAAATATTCCGGCCCGCGACGCTCTTGAAAATGGCCCTTCAAGAGTGACCTCTTCCGCTAAATCGCTCTGCTGGCATTGCTTACTAAGCTATATTTGGCCCTTATATTTTTTCATAAAATGCATTAGGGCCTTTACAAAAATTAGTTGAAAAGGCCTGGTCTAGTCATCTAAATACGGGGAGGCGACCATGCCAAAATCATACAATGATCAAACTAGCAGGAATATTATTCTGAAGTTTCCATGACAAACATACTGTCTTTATTGTCTTAACTTGTCTAAATAAGTTTTTTTTGCAGATTGCATGGTATTGGTGCGGAAATTGTTACAGTACAACCCTACAATCCGACCAGCTATTGATGAAATTTTGAGCGATCCTTGGTTAACTGGTAAGAAGCCAATACCGAGACAGACACTCAAACCAAAATGGTCGGTAAGTAGGCGGTAAATTGTTGATAACAAACTGTGATGGTAGTTTACCTGGTAATTTAAAATGCTCCATTTTTTAGTGGACTAAAGAAATATTTGATCCTTATAAACATTTTATTGTATTACGTTTGACAAATTGACATTTTTAACATGTACATGTAGATAGATGTAATCTATTAAATCTGGCTCATGGTATTCAATTTGCCCCAATATCGATATATGAAGGATGGCTAATCAGACCCTTAGCTTAATGCGGGAGCAATATTTCGCTCGGAAATCCAAAACATTCTGTAATAGACCTACATGTAGTGTATGTTTCACGAAAGTAATCCACTATAGATGTGTTTCATCTGTTTCAGAATTCTTACACGGCTAACAAAGATGATGAAATAGTAAAAGAAAACACCAAGTTAAGAGTCGATGCTTCAAATCCCAACAAAACGTCACCAATATGCTACAGAGCAGTAAATCCCGAAAATACGAAAGGAATGTCAAAGGGTACTGAAGCTGTTGTTTTGAATTCGGCAGCGCGGGAAACCATCATTCTGAAAAGCAGACGTCCAGGCAATGGTGAGTAGTTGGTTTTGTTATAGAAGCGCTTTGGGAAATACAATACTTTTATATTGCAGAGGCGGATCCAGGATTTAGAGAAAGAGGGGGCTCTGAAATATAACATGCTTCAAATTCAACGACACCACGAGTGCCGTAGGCGCGAGTGGCAAATTTTTAAAGGTTTGGGTCAGATTTAATAAGGACTGTCGGTCAAAATAGGTGGGGGGGACTCGATCTCGACCCCCCTTTGGATGCGCCTTTGTATTCAAAGAGACATTTTACAGATTATTTGGTTCAATTTTGTAGTATACAGATCAGACCCTCCTAGGAAAGAAAGAAGACCCGTAACCTGGCCTAAAGCTGTTCGAGAACAGGCCAACAAGATAAGAATGAGATCTGTGAGTGCAGAAGATAAGCATGATAACGAGAGAATTCGACAACTAATGCATGCCACTAAAGAAAGAGCCAGAGCAACACTGGTCAAAAAATTCAATAACAAAGGTGCTGCGAGCGAGTATATTGCTTTGGCCTACATGTACAAGGTAAATAAGTCCCTTCATACAAGCTGAGGTTATTCTTGCTGTTCATTAGTATCGTCTTCGTTGTTAATTTCAAATCCTCCTTCATTGCACGCTATATGGTTTTGTCCCTGTACATTACCCAAATTAGACACAGAAATATCAAATATCGCTAAAAACTCCTATTTATTGTACTGTAGTTCTATTTAAAAAAAAATATGCTTGAATATTCTTACAGTATCTTCAATCAGATGGAAATATTCAACGTCGATCACCATCATTTCCAATCAGCCAAAAACACAAAGAAAAGTTAGTAACAACCAACACTCTACCGGCTACAACTACACCGCCACCCCGTTCGGCACCTGCCCAGTTCACTAGTATCAAAGTTCCGGAGAAGCTACAACAGAAAGACACCAGTAAGTCGGCTACGATTGATAATTACTGCAGACAGCAGATGATGAAGATGAAGAAGACGAGAGCAGCATCTGCTAAACCGATGGATTCTGAGATCGCTGATACGCCAGATCTAGATATGATTGAGGTGGATATGGTAAGAATGATATGGAATGGAATCTGTGAATTTCAAAGCATTGTTAACCCAACCATTCTGTTTTCGACATAAAAGCCCAAAACTTCAGGGAATCACATAGCCATATAGGGGCCCACGACTCGACGAGGAGGGGGAGGGCTATTTTGCCCTATTGTTTGGAACTCGCTGCTCGAAAACATACTATTTGGGGAGGGCGGGGGGATTTGGGGGAGGGGGACTGTCTGCTGCCTCCTACGGCTATGGGGACTCATCTTCTGGACGACGTAAAACCATTAAAAATCAAGTTAGTATCGACTTGGAGCTGCAAATTATGGACAAAGGTAGAGGGTTATGTGGGTCCGTGCATTTACCGAGAAGCTTACACTCGGCACTCAGGAACATCTCATAACAAATCAGGCAGATCCCACTTAATCGACCTCCATAATCTGCATCCTGTTGTGTATTTTCTTTATGTTAATTATGATCAATTTCTGTCAACAGGTGCATGTGATGGGAAAAGTTTCTCCAGAATCACGTATTAAATCAGTTCCAGCCTCAGGAAATCGACAGAGAGGTACAGGTCAAAGTCCAGAACGCCAGACTCCAGCAGAAAGAGCCAAATCTTGTCGAGAAAGAGTCATGAGTGCGTATAATAATAAAGAAACTGATACCTCCGTCCAAAAGTAAGATTGACTTTATTATGGCTAGTTTCGCTTCGACTTATTGTGGAAAGATCAAAAGATAAGCATTCTCAACTCAAGTTGTAAACTGCTATATCGCTAGCGGTGTCCTGTTTAAGGCCTTCTGAATAATTTCCATACATTGTCAGAATGCATATCTCTTTTAAAGGGCCATTCTGCTTTTTTGAAAAAAGTTTCCATTATCAAAAAAATCGCAAATGTTATCTGAGAGTATTTTTAAAGTATGCTTATTGTATCTCTATATCTTTTTGATCAAACTGAATTTAGTTTTAAAGGGTTATTTACAAACAGGAAGTACTTATTGTTAATTAAGAAATTTGACCTAGTTTTGTTGTTTGCCCTTTAAATGGCTCAATATTTCTAGCTGAAACCTTTTAAATACACAAGAGGGACATTTCTCTACAATTAGGCTTTTTGCGTGGCAAATCTTTCGATTTGTCACGCTTTGTTTTCATTATGATTATTATTTTTTTTTTTTTTTTTTTTTTTTTTTTTTTTGCAGTGCGTTCGATTTGTCGAACGCACTGCTTTGGTTTGCAATTGACTATTTTTTTTTTTGTCTATTTCTGGTCACGCTCCCCAGCCAAAACTGCACATACCACACATAACTTGACATCATTTCCTGCGATGATTAACTGCTCGGTGTTGCTTAAATGTAAAATGGTGCATTTTTGCTTAACCGGAAATGACGTATTTTAAAAAGTCGTATTTCAGGGTTTTTCCATTTTCAACTCATTTTTCCAACAGATTGTGATCGGTCTTTTTTTGGTTCATTTGCTTAACCCAATAGCTACAAATTGCAATTTTGAAAAATTCATATTTTGACTTTTGTAGCCGACTTTTGGAGCACTTTTTAAAGCATTTTTTTTAACTTTTGCAATTTTATTTCGATCGATCTGAAACTTTTCAGTTACATAGACATATTAATTTCCAAAGAAAATCAATTTTCAAAGTTTCGATATCACTTCCGGTTTTGACGTCATTTGCTTCTAAACTTTCAATTTCAACTTCCGGAATATTGAAGATATTTGAAAAAAATGTTTTGTGTTATCATAGATTTGGTCATACATAAAAAATAAAATGATGAAATTTTATCCAGGTGTAAGGGATCAGCCGCCATCTTGAACTGACCTATGTTTCTTAAAATTTTAATTCAGAACCGAGGGTTAATCGGATTTTTTTAATTTTGAAATCTATGACTTCTGCAATAGATTGCAAAAAAAGTGTAGGTTGTCGATTTTTGAATTTCGATTTCAATTTCTTTACATTTCCGGAACAAGAATTTCAGTAATGACCGAAACTTTCAAGGCTCATATCTAGTGACCTTGACCTTTGATGACCTCTTGACCTGTACAAAAATTCTTGCCCTTGACGAGATCTATCAGATGATATATTTATTTCCGATTTCTGATGTTTACTTCCGGTTTTATCGCCATTTGAAAATTGCAATTTTTAACTTTAAAGAGCTCTGTCACGTGACCTAATTTACATACGTCACACATTCTATTTCATTTTTACTATGCTAAATGTGCTCTTTCAAATGATATATAACACAATATATTTGAATCAAAATTGCGCTTTTTAAAACTTGCAAATTTTGTGTCAAATTCCATTGAAACCGTGCGTGTTTTTTTGAAATTTTTTCGATCGATCTAAAAACTTACAGGTAGATAGACAATTTGATTCTGAACAAAAATATATTTCTAGAATCTTCATATTACTTCCGGTTTTGACGTCATTTGCTTGTAATCTTGTAATTTTAACTTCCTTAGTTTTGGAGATATTTGAAAATATTTGTTTGCATTATGTTAAAAATGGTCATCATAAAAAAAAAAATAATGTAATGTGACCCGTAAAAAATATATTACGGTGGAAGTATTATAAAAATATCCAATTTTTGAAAAATGAAATATAATGAATAGAGTTTTACGTCCTGCTTTGCTTTTCTGCACCTATATTTAGGACGGGAAAGCGCCATGCAGTGCGCAATGAGGAAAATTTTGCATTAGTCTGATATTATTATCAATTTCCATTTGTCGAGGTATCTTTAACATCACAGCCAATTAGCACATCGGTTTATTTACACCCACGATTGAACGCCCTTACCATGTCAGCCCCTCCGACATGTATCACTGACGGGATTCATCCCTGGACATTCAGGATGGCGAGCAGGCATCTGATTCACTAAGCCACTGGGGCCCCCTTCAAATCATTATACCTGCATCACTGATATGGGGTAAGACTAATGGACATTCATTACCTTTTAATATGGCATAGGAAGGGTCATTACATCTTCCCGTACCTGATGGCATGTGAGAGTCTACGTTGTTGTGTTACAATGTATCATCCCCTCAGCACGTCACACACTTCAGGATCAGTGTACTGTGTACAGTGTATTGTTTCATTTAACGCTTCTCACTGGTCAATGTTTTGATATAATGTACAACAAATGGTTTTTTATAATATCATTAAACTAAAATAAAACAATGAAATTTTTGGGGGAGAATTGTATCCTACTAAACTATATTAAGAATTTTTCAAATGATCTGAAAAAACCGGTGCTTGCAAATTATAAGATTAAAACTTACATGTTTGTTTTCTGTATGTTTAAATGCAGTTCTCTCCCTTCAACTGACAAATGTTTGTTGTCTATATGTTCAAATGCAGTTCTATCCCCTCAACTGACAATTGCAAGTGCTTACTTTCTTACATTGTCACTTCCACTTTTAACGTTTTGAATTATGTAGTAAAATGAAAAAATAAAATCTAAATATAGAAGAAAACGATCCGATGCCAAAAGAAATAAATTCGTTTTAAAAATCTGGTTCTGTCATTTATTAAAAAAAAAGTTTTAAAACTGTATGTCTAAAAACGTTGACCATTAAAATGTTTTTTAAAAAAATAATAATATAAATTTTTTGCTAAGGTCATTTTAATATGACAAATTACGAGCTGAACTGCGAACTTTTAAGAAAGTTAGCACTCAGAATTCTAATGTCATTCACATATCATATCAAGTAATGGTGTTATGCGGCAGCTCAGTGAGCTAGACGCTTGCTCGCCAACCTGAACGTCCAGGATTGAATCCCGCCAGTGATGCAGGTCGGAGGGGCTGACATGGAAATAGCGCCTAGTCGTTCGGATGGGACAATAAACTATGGTCCCATTGGCTGTGCACGTTAAAGACCCCTCAACAGTTGGAAATCGAAAAAAAGAGCAGGCTAATGCACACTGCATGGCGTTTGCCCGTCCTCAGTTAGCCCATATAAGTGCAGAAAAAATAGGACGTAAACTCCATTCATTTCACTTCATTTCTTTCATATGTATGATATTGCATATGAAAAATATTAATAAATTTTCTTTAACTATTCTACTTCCAATGATGTATAAAAATGTACATACATAAAAACAACAACTTTTTAATCAAATGACTTATCACTGGTTATTCTACTTTTCACTCCCGAATAAAAACAATTTATATGTATGGATTGAAAATGACACTTTTCACCCATAGACGAAACCGGATGCGCACTGCCCAGTATCGTCTCACGATTCTAGTTTTTTTTTTTTTTGGGAAACTTTCTAGAGAAAATCGAAAATGGTGTAGCAAAATTGTATCCACCAAACATTATTAAATGACCTGGTATCAAAAATGAATATCTAAAACTCAGTTTTTACTAAACTGGAAAAGGGCTATTGCATAATATGCAATTATTTTGAACCTAGTCTGTAAGGTTTATTTATGAACTGATTTGGCTGAAATTTTCTCTAATATATTCATTGTAATAAGAAGTATCAAGTGCGATTACAAAAATTTAATTTTTTAAATATTTTTGTAAAAAAAAATTGAAACCAAAATTGTCAAAAAAGCTCAAAATTTCTAACTCAGCCGCTAATTATTCGATGGACCTGAAATTCATAGGACGTATACAGAATGTCCATAGAAATAAAATTAATCAATCAAAATTTTTCTATCACTTCCGGTTTTGACGTGAGAACGTCCTGTTTTTCAAAATCACGCCTAGCAACCCCACTTCCGGTATAAATTTCAGATATTGACAAAAACTATATATATTGTCTGTCAGTCATAATTAGAATGCACTTAGCATAAAAAATCCAAACCGGAAGTGATGCATAAACTGCCGGCACAGACTGACACATTTCAGCAAAAAATTAATAAGTCCTCTATTTGTTATCCGATTTTTATGATTTTGGTGTCTATCAAAACCTTGTAACCTTGTCTACAGTTTGTTGGAACAGAATTTTGAATTTCGAATTTGAAATTTTTTTATGTTCGTTTGAATTTTTTGAAAATTCAGAAGGCCATATTATGTGACCTTGACCTTTGATGACCTTGAAAATTTCAATGAAGGATGTCCTTGACCTAAGCTATCCATAGGTATGCTGATATTAATTGAAAAATATTAACTTCTGGTTTTATGGACATTTAAAAATTGACATTTTTGTCAACTTTGGACATCTATATCACATTCTCTAATCAACGCAGAGAATTAAATTTTCCAATTTTGTAATGCCGATTTGATTATCTTTTAAATGATATATGACAATAACCCATTAAAATATGTTTTCAAAATATTGCGTTTTTTTCTTCTGAGGGTTCTAACTTACAATGCAATTATCTAATAGCAACATGGTGTGTATATTCAGTATGTACAAAATTTTCTCTTTTCAACGATATATGACATGAGTAGTTTAATACAAAATCCATTAAAGTGAAAATAGGCATAGAATACCCCTAATCTGAGAAAAAAATAGAAATAGAGAGGATTAAAATGATTGACAAGGGTTATAGCAGGTTATATAATATAGTAATAAAACTATTGACATGAACTTTTCACATGGAGGTGTGAAGTATTTTAGGTCATAAACAGATTAATCTGATTATGTAATCTTTTAACACTCTAAAAAATAAAAAAAATTTATTCATTTTTTTTGCAAAATTTTCACTTATATTAATTTTACATACAATCATTTAGAGCAGTGAATTTTTGATACATTAACCTGTTCGAATTTTTTCTCTACCATTGAAAGAACTCTTTCTGCAAGATACACACTAATTTTCTTTTTGTCGTCTGCTAAGGTTCTAAAGGTTATAGGTTATATATGACAAATTAGTCAAACCACATAATCTTTTAACTCTAGGGCTGGACTCTAGCAGACAGCAATTTAGCTGTTTACGCGTCTGAGCTAATCCGTTGCAATAAAAAGTAAGTGCTCAAACTGTTTTTTATCGTCTACTAAGATTATTATAGGTCAAAGATAAATTAATCTCATTACACATTGTTTTAACTTTATAAAAATTAACATGTTTTTCGAGTGTTTGCTATATTTGATATAATATCAGATTTTTTCTTATTTTGAGGGTGATTCTTACCCACGGCACTTAATTGACTTACATACATCAATTCTACTGGCTACTGACTGCTCCAATACATTGGAACAAAAGACAGTATTTCAACTCAGCATTAAAGGAAAATATTGACATTTACACAGTTCGAATGTTGGGGAAGGGGCTATATCCCCTATACAAAATGGCCCCTAGTCAAAATGGCCCCTATTTTGGTCAAAAATGGACCGGTCACCATGGCCCCTATTTTGGTCAAAATGGACTCTATTTATTCTTTGATTTCAACCAATTCTTTGGTCAAAATGACCTTTTTGTGACATTATGTTTAAACTATGTAATGTAAATTGAACTATATTTTTATTATAATCATTATTATTTGAATTGATAATTGAAATGTATGCTCTCTTCTTGTGACCTTGACCAGTGCTTTTATAGGAGAGTATCTTATGTAACAACCAAAACCCATTTTGTTTTTGTCGTCTGCTAAGCTTATTATATGTCATAAACAAATTAGTCAGATTACATAATCTGTAGTGCTGGACTATCTAGCAGACAGCAATACATTAAGTAACTGGCAACGCGTCTTCGCTAATTCGTTGCAATAAAAAGTAGGTGTTTAATCTTGCCAGAGTCAATTGGGGCCATATCCAAATTGGCCCCTAGTCAAAATGGCCAGTCACCATGGCCCCTCTTTTGGTCAAAATGGCCTCTAAATTTCCTCTTTTATTTCAACCAATTCAAAAGTCAAAATGGTCCCTGATTTTTTTTTATAAATTGTAGCTTATATTATGATAATCAAAGGAATAATTGGAAGCTATTTTAGCCTAAAAAAGGTCACTAATTTTGACTGGAAATTGTACTCTGTAACAACAAATTTTGAAGACATAAATTGTGTTCCTATTTATATTTTCATCAAAGCAAAGACATTCTAAGACTTACAATATTAATTTGAAGTTCCGGTTCCAGTTCTCAAAAAGATTATACAAAAAAATATATTATGTAGCGCTTGAGGTTTTGTTAATTTTATCATAAATAAAAATATTATTCTGAGACCATTTTGACTTTTTGGAAGGACCATTTTGACCATTTATCAAGGACCATTTTGACCAAACGTGGGGCCGTTTTGGATAGGGGCCCAAATGACTATAACCCGTTTTTATCGTCTGCTAAGCTTATTATAGGTCAAAGATGAATTGCAAACTACGAACAATAGTAATCCTTAAGCGACATTTAGGGGTAGAGATCACATTAAATAACGGAACACAATTTTAACAATAGTTATGGTTTTAAGAGTTATGCGGATAAATCTACAATCAGGCCTTCTCTCGAAAACACTTTACATGGCATCAGATTTGTTCTTACTTAGAGAGGAATTCTTACCCACGGCGCCAAGACAGTGTTTCAACTCAGCGTTGGAGGAAACTATTGATGTTTACACAGTTTGAATTCACCATGGCCCCTATTTTGGTCAAAATGGACTGGTCACCATGGCCCCTATTTTGGTCAAAATGGACTCTGTATTTATTCTTTGATTTCAACCAATTCTTTGGTCAAAATGGTCCCTGATTTTTTTTTATAAATTGTAGCTTATATGATCATAATCAAAGGAATAATTGGAAGCTATTTTAACCCTAAAAAAGGTCACTAATTTTGACTGAAAATTGTACTCTGTAACAACAAATTTTGAAGACATAAATTGTGTTCATATTTATATTTTCATCAAAGCAAAGACATTCTAAGACTTAAAATATTAATTTGAAGTTCCAGTTCCAGTTCTCAAAAAGATTATACAAAAAATACATTATGTATTATGTAATAAAAATATTATTTTGAAACCATTTTGACTTTTTGGAAAGACCATTTTAACCTGTTTTGAGGACCATTTTGACCATTTATCAGGGACCATTTTGACCAAACGAGGGGCCATCAGCGTCTGCGCTAATCCGTTGCAATAAAAGGTAAAGGTTTAATCTTGCCAAAGTCAAAATGGCCATAAAGTTAAATTTGGTCAAAATGGCCAGTAGCCATGGACCCAATATTGGTCAAAATGGCCTCTGAATTTCCTCTTTGATTTCAACCAATTCATTGGTTAAAATAGCCAAAAAAATAAAAGTCCAAGACATTCTAAGACTTACAATATAATTTGAAGTTCCAGTTCTCAAAAAGATTATACAAATAATATATTATGTAGCACTTTATGTTTTGTTAATTTGTAACATCATAAATAAAAATATTATTTTGAGACCATTTTAACTTTTTGGAAGGACCATTTTGACCATTTATCAGGGACCATTTTGGATACCAGACTTTAGGGGTTTGAAGTTCAAAAAGTCTTACAGCTATCAGGCAAAGTATCACGGGCCACGCTCAGTGCTGTTCACAGCTCTAGTATTTTACTCAAATCCGTTCAGTAGTTTCCTATCAGCGTCTAAAAAAACATAACACACTTAAAAACCTTACGTAAGGTTTTTAAAAATTTGAGCATGTTTTGAGCGTTTAAAAATTAACGGCTGGATTTTTTTAGTTAAAACTTTCAGATACATTAAAGGGCACATAGTTACAGATTTTGGTGTAAAGTTTTCACATATTTGAGCAAAAAAATTTTTTGACCTAAAAAAAATTCAGACTGTCCCTTTAAATGAATAGTACCACATGATTTTCACAGGAGAACACTAAGAAGTCGTATCACCGGACGCAGTCCGAGGGCTCAAAGGGTTCGGGGACCCGATCATTTCAATTACATGTACACGACAAACCTGTCCCCGTCCCGCGGATACTCAGTTTTATAATGATTGTTAAATAACATTTTTTATCATTTTGGATTTAATGTACTTCCAGATCTTCACTTCCGTCGTTGGTGGTTCAAAGACTTGAAAAGGACGCTGAAGTGGGATTGTCATTGCAGCTACCATACAGATCGAGAACAACGTCCCCTGATAAACATTCTGTTAAAACTATTTATAAATATAAATACCACTAACATTTAATGAAATGTATTAAAAACTCCAACACTATACAACTATTACTCTCGATTTTTAGACGATCCAATTTTTAAAGAAACCGGCAGAATGATTAATGATATTTTGAAAAAATTAGTAGGAGATGAAATTATTTCTGATAAACAATACGATTACCTTTCGGCTAGTTCTACGGCGCGTCAACGACATATTTATACCCTCCCAAAGATCCATAAAAATCCGGAATCAGAATGGTTTTTACCTAATTCTATACCCAAGGGTCGACCTATTATTTCAGACTGCTCTAGTGAATCTTACCGTGTTTCGGAATACATTGACCATTTTTTAATGCCTTTAGCTTCTCAACATCCGTCATATCTTAAAGACACAACCGATTTTGTTGAAAAAATTAAAAAATTAGAAATTCCAAATAATGCCTTTTTTATATCTATGGACGTCAGTAGTATGTATACAAATATTGACAATGAAGCTGGTCTCAACGCAGTTAAAAAATGTTTTGATAGAATACCTGATCCTAAACGGCCCGATTCCGAAATTCTCCAATTACTAGAAATTTGTTTAAAGCGGAATGATTTTTATTTTAACGGTAAAGTTTACCTACAGACGTCAGGAACGGCAATGGGTAAAAGATTTGCACCCAGTTACGCCAATATATTCATGGCTGAATGGGAACGCGAAATTGACCTGATCTCTCCTTTTAAACCACTTTTCTACGGACGTTTTCTAGACGACATATTTTTAATTTGGCAACATACTATTCAGGAATTTTGGCAATACTTCGAAATTCTAAATAACCATCATTCATCAATCAAATTAACAGCAAATATAAGTGATCAAAGCATGGACTTTCTTGACACAACAGTATTCAAAGGACCGGATTTTAATGATACTAGGAAGGCTGATATTAAAGTTTTTTTCAAACCCACTGATACCCACCAACTTTTATTAAAAAGCTCTTTTCATCCTAAACATACATTTTCAGGCATAATAAAATCGCAAGTTTTACGATTTCGTAGAATTTGCACCAGAACAGAGGACTTTGATGATGCGTGTCAATTAGTATTTAAGAAATTGCGAGAGCGGGGATATTCAAAACGATATCTTCGCAGCATTAAAAGTAAAACTCTTTCAGAAATTGAGAATCGGAACACAATCCTCGTTCCGATTAACTCTAATCAATCTTTCGGATCAAGACCGTGCAGATCTACAAGATGTAGAACCTGCGAGCATATTTTAACAACCAATTCCTTCTCTAATAAACATAACGGTAAACAATTCCCTATCAACGGTGAGCTTTCTTGTACCAGTACCAACATTATTTACCTAATTTCATGCGATAAGTGTCATTTACAATACGTAGGCGAAACTAAAAACTCTCTGAGAGAAAGAATTAATGGCCATCGTTTCGACATCTCCCACCATCTAGATAAACCTATTGGGAACCATTTTAACTCAACCAATCATTCCCTCGCAGATATGAAGGTGACACCCATTGAGAAGGTCATCTCTGAAGAAGACATCAATCCGAAGACTTCAAGACTGTACAGGGAGAGCTTTTGGATGAATCAACTTAAAACCATTTCACCCTCTGGATTAAACATACAGTTTGACTCCCAAATAATACCATTTGTTGCTCCATTTAATACTGTTTCTTGCCAAGCATCCAAAATTATCAAAAGATACCACTTACAGTTGCAAAATAGTTTTCCTACCATCTTCTACAAAAAATTAGTTATAGCCTATTCAAAAAATAAAAACCTTCAAGATATACTCATCCGTGGTCGACTTGACCCCACTGCCACTGATGATTTTACAGATTAATTGAGTGTTTTCATTTCATTTTTTGATATAGGACTATGAAGCAAGTTATATTCTATACAAATAGCCATTAATTACTTTTCCTTTTTATTCCAGAAAATTTTAAGCACAACCCAGCAATATTTTTTTATTTTATGCATTTGTATCTCACGAATTGTTTCAATATCTTTTTGTTATTTTCATAGATTGAAATTATTACGGTTATAAATTTCTGGATTAGGTCCAAGAAGAATTATGTGATGTTTCTTTTTCTTTGATTTTCATTGCATATTTATAGCATCACATTTATTTTAAACACAACTTTAACCCTGTGCCAGTGCCTTATATTGAATAGTAACTTGTTGCTGTTCAATCACCCTAATCTCGATTTTGTCAGGTTTTTTAATGCGATATTGACTAACGGAATTGTTTTGCTTGTACGAATTTTTATCCCTTTTATACATTCCTACGAAAGGAAACTCAGCGAAGCCACGATCGCATTGCAGCCTGCTTTGCCTCTGCTATGATAATCTGTATACGAAAACCATGTGCTGTATGTTATTATGAAGCAATAAGTTGTATACGTGTATTTTGTAATGTGTATTGTGATGCATTGTTTGTCTTGTGTTTTTAATGAAATCTGACATACTGGTGTCAAATTTATATTTGATATTTTTTTTTAAAATAAATTTAAAACGATGTGAATTTTTTTGTGGCAACCTTTTATCTACATCAATAGTTTTAGAGATTCGATCAAGAACTATTTTCAAGGTGACACGACAAAGTATTCTGGTATGATATTCTGTAAGCGAAAATAATGTCCGGGGGTATTTATGTCCGGGTTGGACATAATACGCTAGATAGAACTGTCCTTTATTTAGTTATGGACATTAATCACTAGTTAAAAATGTCCATTGGACATGTTTCACTAGTGCAAAATGTCCCCCGGACATTTCCCACTGGCGGAAATTGTACACTTTTACAATTCCTGGGTTTTATTGTACATAACGTTTTCACAATTTTCATAGGCCAAGGGGCCAACAGGAACACATCAACTGAATAACTTTGTTTCAGTCTTCAACTAATCTGTTGGTAGACATTGGTAATACAAGACAATGTATAAGACTATAATTTCGGATTATCTTGCTCTATGAATAACCAAAATTTGTCTGACAGAACGAGACTATCAGGTGGCCTAATTCCTGCTCATGCGCAGTTGAAACAAATATGGCGGCGAAGAGAAATTGAAGTCAATGTAAACAATGAGATAAATCAGTAAATGACAGCGTGATTTTGATCCAAGATTCAAACGATTAAGCTTCCCATATTGGTAAGAATAGAATGTCTAAGCCAAGTAGTAAAATCAGGTCTTAAGATATTTGCATTCTTAGGTTTCCCATCTCCAGGACCACCCAAGAAACCCAAGAACTAAAAAAAGTGATTTATGAACTCAAAACTGTCCCTTAACTTCACTGGCTTCAGTCACTCAGTTTACTCATTCGCATCTCATACGCTCAGTTTTGAAAACAGTATCCTTCTTCATGTGATAAATACTGCAAACTTTCACATCTTATGCCCAACCCCTTACACTTACTATAGCAACAAAGAGACAGACAGGTGTCTGTCTGCAGTAGGCCTATGACTCCTTATCTTAATAAGACCTGTGTAAATTCACAAGTTATTGTGAACAAGCTAAATTTGATAGCCCCAGTACTGCATACAGAAATATGCACACCTAAGCTTATACTGGTTGCCAGTTACCTACAGTACACAAAGTTCAGAGAGCAACACTACAGCAGTTCTATGCACTTGTTGTCATGTTGTCACTCCTAGTCCCAATCCAGTGCCCAATCAACCTACATGCATTCATTCCTTTGCTAATGCAAATTTCTAAATCTTTACAAATGAATTTGAATTCTCTAGGGTAGTCTACCTGGATAACAATCACCATGGATAACTATCATGTATTAGAGATTATTGGTGAAGGGTCATTTGGTAAAGTTTATAGTGGAAGAAAGAAATTTACATCACAGGTAGGTAAAGTTCCGGTAAAGGTCAATAAATTAAAGAAATTGTCTCAAAAACCATGCAGTGCTCAGTGATGGAAAATTTACAGGACAGAAAAGAAAATATATTTCTTGATTGTTTTGTTTTTTTCATGTGCTTTAAGATTTACATAAATTGGTTGTTTTAGTACTTTATATATTTACCAACTTTTCATATACCAAAGACTGTGATTGTATAAAAGACTAATTTGCGAGAAATTATGTAATGATTTTTGAATGGTGCATCTTTATTTTCAGATTGTGGCATTAAAATTCATACCTAAAGTTGGTAAATCTGAGAAAGAATTGAGAAGTTTAAGAAGAGAAATTGAGATTATGAGAGGTTTACATCATGAAAATATCATAGAAATGTTGGATAGTTTTGAAACAACTAAAGAAGTAAGTCGTTTTATTTGTCTTATGTCAATTTCCAAATGTCAAATGTCAAATTTGAGATTTTTTGGATTAGTTTGTTCCAGTCCATTCAGATTTCCGTGGATGTTTGTAAGAGTTGCATCTTCAGAGCAGAGAGTAAGAGGTCTCACTGATCATTATGGTATTGCTAAATCTGTGACTTTTTTCCCAAAGCTTTCTATTTCAAACTTATTCAGTAGACATTTTGAACAGAATAATTACACTCATTGGTAATGGAGTAAATAAAGAGTTACCAAGAGCTCTGTAAAAGGTATTTATTTTCTCAGAAGTTATATTTTTTAAAATCTTAACAGGTGGTAGTTGTAACAGATTATGCTGAAGGTGAATTATTTCAAATTTTAGAAGATGATGGAAATCTTCCTGAAGAGCAGGTAAAAATTATGACAACCTTCATTAAAACACAAGGTTTTTAATACTTTTGATTAATCCATGCCCTAAGGCAGGGTCTTGACGAAAGGTACATCAGTAGTTTTCAGATGAAAAATTAATTAGAACTTTATCACAGAGAGATCACAGAGAACTTCAATCTGTAAAAGGTAAACTAAGATGAAACACATAGTAAAAAATCAGTAGCAGTTTGACCAAAGAACATTGTTTTTTTTCCAGGTTCAGACAATAGCTTGTCAACTGGTATCAGCTCTATTCTACCTCCATTCACATCGTATCTTACATAGAGATATGAAACCACAGAATATTTTACTAGGAAAAGGAGGTGTTGTTAAATTATGTGATTTTGGTTTTGCTAGAGCTATGAGTTTTAATACATTGGTTCTTACTTCTATTAAGGTGAGGTTAGGTGACATAGTCATCCATTAAATTGCATACTTTCTAATAGAGCTATGCTTAAATACATCTAACTCTATTGAAAATGATCCATTATCGGAGTTGTCAAAAAATGGGATGGAGAAGCCAACAATTAATATTGGTGCTCATCAGCTTTGAGGCACAAAATAATCTTGACTGGAATTTGAACAATAACACAATTACTAGAATACAATTACTCTATGTATGTTTCGACTAGAATTTCTATGATTTCACAAGAACCTAGTCAGAAATTCCCTATAAATAAATATAATTGTTTATATATCTATATATTTAGAAATGTCTTTGTTTTTCAGGGAACCCCATTGTACATGTCACCAGAACTAGTGGAAGAGAAACCTTATGATCATACAGCTGATTTATGGTAAGATTTTACACAGGATACTACTGTAACTTAAAAACTCTTAGATCTTGATACCCAATTTCCCTTAATAATGACTGTTGATAATTTTAGAATTATGCAAAACAATTATTTAAAGTTTCTCTTTTTATCCCGTAAGATTTTGTCAATTTTCAATAGTCAAATTAGGTACAAAATAGAATTTGCGTAGGCTTACTGTGAACACTAATAGCATTGATTTCCACCATTCCAATTTTCTATCAGATGTTTTTAGTTCTTTCTTTACCACCTCAGCAATAGTGATGTCATGCAGACCTCAGAGTGCAAATTGATGATATCAGTATCACCACTACACATACAAAGTTTAGAAATACTCTTTACAATCCCTTTAACAATGCCTCTAATTTAATCCTTGTAATCCTTGTAATCCTTGTAAGATGATGAATTTTAACTCAATGCCTCTAATTGTATATTTCAGGGCTCTAGGTTGTATAATGTATGAATTATTTACTGGAACACCACCATTTTATACCAACAGTATATTTCAACTTGTTAATATGATTATTAAAGATCCTGTCAAATGGCCCAAAAATATGAGTCCAGTATTTAAAGACTTTCTCCAAGGATTGTTAAATAAAAACCCTAAACTAAGATTGTCATGGCCCCAACTACTTCACCATCCTTTTGTTACTAATGGTATCAAAGGTAAATTTTTATTCATTATTGCTTTAGTTGATGAAAATTGAAGAATGATTTTGATTGGCTAAACTATAATTTTTTCAAAATGGTGATCACTGCCGCTATCCAGCCGCTAGTCTAGTGCCAAAGTTAATACAAGTGCGGTTTGCCCTCAATGACATTTTAACCAATTTTTACAGTCTCTCACCATTCCTCAAGGGAGACAACTCTTAATACATACATGATATAATCAGACCACAATATGACACACTAGACTTTCTACTTTCAGTTTGTCAAGAAGATATATCATTATCCAGTCCCTTCACTCAACCACTCACAGCTTCTATGGTGTTAAAGAAAGAACAACAAACTAAAGAAAAGACCCATGCTCCTGGTGCATCTAAAATATTGGCTAAAGCCAGGAAAAAAGCTGCTGAAGATGAGAAAAAGGTATTTTCCTTTACAATTACAACTTAGCATAGACAGATAATAGCTTACATCAGGATGGCTTTTGGAAGCACATTTTTTTCTCATTTTGTAGAGAATTTGAATTCGAGGCATCATCTAACAGGTGGCATTCTAAATACCTACCACTGTGCTCAATTGTTCACTAACCTGTTTTATCTGATATGATATTTCAGAAGAAAGAGATCAGTGCCAGACCTGAAGCTTGGGGTAATGAAACTAAAACTCATCCTCCCGAACCAATGCCAATCCATCCTGATAGACCACATTCAGAACAATGGGAAGATGATACTAAGGTCAGTCAGTATTCTTAATTTGAAGAGAGTTCAATGACTGTTCAATCATTATTTTGTCACTTCATTTGCTACTTGATATAAGGAGATCAAGTCATGATTTTGATCAGTGGCTCTACTACCATGAGGCACTTTTTGAATCAAGTCCATGAGCCACTGATGTACATTTGGAGTCTTTGTCAATAATCCAAGATATGAAGACAATTATTTCCACAGAGGTTGTAGTATATGAACAATTAAAATAGAATATTCAATTATAATATAGATGATATCGTTTCAAATATACAGGATGATGGATTTTTCCCGATTTTAATGGGAAAAGGAAAGGGTGCGCATTATACATGGGTGCGCATTATATTCGTTAATATACAGTAACTAAACATGCTTCTGATCTATTTTGAATAAGTTGAATAAATGATTTGTCTCTCTATATCTGGTGTATCATTCATATCATATGCTTAAATTTAAATCTTAATATTTGATAGAAAGTGGAGCCAACACCCAGACCAGATAGAATTAGTAAAGATTATCATCAGGAATATCCTAGTATAGAAATAGAGGGTAGGAGAACTATTAAAAAAACACCAGCCCCTGGTACTGATACGGCCAGCCAGAATAATATAGATCAGGTTAAACTAGACGGTGAACATGTAGAAGGAGAGGTAATTTATTTATAACTTTTCTCTATTTATAGTCATTTAGGCTTAGTGAGTTTGATATTTGCTTGCTAACCCGAAGGTACCAAAATCGATCATGGCAAGATAATATTAGGTAATCCCTAGGTTTATTAGATACAGCCCTAGGTTTATTAGATACAGCCTCAGGTTTATTAGATACATTTCTAGGTTTGTTAGATACAGCTCTAGGTTTATTAGATAGTCCTAGGTTTATTAGATAATCCTAGGTTTATTAGATATAGCTTTAGGTTAATTAGATACAGCTCTAGGTTTATTAGATACAGTCCTAGGTTTATAAGATACACCTCTAGGATTATTACATACAGTCCTAGGTTTATAAGATACAGCTCTAGGTTTATTAGATACAGCTCTAGGTTTATTAGATACAATCCTAGGTTTATTAGATACAGCTCTAGGTTTATTAGATACAGCTCTAGGTTTATTAGATACAGCTCGAGGTTTATTACATACAGCCCTAGGTTTATTATATACAGCTCTAGGTTTATTAGATACAGCTTTAAGTTTATTAGATACACCCTTAGGTTTATTAGATACAGCTCTAGGTTTATGAGATACATTCCTTTGTTTATTAGATACAGCCTTAGATTTATTAAATACAGCTCTAGGTTTATTAAATACAGCTCTAGGTTTGTTAGATACAGCTCTAGGTTTGTTAGATACAGCTGTAGGTTTATTAGATACAGCTCTAGGTTTATTAGATAATCCTAGGTTTATTAGATACAGCTCTAGGTTTATTATATACAGCTCTAGATTTATTAGATACAGCTTTAGGTTTATAAGATACAGCTCTAGGTTTATTAGATACAGCTCTAGGTTTATTAGATACAGCTCTAGGTTTATTAGATACAGCTCAAGGTTTATTAGATACAGATATAGGTTCATTAGATACTTCTCTAGGTTTATAAAATACAGCTCTAGGTTTATTAGATACACCCTTAGGTTTATTAGATACATCTCTAGGTTTATGAGATATAGTCCTTTGTTTATTAGATACAGCCTTAGATTTATTAAATACAGCTCTAGGTTCATAAGATACAGCTCTAGGTTTATTAAATACAGCTGTAGGTGTTGATATATTTGTATCTGTTATAGGAAGTAGATAGTGATGATGAATGGCAAGGTTTGATAGATACGACCGACCAAGATGGTGATCCTGATACAGCCCTAGGTTTATTAGATGATAAACAGTTTATCAACAAGTTATTAACGCGATATAAGACTAGTCAGATACAAGTATTAGATGGTATGCTAGAGGGAGCAGCTAGACTTCGATCATTGTTACGTATTATTACAAACTTAGTTACTATTAAATGGTAAGTGAAGATATCTTTAGATTGATATGAAGAAATTGAAATAATGAAAAATGTTACCAATGATATCTATATGCAGAATGTGACAGCAGTAATTAATAACTAGTAAGGAAAAGATAACTGTATTGTAGAATAATTGAAATAGAAGTTTGTTTTTTAAACGCCCACATCTCTCTATGTAGAGGTATATTGTCGGCAACCCTGTCAGTGGCTGTGATCCACTATCTTTGGTTGTAATGTTGTACAATCTTAAACATCTGTATTATCTTAGCCTGTGTCTCAAGGAGTGATAATAGTTTCCAACTATTAAAATTTATATCATGAAATATAACTGTGTTATTTCAGTGAAGTTAGTAAGATAGTAAATTTTACTAAATGTATGACTATACCAAGTCAAGTTATTAAAACATTGGTAGATATATTAGATAGACCTAAAGTTAAACAGGTTGGTATTAATTACTGTTATAATATATTTATATACATTCTGATATAAGATTTGAACGACTTATAGAAGCGAGGAGCACATATAACAAAACACAATACAATATTATGGAATATAGCACACTTCTTTAATAAAGTAAGGCACATAAAGTTTATTCACAACACACACATAACATATGAAAGTTCATAAATGAAAAGTGAAAAATTCACATGCAATAGACTCAACACTTTCAGCAAAGAAATACTCAAATTTAGAGCTTGGTTTCTTGGAAAAAGAGTTTTATTTTTTTATATTAAACATGAAAAAGTGTTCATTTTTTTTTACTGAAGCCACTTCTTATTCTGCAAACCGTTCCCTTAAATATTCAGATGTTTATTTGTTTTTATTTCCAGCAACCGTGGTGTCAACAGATTATGATAGATATAGTGATAGCTATTAATGCTTATTTTGCTGGTGAGATCGGGTGGAGTGATCAGTTAGATAAACCAGTGTAAGTACAGGGCTTTACATGATAAACATTGTGCCCAATCTAGTAGCCCTTAAATTATCTGTGCCCAAATTCACAAAATCAAGATATCCCTCCAAGTTATTGTAGAGCCAGAGATGCCAACAACTTTGATCATGACCTAAATACTTCCATAAATGAAATCATATAACCTCCAGAGAGTTCTAAATTGGTAAAAAGCTGCTGTCGCCTTCTCAGGAGCCCTGTCCTATATTTTTGGCTCTCCGCTCAATCAATAAATGATTTGCCAAATTAAGATAATTGAAAGCTCATAAGTAGAGTAGCAATAACATCATCCTAAAAAAAATATCAGCAGTCACTAATTGATCACTTCTAACAGGTAATTAAGGGATTATCAGATAATTAGATTGGTATTTATGTCCTTCTATTACCCTACACTGATTGATGGCATGGTATCTTATCAGTGAGTTGTCATCAAATCTGGCATTTTGACCAGCATGGAAAAACACGTAGTGGGTAGCCTATACTTGATGTCCGATTGACCCTTGACCCAGGCGGGCATTTGAATGGGTTAGACGGACATGTCCGGAATATAGAGCCAAATCAACAGCCCTGCAGCAGTGTACAATACGGAAACACCAATACATCTTATCTTATAATTTAATTATCATCAGTAATGCAGCTCAATTCGACAAAGCCTAAAGACACTTGTGCTACAAGCATTGAATGTTAATGATCCCTCATCAAATTGAAAGTAAGGAGGAGTAAGTGGCTAATGCCGCTGTTGCCAATCCTCATTTACCAAAAAAAGGAGCAAAAAAAAATTCTAATTCTCGAAATGTGGCAAATGCCTTGAAGAGATATATAAGCTTTGAAGTTAAACTCTGTTTATTATTAAGATTATTCTGTATTACAGTATAGATGAATATGTAGACTCTATGAAACAGTTTATGAGTCTGGTACCTAAATTAATGTTTCAACCAGTAGATGAAGATCTTAGATTGAGAGAACAGACTTATCTGGTAAGTTAGAGTTATTATATGATAACATTTTTATAATAAAAATACAAAATGTAACTTATATCAGACTGTGGATTCTCCAAGGTAGTACTTGCTTACTGGTTTGTTACGAATATTAAGAATATGAAAATGAAATGAGCCACTGATTCTGTATTAAAATATTTTACTACTATCATTATAAGTTAAAATTTAAGCCCATTTAAACCATCAAAAATTCTCTCAGACATTATTCTCTAAAAAACTTAACATAGATAAAATCAGAATTTTAAGAAATACAGAAATTTGATCAGATAATAAAGCTATATTTAAAATTGAGTTTAGTGATTGACCAATCAGATGGCTTGATCAAAAAAAGTTAAGTTAAGTTTTTGAGAATAAAGCCCCAGGGGTGAGATCTGAAAAATGGAGCTAAAGGTGATTTTCTTCAGGGACTGTGAAGTATATTTTGTGTATTTTCAGTGTATTATGTATATCAGTGAAGTAATGGAGAGAGATAAATTAGATATAGCCAATAGTTACTATACCAGTCTAGCTAGTAGAAATACTATAGCTATAGAAACATTATTACAGTGTACACAATCAGATCAACTCATGGTCAAAAGACTTTCAGGTACCGTATATTTCCAAATATAATGCTCACCCATGTATAATGTGCACCCTTTCCTTACACCATCAACATCTGTTGGCATAACACAGACACCCAAATAGTGAGTGATGAAAAATAAAATTTCACTCATTTACCTTACATGGAATTTTTTAAGAAATATTTCTTCAATACAGGCTTCATTTGTACCCTTTGTAATTTTCAATAATATTTAAAATTGTTGTACACAAAGCTTAAATGTTCTGTATAATGAGTAATTTTGAGATGTATATTATTAGACGCATCTGTTAGCTTATATTGTGCAGAGTATAAAGTAACTGATTTTGTGTACATACATTAGTAGTATTAGACCTTATAGATTGGATGCACGCTACACACATTTACTATATACAGACAACCCCCTAGACATACCAATAAACCTAGTGCAAATTAGCCTTGCCAAATTTCCCGTATTCATGTAATTGCCAAAAATATAATGCACACTTTTGACAATCAAGTAAATCAATCAAATTGCTTTTACCATTTAAAATGCACACCTTGCTCAGACAAAAAAATCTAATAATTGGTGTAACACATTATAACACAATATTGAGTTGTAAATGTAATATAACATTCCATAACTCTTTATTATAGAACTGGTTGAGGGTGATATCAATAAAGCTAATGATAGGTTTAATCATATGATAGAAATGGCTATAGGATGTTTAACTGCGATGGTAGCTTTACCATTAAATGGAGATCATGGACTAGAGGGCAAGAGAAAGGTATGTTAAAAAAATCTGTTCATTCTGATAGTTTGTCTGAAAGCAGAATAATGTAATAGATGATGTTTATCACTCTTTTCTTCAGAGAAATTACTTTTTTAAAGGGATTGTAAAGTGACTTTAAACTATGTATGTGTATCAGAGAAACTGATAGCATCAATTTGCACCATTCCAATTTCCTGTGGTTCTTGCAATTCCATTAAAACTAATGCGTTTTATGACGTCACTGACAGTGATCTACCAGAAGCTACTATTGATATCTATGCAGATCACTGTCAATGATGTCATTACATACATGTGTAATCTCCCGATAATGTCGGGTTTCTACCGCTTTTGCATGCCATCTCCCGATCTACCGGCGGGATGTCAAAATCTACCGCTTTTTCATTAGTTTTAGTGGAATTACAAGAACCACAGACATTGGAATGAAAATTGGAATTGATGCTATCAGTGTCCCTGATACACATACAAAGTTTAGAAATACGCTTTATAATTCCTTTAATGGTAGATAAACTAAACATCATCCTCTTGTTCTGAAAAGAGCTTGGGATAGTAATATACAGTTAAGTATATCTAAATAATCACGATAACTGTTTCAAAAGGCACAATGTATTGCTTGTCCTCAAAAGGTAAAAGGTAAATTTCATACTGTTATTTTGTTTCTATTTTGTAGGTAGCATTATTCCTTGGAGATAAACTAGCTACAGAAGAAATAGCAGACACAGCTAATAATTTTATAATATTATTACGACATCCACCAAATTGTAATAACGTGTTAAAGGTAGTGGCAAAATGTTTTCGATCTTCCTTTCGCTTTTTATTAAAACTGTAAAAATAGCCAAAAAACTTAAACAAAGATTTAAAGATATTTTTGGTTCAAAACACCTAGAGTACTCTTAACTTATTTCATACTAAATTTCAAATTTGCCATCTCAGTGAAAGTTTGAAATTGTCAGATCTACTTACTATTTTTTAGTCTTTGATCTCTTGTATGTATGAATATGTCTGTACTGTGTATTTCAGATTATTTATGCTTGTTGTCAAGTATCTAAGAATCTATGTCTGTTTATATCAAATACACCTCAACATATGGAATCATTACTTGGAATATTAATGGGTCAGGTACGTTATTTCTGGACATTTTCTTTCTTTCAGTTTATAACATCATTAAACAATAACAGCTTATTCAAAAGCAATATAGAAAATTAGTACATAAACTATATTTATTTCATTTTAATAAAAAAACTGCTATACACTGTCATCTGCCTTCAGAAAATTCTATATACTCCAATATAAAGAATTGGATTGGATAGATTGGAATCATTGGCGCTTATCGTCCGTTGTCACCCAACGTTGGCCTTATAGATAGCTGACTTTTCGTATTTTCATGCTGAGATATAAATGTTACCTGGGTCCGGCTCCTAGCATTTAACTAAGTCGAAGTCAGATATTCGACTTGAGATTTTCCTACTAATTCGTGCATAGGCTCAAGTCAACTTACAGTATTAAGCACAAGGCTAGGAACTGGGCCTTAGTTTATGTCTCGGTTCTTTTTTTTTCAATGGCAAAATCAAAAGTCAGGAGATCAGTATCCATGTCAGACATCAAGTATATGTTACCTATTTATATATTTATATATATTAGGTAGAGGTAGCTGATATGGAGGTGAATACAGTTATAGAAACAGTATTACATATATTAAGTTCTATTATAATACAGATACAGTCTCTTCCACCTATGTAAGTTCCACATTTCTCCACTCTGATCTTTCTGAAAAATACTCTTTGTTTTTGTGAAAATAAAAAAATAATACATTTATATTGGCACTTTAATCAGATTATGATTTGCTAAAAATTTAATAGTAACAGTCTTAACTAGGTCCTTCAAACAGAATGTTGAACTCAGAAGGATAATTAAGATGGAACTCTTTAAGTGTATATTTCATCATTATTTGATCTGATCATTGTTTATATCAATTTTAGTATATCAGAAGCTGCTGGAATGATGGTGACTTTTTTCTTGGATTCCACCATAGCTAGTCACACAGTAAGTACTGAAAGATTTTACATTTTTATGTTGAAGTTCCCTCAATATGTCTCTTGAGATCTTCTGGTCGATTTGCCTAGTGGATTAAGAAATGTCTTAATATAAAAAGAATTTTGAGCTCTTCTATTTTGGTACTATAATCAGCTCTTAACTGCATAAAGTTGTCCATGTGATATATACTGATATAAATATCAAATAGGCTCACCTATAATGGGAGGTAACTCTTCTTATGTTAATTTCAGACTACATTGGTAGTAATATATTTCAGGCTGCTGGAGCATTGTTGTTTAGTCAGATGGTATATTGTGGTGTATCTGTAGAAGTTCAACCAGAAGATATGTTACAAGCTTGTTTATCAGTCTTTACAGATATAGCTGAGGTAAATAGTTATGTTATTAGGGGATATGTTGTCTGACATAACCTTGATGAAGATTTTTCTAAATTTAAAATGTGGTTAAGTAAAATGGTACCTGTTTCTCCCAAACAAGCATTTTTGATGGGCCAGTACAACTTTCTAAAAATGATTAGTTTGAATATTGTTCACATTTATATCAAATTTCATCGAATTATTTATATGCTTCCACTTTATGAAACTGTTTTCTCAAATTTAAGTGTAAGTTTTTGGTCTCTAAGTCATATTCAGCTAGATTAATTGAAAGTTTGTTGATATTCACTTGTACCAACACTTGTGTATTATTGTTATTATAGATCTGTGTAAGATGTCCGTTTGATTATGGTGTATTAGATGGTTTATTATTATTATTGTGTGAACTGTTATCTCAGGTAGGTGTTTCTAAAAAAAAGTTTAGAAATTTCATTTCATATCAAAATTTATTGAGAATCTGATAACCAATAAAATGCTTACCTGGATGTTTCGTTTTATATTTGTTCTATAATTGACTACACTTGTCATTCATAATCTTAAGACATTGCTATGCCTCTCCACTTCTGATATTCAACAATGATTTTCCGCAAGCTTGATTTAGAATAATTGTGTTTCCACAAATAATTGTTTAAGATAACCATTCTTTTACTAGTTTATGTGCTAAATTTTTTGGAAAATGAAAAAAAAGTAGTGTTAATTGTTTATATTATTTAGGCTGATGTACCAGTAGCTCAGCTATATATAGAAAGTGGTATATGGGGGACACTGTGGCATCGTGTAGCTCAGGCTATCAAAGTTAGCAATCCTGACACCAATCTACCTATACATGATATAGAGGGCGATGGAAAGATAACTATAGATGGTTTTACTCCCCCTGATTGGAATCTAGTTTCACCACAAGGTGTCATGGCAGTATTACAAATGGCCGTCACTGTGTTTACTAAAGAAACGTATCAATGTATACCTAATCTAGCTGCTGCTGACAGTGTTGTTATGTTAACATTAGTTCATCTTGTTCATGGAGAATTCTTACAAGTTATGTCCAAATGGTAAGTAGAAATTGTGGAAATCTTTTTTTTACATTTTGCTAGAAGTTTTTGATGCTTATGATGTCCAATCTTCCATACAGAGATTTAGTGTTAAGTACTCTAAAAAAAATAGAACAAATTTCACCACCGCTCTTAGACATGACATAACATTTTGACCATTCTAAATACCGACTTTACTATGCTTATACTCATATTATTATTATTTTAATCATAATCGTCCTTACTTTTTAGGAAATCTGTTTAAGAGGATGAACTGTAGGCCTATCACTTTGAAATGCTTTACATTAATATAAATTGTCTTCATTTTAAATAGGAACTGTAAGAAGACAGTTTTGTGTATATCGGTTTTATATTCCTTCCAGATAATTGTGACCAGTCGGTACCACCAGCTTTTTATGCAACTTTTTACTTATTTATTTATCATAATATACTAATAAATTAACTGCACTTTAAAATATATAGTTCTAGATTCATGACCTAGGCCAGTGCTTTTTTATGGGAATTTTATTCTCATATCACCTTAACACCACCCATATATGTTTGTCTTCCCTATCGTTGATCTTGTGGAGAATGTCGAATCATCTGTCCCTAGGAATCTGTCTGATTTTAAGGAATTTGTCCAATCCCTTGAAGTCAGTCCAATCCCATACTTAGTTTTGCTTTGAGGTTAAAGGAAATTGAAGAGTTGAAAGAATTTTGAGAAAACTTTAGGCAGTTTGTCTTGATTTCTAAGATCTTTCATCGAGTTACTGTCTACTTGCTGAGTTGATGCCTGTGGATTCTCCTACAAGTTTGTACATGGTGATGGTCTTTCCCAGAATACCACACCATTCAAAACATCACAACAAGGTTGAATAGAATGATAATGTAAAAGAAAACTGATGCCTTGATAATAAAGTCTATGTGTCTTGTATTTCCAGTCTAAATGAAGATGGTAGAGAAGTTATAGTTGAAATGATTCTGGAAGTTACTCAGTTATGTTGTTTTCCATTTGCTGTTGATACAAATGAAGAACTATTAGCTGAGATACAACAGTAAGTTACCTTTTCTTTTACACAATTTGTTGTAGCAAGTCCACTTGACCATAAAACCCAAGGATTACAGAATACAAAACTCAAAATCCTTGTAATGCAATACATTGGTAGCAGCTAACATACCTTTTTTTGCATATGAATAATAAGTATAACAATAAATGGATAAAAGAATCATTGAAGCATTAAAAAGTAATATCAGGTTCTAGAAGAGTAAGCATATCCTGGCCGTCATCAAACCTGTCATTGCTGCTTAATGGTACAAAAGCACCATATTTGCAACCATACCGTATTCATCAAATGTATCAAATGTAATTTGTAGTAGATGTCAAGTTTTCACAACATTACTTATATGAATATTTTTTATTTCAGTTGTTTATATACATGTAATATCTTACCACGATTACTGTTCGCTAGTTGTGAATATTTAAAGAAAGAACTACTAGAGACACCTATAGGTTTAATAGCTAGATTAGTGCTAGGCAATGTGATATTTGTAGAACAGTTTGCTCAAGCTGTACATGATTACAATGTAAGTATACCGTTTCCTATTATTATGAACATCTTAATGGTCAAACAAAGACACTGTACAATGAGAGACAATTTTTAAGAGTGTAAAACTGAATTTACTACCCCTTTATTGTTTTTTTTCGCTTTTGAATTGATTATTGAATGTGCCATTGCATACTTATGAGTGGAATTATTAGTGTAAAAGGCTGTCAAAAATGTTCTGACTAATATCTTCTTCTGCCAAATTACAATGAGTTTGTTTCTTCCATTTCATGGTTTTGATGGTTTTGACTTTTGATTTGGGCATTCAATTTTATAAATTTCCCCTCACTTTTTCAATAAGGTTGTCTGTTGTATTTCAGTGTGTACCATTCCTATGTCGTTGTATACAACCGACCAACTCTCTATCAGTTATATGTGATACTATATCAATATGTAGTCATTTAGTACGTACTTCACCAGCACATCTACCATTAGTTATGGCTGTATTCCAGGGCAACAAGGGTAAGATGCAATTCGTATTATTCGTAAGATTAGATTTATTCTGAATAATCCACACAATCATTTGATTCAGATATTTAGAAACTTTTATTGCCATTTTTCTTCAACTGAAGTGAAAGTTTTGTTGGCTTATAAATTCCAAAAAGACTTGTTTTAAAAAAGCTGATATAGCTTTCAGTCTTTATTTACTAAATTGTTTTATTGAATTAACATCTCAAAGTAGATAGATGAGGCTAATGTTTTTTGGTTGGAAGCCGTCATTAATGTCAGTGCCTTATCTACCACCAACCAAGCATCATATTCAATATTTTTCTATTTTTAGGGGATTATGAGCCATTAGTTACTCTTCTTACCCACAATTCATCAGCAGTAAAATCACGAACCTGTAGTTTATTAGGAAACGTAATGAAACATGATTCCAAGATGTATGCTGTCTTGAAACAACGGTAAAAAACCATTTCTTAGATTGTTATTATTTTTCAGTGCAAAATATCTTACTGTTCCATTCAAGTAGCAGTCATAGAATTTCTACTTTTCATTTTTTGAGTAATCAACAAAATCTACTATTACAAAAATTCCAAGGTAATTGTATATGATTGGGCTGTTTTAAGTGATGATCAAAGATTTTTGACAATTAGAACTTGAACTATCTATATTTATTGTAGAGAAAAAGTGTTTTCCAGTTTAATAAAATGTCTACAAGACGAAGATTCAAATGTTAGAAAAGTGAGTTGACCAATGAGAACAATCGGATTGGGAATTCAATTGAGATTTAGGATTTAGATTTATGTAGGAAATGATTCCTCAAATGTCTGTTTTAAAAATGTTTCTTTGAATGATTTAAAAAAAACAAAAAACTTCACTGAAAGAGAACACCCTAATACATAACAGCACATCACTAAGTTCATTTATTCTTCTAAATATTTTGTTCAAGCTTGCTACCCATATAAAGACAACCAGAAAATACAGACAAATCAACAGCCCACCATTACAATAGTCAATAGAAGAGATGAATTATTATCAAACTTATTAATGAGTTACATGTGTACTTTTTCAGGGTGCTAGTTATGCTGTGGGTAATGCCAGTTATCATAATGGTGAATTATATACTAGATTAAAACCAGCTATACCATTATTAGTTTCATTATTACAAGATCCAGTTACTAAAACTAAAACTAATGCTGCAAGTAGGTACCTTTTTAGCCATATTACTTTTTACACCTTTAAATTTAGTCAAATGTTATTATGTAGGTAGAAATAACAATTCAAAGATTTTGATGTATTTTTTGGTAAAGGAATGACCAGGAAAACTTATTATTATGAATTTATTTTTACAAAAGAGATATAAGCTTTGATTTTTATTTGCAGGTGCATGTGGTAATTTAGGAATGCATTCCCCAGCATTATGTAGTGATATTAAACAACTCAAAATGATTCAACAGTAAGTTCGACAATATTTAAATATAACCGCCAGAAACCGTTGTTTAGATCCAGGGTTATAACGTCGTATAATATGGCCAATAAAGGTTACATTGCAATAGATATTGTGTGTTTAAAGTCAGTGGTCGAAGATTAGATCCATTTTGTCACACAAATCCGGACAAAAGCTTCCTTTTTTATCAAGTTTACTTACCAACTTCATTGGTCTATATTATGTTGAAATAGAAAATTTGAGATGATTAATCCAATTCAATTTATTTTTTAGTTTGTTACATGTAGCTGTAAATGATGTCAGTCCTCATGTACAGATATCATCTTTACTGGCTTTGAGAAGTCTCTGTCAACAAGCAGAACTCAAAAAGGTAAACCATTGTCATAGTCACAAGAATTGAAACCAGAAATATTAAGCCAAATATCAGATTTTAGGAAAGAATGACAAAATATTTCAATCATCTTTACAATATCAAGTTTGTACAAACTCTATATACATGACATCACAGACGTTTATAGATGAAGCAATTTGATTGAATTAAACTCCAATGAAAACAACTAATAATATCCCTTGATTACACGATAGTCTACATTGTTTGCAGCCTTTCTTTCTTTTTTATCAAGAACTGTATTTTGCTGCATTTATAAACCCTCTGTGATACCAAAAAATGGCTAATGGTGTCATAAGATAAAGTTCATAAAAGCTTGTTATATGGAGTTGACTCGTCTCTAAAATTTTCTTTCCATTGCAGGAGATGATAGATTTAAATGCTATAAATAAGCTCGGAAATATAAACAATGGAAGTGTTTCTCGCCCTGGTACAGCTAGTTCTTCCCGTCCAGTATCAGCTTTGTCTAGACCCGGTACAGCTAATTCTATGTCTAGTAATAGTAATCATGCTAATGACAATGTGTCCAGTCATTGTAACAAACTCGTCAAATTTCTCCAATCATGATGGGAGAGATATAACCAGTGCTTTATCACTGTTTAAAATAATAGTTTGAACACATTCCATAAGGCTTGAAAACAACCAGCTGTGGTATAGAAAAAATTTTGTTCCTCACGTTTAAAAAAATGGATGATGCTGCTGTTATGACAAAATTCCAATTGCACACTGAATTGTGTTAACAAGCGCAGAAAAGTAGGACTTAAAAATACCATTTTTTTTTTCATTTTTTATACGCCCACACGATAGTATGGGCGTATATTGCGGTTACCCCTGTCGGTCCGTCCGTCGGTCCGTCCGTCGGTCCGTCCGTCGGTCCGTCCGTTCACATTTACCTCGTGCTCACTCTACAGACTACAATTCTTCATGGATCCTTTTGATATTTTGTATGTGTGTCAATATCATTATGAAGATGCACACTATTGAATTTGGTGATGATTTGATGATTTTCTTCCGAGATATCGCGTAAAACTCTGATATCGCGTTGGTTTTTTTGCTTGTGCTCACTCTACAGGCAACAATTCTTCATGGATCCTTTTGATATTTTGTATGTGTGTCAATATTATTATGAAGATGTGCACTATTGAATTTGGTGATGATTCGATGATTTTCTTAGGAGATATAGCGTTTGTTTTTTTTGCTCGTTCTCACTCTACAGGCTACAATTCTCCATGGATCCTTTAGATATTTTGTATGTGTTTCAATATCATTATGAATATGTGCACTATTGAATTTAATGACGATGCGATAATTTTTATCGCATAAAACTCTGATATCGCGTTTGATTTGGTGTTCACATTTACCTCTCTATCAAGCTGCTGGTGGGCGTATACGCTTGCGAGACTTGTTTTAATCTTTTTTCAATATCAAATGTGCTTGTGAGGATGTGAAACTCCACATTTCATTACTGTATCATCTTCCATTTTTTGCTTCATCACCCTTTAATTTATTATTCATGTGACATCTCATACCTATTGTCTATTTAATTCACGACATCTTTAATCTGTTTCTATGCATCGCCAGTCATTATCACCACATGTCAATATGTTATGTTAGTATTGTTAGTGTCATTCCGTCCTTTGTTAATGAATTGTTAATATTATTTATTTATATTTTATACACTAAAATGGAATTGTATATTGTTTTTTTTTATGAATTAAACACGATTAAAGATTTGATGTCTTCATGCTTTCTTGAGTGAGATCAGCTCAGGGTTTGATCAGGAGTTTACAATATGATTCCTGGAAGAGATCAGGTTAAGGTTTGATCAGGAGTTTTATGGACAATTAAAATTGAAGAGGATAGACATAATTTAATTTCTTGTAAATTAAAGAAGGTTGGAGTTGTTGGAACTGCTTTGTTGGATTAGTTTCCCTTTCATTGTGTTTAATCTTGTATTAGCTTGAACTATTTGTATGACCGACCATGTCGCTTTTATTGCTAAGAGGTCCAAAATAGCTAAGTGCGTTTAACTCTTGCTCGCTAGCTTGCTAGGCCGGGGTTCTATTCCGACATTTTCAGCCTGTTACCGATTGGATATGGTAATACCCCAAGATATCCAAAAAATCAATTCTACAAACTGCCATGAAGCCCGGGTATGGTGTTCAGTGTTTAATGATATTTGTAGCATAAATATCGTGTCTGTACCTGTACTCTTCCTATTTTCCACTGTAGGCCTATCGATAATTACAGACTGAACATTGGACCGGAAAGGGTTTCTAGTCTAATCGTGCCTCAGTGGCGTAGCTAGAGGGAGGGGCGTGCCCACCTCCCCATTATTGATATCCGTCGGTAAAGTTAAGCCGACCGGCCGCAGGCATAATCATAAAAAAATCCAAAAAGATAGCTTCAAATAGCCCTTCTGCTGTATCAAATATCTATTTGCCCCCTGGACCCCCACAAAGCTCAGGCGGGCCTCTGGACCCCACCCGTTATTCGCTCTGTTCGCAATGTCAATATATTCTTTCAGTTCATCTTTACCATTGCACTCCCAGTTTCGAAAACCTGGCTGTCGTGCCTTGAGGGGCCGCTAGTTCAAGAGATAAACCAGAATGTTAAATATAGATTAATTTTAATACTTGAATCTCCTGAATATATTTTTAACAATACGATAACATAATAATGATATATATAAAATATACAGATAGTTATACACAATCAACGGTTAGTTGTCTAAAACATCTTTCTGCACTATAGTCCTATGTAAAACATGATGTTAAAGTTGATGTGATCTAATGAAATTTTCTTCGATTAATGTGATTACTGTGCAAATTTTTGACAAACATCTTTCAAGAGTACTATTTCAATATTTAGGTTAAAATTTACTTTGGTAATTTATTGAAAGTAACTGTATGTTATTTTGATGGTTTTAATGTTATTTACAGTTTTTCTTGCCCTCAGTTATATGGAAATCGTTGCCAATAGAATCATCTGCAGGTCTTTCCTCATCTTTTTTCTCAGTTCAGGACGACATTTGACTCCCAGTCCTACTCTTATTGGTTCAACTACCAACGAAACTTGGTATCGGGACTGTCGTTGGACAGGCTAATTGCAACATTTTGCGTAGTGAATTTAAGCACACATTGGATTATCCAGTCCAGATTTAGCACTTTGGATGACGATACAATGGACATTCTGACATAAAAAGTGCTGTGACAAATATCAATATCACCTATTTCAGAAAGGTCTTAGTTAAGATAAAAATAGATATCGTGTGTTTAAGTTCGAAGTTAAATGGGACCAATAGAAATTCGTACAAGCAAAACAATTCGGTTAATCTAATTCGCATCCAAAATCATGACAAAATCGAGAGCAATAGTTATATAGTAGTGGACTACTCCAAAGAGAAGTACTACCATGTGTTTCGAAAAGAGTAAGTATGGTCTGCTTCGCAGATGACATACTATATAGGTCAACATCATGGGATACAATCAGATCAATATATGCCTGACTAAACAAATCAGTCAAGATGCAAGAAACAGATTTGTTATATAAGTTCGCTATAACGATAACTACTCTGGAGAGTATTTTATGTCACTCTGCGGCTTTAGGTTCGTCAACTCAACCTCATAGCCGAATGATCAATCACATCATCACTGAACACTACGTGGTAGATCTCTTGTTGGAGAGCACTCGATGTGGTGGAACACGATGGTTTAAGACGATGATAATACATGTGTATGAAAAATGGCACTTTTGTCTCTAAACATAGTTTGTTCACAATTTATATAACGTATTGGACACTTTTCCCATTTTGATATCAGTCCCATTAGAAACAGCAGTGGACTCTATTGGCACGATGCTTTTTAATAATTTCTGAAAAAGACAGAAAGAAGATTTTCAGAGTCGTTCCCGTGTGGTTCAACATGTTAGAAAGTGGGCTTTTCCCTTGAACAAAGCTTGGACATGTCAACTTGGGTCTACTTTGTTAGTTGATTGGTCGGTGAATGACGACGTTATTGATGATGGTAGCTGAGAATTCATCTTCCTTCCACCCATTATATAGTCGCGATCAGCAGACCATATCTCTAACAATCTTATCCTGCCTAATCCCTCGGCTTGGAATCTGTGGAGTACACTTACGACAATATTGAGGACAATGAATTCATGCTTACCGTTTTGATGGAACCGGGAGTAATACAGACTCTGTACACCATATAAATAGGTACACAGATAATAGAGGCAAAGGTTATACCCCAGCCAACATACTGACACCATACAGGGAAAATATAGTCATCTAAAATTATACCACCATACCCTACTATCGACAGGATAAATAATAACTGAAAATAGAAAAATATGGAGTTTTACGTCCCGCTGTCTGTACGCAATTTGGTCAAAAGAAGCATTTTTACTAAGAAATCCAATATCTTTATCTAACGGTCGAGATGGTGAATCTTTAAAGCATGACATGGTTTTACTTCCTGTTCAGCAATCTAGATTGTGTAGTAAAGCAGGTAGTCAGATAAAAACCTGCCGTTGAGTGGGTAGTAAAGCAGGGTGAAGGAATGGTTAAGAGATTGTACTTATTTTTTTTATGTGCATACACCGATAGCATCAATTTGCACCATTCAAATTTTCCATCAAACCTCTGTGGTTCCAGCTATAGATATTTGATGACTTTAAAAGTCGCAAAATATTCTTGTATCACAAAAAAACAACTTTGAAATTTGGAATAGTACAACATTGTTCCCGATACACATAACGAATAAGACAACCTCTTTACAATCTACAAAGACTACCCAGAGTAAATCAAGATGATACTAACCAGTAAACTAATAGGACTGATAAAAGACCAAGAGATCTTCCAGAATATACCAGGTCTATGTCCTAACATGGCCTGAACGTCGTCAGAAAATCTGTTTACACCTGAAATAGATCAGATGAAAAGGTTATTAACCAATGAAATATGTTCTGTGAGCTTCCACGATCATCAAAAGCAGTCCCAGGACTCTAAGGAATCGGGACTTTATTCAGTCTCAGCTTGGAGAAAAAAACAAATTAAGTTTGTTCCAAGAACAAACTAAGAGAGCTGCCCAAGACGTTCCCATGTGAGTTTAAATATGAACTTAGTACTGCAGTAATTCCAGCTTTAAATACAAAAGTTTACAAGAAACGATCGGTCCTTAACCAAGGCTCTTCATACAATGTAATATACTTACCATAAAACCAATTGAGAGCGACGATTTCACAGAAACAAATAAAGAGTAGTGAGATAGCAGCACCATGTGTATCCATAATCTGCATGTAATATTGACCTCCCTGAAATGGAATAACACAGCATTTAAAGGGGCTCGTTCACCATCTGTTCGACCAATTGTATCTAAAACGCTTTAGTTTTAGTGGAATTGCAGAAACAACAGACGTCCGAATGGAAATTGGGATGGCGCAAATTGATGCTTTCAGTGTCCCCGATACACATACAAAGTTCAGAAAACCTCTTTACAATCCCTTTAAATGGGCACGTTCACCAGTCGTACGAAAAGTCGTACCTTAGTCTCAGAAACTAGGATTCCCTAGCTAAGCTACTCAATAAAAGATTCACAGTCAAAGTCTGAGTCTTTACATCCACGCAATCACCAATATTATCCACGATTAAGGCTAAAATGACGACTTGCCACCTGGACTTAGTAAAATTGAAGCTTATTGTAGATTCCTATTCCAACAAAGGGTGTAAATATACATACGTATGTTGTACTTGGTAGTCCGAGAACGAAGCAATAAATGATAACGGCAAGTACCAACAGCTCACGTCGTTTATTAAGCTGTGGGTAAGCATCAGATAGAGCTGTTATAATAGATTCCAAACCACCAAACTGCAACAGAGAACAAGACAAACATCATTATACAGTGGAAACTGTATTAGGAGAATAATCCAGATGGTATCTTAATTAAGGTGGTATCTTAGGAGAGTATTGGATCAGAATAATGACCAAAACTATACACGTATTTTGTATACTTAAGTTGTCGTTTCAATGTCAAGAACTCATAAAGTAAATACAAAGGTCTCGAAAAAAAATTAGCTTGGAGCGTATAAACGAGAATGGACTGAAATGGACATGTGAAGTTGATGCACTAAAGTACACAAGAGCTCTTTCAGAAATTAGTTGCAGTCACAGCCTTTTCTTAGCTATGCATATACAAGATTGTCGGCATCGAGGGGAGTACCTAATGATTATATTATGATACAACAGAAACAACAACATACTTACCGAACTGTCCAATCCCAATGTTAGCAACATCAAGAAGAACAGTACAGACCAGAATGAAGACCAGGGTATCGTAGCTAAAGCTTCTGGATATACAATAAACACTAAACCTGGACCTGGAACAGATAAGGTAAAACTTATAAGTAAACAGATTATAGAGATGTTTTCTAAGGGAAACTGGTAGCATCGATCTTCTGTCAGACGTCTTTGTTCCAATAATTCCACTAGAACTTAACGTTTTAATCGGCAAGACCACCGGCCTTTGCCATAAGGATGCCATGAACAAAACGGATAAGCCATGCCAGATCACACCAGAATTTAAAACTTTTGTATTATAAGCTATAAAAATGTACCTTTAACAGCGACGTCTGCTATTTCTTTGCCTTGTTTTAAAGCCATATAACCAATAACAGAGAAAACAGCTACCCCAGCTAACAGACTGGTACAACAGTTGATAATAGATGTTATTATAGCGTCACTGAAAGAAAGATGATCCATTAAAAATAGTATCATCTACAGTGTAAATTTCCAAGACGTACATGCAAGCTTCTCCGGGACATATCTGTACAAATCTGTACAAGCAAAATAATTCCGTTAATCTAAATCACATCAAAAACATGGCAAAATCGAGAGTAATATATATATGTGGACTACCCCAAAGAGAAGTACCGTCAGGTGTTTCGAAAAGAGTAAGCATTGGGTTTTTCCCCACAACGTTAAGAGGTTCAATGCTGAGCTAAGATGTTGTTCCCAAGAAATTGTGGTACAGCGTTAAGGTAATTAATTTGTTGCACTTAAACTGGTTCCATGATTCTCGTCGGGAGATAGTTGTTTCATTTGATTCATTCATATCTCAATTGCTATCTCGATTCCGTTTACAAAGTATTTTGTAAGGTCAATTAATTATCTGGCTGTTATTTTTTGACAACTGAATCATACTTGCAAATAGCCCAGCAGTATCTACGAATCAGACGTGATCTATGAATCCTGCATTCGTTTATATATAGCGTTTGGGGACTGGATAGGGCCAGATTTGTCCAGCAAAATTGCGAAAGGCAGTATCGGAATAACTGTCTTAACCAAAACTTCCGATGGAATACTTACAAGTAACAATTATTATCAAATTTATTATAACTAGATAATGCTATTAAAGTACCAAAGCCTGGACCCAACGAGAAGAAAACTTGTGCTGCAGCATCCAACCAAACCTAAAGACAGAATATAATAAATTATTGCATACATGTATTTTTTTTCTGAAGTCTGGACGCTTGAACTTGCAAAGCAGAGGCCGCGGAGCTGGGAGAAATGGTGCCATGGTACCCCTACTTTTTGACACTTAAAACACTTTTTTTTTTATCGAAGTGGCCGAAATCGGAGGAGTTTTTGTGGTGGGGGTGAAGGTGAGAGGTGGATTTTGAACATTTTCAAGGGCCCCTGCAAAGCGTTTCTACACTTTTCTGTTTGCATGTGACAATGAGATGGTTATATATATAGCCTTATCAGATTTGATCATAGATGGAAGGTTTTGGAAACCTGGAAACCTTGAAATCTAATTCATTATCATTCTAACTGGCTACAGCCTATATTTCGAACCACAAAAAGATAATTTTTCTATACCATTCTATTTGTATAACTTTTTTCTTGTTTTTTACAAGTTAATTTTTCAGTAATAAAATTGCTTTATAATACTAGATAATAGTAGTCGTAAAGTCGCTTAAAAAAAGTAATTGTATATTACATGTAATTACAAATTACAAACTTATCATTCTAAACTAGGTTTACCATACATGTACCTCTATTAAGCAACACCCCTTAGTAAGCAGTCACTTTTAAGCATTCCCTTGACTGGCTGCTTAATACAAGTTATACTGTATACTTCATAAGAATTATGCTTTCTATAACCAATCTGTACTAAACGCCATTCAGGTTATACAAGAAGATCTGTCTTAGAACCTCTCATATTTAGATTAGGTTATTAAGGCATAAATACATCAAAGTAGGCTAAATAGGAAATTTGATAGGACAAAGTAAATTGATTCAAAGACAGGGTACCATAAAGACGTCTCGCGTCTCGCCCTCGTATTTCATCATCTCTGTTAGTTTTACTACCTTATCAATCGCTTCACTGATCACACTCATGAAGTGTTCTGAGGAAATTCTAATCGTGGTAGATTCTGCTCAATTACTAATGATTATGACCAGAATTTCACAATATTTAGTGGATGTTTTGAAATAATGTTGATAGTCAACGCCCTAGGAGAAAGTAGAACGTAAGGCTAACGTTTTGACCTATTGTTATAGGTTAACGCGTGAGACGTTGAGTTGATTGTAAGGTAAATTTGCCACAGGATGTTTTAATAATTATCATTTGATTATCATATAAAATACTATACAATCAATTAGTTGATTTTAGGTCAATGAATTTCATCCATCAGAAGTTATAGCCGTTTTACATGTGCATATACATGACTGCATATAAAAATAGGTCAACAGCAATAATGCACGTACAGAGAGGTAACAAAACACAAATATTCATCTCTTATAATAAAAAGTTCGGCCAAGAACATGATATCGGACAGACTGGATAGGGTCATTTTGAGCCTAAATCCCATCTACACAATGTCAAGGTCAATTTTATTAACCCTCAGTTTTATTGTACACAACGTTTCAACAATTTACATTGACATCATATACCAATTACATGTATAATAAAATTGTGATATCTTATGATGTCTCTACCCTTGAATGTCATATTAGATGATTGCGGGTGAAAATTGACACGGACCAACTCTCGAAAACACTGGTCGTGCCGAAGCAGGGTAAAAATTCAATGCCTACCTGAACAGTGAGAATTCTTTGAAAATCTGGTCTGATATAATACAACAGACCAATCTCAGCACCCGGTAACGTTACACCACGTACTAATAAGGCAATTAATATCACAAATGGTGCTACAGCTGTTACGTATACAGCCTGAAAATTAACAAGAAAAAGGCTTGAAAACTTAAAGTTCCAGGAGTTAATAAAATCATGTAGGGGTCGGGTCGTGGTCAAGACTGAAGGATTCGTCAAGAAGAATTAAGGATTTCAGGATAAGTGCAATACGAAATCAAAAATCAAACAACCAATGTAAAGGACATATATGTTGATTAAAGCGATACCACCTCTTAGAATGACCAAAAAAAATTAAGTTCTCAAACTTGGTCAATTATAAGAGTATATATTCATCAACGGTGTCCAAAGTATACAAACAGAATCAAATAAACCCTTAAAACGCCTAAAATTTGAGTAAGCGTTTTTCAATTATTGTATGTTTTCTGGATCAGATTATTTAGGCAATCTGTTGTATAGTTAGGCCACCAGGTAAGTCCCCTGATGAATATAAACTCCTATTGACCAAGTTTGAACAGTGGCGGATCCAGGGGGGGGCGTAGAGGGCGTACGCCCCCCCTTTACTTTGTCTTTTTTTTTTTTTTTTTCTTAAATTAGACTGTACAATGAATACGCCTATAGATTTCGTTAACATGGTCCACGTCAGAAACCGTTAAATTAGTACAATTTATACTTATTCTATGTTTTTAAGCCAAAATATAGGTCAAAAATATTTTCGCCTCGCTTCGCTCGGCTCAATTCTACATCTACGCCCCCCCTTTCCAAAATCCTGGATCCGCCCCTGTTGAACATTAAGATTTTTTGTTCATTCTAAGAGGTTGTATTCCTGTAAGATTAATCGTGTTTTTACTTGTAACCTTTTGACCCGAATTTTGGGTTCTTGTTCTCATTTTATTAAACCCAATCCGACAACAATGCTAGCGCAATTGATGGTGATTTCAGAAACTACCAATCGCCCACTCGTCGATTGCCAACAGTCTACAGATCTTTTTATAAACGTATTATCAACACACATATTACAGTCACAAATGGTGTCTTAGAGTTCTTTTTAATTAGCACTCGTTTTCTCATTTGAGCAGTAAATGATAACAATTGTCGCTAACCTTGTCCTATTTTCCCCCACCTGCTCTCTCTGCCCTATATTCTACCACGATTAATCATCGTTTGAAGACAAGCCGTGGGTATCAATGGACATCTATCAAGCCAAAGTCATCATTATACTGTCGTCTATCGCCTACGACTCTGTTATACACGCGTAATCCGGAAGACATTATCCAATCTTTTTTGTCCAATGTTCAAAAAAAGGAATGAGGCATCACGTTTGCATTTTGATTAATCCAGAACGTGCGTGTCGTCAAAATCATGACAAAATTATCATCTGACAGAAATTGTATCTGAATGACTCTTCCATCGACTGAGAAAGATGTGACTTCCAGTATTGACAATGGTGACTCCTGAATAACTCCTAATAACGACTTTTGTCCCTTGACAAAGATGACTCCTGTTCCTTTGACAAAGATGACATCTAAATGACTCCTGCTCCCAAAACAAAGATGACATCTAAATGACTCCTGCTCCCAAAACAAAGATGACATCTAAATAATTCCAGCTCCCAAAACAAAGATGACATCTAAATGACTCCTGCTCCCAAAACAAAGATGACATCTAAATAATTCCAGCTCCCAAAACAAAGATGACATCTAAATGACTCCTACTCTCGTGACAAAGATGACATCTAAATGACTCCTACTCTCTTGACGAAGATGACATCCAAATGACTTCTTCTCCCTTAACAGAGATGACATCTAAAATAAATCTTGATATCTTGACAAAGATGACATCCAAAATAAATCCTACTCTCTTGACAAAGATGACATCTAAATCACTCCCGCTCTCTTGACAAAGATGACATCTACATGACTCCTACTCTCTTGACAAAGATGACATCTAAATGACTCGTACTCTCTTGACAAAGATGACATCTAAACGCCTACTCTCGTGACAAAGATGACATCTAAATGACTCCCGCTCTCTTGACAAAGATGACATCTAAATGACTCGTACTCTCTTGACAAAGATGACAGCTAAATGACTCCTACTCTCCTGACAAAGATGACATCTAAATGACTCCTACTCTCTTGACAAAGATGACATCTAAATGACTCTTGCTCTCTTGACAAAGATGACATCTAAATGACTCCTGCTCTCTCGACAAAGATTACATCCATATGACTCCTGCTCTCTTGACAAAGATGACATCTAAATGACTCCTACTCTCTTGACAAAGATGTCATCTAAAAGACTCCTACTCTCTTGACAAAGATGACATCTAAATGACTCCTGCTCTCTTGACAAAGATAACATCAAAATGACTTCTGCTCTCTTGACAAAGATCACATCAAAATGACTCCTTCTCTCTTGACGAAGATGACATCCAAATGACTCCTGCTCTCTGGACAAAGATCACATCAAAATGACTCCCGCTCGTTTGACAAAGATGACTTCTAAATGACTCCTACTCCCTTGACAAAGATGACATCTAAATGACTCCTACTCCCTTAATAAAGATGATATCTAAATGACTCCTGCTCCCTTGACAACGTTGTCATCTAAATGACACTTGCTCTCTTGACAAAGATGACATCTAAATGACTCCTGCTCCCTTGACAAAGATGTCATCTTAATGACTCCTGCTCTCTTGACAAAGATGACATCTTAATGACCCTTGCTCTCTTGACAAAGATGTCATCTAAATGACTCCTGCTCCCTTGACAAAGATGTCATCTTAATGACCCTTGCTCTCTTGACAAAGATGACATCTAAATGACTCTTGCTCTTTTAACAAAGATGACATCTAAATGACTCCTACTCTTTTAACAAAGTTGACATCTAAATGACTCCTACTCTCTTGACAAAGATGACATCTAAATGACTCTGGCTCTCTTGACAAAGATGACATCTAAATGACTCCTACTTTCTTGACAAAGATGACATCTAACTGACTCCTACTCTCTTGACAAAGATGACATCTAAAAGACTCCTACTCCCTTGACAAAGATGTCATCTAACTGACTCCTGCTCTCTTGACAAAGATGTCATCTAACTGACCCTTGCTCTCTTGACAAAGATGGCATCTAAAAGACTCCTACTCCCTTGACAAAGATGACATCTAAAAGACTCCTACTCCCTTGACAAAGATGACATCTAAATGACTCCTACTTTCTTGACAAAGATGACATCTAAATGACTCCTACTTTCTTGACAAAGATGACATCTAAATGACTCTTGCTCTCTTGACAAAGATGACATCTGAATGACGCGCTTGACAAAAATCACGTCTAAATGACTCTTACTCTCTTTGACAAAGATGTCATCTAAATGACTCTTACTCTCTTGACAAAGATGATATCTAAATGACCCTTGCTCTCTTTGACAAAGATGTCATCTACTCTCTTGACAAAGATGACAGCTAAATGACTCCTACTTCCCTAATAAAGATGACATTTAAATGACTCCTACTCTCTTGACAAAGATGTCATCCAAATGACTCCTACTCTCTTGACAAAGATGACAGCTAAATGACTCCTACTCTCTTGACAAAGATGTCATCTAAATGACTCCTACTCCCTTGACAAAGATGACATCTAAATGACTTCTGCCCTCTTGACAAAGATGGCATCTAAATGACTCCTGCTTCATTGACAAAGATGACATCTAAATGACCCCCGCTCTCTTGACAAATATGACAGCTAAATGACTCCTATTCCCTTGACAAAGATGGCATCTAAATGACTCCCACTCTTTTGACAAAGATGACAGCTAAATGACTCCTATTCCCTTGACAAAGATGGCATCTAAATGACTCCCACTCTTTTGACAAAGATGACATCAAAAATGACTCCTGCTCTCTTGACAAAGATGTCATCCAAATGACTCCTACTCTTTTAACAAAGATGTCATCTAAATGACTCCTGCTCTCTTGACAAAGGTGACATCTAAATGACTCTTACTCTCTTGACAAAGATGTCATCTTATAAATGACCCTTACTCCCTTGCCAAAGATGACATCCAAATGACTCCCACACCATTGACAAAGACCTAAATGACTCTCACCTCTTTTACAAAATAGCATCTATATCCTCTAAACCATTGACAAAGATGACATTAAAATGATTCCTTCCCTCTTTATCTATATACTAGTATCATTCCCACGTAAAACTTTTACATGATTTTTTAATTCTAAACATCAACAGGATAAACGAAAAGAAACAATTTTACAAAAATAAAAGTCGAGGGACTCACCTTACCCGAACTTTTAACACCTTTCCATAAACAAAAATAAATAATAATAAAAACAGCTAATAAACATAAACACAAATCCCATTTTATGTTCCCCAAGTCGTTGATGCCAGTTGATCTTTGCATTGACAAAACTTCCCGCCTGCAATAATGAGAAGAATGCGTTAACAACAATAATCATTACCAAAATAGTACATAAGGGTCGGCACAGGAAATTTGAATGCACTAGCTTATGAACGGAATACTCAAACCTGACACATATTGCCAGTGGCGTAGCGCTTTTTAAGAAAAAAAACCAGAAAAATGTTTGGCTTGAGGGCTACTGCATATTGCATATTGATCATATTTTGCAAGGAGTATTGACCCTTTCAAAGGTCTGATGTCGGTATCGCATAAGCTTTCTGGCCCATCGAGAGACAGTTTGATAGAATGTCATACGTTTGGGCTTGTATCGGATTTTTATATTGCACATTTTGACGTAACAGAATAACCAGACCCTGATTGATTGCTTCTAAAAGAATTGGGAATTGGCGAATAACGAATATCAAGCAGCTCAGATATTAATATTACACTTACAAGAAATATTCTTCTGCGGGCGATGAGGAGGTATTGGTGATGTTTTCAGCAGTTTGTAAAGAGACACAGTTTGGTGTGTTCCAGGAATTATTACAAGACTTCCAGGGAACCTCGGCAGTAAACGATGCTACAAGATAATACACGGCCCAAGCTATAACTGTGTTATAATATGAACCCATAAATGTGGCTATAAAACAAATACCGTATCCAATTCCTGTAAAATACACATATAAAATAGCTAAAGAGAGTTTCATATAATCTATAACAGAGAACAACAAATCACTATACATGTACGAGGGGATTAACAAACCAAAGGGATAGCCTGTAAAGGGAATCGGTTGGAATTCCACAGTTTGTAGAATCATAGACCGACAAGTTGACTCTAAATAATACTGCGTATTTTAGAGACAGACGACCAAGCATATAAATATCATGAAATGTTGTGTTACTTGATTTAGACATTTGAAAATAGTAAATTTTGTAAAGTATTAGATAAGTATGAATTAAGATGTACCGTACAACAACTTGACATCATGTATTTGTGTACAAATTAGATGAAATGTCGATCAGGCGGGTATTTTAACACAAACTACGTCGCCATTTTTCTAATATATGTGTTTATCCAATGAAATTCATGGTTACAATCTGAGAGATTTGGTTAATTTTGAGAGAAGTCTTTTGATTGGATGTAATTTCAATGACGATAAGTCTAATTTAAAAATGACGGCCATGTTCAAAATACCTCCAGCTTGAAAATTTCAACTAGGATTACAGACAACAAGGATTAGTTTATTCTGTCGAAAAAGGGATTGAATGTTGAGATGGCATCATAACATACAAGAAAATGGTCAGTTTTTTTAATAATGACATCAAGGAAGAACAATAATTCAACGCAACCAAATTGGTTGCGGAATATCAAGTTATTGAATAAGATGTAATCCTGACTCTCTGCCAGCGGCATTGAGAGAGACAGGTATTCCGGTCTAGTAGAATCATAGCAGTGAATTCGTATATTTCCCGAAGTACCAAAGGTTACGAAAAAGGGCAGTTGGCCTAATGTTTGCTGCTGATGGTGCTTTAAAAGAAACACTCTATGACAAACCCTCTTTGTATCATAAACAAATAATTGCAACGATTTCAACACATACAAGAATATTAACAAAATATGTAACTAATGTTATACTTAATATAGAATATTGAACAGATATGTAACCAGACGTATATACTTACCACAGAATATTGGACAGATATGTAACCAATGTATACTTACCACAGAATACTGGACAGATATGTAACCAGACGTATATACTTACCACAGAATATTGGACAGATATGTAACCAATGTATACTTAATATAGAATATTGAACAGATATGTAACCAGACGTATATACTTACCACAGAATATTGGACAGATATGTAACCAATGTATACTTACCACAGAATACTGGACAGATATGTAACCAGACGTATATACTTACCACAGAATATTGGACAGATATGTAACCAATGTATACTTACCACAGAATATTGGACAGATATGTAACCAATGTATACTTACCACAGAATATTGGACAGATATGTAACCAATGTATACTTAATATAGAATATTGAACAGATATGTAACCAATTTATACTTACCACAGAATATTGGACAGATATGTAACCAATTTATACTTACCACAGAATATTGGACAGATATGTAACCAATGTATACTTAATATAGAATATTGAACAGATATGTAACCAGACGTATATACTTACCACAGAATATTGGACAGATATGTAACCAATGTATACTTACCACAGAATACTGGACAGATATGTAACCAGACGTATATACTTACCACAGAATATTGGACAGATATGTAACCAATGTATACTTACCACAGAATATTGGACAGATATGTAACCAATGTATACTTACCACAGAATATTGTACAGATATGTAACCAATGTATACTTACCACAGAATATTGGACAGATATGTAACCAATGTATACTTACCACAGAATATTGTACAGATATGTAACCAATGTATACTTACCACAGAATATTGGACAGATATGTAACCAATGTATACTTACCACAGAATATTGGATAGATATGTAACCAGACGTATATACTTACCACAGAATACTGTACAGATATGTAACCAATTTATACTTACCACAGAATATTGTACAGATATGTAACCAATTTATACTTACCACAGAATACTGAACAGATATGTAGCCAATTTATACTTACCACAGAATATTGTACAGATATGTAACCAATGTATACTTACCACAGAATACTGGACAGATATGTAACCAATGTATACTTACCACAGAATATTGGACAGATGTGTAACCAATTTATACTTACCACAGAATATTGTACAGATATGTAACCAATGTATACTTACCACAGAATACTGGACAGATATGTAACCAATGTATACTTACCACAGAATATTGTACAGATATGTAACCAATGTATACTTACCACAGAATATTGTACAGATATGTAACCAATTTATACTTACCACAGAATATTGTACAGATATGTAACCAATTTATACTTACCACAGAATATTGTACAGATATGTAACCAATTTATACTTACCATAGAATATTGTACAGATATGTAAACAGACGTATATACTTACCACAGAATACTGTACAGATACGTAACCAATTTATACTTACCATAGAATATTGTACAGATATGTAACCAATTTATACTTACCACAGAATATTGTACAGATATGTAACCAATTTATACTTACCACAGAATACTGAACAGATATGTAGCCAATTTATACTTACCACAGAATATTGTACAGATATGTAACCAATGTATACTTACCACAGAATACTGGACAGATATGTAACCAATGTATACTTACCACAGAATATTGTACAGATATGTAGCCAATTTATACTTACCACAGAATACTGAACAGATATGTAGCCAATTTATACTTACCACAGAATATTGTACAGATATGTAACCAATGTATACTTACCACAGAATACTGGACAGATATGTAACCAATGTATACTTACCACAGAATATTGGACAGATATGTAACCAATTTATACTTACCACAGAATATTGTACAGATATGTAACCAATTTATACTTACCATAGAATATTGTACAGATATGTAAACAGACGTATATACTTACCACAGAATACTGTACAGATACGTAACCAATTTATACTTACCATAGAATATTGTACAGATATGTAACCAATTTATACTTACCACAGAATATTGTACAGATATGTAACCAATTTATACTTACCACAGAATACTGAACAGATATGTAGCCAATTTATACTTACCACAGAATATTGTACAGATATGTAACCAATGTATACTTACCACAGAATACTGGACAGATATGTAACCAATGTATACTTACCACAGAATATTGTACAGATATGTAGCCAATTTATACTTACCACAGAATACTGAACAGATATGTAGCCAATTTATACTTACCACAGAATATTGTACAGATATGTAACCAATGTATACTTACCACAGAATACTGGACAGATATGTAACCAATGTATACTTACCACAGAATATTGGACAGATATGTAACCAATTTATACTTACCACAGAATATTGTACAGATATGTAACCAATTTATACTTACCACAGAATACTGAACAGATATGTAACCAATTTATACTTACCACAGAATATTGTACAGATATATAACCAATTTATACTTACCATAGAATATTGTACAGATATGTAAACAGACGTATATACTTACCACAGAATACTGTACAGATACGTAACCAATTTATACTTACCATAGAATATTGTACAGATATGTAAACAGACGTATATACTTACCACAGAATACTGTACAGATATGTAACCAATTTATACTTACCACAGAATATTGGACAGATGTGTAACCAATTTATACTTACCACAGAATATTGTACAGATATGTAACCAATTTATACTTACCACAGAATATTGGACAGATATGTAACCATATTGATATTGGACCACTTCTATGATATTGCCCTAAAGCCAGTTCCATATAAAATAAGGGTATACCAATAAATATTAACATGATGAAATAAGGTATCAAGAAGGCTCCTGAAAAATAAAAAGACATGAACAATATATATTGTCTTAAAAGACAGCATGGGCATTGAATGAAAAAAATCGGAGCTGAGCTGGTGTGGAAAAAATTTTGACAGGTAATAATTTGAGCCATGTGGCTAACTTTTTGTTTCTGTTTGCAGAACCCGTTTTAACAGTTGGAATTCAGTTGAGACCGAGGGCGTGGAGTAGAGGGGGAATCTCTTGTTGGGCTAGCGTCTGTGAGGTAGTTGGACTCTCCAACCTTCCTTGTTCGTCCCCCTTCCCAATATTTTAGACAATATCTTGTAAACAACTACCCCTGAATTACCCCCAGAGTAACGTAATATTATTACAGGGAATCCCTCCTTTAAACTACTGTCTGAAGAAAATAAATCATCACAACTTATAAAATCAGGTTATCTTATTTTCTTTATGTACTTTTTATAAAAAAAAACTTTTTTCATTAGTTTTTGTTTCAACTTTATAGTTTTTACGCTTACACTATCGTTGTTTTATCTCCTCTATTGTAACAACTTACTGATAACATTTTAACACAAAACGAAGAAAAATATCAAAATACCGGATTGAACTAGGCCTACTTGCACTCACGGGATTGGGGTTAGGTTGAAAAACTCGTCCTAGAGGCGTTCATGAAGGGTGGGCACATTCAGAACTTAAAACTACACCTCACAAAATGTATCGTAGTGCAGGTTATTGTACTTTTAAATACCATGCATTCATAAAAAAAATTCGCATAAAAACGTTATTTACAGGAGAGGAGTAAAAAGCAAACTTGGTTGCAGACTGGCATCAGGTGTTCATCAGATTCATCATTCTGTTGGTCATAGCGACAACAACCATGATCGTCATTATTATAGCTTAACTAATAATCAACAGGTTAAGTACCAAAGGTGTTTTGGAAGAATAAGCATGTCATGATTCGCTAACGAAACGACAGTAAAAATTAATACGATGGGGTTCAATTGATATCCAGTAGGTAGGTAGGCCTACGTGTAATGACAAGAGGTGTTTTGGAAACATGAATATGCAATGTCTCGATAGATGGATATATAGACCTAAATATCATTGTACCAAAGCTTTTGTACTTCACATATCTTTCGACAAAATGCATTATTACTTTTATATTCAGAAACAAAAATCATCGCCAAATAATCATCAGAAAATGTGAGGTGTTGAAAACATTAAAGCATTAGTTAACTATGTTCCTCCCCCGCTTCCAAACCAGGCCACACCCCTGATATTTGAATAAATGCTGAGCTTTATAATGTAAATCTTGATTATATAAAATCATCATAGACAGTATGATGTCTTAATCATTTAATTTACATTATATCTGGCCTATCAATCATTAGACAGATAATAATCCGAGGAGGTGACGGCGATTTACGATCTGTTAATATAAAACTATCTTTAATAAATTATTTATTTCTGACGTTTCATTAGAAAACCACACAAGATATTTCAACGAGAAAGACTTCATTCTTTAGTCTGCGCTGATAATAAATGAAATATGTATGTGAATATCTATGTATTAATAATGTACTCAGTGTATTTTGTATTGTATTCGCTCCAGGGGATGTGTTCTAGGGTACATTGTTTCGGCTCAACCTTCGTCATTTTGTTCGAGACTATGTAATGACTCGGTCATGATAAGTAGCCATCTTGCCCGGTAAATGGGTAGGAAAAGACAACTCTTGCTCGAAGATTGTTTTTGATTGGCTATTTTTTCCACGAAAGAAGGATACCTTGGCTAATTATGATTGGCTGAACTATAATTTATTCAATATGGTGACTATCGTATAGTATACGAGGTTATCTAGCCACTAGTCTAGTTCCGTAGTAGATACGAGTAGAGTACATTGTTAAATTTGTTAAAATATTATCAACATCAACACATTTCATAAATTAAGTTTTCATGTAGCATCTTTGGTGTTTAAAAGCATTATAATAAATCCCTTATTTAAGATTTCCTGGCGCCGAAGTCTTATCGTATGACGATAGCTTTGTGTTTTAATTTATTCAGTGTACAGTATTCTGTTTATCTCCTGATTCCAATAAAACCAAAGTTTGTTTTGGAAGAGTCTAGGATATTCATTATGCGTTATATACCTGGCACAAGCATAGGCGTACGGGACGTTAGTTGAGCTGGGAGGGGGGGGCAAAACCGATTTGCCCGACAACTAATGCTAATTTGCCCGACAACGAAATATATATGCCCGACACCCCCAGCTCGTACGTCTATGGGCACAAGATGGAATATACGTTCATGATTTCTAATTGCCCGGTATACCGTATATCATTGAAAGATGCAAAAATTTAATTTTTGGGTGCAGTACTTAGTTTTAAAGCTCATACCACGCCTTATTCGTCTGTTAATGCACGTTTCTTGTTATTCTGAATTATAATTAATAGATTCTTATGAAACAAGGTGTCTTGGGTTAATGACGTTACGTGATTTCAGCATCCTCAAATGTCCTGTTACAACCACAGCATATCACCAATGACGGTAAAAGTGAAATATATGTTCACGTACACGTGAAAAAAATATTCAGAAGGATAATATTTGCTTTTGATATTTGAGCTAGATTCCAGCCATCCATGGTACTATCAAGTCCAACAATTATTGTTTGTAGGAAATGGAAAGGAAAAACGTCATCAACATTCTGAAGTTGTATCTGTAATACCAATCTAATTAAAATTAGATTACATTTCGTTTCGGTTATTTTTTGATTGTCAACTCCATGAAGTCGACAATCAAAAAATAACCGAAACGAAATGTAATCTAATTTTAATTAGATTGCTGTAATACCTACTCGATGACAAGGTTTGAATTTTTCGACTTATGTAGCTTTCATTTCTTTTATAAATTTGTATAGGATTAGGAAAGGATATTCGGAATTGGACGATTTCAACCAAGAAAACAAATGGGATCCACTAAGACGAATATATACCTTTAGATTGAGCCTACTTTCAGGAGGTGTGAGATATAATTTATGGTTTATCAAAAATATAAACTTTAACTTGGCATGACAAGTGAGAGATTGTTTAAATGATATCCTGCATAATTAGATACAACATTATATATGAACCCAGTAATTGCAGCTTTCAAGTATGTTTATATATATTAAAACTACTTCAATTTTTTTTCTATTTTCCATGAAATATGGAAGAAATGAGGTCAATCAATTCAAAAGGTACCACCCTAAGAATGTAGCAATACAAACCAAATACCTCCAAAATTTAATATAATAAACACGAATCAAGGTAGGCTTGTAGTGTGTAAGGATATCGAAACTTAAAAATAGCAATTCCACCAAAGTCCTAGTAACTAACTGTGGAAATATTAAACAAAATTAAAAGTTACCAAATCACCAGTTTCAATGTGTTATGATTTGTTATGAAATAAAAATGACACATCAGCAATCTTAAAATAGGAAAAAATCTAACAAAGCTGCACTGCACGACCACATTCTGTTCCTACGCAATGTTTTTATCAATGTTTTATATCAGTCCACATATAGTCTTGAAGCTCTCTCAATAAATTAAACTAATTTTCAGGATGCAGACGTTTTTGAAACCATATAAAAACTGCTGTGGGAGGGGAAAATGAACAAAATACCCACTATTTTATTAATGGAAAAAATCTATCAAATTTACAATTTTTGATTAAAAAAATCGAATAAACTTAGTGTCGGCGGAAGTTGGAGTCCTGCACCCCCAATATATTTATAAAAAATGATTTTTATACGTTTTTGTCTCTAAATATAGGAATAATAATGAATAAACTATTTTGCTTGGAATACACTGAACATTAGTAAAGGTGACTTTTAAAAGCAGTGCCACAGAACAACAAGAGGCTTTCATAAGGCAAGACCCTCTTTAGAATGCATTTTATGCACGATAGTTTGAAATATACTCTCCATGACCCTATTCCAACGTCTGATTGGTATTCTTAAAATTGAAATAGCTGAAATAAGGTCGCAATGTTTCGGATTCTCTTCATGACCGACCCTCTCCCTGATCCTATTCCAACGTCTGATGGGTATTGTTATAATTTGAAATAGCTTCAGAGGCTGAAATAACGTCAGAATGTTTCGGATTATATTCATGACTGACAATCTCCTTAAATCTATTCCAACCTTTCGTAGTTATTCCGATAATTGAAATAACCATCAGGAGCTGAAATAATATCGGAATTTTTCGGATTATATTCATGACCGACCCTCTCCTTATCCCTTCCATGCAAGAGTCTATGGTGAAACTGGTAAGAGATACAATGTCAAATTATGGTAGAAACTGTAAAGAGAATCTTGACGTTAGAAAACAAACTTGTTTAAATTTCCAGTGAATAAAACGTTGAGTTTGTAGAGTAGATACGTGAGTTGAGTTGTAAATTCACAATTTAAAATATAGTCTGGCACTAATTATCCTCTAGGGAACCAACCATTCGATTTTATATTTTTCTTAAATCTTTCTTTTAACAAATACCTTAGAAATGTGACAAATAACACCGCTTGGTATATCCATCATAACTATTTTGGTAAAAAAAAAGGCATGGATGGGTAGAAAAGTAAAATGTAAATTTCAATTTTCATACTTTTTCTTATCAAATTAGCAAACGGATACAGTTACATTAAAGCTTTCCATATACATATAGCACTTAAAAATTAAATTTCGACGTTCTGTTAGTCCACAATCAAATTGGAAACAGTAACAATTTTTGTAGGCCTATGTTTCCAGACGGTGACTTGCTTTATGCTCCCAACCCTTAAAAACCAAAAACCAGTTGCCATTTACATCCATTTATTCCCTTGTTTATTGGCAGTACAGATGGATAAAAGTTTGATTTTTCAACGAGTAAGGAGAGTTGTGTAGAAGGGTAAGTTTTTTTTTTTATTCCATGCAGATGAGTTTCTATCAAGTTGCATCTAATATTAAATATTTTGACGACCATGTCCCTTTAAGTAAAACGTTATATCATTATGTGTTTCCCTCCCTTCATAATGACGTTAATACGCATGTTTTGTATATATCATAAAGAGATTTTATAATGCATTCTGATATAAAGGTAGTCGTGCAACCCTTTACAGTGCATTTAAAAAAGATAATAATATTTATGAGTGTGCTATAGAGTATGATAAGTTAATTAAAATATGTTAAAAGATGTCAGAAGTTAGATAGCTTTATTACAAATTTATTTATCTAAGAAAATAATAAAGTCATTAAAATACTCCCTGACATGTTCAAATATATATTAGTGTATTTCTCTTGTTAAAGGGATACTGTCCTTTAATTATTCGATTACAATTTGAAGTTGATCTAGGTTTAAATCAATGTAGTATTTAACCCAGGTTTAACATAGAGATACTATGATCAGATCTTACGAATTGTCAAATCACCAAACAGTTGAACCAATCCAACTACCAACAACTATATGTACCTATCTTGTACCATCGGCTGATAGAGAAAAGTTGTCATCTTCCAGCAAACTTTGTCAATGATGCACGTCTTGTGAATGAAGTGGAAAATAACCCCAGTCGTTCGCATGAGACAGGAGTGTACATACAGAACATGGATCCAGGTCATGAACCTGCTGGTCAAATTCGACCTCTGTGGCCCTACACCAGTCGAACAAATACTAAAGTCCATGATTTAGGCATATACATGAACTTAAGAATAGGTTTGACAAAGCCGGAATAAGGTCAACATGTTCCATACAGGTGATTCCGTCGAGGGAATTCGTCCCCTATTCATTCATCACACGTACATAGTTATTGCTTCGTTATTTGAGGTGATGCCAACTGAAAATACCAAAATCAAGTGTGCTATCGAGATCTCTTACGAAAATCAAGTGAGATCAAATTTAAAATCTGAAGCATCCTTTTGAATTTGAAGCTATTTATACATATCTGAGAGCTTCCACAAAAAAAAAGTTCGTAACACATTTGTAACCCCACGTGAATTCATAATGCAGTAAATAAATTTTAATATTTTGCCATGAAAAGGGGGGGGGGGGGTCCTAAACCTATAATATGTTACCCTTATAATCAGTCTGATCCTTACTGCACCCCTAGTTCCAGGAAGTTATCGCTGTCGCAGACGCCAAACAGATTACTGTTCACAATTCCTTACAGGTTCGACTAGCAAGGGCTGGATTAACCCCTCCGCACGCTAAAAAAAAAAGGCTTTATAGGTTGCAAGTTTTCACATTGTACATGCAATCCAATCGGGGGTAAGCTACACCCTAAAGCATTCTCTGCCAGAACCGAAATGTTTCTCACATCATAATATAAATTTCACCAATTTTTTTTTAAAATGAAACAATAAATTTTAGTCAAAATATTTGGATTCCATTTAAAGTTTTGAATCAGGGACTATATAAATCTCTTTGTGTGTTTAAAACACTAAGATATATGGATACATGGATGTACGTGTTTCGAAACGTAGGTAATAAATGCAGAAGTAATATATATCCATATAGTGTTTTAATGTAATCTTCCTACTTCTATATGTCATATAAACAATATATCTTTGTGTATTCTTCCTAATAATGGGATCATTTTTATCAATTCAATTTCTCAAACCTAAGTTAAATTTGAAATTTCCAGCATGACAATATTTGCCTTGTAGTTTAATACAATACAATGTACTGTGGAACTCACAACTACCTGCTGCTACCGTCACTCTTAACATAATAATTCAACATATTTCTTTGATGTAAATAGTTAAAATGATATTCTTATCATTTCCTTATCTCTACTGCTGAGAAACTTAAATTAGGCAGAGTGCACCGATAAATTGACACACTAAAATTGTAAGACGTGAAACTTTCTGATTCGGTGGAAAAGTTTAATGCAAAATAATTGGCAAGTGTAGAGTAGGTTAGACGTAAAACACCATTTTATTTCTAATAAAAAATATAAAAAAAGTCCAGCGTTGATTTGACCAAGAACGTATAAGTCCAATTAATTTTTGATTAGAAAGAGTACAGTGTTTAATTGATATTGGAAAATTGTAGGATGTACAAATCCATTTATTTATGAAAAAAAAGTGGGACGGGCAAAACGAATGGAGCGTTAGATTTACATGTAGAAATGAAGGACATAAAACTATATTTCATTTCTCATTAAAATATACGGAAATTTGCGGATAAACGGGGTTAAAATCCCATTTAAAGTAGCAAAGTGTACAATAGGACGAATAAAAATCCATTTCATCTTGATCGTAGCAGAGGGTGCATTACATGAAACAGTGTCCCCATTTGAACCAATTGCTCTGATGAATATGTTGTATATCAGAGACAGTTGTCATCAGCATTAGACGAGTTGTCAAATAGCTATGTAAATTTTAGAAATGGATATCGAGTTGACAATTAACCCTGGGTGCATAATGACAATCCAATTCGCAAGATTGGTGCAGTGAAAAACTCAAGTTTGAATGAAGTTTTGGGGTTCTAAAAATTTGACAACTAAATGAAAACTACATATCTTGTCAAGAAAATAATAACGTTAAAATGAAAAAAAAAATGGATCATTTTTGAAGGGTCAAACGTTTAAAGTATCTAAAAATTACAGAAAAAACAGTGTTGTATACCAATATCTTATTTACATAGGTTATCAGTATTGTCCTAAAGTAGCCTATTTCTACTACATATTTACATGGATTAACGTAAGAGAGTTACATCATCAGTTAAATATAGCCCTTTATAATCTCTTGTAATCAGATTAACTCTAATCTCTTAATCCATACCGTCAATATAAACATTTTAAAAGATAAACACGTTATAAAAGAAAATTTTGAAACTTACCTCCGCCGTTTTTGAAACAAATAAATGGAAAACGCCACACATTTCCTAAATCTATAGCAAATCCAATAATCGCTAATAAAAATTCAATCTTTTTTCCCCAAGTCTCTCTTTCCACAACACCTGGATGCGGAATTTTATTCCGATCGCCTTCGATATCGTTATTCTGTGATTTATTTAATAATCCTTTCTGTTGATGTGACATGTTGCGGCTAGCACTATCTGACAACACTTGGTTGATATCGGTAGAAGAGTTGGGTTTGTCTGAACATCGCGTGGTATTCCCGCTTTCTGAACTCCGCCGCCTTCTTTTACTCACTGGTTGTTGGAGGTGGTGAGAGCTATTGTTTAAATCGGGGGAATCAAATCCTAGATTAATGTGCTCGTATTTTCCTTCCTCGCGAGCATCTTTACCTATTGCGTATACTGAAGGTTGATCCGATAAGATGTCCGATACGGCCGCAGGTTCGTACCCTAGATTGATACGTTCCCATGTTCCGTCGCTCTCGACTGCGTCTTTACCAATGGTATATACTGATGGCTTACGGTCCGGATCGGTTAGGTCCCAACTTCCTTTACTCCAGAGCGGCATTTTCTGTCACATCCTGAAAAATAAACGGATTCATCAACAGAGAAGTAAAAACTTTCACGACACTTTTTATAAAACCTACAAACACCATACTCGCACATAGTGTTCTCTTAATAGTAAAAAATTGATCATGTAGCGGTTAATGCGATTAACGTTGACCATTTAATAAACAAGGTATGTAGCCTAATTAACCATAGTTCATTGGCGGTTTATAATTTATCTCCTAAACACCCACACGTTAATATTCACCTTTACATATCAAAATAATACAAGTACATGTTACTAGCAAATTATCAATAATACATTGGTATGATGTTATAGTTTGATAGTTAGTGCAAATTCCACATCAATGTTGATTACGCTTCAGGTCCTTAGGAACAGGCAGCCATACCCTGCAAAAAAATCCTTGAATTCCGCAAAACCACTCTTGATCACGCGTTTTGCACAATATGAAATTGCTTCCTACGGGCCTGCGCTTTACAAAAATGTGGCGTGGTACTCCATTTATAGGTTAGTAAACTGGAATGGAACAATAAGGAAACCCATAGATTAGACCCTTCTACACGCACCTTCTGGAAATAAGTAGTCAAAGAACGTCATACGACTCGAACACTAAACGAATCTGCATTTTTGACACGTTATTTTCTTCGATATCAAAGAAATGTTATTGATAGTGTCTTTAATGACTATAAGCTAGTACCAGAAAAAGCGTATTTCAGGTTTGTAAAAAGGTATAGAAACTTTTTATGTGTATCAAGGACTGATTTTGCATCTTTCCTCTTTTATGTCAGATGTGTGTGATTCCTGTAATTTTGGAAATGGTTAATCGTATTTGACGGTAGTGACTTTATAAAAGTTTATTTTTATAGTGGAACTGAAGGATATGCTGGCGCAAATACATGCTATTTGCTATCAGTGTCTCCAAAACATTAAAATAGTTAAGACAACTTTTTTACGATCTATATTTAAGTATACGACACTAGATAACATAAAGAGTCAGTATGTTTCGGACTACAGGTGACCAAGAGTTCGTTTTGGTGTCAATTTGGTGCCAATTTCGGTTCGTTCTTGAACTTTCTGATAATTGGAGACACAACAAAGTTAATGGGTCACCATTTGTAAACCTTTGAGTTTCTTATATTTATTTGATCTGTAGCAGAAGTTTGTTTGAAATAAACGAAATAATTATGAAAATGTAGAAACAATTAATGCCACACACAGAACTCAAGGTCTTGACTCTGTCGCGCTTTTATAAACAATTTTCTTTTTCTTTTCAATTCAACTCTTGGCTTTCTTTTATTCAGATTCTTAAAAAAAAATCGTTGCCTTAAAGATTAGTTTTCACTTTTACATTAGGAATCAATGGGATGAGAATTTTTATCCGACATAAAAGAGAGTGAACTTGTTTGGGACGAGAAATAAACCGAGTTTTTTTGTGCTTTAGGTTATGAACGTCCATCGACAGTTGGAAAATTAAAGGGATTGTAAAGAGGTTTTCTAAACTATGTATGTGTATCGAGGACACTGATAGCATCAATTTGCTACGATGTCTGTGGTTCTTGCATTTCCACTAAAACTAACTCATTTTATGACGTCACCACCACCGATCTGCATATATATCAATAGTAGCTTCCGGTAGATCAGTGGGGGTGACGTCATAAAACGCATTAGTTTAAGCAAGAACCAGACATCAAATGTTTCAAATTTAGACCATTTCGTTTATATTCAAGATTTTTGTGAAAAGCCAAAAAAGTGAGATAATATAATTAATACAGTCAGATACAATGATTTACATGCTGGATATTTTATACCGCCCAGATATCATGACGTATCCACATCAGAAAAAGGGGATTTTTTCAGATGATATTTACGATTTGACGTAATTGTAATCTAACACAATGCCAAGTATTTTAAACGAAATAACAGAAGTCCTCATCTTTTTGTATTTAACGGGAAATATATACCGACAGGGGTAGATAAATATGCCATTTACCAACTCGTGCCAACCGCTTTTCCAGAAATTAAATATAAGCTTTGACAAGTCTTGATTTTTACTTGTAACTTACAATTACTTTAAATACTACATATCTTTTAAAAAGTGTAGATAGGTGCAGATAGCATAAAATATCTTTTAACGCAGAGAATATAAATATATTACGATTAAGACATCACAGGTAAATACTTTTCTTAGTATATAGATATAAAGTTATCACGAGAAGATATAAAGCTATCAGAGTAGATATAAAGATATCACGAGTAGATATAAAGCTATCACGAGTAGATATAAAGCTATCACGAGTAGCTATAAAGATATCACGAGTTGATATAAAGTTATCACGAGTAGATATAAAGTTATCACGAGTTGATATAAAGTTATCACGAGTAGATATAAAGCTATCATAAGTAGATATAAAGTTATCACGAGTAGATATAAAGCCATCACGAGTAGATATAAAGTTATCACGAGTAGATATAAAGCTATCACGAGTAGATATAAAGTAAACGTGAGTTGATGTATAACGCTATCACGTGTAGATATACGTTATCACGAGTAGATATAAAGTCATCACGAGTTGATATAAAGCTATCACGAGTAGATATCAAGCTATCACGAGTAGATATCAAGCTATCACGAGTAGATATAAAGTTATCACGAGTAGATATAAAGTTATCACGAGTAGATATAAAGATATCACGAGTAGATATAAAGCTATCATAAGTAGATATAAAGTTATCACGAGTAGATATAAAGCCATCACGAGTAGATATAAAGTTATCACGAGTAGATATAAAGCTATCACGAGTTGATATAAAGTTATCACGAGTAGATATAAAGCTATCACGAGTTGATATAAAGTTATCACGAGTAGATATAAAGTTATCACGAGTTGATATAAAGTTATCACGAGTTGATATAAAGTTATCACGAGTAGATATAAAGTTATCACGAGTTGATATAAAGATATCACGAGTAGATATAAAGCTATCACGAGTAGATATAAAGCTATCACGAGTAGCTATAAAGATATCACGAGTTGATATAAAGTTATCACGAGTAGATATAAAGTTATCACGAGTTGATATAAAGTTATCACGAGTAGATATAAAGCTATCATAAGTAGATATAAAGTTATCACGAGTAGATATAAAGCCATCACGAGTAGATATAAAGTTATCACGAGTAGATATAAAGTTATGACGAGTAGATATAAAGCTATCAAGAGTAGATATAAGTTATCACGAGTAGATATAAAGTTATTACGAGTAGATATAAAGCTATCACGAGTAGATATAAAGCCATCACGAGTAGATATAAAGTTATCACGAGTAGATATAAGTTATCACGAGTAGATATAAAGTTATTACGAGTAGATATAAAGCTATCACGAGTAGATATAAAGTAAACGTGAGTTGATGTATAACGCTATCACGTGTAGATATACGTTATCACGAGTAGATATAAAGTCATCACGAGTTGATATAAAGCTATCACGAGTAGATATCAAGCTATCACGAGTAGATATCAAGCTATCACGAGTAGATATAAAGTTATCACGAGTAGATATAAAGCTATCACGAGTTGATATAAAGCCATCACGAGTAGATATAAAGTTATCACGAGTAGATATAAAGCTATCACGAGTAGATATAAAGTAAACGTGAGTTGATGTATAACGCTATCACGTGTAGATATACGTTATCACGAGTAGATATAAAGTCATCACGAGTTGATATAAAGCTATCACGAGTAGATATCAAGCTATCACGAGTAGATATCAAGCTATCACGAGTAGATATAAAGTTATCACGAGTAGATATAAAGTTATCACGAGTAGATATAAAGATATCACGAGTAGATATAAAGCTATCATAAGTAGATATAAAGTTATCACGAGTAGATATAAAGTCATCACGAGTTGATATAAAGCTATCACGAGTAGATATCAAGCTATCACGAGTAGATATCAAGCTATCACGAGTAGATATAAAGTTATCACGGGTAGATATAAAGTTATCACGAGTAGATATAAAGATATCACGAGTAGATATAAAGCTATCATAAGTAGATATAAAGTTATCACGAGTAGATATAAAGCCATCACGAGTAGATATAAAGTTATCACGAGTAGATATAAAGCTATCACGAGTTGATATAAAGTTATCACGAGTAGATATAAAGCTATCACGAGTTGATATAAAGTTATCACGAGTAGATATAAAGTTATCACGAGTTGATATAAAGTTATCACGAGTTGATATAAAGTTATCACGAGTAGATATAAAGTTATCACGAGTTGATATAAAGATATCACGAGTAGATATAAAGCTATCACGAGTAGATATAAAGCTATCACGAGTAGCTATAAAGATATCACGAGTTGATATAAAGTTATCACGAGTAGATATAAAGTTATCACGAGTTGATATAAAGTTATCACGAGTAGATATAAAGCTATCATAAGTAGATATAAAGTTATCACGAGTAGATATAAAGCCATCACGAGTAGATATAAAGTTATCACGAGTAGATATAAAGCTATCACGAGTAGATATAAAGTAAACGTGAGTTGATGTATAACGCTATCACGTGTAGATATACGTTATCACGAGTAGATATAAAGTCATCACGAGTTGATATAAAGCTATCACGAGTAGATATCAAGCTATCACGAGTAGATATCAAGCTATCACGAGTAGATATAAAGTTATCACGAGTAGATATAAAGTTATCACGAGTAGATATAAAGATATCACGAGTAGATATAAAGTTATCACGAGTTGATATAAAGATATCACGAGTAGATATAAAGCTATCATAAGTAGATATAAAGTTATCACGAGTAGATATAAAGCCATCACGAGTAGATATAAAGTTATCACGAGTAGATATAAAGCTATCACGAGTTGATATAAAGCTATCACGAGTATATATAAAGCTATCACGAGTAGATATAAAGATATCACGAGTAGATATAAAGCTATCACGAGTAGATATAAAGTTATCACGAGTTGATATAAAGCTATCACGAGTAGATATAAAGCTATCACGAGTATATATAAAGCTATCACGAGTAGATATCAAGCTATCACGAGTTGATATAAAGCTATCACGAGTATATATAAAGCTATCACGAGTAGATATAAATCTATCAAGAGTAGATATAAAGTTAGCACGGGTAGATATAAAGCCATCACGAGTTGATATAACGATATCACGAGTAGATATAAAGCTATCAAGAGTAGATATAAGTTATCACGAGTAGATATAAAGCTATCTCGAGCAGATGTAAAACTTTCATGAGTAAAAAGGCAGAAAGGTGAATCAAACCTACCAGAACATATATCATGATAAGAAACTAGCTTTAATTATAAAAGCTTTCAATTTAACATAGAGAAAAACATATTTCTTATAAAATTATAAATCTAAAAAGCTGTTAGAGATACAGGCTTGACAAGAGGTGTGTCATACTGATTTACATGCCTTGAAAGTAAACTATTATTTCTCAAACTCAGTCATAACACAGATTCCTTGAATATCAAAACATTCATTCAGAAATTCTTAATATTTATTAAAGAGGGATGATCAGCATTTGCGAGGGTCGATTTTAGCCTTATATGTAAATAGCCTCCAGAAGTACTCGAACTGCACAAAAATCGCATAATACCTTCAATCATATCACTACCTAAATATTTAGGCCTATCTTTCATTTTCTGACGATTTCTATATAGGCTAAGGCAAAGTCTTACTAAACGGCGAGTCGTATTTTTGACTTTGAAACGCTGATAATTATGGATACACTGAGATCTTGAGAGACAAGACCTGATGCAAGGGTTAAGAACATGGCATATCGTCATGTTATAAAGTTTACGATAATGGTGAATTTGATTAAGAGAATCTCCAAGGATTTGAAACATTCTATATGAGAAAACAATAACTCATAATTAGGCTGTTCTATCAATCAAAAGGTATGTTTTAACACCTGCCCGAAACCTGCAATTAGCAAGGTCAGAAAATATAACGATCATGTGAGACCACCTCTCAATAACACAGTTATCATTCCGTTTTTTACCTTTTTTTAGGCTATTTAGTAGCCTATATAAAGTGGAGGGTGTGCTTACTCTTTTAAAAATTAGCATCTGTGTACCACAAGACTTGTGCGTCAAAGATCCCTCGAATAGAAAAAGAGTAGACTACTGCCACTGCTCTATATAGCAAAACATTCCAAATTGCACACTGCATGGCGTTGCATGCCCTATGCCCAAAAGAATAAAAAAGTAGGACGTAAAACTCCATTTCATTTCCAAATAAGAGCAGGCTAATGCCGCTTTCCTGGCAAAATTTCCCTCATTGCACACTGCATGGCGTTTGCCCGTCCTCAATTAGCCCATATAGGTGCAGAAAAGTAGGACGTAAAACTCCATTCATTTCATTTCATACAAATTGCCAAATATCATTAAGTTTTACTATCGTCGAGTTAGACCTACATATTAGAAATACAACTTACACACGTACGTAAAGAATGTGATATAGGTCTAATATTGTAAAGTTATAGATGAGTGTCATAATTACTCTGTAAAAACTAAGGTAATTAATAATGCGTGAAATTACATGTCGATATCTTTCTTCATTAGATAACTTATACAACTATAGTACAGTTAAAGGGATACGTTCACCAACCGTTCGACCAAATAACATTTTTGTCTCAGAACCTGGAATTTTTTGCTTATCTCATCTGAAACAATGTTCTCCATGTTCCATACATATATAAGCGTTTTTAAAGGGATATGTTCACTCACTAACTTTACTGTTCGACCAATAAAATTTTTGGCTCCGAATCTGGAATTTTTTAGCTATTCCAATCCATAATATTGTCCACAACTTTCCCTCGAAATCAAGTTTTCAAATCCCCGTGTATCCATAAATATTATCGTTTTTAAAGGGATTTGTTCACTATCTGTTCGACCAATAAAACTTTATTCTCAGAACCTGGATTTTTTTGCTAATCTAATCCGAAATAATGTTCATAACTCTCCCTCAAAATTGAAGCTTTCAAATCCCCGTGTATCCATAAATATAAGCGTTTTTAAAGGGATATGTTCATTAATTGTTGGACCAAAAAAAATTTAGTCTCAGAATCTGGATTTTTTTTTTAGCTAATCCAGTAGGCCTACGTAATATTGTTCCCAAATCTCCCTCGAAATTTAAGCCTTCAAATCCCTGTGCATCCATAATTATGAGCGTTTGAAAGTCAAAAATACGACTCGTCGTTTAGTAAGACTATGCCTTATATTGAAAAAACATAATATACAGAAAATGAAAGATAAATGTTTAGGTAGGGATATAATTGAAGGAATTATATGATTTTTGTGCAGTTCTAATACTTCCGGAGGCTATTTAGAGCCCCAAATCGACCATCGGAAATGCTGAACATTCCCCTTTAAGTAAAAAATACGACTCGTATTTCATTGAGACTATACCTTATATACATGTATATATAAAAAAACATATACAGCAATTGAAGGGTAATTTTTTAGGATAGTAATATAATTGTACAACCCTTGGAGACAGCAAGAGAAATATGTCTTACATCCAACTTCGTGTACAACTATATTATAGAGCTAGGGAAGTAGTTTACATCAAACTTCCTGTAGTGCATTATTGGGATAATCTATGTATGAATGGTGACCCTTTTTGATTCTCAGCTATTTAGGGATTATGTATAGGCCTAAATAGTTCATTACATTACTTATGGCAGTTTTCAAAATTGCACTATTTTTTTTTTTTAGCTCTTGGACCTTTGTAGAATTCCGACATTTTAAGAAATCTCTTATTGATACTTACAGCCAACAAATTTTCTATACAGTTAGCTTATATATCGTAGCGTTTTGCTGCTCAGTCTTTACAGTAATCCCATGGATTTTAACAATGATATGAAATTCCCATGCATTGAATATGCGAAGGGGCTGATTCTCTATTCGAAGATATGCTCTAACAATCTACCCAATGTTAACCCACACAGTCTTGCCCTACATTGAGTTTTGTTGTTAGTCGAGTATAGATATGAATAATGCAAAAACATCTATGAAGGCTTATAGGCCCATACCTGGTGTTTTGACCCATTTAATATCTCTCTTTTAAGGTGTTTAGGCCCTAATGTATACCTTAACGACTGAACTACTGAACTGTGCATTCGTTGTTCAGCCTTTCACACGGCATAGTGCAATACCAATGTGTTTTATGATTTGTAATAAAGTAAAACGACTTACGATTGAAACTGTTTGTAAATATAAATCTATGGCTTGTCTTTTCACGACTATTGCCTTTCACCTGCCGAACACTTCAGTCGCTGAATGAAAATAAGGATTTGATTGTGAACTGTTATGTTATTTATAAAAAAAAAATGTATTGTTGCTGAATCACCATGGCCCTGAAAAAGCACTGAAAAACGTCCGTGTGGTTATTCCTATTTACTTTCTGTGACTATATTTTGAATAAAGGGTTTAGATTCATGTAACTTTAGCATTGTTTGCAGAGCGGTATACATAACATGCGCTACTCTTGCTCAGTCATTGTTGACATAAATATTATATTTTCGCAAATATAGAGCCTTAGTGAGGAAGCCTACAGAATATCTTAAGATAGCTTGCCAGGAAAGGTAATATGCACCCACTGGCAGCTTTGACTCAGACAAATATGTTTGACGTTGACAGGAAAAAATATTCAACTTTCAGTCTAGACCGGAACATACTGTCCCTCAATTATTGAATTTACGGACAGACAGACGGACGGACATGGTTGACGACAATATACGCCTCCCCCCTCCCATATCATGTGGGCGTATAAAAATCATGAAAAATTATCTATTCAAGTACTGTAACACAGGTATCTTACATGTAGTTCATTTTACGTACTCAAGTTACCTTGTAGGCCTATACAATAAAATGATTTCGCACAGAATACCTTCAATCGGTAAAAAGAATTATTTTGGAGATCATCCTGCCTTACCTTATCAACAAGCTATCATTTCTAATTAAAAAAAAATTGCATTATTATTTAACAAAATGTTAAGAGTGCAGTTATTTTTCTGTTTTAATTCTGAGAATTCTTCTAAGATTATATGCAAAAGTACATTTTTAACAAATTATATTGCGTTTTCCAAGAGTGCATTCACAAATATTTTTTCTCTCAAACATTGTCAATATTTGTAATAGTCGACTCTTTTCTTTTTCTAACGCTTTGAATATAATTGTTATACCTTTCAATCATTTTAACTTCTATTAAAAGTTATTTGACTGACAGAATTGATGGATGTTGCAGATGTTGGAAAGATAAGAAAGTTGTATTTAATCCAAGCCATTCGAAAAGCAGATAAGGGGAAATAACCACATTTTGAATTTGTCATTACAACTAGCCAACAGTTAAATCCTCTAACACTGGTAGCTCTGAAATGGTGGTTTTGGAGATTTGACTATGCTCGCAAAGAGCCTTGGATTTTTGAACGTGCTAAAATATTAATTTTATTCCATCCAGATGTGTGTATAATATGTGTTCAATCTGGTGGTTGAATCACTATGGCTCGCTCGCCCTTGAACATTGCAAAAAGTTGTTTACTTTCCGTGCATAAGGGCTAAGGCTATTTCAGATAATAAAAAAATCCTTAACAGAGAGGGACGTTTGTACCAATGGTACATAAGCAACATTAATTTTGTACAGTCATCGTGCACAAATCGGTTAAATATTTCGTTTTCATCGGATACACGTACAAATATACTTATAAAAATAATAAAATAAACAATAATTTTTTAATAAGGATACATATTAAAGAGGCACAGGCTTTATTTTCGTGGGTCGATTTTTCCAAGTCTCAGAAACGGGGACTTTTTTAGCTCAGCAATTTAGTACTGGTTATCACAACTCACCATTGAAATTTGAGTCTTCAAATCCATGTGCATCCATAATTATTAGCATTTGAAAGTTATAATGCCCTACTACACATTAGCGATACTATGCAATATGTATAGAAAAGTCATCTATAGAAATAGAAGAAGAAATGTCTAATTTAAGATATATTTGAAGGAAATATGCAATTTTCGTACATTTCTAGTGCTTCTGAAGGATACTTAAGTATATTCAAGGCCCAAATCAATCAATAAAAATGAAGACTGGTCCCCTTTAAGTTCACAAAGGTCCTTTCTACCAAGGCCAACCGTTTTACATTTAGTATTTTCTAAAAAAGGAACCCTTCTTATGATGCTGTCTATTAGAATATTCTTCCAAAAGGTGTTAGATAGGTTACCAGCAGAAAATCAACTCTAGTTTAATAATTTTCTCAGGAGAGAATGTTCCTAACCTTCCACAAAGGCACAAAAGGGGAGCCCTGTCAATGAGAGTGCTCTCCGAAAAGGCGTTTAAAGGGAAAACAACCATTATTTTCAAAATAAGACGGAGAATCTCAAACCCAGATTAATTCCTCAAACAGATCAATTTAGCCAAACAGTTGACATTAATGAGGTTTAAGGCTAAAAACATCAAACTATCTGGAACATCTAGGATTCAGTAGGAGGGTCAAAGACGTCATGGGATGCAATATAACAAGGCAGGGGCGTCCCGAAACCATTTTTTTTCCATCCCCAAGTCACAATTTTACATGGATGCCCAAACTTTAAGCAAGCATGCACATCGTCATTTTTTCTTGTGCTAATTGAGGGCGTTACTAAATGACAACACACCTAAAAGAGTGTCTAGCTGACTGTGAACCATTCTTGAAATTTGTTTTCTAATATTTTATTAACAAAATGTGATAACAATCTCGTGTCATAAGAACAAAAAGGACACAGAAAGAAAATATCTGAAAAAAATCTGAATCAATCTGATTTCAGTAGTGATAGGAAGAAATATAAATGAGATTTATAATATATTCTTTTACAATACTTAATAACAACAAACCTAATTTATTATATGACATCATATAACACCTGTTCTGACTGTGTAAGCGAAAATAATGTCTGGGGGTATTTATGTCCGGGTTGGACATAATACGATAGATAGAACTGTCCTTTATTTAGTTATGGACATTAATCACTAGTTAAAAATGTCCATTGGACATTTTTCACTAGTGCAAAACGTCCAGCGGACATTTTCCACTGGCGGACATTGTACACTTTTACAACTACAGTAGGCCTAGACCCTAGACCTCTTTTAAAGGCAGTTTTTACAACAAACTTAATTTACTACCATATCACATAACAACTGATCTGACTTCAGTATACAATGGCATAGCCAGAAATTTTATTCAGGGCAATGGGGGCCATGTGCATGAAAATGCTCAAATTTCTATTTCAAGTGAAAATGGAGAAAAAATCTCGATCCAAGTCATCGCACCCCTAAATAGGCCACTGTCAGAAAACCTCTTCTAAAACAGTTTAGAAAAACATTTTGTCTGGGCTTCAGTAGAAACAATAAACGCTATTTAACACTAAATTTGTCAACTGACGCCTTACAAGAGATCTTTAATACAAAGTTTCAGATTGGGGATTGGAATAATACGAGCCAAACATTGCGCATTCCAAAATCTACAGTTTTGTGTGGTTTTAAAGTTTGATATGAGCTAGTTAACAATTACAAGTTCAATGGTTAACAATTTATCCAATTATCCTATAACAAACAGGAACAAACGATTTTCCTAACACAGGGGATGCTTCTAACTAGAAAGCTTTCATTGACAAATTTTTACTAAATCATATAAATTTACTGATTGTTCCTCACCCAAAAGTTCAAAAATATCTTGACTGAACTGTACTTGTCATACACAGAAATAAATAAGAGAATACCCCTAATTGTACTTATAAACTATCCTTCACATGCAGAATTTGTATGGTGATTCAATTATATGTACTTTGCTTAGAAGAGTTCATTACTCAGTAAAAGGGCATCAAAGGAGTAATGCTATATCCAATCATGGTCATTGACAAAATTTCTGTCACTTTTCACCAATCAAGATTAGAAGACTCCCCTTCACTTTGGACAATGTCTGATTGTACACTATGACCTATATCAGCCTGTACACCTTCTGAGGGCAATCCAGAATCTGTAACAGTTTGTGATTCAAAGGTTTCATTTGAGGAAAGGACTTCATATTTCACGACTCCACCATCCAAACTTCCATCATCTAAATCACGATGCTGAGACAAAGAATTGAGATCTTGTTCGACTTTCAAGGGTAACTCTAAAGACTGGTTTATAATATTAGCATACGATGTTTGACATTCTTCATCAGTAGAGTCTGTATTCACAATAATCTGTGGATTCACTTGAACAGACACATTTTCATGGACCTTTGCAATATGGAGGGGCAAAGTCTGCACAATTATTTGCTCACTGGGTATAGAAGATCCTGCAAATGTCAGAGCACCGGTACCAGTTGTTTGAGAATGCGAGATTACAAGAGATCCTGAGGCATCTGTTGGCCATTCCTGCAATACTTCCACTGTAGCACCAGTGTGGTCTGGAACTGTAGCTGATTGAAGAGTTATTGGTACATGAACTGCCATTGCAACATCTACATCATCAACACTGCTTGCGGTACCAACATGTTTGATTTGAATATAAATTGATTTCAGATAACTCACAACATGTGCGAATGATAAATTTTGATAATTATTAATGTGTCTTTTTAATGACCACCATTTTCCTCTCAGCCACTGAGGCGATCGAGCACTGGGCCATCCTTGACACAATTCATTCCAATCAATGTCCGATTCATTTTCAACGTCCAAATCAGAGAGTCTAAGAATCAACTGAACATCATCTTGTCTGGTCCATTCTGTTCCACCAACTTCTTTCCAATTCAAATAATTCAACCACTTAGTTCTACACTGTTTTTCAGATCTTGAACCAACTTTTTCTGCTACCAGAGCCCAAGACAATCCACTTGTCACTTGTTCTCCAGGTTTCTTTTTAGCTAGGTCATGAACAGCTGCAGTCAAACGCTTTTCTTCTTCTAACAACCATTTTCCAGAATTACACTTATCTTTCATTAACCGACATTTGTCTTTCACAGATGAAGCACTTCTTCCCAAAGCTGCTCCAATAGAAATCCAATCATTTCCCAAAGTAACTCTCAAATCACGTAGTTTTTCCATTTCTTCGGGAGAATATCTCCCAACATGATTTTTCTGGTCATACATTCTAGTCACACGTCGATACACAGAAAACAACGGTCTCTCTAAACCTTTAGCTATTGTCCTATAAAAATCCTTTCGTTCATCTTTACTCATCTTAAATATGATTTCTGTTGCATGTTCAATATCACGTTCCGCACAATACTCTTCGATATTCTTCTTTAGTAAATCAACTTCTGACTTTGTCCATTGACCTTGCTTCCAAGTGTGTCCATGATTGTGCAAGTTATTTTTGTCATCTCTTGTTGTAAACCATGCTTGTGTGACATCTTCTTTTGTACAGCTGCTTTTTGTCTGCTTGCTAATCTTACGTTCAGGTGATTTGCCCGTCCCTCCTTTAAGAAGTGTACCAGTGTCTGAAGAAGTTGCAGAAACTTTGTCTTCATCTATTAAAAGATCAGTAGTCGCAGGAGAAGAAATAGCTAACATGTACGTCTGCCCATTTTCTCCTTGTAAACGAATAAATTTTGCTGGGTGTAAATAGTCTGCTGGGCCCCCTTCAACAGTTTCAACTGCGACTGCATTGACCATTTTGGCTGAATCTTGTACTGCTGTCTCACCCGACACTATCACAAACTGTTGCTGGTTTTGAAGAGCTTCAATATCAGAGAGTGAGGATATTGGTAATTCTGTTGAGTCTGTGTTTGGTTCAGTCATAACCATATTTATTTTCTGCTCTGAAATTTCATTTGATTTGTGCGGTTCATCTGAATTAGGGAGATTCTGATCTGTAACTTCGCAGCTTGACTCATCAACAATTGTATGTTTAGGTTCAGTTTTAATTTCTATTGGAATTTCAACCTCTTCAACAGGCATTACCATCTCTGATGATGAGTAGCAGGGTTCCTGTTTCATCTCAACTTCCATGATTTCCGTCAACAAGAAAATCTTTGATTTGGCAAATGGAAGTCTCCAAACTCAATTTTCCTGTACCAGATGCTTGTAAACTATTAATGGAACGTTGTCAGTCATTCAGCTTTGCTCAATTATGCACAAAAATTGAAAAAGCTGTGACTTTTGTCATTTATCTTTCTCTTCCTCAGTGTTTATGATAAAAATGCATAAGATATATCAATTCTCGCGAGATCTCATGCTCAGATCGCGTGATTAAATATGGCGACGAAAAGAGAAGCTGACGGATAGTGTTCGTGTAAAAATGTCGTTCTTAGAGTAGTTATAAATCGGATGTAAATAAAAATGGGTGGAAAAGACTCCAAACTTGCTGTTATATCGTTTGACGATGCAGTTAAACGCGGTATGTATGCATATCATGTGCACAAGTCAATGTTATTGCTGACAACTGCGTCAAATTTTTCAATTTTTGACAAGTGGAATTTGACAGGCACGGCTGTAATTGCGAAATTAGGATAATAAGTCAGATCTATAAGTGGATATTAGTCCTAATTTTATACATTATATATTCGATGATATATTAACTTGTATTTCAGATTGCACAGTGATTTGTAGCCAGACATGATTTCTCCATTATTATAAGAATAAAGAATATTTAAGCCACATAATTATTAATAATAATAATGTAATGATAGATAATAGCATAAAGGCCATAGGTTGGGTGGGCTTCTATTTCCTTGTCTTTAGAGTTGGGAGCCAATTGTATAAACATCTATTTGAAAAATTCAATCTTATTTTGGATATGATTCGAATTATTCATCCTTAATTTAAACATTTAAACAGTCAGTTTTTTTTTATTCAATTCAGACGTTTTATTACGCTTCATTCAGCACAACAGTCAATAATTGAAACCATATTATTTCAAGTGTTACTATATCTGTATGTTTAATGCAATATAAGTATGAAAAGATAAATACATGTCATTTGAGACTCAGTAGAGAAATCGTTTAGTTTAAATAAACATAAATGAATAAGCGTACAGTAAAAGTTATTAACTCTTAAATATGAGCAGGGGCCTTATTCTCGAAAACTTTTTGAAATGAAATCCAGATTTTAAGAATTACAGTCATTTGATTGGATAATAAGACTAAATCAATTTGAGTGATTGACTAATGAAATAACTGGATCACTAAAATCAAAAGTTAAGTTTTTGAGAATAAGGCCCCGGGACATTTTTATAGAACAAGATAAATCTTAAGAGATTAAGTACTCTAATTATTGGGTTAACATCTGAAACAGAAATCTAGTAGCCTATCTTGAACTACCAAATTAATGAATATAACCATGTTACCGTATTCTAAAAACTTACAAAATTTTCAGTCATATCATTATTTTGAATATTTCTAAATAGTTGAATTGAGTTGGAGTGCATGTCATGACCTACTAAGAATATGTCTTAAATAAAAAAAATTGTATAGTAGTAATGTGTGTAAACCTATTTGTTTGATTAAAAATTTTCAATTCTTTACCTTTATTGAGAATGTTTGACAACTTCAATTGAACATAGTCTTTTAAGCATCCCATGTCATTTAAGTTTTTAGCCACAGCATAATGATAATGTGCAAGGCATCCAAGCTCGATGTTCTTCTCAAAAGACAGGGACTTATATTATGTAAATTGTTTTATTAGCTATAAATAAATAAATAATGAATCGCTGTTTTTATTTTATAGTGTCAGAAAATGAAGGTAAAAGGTTGAAAGAAGCGTTTAAAAGAGCCTCCACATTAAATGGATGGATGACAGAAACACTGTTTGTAAGAGAGGTATTGTGGGATGGGGTACCTCCTAAGATGGCTCAGGTTAGAATTGAATCTTTATCTATCAGGGATAGCTTATTGGGTAGTGAATTGGATTGTGTGATCAGTTTAACGACGGATGCATTGGGCTTTGGTGAGGTGAAGGTCAATACCCATGACCACAGGGACACTATGCGAACTAAACACAGGGACTGTTCAATCATTACAATAACATGTAATGGCGCATTGAAAATATCTTCTAAAAAGCAGTAACAATGTGGCACAAACAAATGATAAGTCTTGGTCATACCGCTTTATGTTTTCAATCATTCATTACATGTATCTATTTTCAACTTCAGATTTGATTGATATTTACATGCACGTTATTTTAAATGCTTGCAAAATAACTTCTTATCAATCCACTTATAATGTTATTTGAAACCCTTTACTTCTTAAATAAACTTTTTTTTTTTAATACACATGTCAAATTAAGTAAGCTTATGTATTGAAGAGTTTAATTACGAATTCAGGGAGATTTTTTTTACCTTCACAAACTGTACTCATATTTGTATAACATATATAATCAGGAAAATAATATTTGCACATCTAGTCCTGATTTTTCTACTTCTACATGTGTGCTTGATGACATCACTTCTTTATGGTATTCTGTGATACAAGCAACTTTGAGAGTGTTACATCATCAAGAATTGTTGGAAACACAGATATCTGATTGCAAATTTTGCAAATTGATGTTAACACTGCTAACTGTGTCTGATACATTTATACAAAATTTAGAAAACATCTTTTAACATTCCCTTAAAAGGGGCATTCAGCATATCTAGATTTTTGTGTATAGTATAAAAAAAAACTATCGGATTGTCCCTTTAATATCATTGAAAACAGTCCACTTACAATGATCTCTAGCTTGTTTAGTTTTAATGACTGTTTATTCTAGATCATATTAAAGTGGACTGTTTGTGTTTATATGTGAATCATTTGCATCATATTAACTAGAGATAAGCATATTATAACCTGATTAATAATATCATGTTATCATAGAAGATATTGATTTGTTTGTATTACAGTTGATATTTAAAGGCTTTGGTGGGTCTAGTAAAGGACTGAGTTTTAAAGATTTGCTATGTGGTCTTGTTGTTTTAACAAGGGGAACTAGAGAAGAGAAAATGAAATGTAAGTAATGGAATAACCATTAAGATGATGAACCATGAATATAAAAATCCTAAAATACAAGACATTCCCATAATCAAAAGTCTCATCCAAATTATGGCAAAATTGAGAGCAATACTTGTAATAATAGAAGTACCATCTAAAGAGCAGTACATCAGGTGTTTCGAAAAGAGAAGGCAAGATCTAGATTGTGTGCAAATTTTTTCACTATTATATGGTTCATAATCATGAAAGAAAATCAGACAAGTCAGAATTTTTATACTGTAAGCAAGACACAAGTATTCATATTAAATAAATTTTTTGAATGTTTTTAGTCAGTACAACCACCAAAAGATATGGAAGAATTTTTTTAACTAAGAACACTTATTTATTATCATTTTGTACAACTAGAATTGATGAAAGAAGTAAATTTGTTATTTCAGTAATATTTGGTGTGTATGCTGATGATAGTTTTAGTTATGTTCAGAAAGATGAGACTGATAAAAGAATATTAGAAACTGAAGGCCAGATATCTACTGCTGTTTCTGACCTATTTAGAGAGGTAATAATTTTAATATGCCTATATAATAACAATGATATATTGCCATTGTCCCTCCCTACTTTCCTCTTAAAATTTTTTTTTCATTTCTCATATTTTTAGTTGTATTTGAATGATTTGCCTTTTATGACCCTTTTTTTAAAGTAGAAAAATATATATAAAATGTTGCCGTATCAACAAAAATAACTTCTCTGTTCTTTACCTGGTACAATAGACAAGATTTCAATACAAAAATATATTTAAAAATAAATTCAGTCAACTTAAACAATTTTAAAAGTTAAAAAGTACTTTAATGTACAAGACCTTTAGATTACATGCTAGTTACAACGGTACGTCGTGCCCAAATCAACAATGTGCCCAAATTAGAGAAAGTAAGATGTCGCATCAAGCTATTTAAGCAAAGCAGTAGAGATGCCAACATCTTCGCAGGCCTATCTCTACTATCTGCTCATAAGTAGTCCTACCCCCAAAAATAAAATTATGTTACACCCAGAGAGTCCTAAATTACATTATATTAATTTGAAATCTTGCAGCCTATACATCCACTTTCACTCTGCGAATACAGGCTGTGCCCAAATTAATGTAATCTAAAGCCCTAGTAACAGTTCGTACTGTTTAGTGATTAATCTTATAAACATTCCACATCTTTCATTTGATTCATTTATGTTGATCCCTTGTCTAATGACTTAGTTGAGATATTACATCAGTCTGTCTCAACTCATCTCTCTAGGGAATCCCATGAAAAGACAGTGGTTTATAGATAACTCATCCATGTACTATCAGACTAGGTCTTATTATGTTGTATGTCAACAACATGTTTTGGATATATAACCACAATAAGGACTAGTTGATATGTAAGAACAATCATTGTTGGCGGAGAAGTGTTATTTCGGCAAAAACCTGTTCCCCAATCCTTTTCATATTACTGTAAATGAAATATTGTTTAAAAAAAATTGTTAGTGATCAAAATATCTCAACATCAGTTGTAAACTTTTTATGTTTTGGAAACACTGCTTACATTGATTGACCCTTTCTTATATTTAATCAGGCATCCATGGTTTAAGAATTTGCTATAAAACTAAGCATTTAGAACATCACAATTGCATAAATTATGAATGGCTTTTGTGATTTGGGACATCATAGAATGCTTACTTGTATTGAATCACCAACATCTTACTCATTCTTGAAAAAGTGAATGTGCTATTATGAGCATCTCTGAAACCATGTTCCTTCTATTTTTCAGACTGACCAAGTAAATTATGTATTTTTCGGAGTGACCAAGTAAATTATGTATTTTGTATTTTTCAGAGTGACCAAGTAAATTATGTATTTTGTATCTTTCAGAGTGACCAAGTAAATTATGTATTTTTCAGAGTGACCAAGTAAATTATGTATTTTTCAGAGTGACCAAGTAAATTATGTATTTTTCAGAGTGACCAAGTAAATTATGTATTTTGTATTTTTCAGAGTGACCAAGTAAATTATGTATTTTGTATTTTTCAGAGTGACCAAGTAAATTATGTTTTTTGTATTTTCAGAGTGACCAAGTAAATTATGTATTTTGTATTTTCAGAGTGACCAAGTAAATTATGTATTTTGTATTTTTCAGAGTGACCAAGTAAATTATGTATTTTGTATCTTTCAGAGTGACCAAGTAAATTATGTATTTTTCAGAGTGACCAAGTAAATTATGTATTTTTCAGAGTGACCAAGTAAATTATGTATTTTGTATTTTTCAGAGTGACCAAGTAAATTATGTATTTTGTATCTTTCAGAGTGACCAAGTAAATTATGTATTTTTCAGAGTGACCAAGTAAATTATGTATTTTTCAGAGTGACCAAGTAAATTATGTATTTTTCAGAGTGACCAAGTAAATTATGTATTTTGTATTTTTCAGAGTGACCAAGTAAATTATGTTTTTTGTATTTTCAGAGTGACCAAGTAAATTATGTATTTTGTATTTTCAGAGTGACCAAGTAAATTATGTATTTTGTATTTTTCAGAGTGACCAAGTAAATTATGTATTTTGTATCTTTCAGAGTGACCAAGTAAATTATGTATTTTTCAGAGTGACCAAGTAAATTATGTATTTTTCAGAGTGACCAAGTAAATTATGTATTTTGTATTTTTCAGAGTGACCAAGTAAATTATGTATTTTGTATCTTTCAGAGTGACCAAGTAAATTATGTATTTTTCAGAGTGACCAAGTAAATTATGTATTTTTCAGAGTGACCAAGTAAATTATGTATTTTTCAGAGTGACCAAGTAAATTATGTATTTTGTATTTTTCAGAGTGACCAAGTAAATTATGTATTTTTCAGAGTGACCAAGTAAATTATGTATTTTTCAGAGTGACCAAGTAAATTATGTATTTTTCAGAGTGACCAAGTAAATTATGTATTTTGTATTTTTCAGAGTGACCAAGTAAATTATGTTTTTTGTATTTTCAGAGTGACCAAGTAAATTATGTATTTTGTATTTTCAGAGTGACCAAGTAAATTATGTATTTTTCAGAGTGACCAAGTAAATTATGTATTTTTCAGAGTGACCAAGTAAATTATGTATTTTTCAGAGTGACCAAGTAAATTATGTATTTTTCAGAGTGACCAAGTAAATTATGTATTTTGTATTTTTCAGAGTGACCAAGTAAATTATGTATTTTGTATTTTTCAGAGTGACCAAGTAAATTATGTTTTTTGTATTTTCAGAGTGACCAAGTAAATTATGTTTTTTGTATTTTCAGAGTGACCAAGTAAATTATGTATTTTGTATTTTTCAGAGTGACCAAGTAAATTATGTTTTTTGTATTTTCAGACTGACCAAGTAAATTATGTATTTTTCGGAGTGACCAAGTAAATTATGTATTTTGTATTTTTCAGAGTGACCAAGTAAATTATGTTTTTTGTATTTTCAGAGTGACCAAGTAAATTATGTATTTTGTATTTTTCAGAGTGACCAAGTAAATTATGTATTTTGTATCTTTCAGAGTGACCAAGTAAATTATGATCAGTTTTGTTCCTGGTTGAGAAATCATCCTGATGCTACAGTGATAACAAAATGGCTATTAATGGAACCAAGTGCAATATCGTTATCAAACGACATGGATACTCCTACATTTTATCAAACTTTAGCTGGCGTCACACATTGTAAGTTCTTCTCTTTCATATCAAATTTTTCATGTGATTTAGATTTTTCTATGATGTATTGAAGTCTTGATCTGGCACAGATTATGACATAACCTTTGGAACTTTATAGTTCAAGATTTCAACTTAGTTTCAGTTTCAGTTATTTGACACTTGGAAGTCCAGGGTTCAATCCTGATATGGGTCAAGATCATACCTTTGGATGTTTCAAAAGGGCAAATATGAATAAAGCGTCTAGTCTAGTCGTTCTATGCTACACGATAGTTAGAAATAAAAAAAAATAAGAGTAGGTTTCCGTGTCCTGGCAAAATTTTCCAAATTGCATACTAAATGGCGTTTGCCTGCATTCATTAACAGGTGCAGAAAAATAGGACATAAAACTCCATATTGCATTTCATTTCAAATTAGGAAAATATTTTTTAAATTGTTTTCTGTTTTGTTTCAGTGGAAGAAACAGATATAAGTGAACTAGAAAAAAGATACTGGACACTCAAGGCACAATCTAGATCAGGTCGATTTGACTTAGAAACATTTTGTAGTTTTGTGATGCCACCTCTACCAGAAAAAATTTGTGAAGGTAAGTAATAGAATGAATTCAGCACGCAAATAGTTATAAAACAGTTTGAAGATCTTTTATCACCCCTTGACACCACTGTGCAACTGGGTTTACCAGCTCTATATCCTTTTGGGAGAGTTCACATCTCAAGACATGTCCGGTTCCTAGCATTTAAGGAAGTCCAAGTCTGGTATTCGACTTGAGATTTTCATACTAATTCTTACAAAGATTCAATTCAGCTTAGGGTTTTAAGCACAAGGCTAGGATTCAACCATTTTTCAACACCCTTTCTCCAATATTAGGTTCTGTATGACCAGCTTAACAGACATAACAGATTTTTATCCATTGCATTAATTGAGATGCTTTCCATTTATTATTTTTTAAATCTTAATCAAATGGATCATTATAATTTTATGGACTGTTATAATTTTTTCAGGATTATTTTTGGCGTTTGATGAGAATCGTGATAATCATATTGATTTTAAAGAAATGGCTTGTGGGATATCAGCTTGTTGTCGAGGTCCATCAACGGAGAGGCAAAAATGTAAGTAAATTTGTTCAAAAAATGTCTCTTGAAGGTTCATGTCTCTTGATAGAGTAATGGATTATTAAATGTAATATGAACAAGTTATATCCCAATGACCAAGTAAATCTGAATTCTGTCTAAAAGTACTATTTTTTTGAACAGGTGAAACATGTTTTGAACTCTGTTTTGACTGTTTCTACTTGTTTTATTGAACTGCCAATCAATTCCATCAAGGGCACCCAATACCTATCGAAAACTGAATAAGAATATTTCTCTATAATCATAGTATTTACAGGGTTGGATTGTCAGCTGACGGGTGCCACTATGTTCCATGCGACTGATTTGTGGTTGTGATTTATTAATTTCAGTTTGTTTTAAAGTATTTGATATGGATCATGATGGTAAATTAAATAAAGATGACGTACATCAAATGTTACAAGCTCTAGAATTAATACGTAAAGAATATAAATCTCCCGCTGCTTTAGTAAGTCATATCTCAAAAATATTACGATGTTTGACACACTATAGCTTTTACGTCCTTTGGATGTGCTTATATAAAATTAAACAAAATTTTGAAATTTTTTTGACTTTTGTATTTTGATAAGACGTGGGATCATATTGATACGGAACACTTTTTGTTTATTTTCTTGTTGAATATTTACGGTGTTTTGGCTATATAGCACAGTGGTTAGCGCGTCATTCTTGACAAGCATGACGTCAATGAAGGTCGTTATGTTTGAGAGTTCGGTTCTCGATCAGGGTGTGATAGTCCGATGACCTTGAATAAGTCATCTTCACTCATGATTCCAGTCAACCAGCTGTAATTGGGTACTGATAATCCTGGAAAGATCAATGCCAAGATGTTTGGCCAAGGACCAGCTAGGAGAAAGGATCCGCAAGTTGTTATCCTTGTAAAATATAGATGTTTCTTTTCTTTTTATGTAAGCCAGTTAAAAAAAGTGTCTCTAAATTTAGAAAGGGGCATAACTCTGTTGAATTTTTTAATGCATCATATAAACGGAATTGTTTGATATTACAGGAGGCAGAAGATTTACCATTACTAGATCCTGAAACTGTTTCTAGAGAAATTATGTCCTGTCATGATAATGATAAGGTAAGTTTGTTTTGTTTCTTGTTTTGTAACAATGGTTAATTGGTTGGTAGATGAAAAATAAAAACATCAATGATAGGTTTATGCAATTTTAAAGTATAAAGAAAGAAAGAAACAGCGAAAGAAAACCTTGGTTCAATAGGATACTATTAATAAGCTGATCCTTTAAGTCTGCAAATTGCATTTAGCAGTTGTAAGCACAAAAAGATATAGACACAGCTTCATGGAACAAAAATCACTGCTTATGCAACGTTTCGACGTGTTTCCATGCTTGATCTCAATCACATGGCAAAACCTCTTGGGATGGATCTTTCCTGGATTATTTTTACACTTTGGTTAAATGAATATTGAAATATAATGTAACTAGATGATCTATTATCTATATGTTATTTTAGGATGGGTATATCACTATGGAAGAGTATTTAGTATGGAGTGTAAACAATACGTTAACTGATGATTTTCTTGCATTATTAAGTCAAGTGAGTTCCATTATGTTTTTGATTGTACACAATAACCCCTCCATAAAATATTGATATGAATTTTAACGTGATTTTTCCGTGACACACAGGGAACTGTTGGAAATCTAGTTATTTCTTAGTTCTCTTGATTAAGAGGACAAGCCCATCTTGTGTTGTCGGGTGCTGTGGGTTCAAATTCCCGTCAAGGTAAGAAAATGATGCTAGTGCTATTGCTTTGCAGAGTTACCCAGGTTTCTGCTTTCCATATCATCAAAATGAGAGGAACCAATAGACCTTATTCAAGTCTCGCTTTGAAACTGAGGTTCATTACGCAAATGATGTCATCCATTCATAAAATGCAACGTCAAATGAATGAAAAGGAATATGCTGTCACTAATCACCATATGAACAGTGAGAAAATGGGCTAAAAACTGCCTTTTCAGCCCTTTTCTCAGAAATATGTAAAGAAGCACTTTATCTTATTTTTAAATAGCGTAATTAATTCTGATTTTAACGATGTAAAAATTTGATTAGTTTCGAGTTAGTTGGATTGAAGAAGGAAGCATTAAAGACTTCAAGGTGGTTATTTTGCTGCAGTAGCAAGACGCTGCTTTTGTTTGTTTGCGTTATGAGCCTCGATATGGATCCAAGATGGCCAACGGGTGAATAAGGTCTATAGAAGTTCTCTTACAATTGTCTTTTGTTTTAGATCTGTCATATAGTACTAGGATTAAAACCACAAACTAAAGAAGAAGAAGGAAAGATTATACAGAGTTGGTTAGAGAGAGAATCTAGAAAACCATTAAAAATTGGTCAAATTTGGTATTTAATTAGTATGCAATGGTGGACCACATGGCTGGAATATGTTAATAGTGATGTATGTATTCAATGTTTAGTAGTTATTTTTTTCTTTGGCCTGATGATTTTTCTGTCCAGTTATCTGTGTATTTTTGGATTTAGTTGTTTTTTGTTGGTTTGTGATCTTTGATCTGTTTCACAAGACATAACTGAAGATGATTTTACTGTCTAGTTATCTGATTGGTTAATCACGAAAACAGATTTGAAATTAATCGCTGAAATCTTGATTCCGATCTTTTGTCTGTTTCACAGATGATTTCACTTTCCAGTAATCTGATTGGTCAGCTTCTTAAGCTGATTTTAAAGTCACCAATTAGATTACTGAATTGCTAAAATCTTTCTTTTATTTGTTCTGAGTAATACAACCCTTCCCTCTTGAAAAAATTTGATTGGTCGAAATTTACCACTTTTCACTGAACTACTTTGATAAAGTGAATCACTTTCCTATCTGTCTGTTGATAAGGCAAGGAGTGTTAAACAAATATGCCATGATATGTGAAACTGCATTATTTTAAGAAAGTCAATCATTTTTGGTGTCATATTCACATGCCCAAACCTGATGTTCTTGAGACTGCCAAAAAATTCATAAAAGATAATTTTTTTTTTCAGACGTTAAATGAAAATCAATGTGCTGAAGGAAACTTGACCCCAAGACATAAAATAATCAAAGGTCGGGGGTCAGGAGGAGCGTTGGCCTGGGAAGATGATTCTGTGATTATGATAAACGCAGCCAAAATGTCTGGTTCCGGTGATCGCGAGGTTCCATTAGTCAATAGTATTTCTGTACTAAGTGCGGGTAACGCTAATCCACATTATAACAGCTTACCTAGGGTGAATTCAGCCAATAGAAGCCCTCGTAAAAATAGTCTCAATCCATTGGACGGTACCACATTAAACCGAAGTCCAAGCCCCTCACCAAAAACCAGAAGAAAGAACATGACGTCTTTTGGACCCCCACAAAAACCTACTGCTATTGATAACAATTCTCTCATTGTCAACGCCACTCATAAGGTAAATTATCTTCTTTTCTCTTTTACATACTGTTTCTTTGGTTCTCCTGGTCAGAGATCCTTCGACAGTTAAAATTGAAAAAGAGTAGACTAATGCTGATGTCCTTGCAAAATTGCTTTCATTTAAGACTTCATGGTGTTCGCCATTTGTCATTAGCCCACCCAGATACAGAAAAGTAGGATATAAAGCTCATTTCATTTAAATTTGTTAAATTAAACACAGGGGGTTTGTCAACCCTGTATTCCTTGTCAAATTGGGAAAGTTCTGATATTATGTTGACATTTTGTATGGTATAAGTGAAGAAAAATTTTCTTTCAGTTAAGCTCAACCCTTCAAAGTTAGTAGTATTCTTTATGATGTACACATAGTAGGAAATTGTGGGTCCTATAGTACAAGTGTATTTCTATATTCTAGGTTATGACATTAACTAACGAAGGAGGACGTTTAAAGAGAGATGTGATGTTGGTACGTGGTAAAGATTTTGAACTGGTACCAGAATCAATCTGGAGAGCTTTATCTAGCTGGTATGGAGGATCCCCAGCTTTACCTAGAACTGTAAGTTTCTATTTATAGGTTACTATCAAACAAATACAAATAACTGTATGCCAAATGATGAACTTTAAGGGCTCCGGACTATCTTAAAAATTATTATATGGCTTTTCCAATCTTCATGGTTGAAAAGAAAGTGATATTCCAGATCATTTTAGTCATCTTTTGTTGTTGTTCCCATTGTTATTGTTACCTATATATATACTATTTACTTATTGTTTGTACTCATTATTATATTCCTGATGACCGTGTGAGAACCACATTGAAAAGTTGAAGTAATAAATTTTCTAGAAGTATCCATCCATAAAAATGTCTTATTTATTTTGATCATTGTTTGTTATATTTTGAAATGGTTATAGATATTCACAAAAGTCTTTTTCTGTGTGACAAATGAGAGCTAGCAATGTTTCTTTGTTTTAAGCAGACAAATGTTTGTGGTCTGAGCTTAAAATAACACAAATTTGTTTGAATATCGTTGATTTATCTGTGTCTCTTTAACAGGTGATAACAAGTGGAACTGATTCACAAACTGAATTAGAACTATATCCTATCTGTGTTAGATTAATACGACATCAAATACAAAATCAACGTGCTCCCCCACCTACAACATTTACTGGTATGATGGCCGGTATAGGTGGTATGGCATGGAGTAAGTTTCTCTTATTTCATTTTCTTAGAACTTCAATTATAACACTTTGATCTGAACTTCAATATATATCTTGCCACCTGAACTTCAATATATATCTTGCCACCTGAACTTTAAAATATATCTTGCCACCTGAACTTCAAAATATATCTTGCCACCTGAACTTCAAAATTTATATTACCACCTGAACTTCAAAATATATCTTGCCACCTGAACTTCAATATATATCTTGCCACCTGAACTTTAAAATATATCTTGCCACCTGAACTTCAAAATATATCTTGCCACCTGAACTTCAATATATATCTTGCCACCTGAACTTCAAAATATATCTTGCCACCTGAACTTCAATATATATCTTGCCACCTGAACTTCAAAATATATCTTGCCACCTGAACTTCAAAATATATCTTGCCACCTGAACTTCAAAATATATCTTGCCACCTGAACTTCAATATATATCTTGCCACCTGAACTTCAAAATTTATATTACCACCTGAACTTCAAAATATATCTTGCCACCTGAACTTCAAAATATATCTTGCCACCTGAACTTCAATATATATCTTGCCACCTGAACTTCAAAATATATCTTGCCACCTGAACTTCAAAATATATCTTGCCACCTGAACTTCAAAATATATCTTGCCACCTGAACTTCAAAATTTATATTACCAGTTGATAGAGTATATTTGCAGCCATCCATAACACTCTTTAAGAACTAAAATGATGGGTTATCTAAAATTGATTACAAATGGCAATATCTGCATTGATAAATGTTGATAGCTAATGACAAACTGAAAGATTTTAGTCTACCAAGTTATTATAAAAATTCACACAAGCAGACAAATTCGGTTTATTAAAAATTGCTTCCAAAGAATGACAAAGTTTAGAGCAAAAGTTTTAAAGTAGTGAACTTTTCCAAGGAGAAGAACATGTGCTTGAGAAGAGTAGACATGGTCTACTGTGTGTGCATTACCCAATACCATGTTGGCTGCAGCATGAAATGCAAGCAGATGAATTTAAAGCTTCTTAAAATACATTCTACTGGTCAATCTTGAAACTGTAGAGTGATATGAAGCAACCTGTACAAATTTTGTATTATGCTTCACAGTAATCCTTCCTGATTTCTGATATGATTTGTTTTCATCATTGTAGATTTTGCAGCAAATCCAAGTGCTCCCCGACGCTATTTAGCCTATACAGCAGCCTTTAGTCGGAAACATACGCTCTTACAAATATACGACTTCTTATGTACAAAATTACGCTTTAATAGAGAAGATATAAGACTGTGGAAAATCAGCTCCAAAGATGAGGTTTGTATACGATTGGTTCAGATTATTTTGGTAATGGCTTGTAAAGGTATTAAGGCTCTGTAGATTTTAAATACAAAACAGAACACTACAAACAGTCCTGCTGTTGGGGTGGAGTCAGTTAGAATAAGGCCCCAACAAGCTTTGAATAAAACCATAAAAATGAATGTTTTGAAAGTAAGACTCCTTGCCTTGTCAGATATGTTTTTTCCACGCTTCTGGATTTCAAAATTTCATTAGGGAGCTTTAATCACGAATTCAGGTCTTGCAATGGACTGAATAATGAAAAATACTTTTAACCATTTCAGCAAAATTTGACACTATTAGAAGATGAAAATATGACAGTAGAGGAGGCTTTAGTAGAAGAAAATCAACAATTATTAATAGAAGGTAAGCTACTATAATATCAAAAATTTATTTTATGTTCTGATTATGTAAAAGTGAGAAAAATTATAAAAGTTTTTATGATACAGGGGCCAACCTATTATTCAAATACCTCATTCTCCAAAACTTAATTTACAATTTTTAGTGGTCAATCACTGAAATCTTAATGAAAATTTAGAGTCAATTTTATAAATCAGTCAGATAACTGTATTGCTTAAAATCTGTGCGCCAGAAACATTTTTGTTAACGCCAGTTTTGATATCTTGATTGAATTTCTGAAAAATGATAAGTTCTATATTTTTTTGTGATATATTTCAGTGCGGAATAAAGATTTAACATGGCCAGAAGAAATGTCACAACTTGCTAAAAATAGATCTCTTAAAAAAGACGATGGTGAGTTTCTTTTTTAAGTCTTGAGATTTGTAAGCCAGATTACTGTCAGAGCTTTTGATTGGACGTGTTGATCAACATAGCAAGGTAGAGATCATAGGAGAGTTGTAAACAGGTTTTGTCTCTTCCAATTCTGAATCCAATGGAACGTTACTAAACTGGATATGTTCCATTAAAGGGATTTTAAAAAGGATTTGTAGCTTTCTCATGTGCATGAGAGACACTTCCATTTGGTACATTCAAAATTTGTGCTGGGTGCCCAGAAAGACTTCACCGGATATGACGCACACCCTGCTGCTATGAAGCTACAGACTACATATAATAGAACATGGTGTTATCTCCCCTTACAAGATGGCGGCATTTGTCTTCTTTACAATCCCTTTTCCCGTCATTTTGTACCTGATTTTTTTTTTTGGGAACGAGAGTAACTATAAACTCTTTTTTAACTCTGTTGTTTAGACTTAGATGTGGCTTTAGTTTAAATGAAGATATGTGTTTTTTTTTAATTTCAGTTCCAACAGAAAGAGGAGCTACAGGGTTGAATAATTTAGGAAATACGTGTTTTATGAATGCTGCTGTACAATGTGTATCTAATACCTGGCCTTTAACACAATATTTCAATACAGCTTTACATTTATTTGAATTAAACAGGTGAGTAAAAAAACTTCTTTTAAAGGAATACAACCTCTTAGAATGAACAAAAAATCTAAATTGGTCAATAAGAGTATTTATTCATCAGGGGACTTACCTAGTGACATAACTATAAAACAAATTACCTAAATAACCTGATAAATCCAAAAAACAATGTTATATACAATCATTGAAAAACGCTTAATCAACTTTTAAATTTTTCAATTATAACCTGTTATTGTATGAAAATTTACGTAGTTTCATGGGTTTATTGGATTCTGTGAGGATACTTTGGACACTGTTGATGAATAAATACTCTTATAGACCAAGTTTGAGACCTTATTTTTTTGTTCATTTTAAGAGGTGGTATTCCTTTAATAGCATTTACAATTGACTATAATAACACAACACACTTTGATACATTTACTGCCTTCTATATTACCTTCAAAATTAATCTTTCCATTATCCATGATGGGTGGCAATATGTTCCGCTATGCATATTTGTGATCCTGATAACAGTACTCCAGTCAGCAATTGTACAGTTGAGATCTTGAGTACCAGGAGTTTGTCATCTTTCCCCAATTATATGTCTAGCTAATGTTATATTTTTTTACAGGAATAATCCTATTGGTATGAAAGGTCATATTGCTCAGAGATATGGTGATTTAGTAAAAGATATCTGGAGTGGAACATCTCGTACCATAGCTCCTTTAAAACTCAGGGTAAGTATACTTTCCTCAGATAACTTGGTAACGATAAGGTGCTGAAAGCTAACACATGGTAATTTAGCCTTGTTTTACAGATCTACAATATACAAATCAAATAGGCCTGTTATCCTCTGAATGAAATGACATTTCATTGGTTTCTTTGTTTAAGTAACACAAATATTCATGACGTGAAAACCACGTGAAATATATGTGCCTCTCATGCTCAATTCCATGGAATCAGTTTTATAAAATAGCATCTGAAAATCCTGTTATTTAGTAATTTATTATGGTCTGAGAAATTGTTACTTTCAGTTTCCTCCCTTTAATTAGATACAAAAACAATTTCATTATCATAATATGTTCTTTGTAACAAATAAAAACATTTTTCAGATTGGACAATAATTCAAGGCCCTGTATGCATATATGGCATATGCTGTGCACGTTAAAGATCTGTGAACAGATTGAAATTATAGTATGATCATTCTGCTTTCCTAACAATATGTGTCTCATTGCACACTGCATGGCATTGTTTGTTTCATTAGCCAGATCAGATGCAGAAATAAAATATAAAAGACATTTATAATTTTTATTTCTTCATTTAATCTATATATTCCAGTGGACGATAGGGAAATATGCACCCCGATTCAATGGCTTTCAACAACATGACTCACAAGAATTACTTAGTTTTCTTTTAGATGGCTTACATGAAGACTTAAATAGGTAAATCTTGTCTTTCTTTCTTTTGAAATTTGAAATGTGTTGATATTATGAAATGCTTCAGTACAAAATATTGTATCCTGCGACTAGCCAAAGTGCCAAATTTTCATGTTGCTTTTACTGTTTACTAGATTAAAACTCATGACCATGGACCTAGCAATCTTTACTAAGATAAGATCCAAATTTAAAAAATAAGCTTACACCAATCTGATTTGATTATAAAACTATATTTTGATATTTAGATCCATGACTTTTAATGTCAAGAATTCTAAACCATCTAAAGTTTAGATTTTCTAACTAAGGCCTTATGCCTGTATTAACTTTAGATGATATAAAGAGTTTCTTTAATTGACAATCCCTGTATTTTATTTTAAAAAAAACTATTAAGAAAATACGGTAGAATAAATCCACGGCCCCAATTTTAATTGGTGGAACCATACCCACAGTTTATGGCATGTTGGTAATAGATGATAAAATTATTGTCAATATTTATTGTAGAGTACATAATAAGCCGTATGTAGAATTAAAAGACAGTGATGGTAGACCAGATGCTGTTGTAGCCAGAGAGGTTAGTTTACTTTATATATTAGTCAGAAATTACATCTTTATGTAAATATTACTTGTCTAACTTCAGTAGGGATGCAGGCTGAAATAGATCAGGGACCTTATTCTCGAAAACTTAACTGAGATAAAATCCAGATTTTAAGAAATACAGTAATCTGATTGGATAATAAAGCTGTATTTAAAATCAATTTTAATGATTGACCAATCAGATGACCTGAACACTAAAATCATTGTAAGTTAAGTTTTCGAGAAGAAGGCCCCAGTTGTCTGAAGATCGCACAGCGTGAAACTTTGAGTAACAACATGTTTCAGGTTCTATTTTCATATTTTTGATATTTCTACATCGCTTTACATTCAATGTATTAAGCCCTATTTTAACAGTAAAAATATTTTGTTATTGTTTATGTATCCATGTTATTATGTTTGTATTATTTTTACACCTATTACAAGATAACCTAATTATATTATACTGAAAGAAAGAAAGGGTTGATTGGAATTACAAGTAATTCAATGCCTTCAGACTTTCATAAGCCAGCAAAGATAAGATCTTGTGACCATCATTTGTTTGACCGAACCAAGCACATGATGTCACGTAAGCCAATGGTCTATTTTATAGTGCTATAAAACACTATAAATAATGTCAAAAATATCTTTATCTTCCAAAATAATATGCTGTGAGCTTATTTATCACATGGCGTTGTGGGAATAACATGAAAAACTTTCGATCAAGTATTGATCATAATCAAGATCATAAAACTTTAAGCCAATTCTCCTAGTTTATGTAAATGTTGACATGCTTTTTACCTGAAAGGCTGTTGACTTAGCTGTCATTCTGTTTGTATTCAATGAAAATTAATATGATTTAGATACACAAATATCTAGAACTATAAATTTTCATGGGTTTATTTGAAAGTAAGAAAGACACATCTATATTTTACAAGGATAGCAACTTAGGTTCCGTGAGGATCCTTTCTCCCAATTGGTCCCTGGCCAAACCTCTTGGCATTGACCTTTCCCGGATTATCCGTGTCTTAATACGTAAATATTCCTCGATAGTACTAAAACTGTGAAAAAATCGCATGATCTGATCAATTTTACCGCAAATTAAAAATTAAATGAAATGACGTAGTCTGGCTAGACTCAAATTAATAACTTTTAAACGTAGATAATTATTAATATAAATATATTTGAAAGTTCAAATTCGACTGTGAAAATATTCTGTTTCTTAGGCGTACAGACAATAAAATTTTTCCTTTAAATTTAAATCAATCAATCCCAGCATTAACTTTCTTAATATCTGTTTTAGTAAGTCTTACTGTAATTTAGTTTTTTTATGTGTTTCTTTTTACCCTGCTCTAGAGCTATACAGCCAATTTGGATCTCATTTAATTTCATTTCCTACCATTAACCTATGTATAAGTCAGATATTTGACTTGAGATTGTCTTACTTAATCTTAAAGGGATTGTAAAGAGATTTTCTAAACTTTGTATGTGTATCGTGGACACTGATAGCATCAATTTGTTCCATTCCAATTTCCATTCCGACGTCTGTGGTTCTTGCAATTCCACTAAAACTAACGCGTTTTATGACATCACTGACAGTGATCTACCGGAAGCTACTATTGATATCTATGCAGATCACTGACAGTGACATCATAAAATGCGTTAGTTTAGCGTTAGCAAATTGATGCTATCAGTGTCCCCGATACACATACAAAGTTTTGAAATACGCTTTACAATCTCTATGTCTTAGTCAGATATGAGATTGTCTTACTAAATCTTAAACAATCTTTGCATATAATTGATCTTAAAAGAATACAACCTCTTAGAATAAACAAAAAATCTACATTTTCAAACTTGGTCAATAGGAGTATATATATGGAAAATTACATAGTTTTATGGGTTTATTTGATTCTGTTTGTATACTTTGGACACTGTTGATGAATATATACTCTTATTGACCAAGTTTGAGAACTTAATTTGTTTGTTCATTATAAGAGGTAGTATCGCTTTAAGCAGGCTAGGAACCTGGCCAAGCTGTTATTAGTTATACAGAGAGGTTTTCCTAATTCTGTAAAATTATAAACACTCTAATTACTATAGTGTAGACAACCATACATTATTCTAATAGTTCTATAGACATTTCATGGTATTATTTAATCAGAAAATAGATTTTCCATCATTTCGTGTCAACTGCAGTATGAGAATTACTTGAACAATATGATTTACTAAAAACTTGTCACTTGTAATATGATTAATCATAAAGATAATTGAATAAGCTGAGTGCATCTAAAATTAATAGAATTTCAAACCAATTTATGTGCCCTTGATCTTATTATATTTGTATAGAGCAAGTTTATTACCAGAATAATCATTTTAAGAGCTTTCAATGTACTGAGAAATAATGTTTATTTTGCTGCATAATTTCATTATCATGCAGTCACGTCAGGTTTTAAAGATAGCTAAATAAATCAAAATAAGATACTGTTTATGGAAGCAGAAGTTAAGAAAATTATTGAATTATTGTAGATGATATTTTAAAGGGATGCCAGGCAGATATTGTTAAAGGGGAACGTTAGCATTTTTGATTGTCGATTTGAGCTTTAAATATATGTAAATTGCCTCAAGAAGTACTAGAACTGAACAAAAATCGCAAAATCCCTTCAATTATATCCCTTCCTAAACATTTATCTTACATTTTCTGTATTTGTGTTTTCTACATAATTTACTAAACGACAAGTCTTATTTTTAACTTTCAAACACTGATAATTATGGATACACAATATTTTATTATGGATAAATTTTGAGGGAGAGTTGTGAACATTATTACGGATTAGAATAGCCAAAAAATTCCAGGTTCTTAGACTAGAAATTTATTGGTGAACATATTCCTTTTAACGAGGCTATATGTTATCATGAGGTGTTTGCTTAAAATAATTAAAAAGTATTTAATATTGTTGCAGAGTTAATTTTAGACAATTGGGTTAACAACGGAAAGTTCAGATTGTTTGTACATAATTAAAGTATTCACCTTTACTCACAATTATCACTACTTACACTTATTAACCCCTGACCTTTAGTTTGGCTTGTTGACTGGCCAAATCTTAGGGTGAGCACTTTTCTGCTCTTCTTAGCAACAGCCAAACTTAGTCTTAGCTACCTTTCTCTACTTTCTTCAGTTCAGTTTTGTACCTTGAAGTGTAAACTTCATAATTGTAATTTCCTTATAATTAGTGTTTTTTGGAAATTGGAATAAGACTATGTAATACTTCTTCAGTATTTCAACTTAAAATAGATATTCTATATGTGCTATAATAGATATTACTGTCTGTGCGAGTTGAAAAAATTTTTGCGATTATTTTTATGAGAATTGGAATATCAGCATGACAATGCTTTGCTTTGATAAAATATATATTTTTTGTAATTTTTCTTTAAATGGAAATACATTTCTCTCCTAGAAATTCCAACCCAAAAAAGTCACTAATTTTGACTGAAAATTATCCTCTGTAAAAACAAATTTTGAAGACATAAATTGTGTTTCTTTTTTCATCCTAGGACTAACAATACTAATTTGAAGCTTCTATTCCAGTTCTCAAAAAAATTATAACAAAAATTCAAAAAAAAAATTTCAACTTGCACAGACAGTAGTTGTTAGTTGTTAAATGGATTGTTGGACATTGAGAGGCAACTTACTGTGATATCAAACAATTTTTTTGAATTATGCTTTCATTTATATTTTAGGCCTGGGAAAATCATGTGATACGTAACCAATCCATAATAGTTGATTTATTCCACGGCCAGTTAAAGTCACAAGTTCGATGTCAAGAATGTAGTCATATAAGTGTACGATTTGATCCATTTACAACCCTGTCTCTACCTCTACCCATGGATTCTTGTATACACTGTGAAATTATTGGTAAGTAAATAAAGGTAAAAGGGGGACGCAGGTTAGAAAGAAATCAGCATTGTAAAGATGTCCAGTCATTTAGATACGCAATAAACTATGCTACAGTTTGTGCACATTAAAGATTCCCCGAAAGGAGGCTATTTTTTTTGTTATTTCAAAACTTACCCATTGCACACTGTATGGCTCATCAACGTGATCCAAATCAGGTGCAGAAAAGTATGATGTAAAACTTTCATTTCTGGGTAGTCGCATGTTGCTCTTGGGCAAAAATGAACCTCATTCCACAATGCATGATCCAAATGAGGTGCCGAAAAGTTAAAACGTAAAGCTTTCATTTCTTATTTGCAATTTTCACCATTGAAGGGCAAAATTACCCTCATTGCACATTGGATGACCCATGAGTCCAATCAGGTACAAAAAAGTAGGAGATAAAACTTTCATTTCTTATTTTACAGTTTACACAATAGATGGAGCAGTGCCAGTCAAATATGGTTTACGATTAAACATGGATGAGAAATATAAAACATTAAAAAAGGAATTAAGTGAATTAACCAATATTCCTGCTGAATGTTTATTGTTGGTGGAGATAATGGGACCTATTGTTAAGGTAGGTTGTTTCATTTTTATACAATACAACACATATACAACACATATACATACACAACACAGATATTCCCACACATTACTATGGAACACAGTACATACCTATTGTTAAGGTAGATTGTTTGATTTTCATACAATACAACACATACAAATATTGCCTATTGAAAGGTGTGTTGATACTGAATACAACCAAATACAACTTTAAACAATACTACACAATACTACACAAGCCACCTTGAAAAGATGTGTTGATACTGAATACAACACAATACAGCTTTACACAATACAACACATACACAAGCCACCTATTGAAAAGATGTGTTGATACTGAATACAACACAATACAACTTTACACAATACAACACATACACAAGCCACCTATTGAAAAGATGTGTTGATACTGAATACAACACAATACAGCTTTACACAATACAACACATACACAAGCCACCTATTGAAAAGATGTGTTGATACTGAACACAACACAATACAACTTTACACAATATAGCACAACACATACAGAAGCCACCTATTGAACAGATGTGTTGATACTGAATACAACACAATACAACTTTACACAATACAACACATACACAAGCCACCTATTGAAAAGATGTGTTGATACTGAACACAACACAATACAACTTTACACAATACTACACAACACATACAGAAGCCACCTATTGAACAGATGTGTTGATACTGAACACAATACAATACAACTTTACACAATATAGCACAACACATACAGAAGCCACCTATTGAACAGATGTGTTGATACTGAATACAACACAATACAACTTTACACAATATAGCACAACACATACAGAAGCCACCTATTGAAAAGATGTGTTGATACTGAATACAACACAATACAACTTTACACAATATAGCACAACACATACAGAAGCCACCTATTGAACAGATGTGTTGATACTGAATACAACACAATGTGTATTTATATAGCACAGCACATATCATGTACTTTTGATACAAGGTGTCTTTCAGATACATAACACAATATATATTAATGCAACACAACGCATAACATTATGTAATAATAATATAACATCAATAAAAGACATTTAACAATTAATAGAATCTTTTGACATAAGATACAGCCTAATTGAAAAAACACAACTAATACAACACATTGGAACTACATCAGTTATAAAACACAACATAATTTACATCAATACAACACATGCTATTGCTCTTGACTCTTAGTAAAATATTATAGAGAACACAACACAATGTACTAAAAAAAATCATGATATACATTGTAGTACATTATCATCAGTTATCAATTAACATTTGGATATTTCTGCAAGGCAGATATAATCATAATATATAGACACAGCTTTATGGAACAACAATCACTGGTTAAAGTTTTATGCAACGTTTTGACGTGTTTCCCCCGTCGTCTTCAGGCACATAATAATCATGTATAGTTTTATAAAAAATAGAAATGTCACGATTCTGCAATGGGGAATTACTGCTCTGTATTTTGTAATCGATACTGTAGTTTTCATTTGTATTCACAGGAAATTACTGATTCCATCTATGTTATATGTGTCAACAAGCAGTAACAAACACAGCATTAATATAATACATTGTCTTTAATTCTCTAGGGGTGAACTTCATTTGAATCATTTTCTCCTTTACATTATTTATTTGGTAAAGATACTTCCAAAACTATTTATGTAAAGCTTAAAGCTTACTTACTAACTTCATAGTATTATTAAAACGGAAAAACTATTTACCATAAATTTACATTTGTATTTATTAGGAATTAACAATTTTTGTTTTAATTATCCAAGATGACTTTCAATGGAAGATAATTTGTGAAATGAGATAATTTGTAATATCTAAAAACTACAAAAAGTTTTTCATTGTTTTTAAAGTGTTCAATTAAGACTGAAACATTTTTTTCATTTTATTCTCAATAAATTACACCAAATGACATCTAAATAATTAGTGATTAATAAATATATATATACTTAATGAAGTAATAGATATTGTTAAGTAAGATATAATGAATACAGCTATTGCTAGATAATGCGATTCTCTGTTCCACAAGTTTATATAGACCATCAATAGCACCTAATTTTTCTAGATTTGGAAGAAATTCTGTTGTAAAATATATAATTTGATTTGATTTGCAGATCAGTCTGAAAATGTTTATGTATCACAAATGTTTTGTTTTTGAAAATTATAATGCCATTGATTTGAACCCTATATTCAATACATTTAAGTGTTCTGATATAGTCAGATAACTGAAAAATTGTAAACATCAAACTCATCAAATTTCAGAGTGTTTTGTTATTGTGTAAAATAATTGTGAGCTTGTAATTGTAAAAAGAAAAATGTGACTATTTTTACGTTTAAAAATTAGTGCTCTTTTGTTGCTATTCATGCGCAAGCCATTTTGAATCTAGAGAAAATCTCATAATCCATGCAAATTTAGTTGACATTTTGTCACTGCAGTGAAATAAAAATCTTGACGCTATTCATTCTTTAACTGATTCCATAAACTCAATTCACCATACCTTACATCATGAGATTTTCTATGATTTCTCTCATTGCACACTGCCTGTTTTCATAAAACCCACACACTGGAATTAAAAAGTATATTTTCTTTTATTTTATTTCTGGAAGTTATTGATCATATAATCCATGCCAGTGGAATAATTGATAAAAACTATAATATTTTTATAAAAGATTTATTATTTCATGGTTTGTTTGAAGTCTAATTGATCATTTTATCAAAACATCATAAATTTGTTTTATTAGATTTTATTAGTTGTGTAATATATTATTGATATGATAATATACCAGGCCTATTTCTATATTCTCTTTAATTCATCATTACTAGAGTGGTGTATAGAGAATATATTTTTATTTTTTTGAGATAAATGTTGTTGGTTGATAGATCACAAGTTTACGTTCGCTTCCAGCAGGTGCTGATATCACAATCTTAACAGAGTTTTACACTTGAAACAAGTAATATATTGGCAGTGAAATAACTCATGTATTTGTGCTTTATGTTGTTTTGAACATTGGAAAATATTCAAGGACTTGCAATAAATATTTATCATCTCACTATTCTTCTATTTTTTGTCAAAAATTCAAAGCACTGAACGCAAACAACAGGTTTTATAGATGGTTGTTTATTAGTAGTCGAGATCATGTTGACAAATTTCTGGCATTTGTGCGGTTGACTTGAATTGTTTACGATAATGAAATAAAACTAAATTCTTAAAAGCAGGAAATGTTTTAGAGTTGCATTCCTTTTATGGCATCTCTACTGACTTCTTTTGTCGTATTAAATCAAGACCTCTATCAAGAAGAAAGATATATTGAAGCTTTTAAGGTTTTATGTTTCAAAATGGATTAAAATTTTCAATTTCTTTACCTTGTAATCCTTCTAAGCTCTGTCAATTCATACAACATTTTAGTGTGGGTTTGGGTTATTTTTGATGGAATAGTTGTACTGATTTTTTAATAATGCCCTCTTTGTTCTAAAGTTGATTTCCATTTAGCGTAAAACTATTTCTTAAAAGGATTTAAAAAGGTATTGATCAAGGAGATGTTTTTTTTATATATTTTTTCATTATTATTACTTCCTTAATTCGGAAAAATGAGAGTTTGGCTGAACTAAGTTTAGTGCAGCAAGGGTTGTGTCTTGGTTTAATTCATTCTTATAAAAAAAAAAACCATACACAAACATATTCAGTTCAAAGTGATTTATTTTTTCAATTATTTCAAAAAGTCATCTGCAGACAAATATAGACCATTTACTGTCAGGTGTGTCCATTGTTCGTGATTTTTGTATTATTTTTAAGGATGGTTTGAAACTCAATAAGACATATTTAGACATCTTTAATAGTATGGCTTCAATTCACCTAGAGTTTTTTTTGTGGTCGTTGTAACATTTTTTTTTCACATCTTCCAGAAATAGATCTAATCTAGATCCTGGAATATCTCCTTAAGGTATACAGTATTATTTTATATTGAATGGTTTCAAAGAAGGTTTTTACATTCTGTGTGTGTATCAGGGGTATTGATAGCATAAATTTGCTCAATTCTTATTTTCAGTCAGATGTCTGTGGTTCTTACAATTCCACTAAATTAGGCATTACTATACATCACTATTGAAAAGATCCTAAGAAAGAAGAGGGATTTTACAAGAATAACAACTTATGTATGTGAGGATTCTCTCTCCCAGCTGGTCCTTGGCCAAACCTCTTGGCATTGATCTTTCACAGATTATCCGTACCCATTCAGATGGGTTGACTGGAATTGTGAGTGCATATGACTTATTCAAGATCGAAAACCGAACTCTCAAACTTGTATCCAAGCAAATGGCGTCATGTTTGTTAAGAACGATGCGGTAACTGACTGTACAATACAACCCCACAAAATGATACAAAATACAATATCATCAAACACTTTTGGTGGAATTGTAAGAATCAAATATAACTGAAAAATTGGAATGGTTCAAATCGATGCTACTAGTGATAACAATCCCTTTAATGTAAGTCAAATTGTTCATTAATATGTAGTCGGAAACTTACTAACTCTATCCCAAGCCTCAGATTGAGCAAGGTGTGGAAAATCACCAATTTTTGTGTCTTAGTTTTTTCTGACTCTCCACAATCCAGATGTGTCCAAATAGCTATCAAAGACCAGAATAAGTATGTTTTGACTAATTAAAGTATAGTAATTGCTAAGATAATTTCTATGTATTAGTCAGACAACTCAACTGAAATAACATAAAAAGTCTGATATAGAAATATTCTCGACTGTGATGGAGTTGACTACTAACAATAGTACGGTACTTTAGGCTGGATTAGTTAATTAATGTTCCTAATTCACTGATAGCTAATCTTTCCATTACGTGTCATGAGATAATTCACCCACTCAGACAAGTTATATTGGTTATCTATCAGGTATTACTGATGTTTTTAACAAACAATTGCTTTTAGATACCGGAATTCATTTTATCATATTTTATACTGAGCTATTTCACATGTACTTGGTTGCCCTCAATACAACATATATTATCCTTAAAGGGATTGTAAAGCATATTTCTAAAATTTGTATGTGTATCGGGTACACTGATAGCATCAATATGCGCCATTCCAATTTCAATTCTGATGTCTGTAGTTCTTGTAATTCCACTTAAACTAACGTGTGACATGACGTCACCACCACTGATCTGCATAGATATCCAGTAGATCAGTGGGGGTGACGTCATAAAACGTGTTAGTTTAAGTGGAATTGCAAGAACCAAAGACAATGGAATGGAAATTTGAATGATGCAAATTGATGCTATCAGTGTCCCCGATACACATACAAAGTTTAGAAAACCTCTTTACAATCCCTTTAAGCCACATTTAGGGATTTAGATCACTTTTCAGTCTTATCACATTGTTGAAACATTGTGTACAATAAAACAATAGTTTACGGTAAAATTAGGCGTCTTTTGATAAATTTCACAAAAAAAGACCTGGTATTTCAGGACCAAATTTAGTAATGTTACAGACTAATAGGTTTTGTCTATCTATCTATGTGACACACAAACATTATGTGCCATATCAACATGGAAAAATAATAGAAAAACTTGTAAAAGAAGGTAATGACCTCTATTAAGTAGGTTTGTATTTCCATAGAGTGGAATGAACTTTTTCCCATTAAAACTGATACAAATCCCTTTACAATCTACGTAATCAGAATCTTGAGATTTGATTCTCTTCCACTAATTAACGAAACCTACGTTATTTTTTTTTATCATTTCAACTTGAAAATATAAAAAAAATAGGTTCAAAGTAAATGCCACTTTTGATCTGTTTTTTCATGATTTTTGTTCCTGTATAAAAAAGCTAGTTCAATAACTACATACTATATTTTGGGTAATTAAAACGTTATGTTGCCTAAAGCTCAAAGACTCTCAGGGCTTTTCAAGTGTGTTTTGATGGTTGTTATGAAAGTACAGTAAATGAAATTGAGGTAAATAAGATTAATACTTTGAGAGATTACTGGAACAACCAACACTGTTGGTCATTATTACACTCTAGAGGGATTTGGCCTAATTTTTTACTTCTATTAAAGGGAGTGTAAAGAAGTTTTCAAAATGTTTTGTGCGTAATTTTCATTCCAAAGTCGTGCTTCCAGCAATTCCAGTAAATGTTTGATGATGTAACAAATTTTGAAATTTGCTTCTATCACAGAAGATAACGTCAATTTAATTTCTAGGATGAACAATATACATATAAATACCCAAAGCAATCTTGAATTTTTATATAATCTGCAATTTGGGCTTATTCTATATATCTATCTTTCAACCAACTTTGAATTTGATCATGGAATTAGTTTCTTCATTTGCAATTGTAATTTTTTTTCTCAATTTGTCATGAATTTCGAATTACGTGGAAAGTGAGCCAATGACCTTTAAATTCCATTAAAATTGCATTCAGTAAATGGAACTTTCTAAGTCAGAGGATATCCTGTAAAGGTGGAAACCATTGGAGCAAAAATATATTTATAAGTACACTGATGATACAATTTGTAGTAACCTGAAGTCACCGACCGACAAGGCACTGTACAGAATTTGAATATTCAAGGGGTTAGATTGGTTTTATTCAGTGGCATTGCCCCCACAAAGCTCATGCCGGCCACTGGACCCCACCCGTTATTCACTCCGCTCGCAATGTCAATATTCTGTCGGTTCATCTTCACCGTTGCACCAGTTTAAAAAAACCTGGCTAATCTACTGGTTTTATTCAAGTTAAAAAGTCTGCTTGACTTCAGAAGCATGATGAAAAGACAAACATGACTATCTTGCAATTCCACCAGTCACACTTTGTGACTTTTGGTCAGTAACCATTGTGGCTCAGTTAGTTTGATGATTGCTTGCTTACCTGAAGGTCCAGACTTCAATCATGGCTTTTGTCGAGATAAAACCTCAGCAATGCAGGTCAGAGGGACTAACATGTAATCATTCAAATGAGACAATCAATCCAGGCCCTGTGTGCCACTGGCTATGCGAGATCCCTCAATAGTCAGAAATTAAAAAAGGTTTGGCTAATGCCTATGCCTGCAAATGTTCCTTATTGATTAATTTCAAAGGTAAAACAAAAAATATTCAGTATTTGGATAGTATTTTACTCTGAATTAGATGTAAAATAAACTTTGCAAATATGCAAGATATGTTGAAACTTAAGGCCTAAGATATATAGATAGGCCTAAACTTAGATTTTTATTCTCTTTGAAAACTGTCAAATTCTTTTTTGAATATTGTGGTCTGTATTCACACTCAATATATCGTTAAAAATGTCCGAAGAATTAATTGGTTTCACCTTTCTATATTTAAGGACATCTTTAATGTTTCATTTCTGGCAATAGAATAATCTTTGACAGACTAATGTCGGAATTGGTATTGATGGCATCTGATTCCATTTATGATTATCAAAGAACCAAAAAGATCATGGTCCTAATTGGCATAGAATCGTCATTAAAAGAAGATTATTTTTTATGATAAAGTATGTCAGAATATTGTCTGTCATTGTCATTTATTCCCACAGTAATTCCACCAGTTTCAAGCTTGTTTATTTCTCGATTCATCAATTTTTAAATAATGGAAATATTTCATGGTATTTTTTCACAAATTATAGGAAAAATAGATTCTTCAGTCAGAGAGAACGTTTTCATCTACTATGTCATAAATTTAGCTTAAAGGTATTGTAAAGAGGTTTCTTAACTTTGAATGTGTGTCAGGGACACTGATGGCATCAATTTGCGCCATTCCGACGTCTGTGGATCTTGCAATTCAACTAAAACTAACGAGTTTTATAACGTCACTGACAGTGATCTGCATGTAGCTGTCAGTGACGTCATAAAATACGTTAGTTTTAGTGGAATTGCAAGAACCACACATGTCAGAAGGGAAATTGGAATGTTGAAATGATGCTATCAGTGTCCCCGATATACATACAAAGTTTACAAAACCTCTTTACAATCACTTTAAACCTTCTACTAGTTAACTTCTGCTCATCAACAGAAAATGGTATTTATATATTAAATTTATAACTGAACACATTATGCTTTATAGTGGCCTCTGAATCTGACAAAATAAGTGCAATTTTTTAATGATTTTGAATTAAAAGTAGCCTGAATTTGTCAATCATGTTTAGGATTAAAAAATGATTGATTCACTTAAGGACAATAGACATTTCATTCCAAAATAAACGGTTATAGTAAATTAAATTCCATGATATCTTGTCTGGAATGACATAGTCTACATTTTTTAAATGAAAACATATCACAATCATTTGGAGATTGAGGTGATGGCCTTGACAATTGGTCTGAGGGATCACTCTGCATCTGCTTGATCTGCTAGCCTAGGCTCATATGGTAATATATGGGCTAAATTGATTTAAACATTTTTGATAGGGAAAGTGTCATGATTCTAATTGCTTGCTTTAGTTGAAATCCATGTACTAGGAATGTTATGGTTTCTGAAATTAATTAATGAGTTTATTTATGATTACGATTGGTCCTGTAGGATATATAGGATTCATTTACTGATTACATTATTTTATAGTATATTATTATATATTCATATTTTATACCACATAATCCTCTCTCCATTGGGATCAGACTTTATTCAAATATCTAAGCTGGCTGGGGGAAAGTCAGAAAATTTAGGAAATTTTCCACATCATGCGCACGTAGCCTTCAATGGCGGTCGACAGATTTAATTTCTTAGAAAAAATAACTTGGACAGAACTACAGACATGCCATGCATGGTGTAGGGAGATAATGATGGTGTGAATGAACTACAAAAATATCGATCTTTCCAAATATGTCGAGGTTTGGTTGCGTCAAGATCTATTAATACATTTTAAAAACCCGCACCTGCGATTGAGATCTCTTCAGTCCAGTTATGTTAATTTAGATCTCTTCATTCCAGTTATGTTAATTTAGATCTCGTCATTCCAGTTATGTTAATTTAGATGCTTGCCGACCGATTTCTAATTACATGATAAATGCATTGCTCCTCCAGTGTATATTACTTTCCCTTCTGAAAAATCATGTATGGCTGTGGGCCTCTGATGTTGACTAAGATCTACCAAATGATCTGAATTAAAGTACTTTCCAATCTACAGCCCATGGGAACAGATGTATATCTAATAACCGAAAGACCATTATAATAGATTATAAGCTATCTGAAAAGTCAAAATTACGACCACTAAACCTATTTTGTACAGTATAAGTTTCACTAAGCTATAAGCTTCTCATTAGTACTGTTATCATTTTCTATATCAATTGTATATGATGTCCCACATGTCTGTATTAGATGGGTGATATGAAACTATTATTATATATCAGTGACTCTAAATCAGGGTAGGATAATAAACTTGTTGACAGAAACTTTTAAAAATTTGTTAGTCAATCTGATTAGAATACTGTTCTAGATGTTTGGCTTTTATGTGGCTATCTTCACCTCATTCTTGATCTAACAGTATTCTTCTTTAAATATATTTTAAATAATTGATTGATATTATGGGTGAACATATTAAGAAACTGACGACATCATAAGATCATAAGATCATTAATATCGGCATGCGAATATGTTCATAACTACCAGACGAAGAAATTTTTCAATTTATACTTTTATAATATTGCATATAGGACATGAGAGGAGTCATTTATAGACAAAAGTCTTCTTCACCATCCATTTTCTATGAATGAAATATTGTTGACAGCATCTGACGTCAGATTTTAATTGTCATTTTCAAAATACCTGATGGTACTAATTCTTGTATGGGAAGTCCACAGCTATATAATTATTGCACTCTGTTTCGTCATGCTTGTACACATTTTTTTTTATTAATAGCTGATATTAAAATCAGCTGGAAAGTCAAATATTTAATTGATCAATGGTTACATCCCTTTAACAATTTGATCAAGTCAGTTTTAATATGGTGACTGTATACAGATGACCCTTCCCCTGATATTGATGTCCTTTTTGATTGATCTGACTCTTCAGTGATATACACTATCAAATAACATCTATTTAGACTTGACACATGTATTAAAATTGATATATAGAAATATAATATAATATTACAGATAAACATTTTCTAATTGTGTTTTTCCATGTCTAATGTGTAACCTTGAGTTAGAACACTAATATACTTCTGACGTGATTCTGATCTACATATGAAAAAATCTCGAAAATCAGGGAATTTGAAAAAACCTTTCCAGACATGGAATTTAAGAAAAATCATGATAATTCATATTGACATGGATAAATGATATTTCATACCAGTAATTTTATACATTTTTTGTTAATAAATGAAAATATCATGATCAGGAATAGTCTAAGTGACCCTTTCTGTCTATTATGGAACATGATGAAATGCTGTGAAGGAAATATCAGTGAAAAGTTTCTCAGATAATCTGTATGAACTCTGTAAATCTGTATTCTGTCTCAGTTGAGGTTGTGCTGTTGAGTTCTGCCTTTGATCAGGAACCTTTTTCTCCAAATATTTCTTTCAGATGATACAAGTGCTCCAGTCATCCAATTGATTATCCAATCAGATTAATGTATTTCTTAATTTCAAAATCTGTACTTCAAGTCAAGTTGTACAGTTAATGGGGAATGTTCAGCATTTTTGATGGTCGATTTATAAATACATAAACAGCCTCCAGCAGTACTAGAAATGCACGAAAATCATATAATTCCTTCAATTATATCCCTACCTTAATATTTATCCTTCATTTTCTGTATATGTGTATCTATATAATGCATAGTCTTACTAAACAACGAGTCGTATTTTTGACTTTCAAATGCTGATATTTATGGATACACATGTGTTTAAAGGCTTTTTTTTCCTAGGAGAGTTGTGAACAATATTACGGATTAGCTAAAAAATTCCAGATTCTGGGACTCAATTTATTTTGGTCGAACATTTAGTGAATATATCCCTTTAGAAAAAGGATGTCCGAAAATGGAACATGCTGTATTGGCAATAACTGGTTGGTTTCATCTACATGGTAGACACCATTTCTTCTAACAGGCTTGACATTTTAAAGATATGATCAACTTGGTTCGTTTCCAGCACTCTGTGATCAGTTAATTAGACAAAAACTAAATTTAAAATTTATTGTAGTAATTGACAGATTGATGATCAGGGGCCTTATTCTCGAAAAAGATAAAATCCAGATTTTAAGAAATACAGTAATCTGATTGGATAATAAAGCTATAATTAAAATCAATTTTAGTGATTGACCTATCAGATGTCCGAGCACTAAAATCATTGTAAGTTAAGTTTTTGAGAATAAGGCCCCTGAATTTGAAATCAAGTTTTTGTTAAGTAAGTGGAGAACGCATGTTGACTTTGTCATTTCAAAAGGCCATTGTTATTCCGTCTATGATCAGGTACAACTGTGGCAATATATTTTTAGATTTTCTTATATATCTTTGTGGAGAATGTATCTGACTAGTTAATGGTTTTCTTTCAAAAATCTGTTGAGTAAGCAATTAGTGTTTGAAAGTATAACTTTCGTTTCGCTTAAGAAATATAGCCTACACGTGCAAATATACTTTTATTCTATGACGATGACGATGACTATAAAAATTTAGATATACATGTAAAGCGATGTTGACGGGTCGGAGGCCAGCTTTTTTCTCGTATCCCTACGCTGGCTTTGTACAATCTTTAACCTATCTTTTTTGCACGTGTAGGCTATATTTCTAAAGCGAAACGAAAGTTATACTTTCGAACAATTAGAATGTTCAGTTTTTCATCCCATTTACATAATTTGGAGAAATCAGAATTGGATATTTGCTCAACTAGCTAATATTTGTTTTCATAAACTAAGATATTAATAAAAAAAAATTAGTTAACGATAACAAAATATTTTAATTGTTAAAATAGAGCTCATTACAATAAATAGAAATTTGAAAAAGCGACTTAAGAAAATGTTTCAAATTCTGTTAAACTATTTCTTTGACTTATATTGTTTATTAAAGACATATATTACTTAATATTTTACTTGATAACGTTACCTATACGTGTTTCGAAGCGTAGTATGTAATAAATGAAGAAGTAGTATATCCATATATCTTAGTGTTTTAATGTATTTCTGTACCTCTAATTTGATATAATTCAATTATATAGTTATTTTGGAATAAGATTGAATTAAAAGTTAAGGCTTGTACTCCTTCCTGCTTTATATTCCAATCACATAGTCTTCTCTAATTATATACATTCATTTACTTTTACCATCTGAATAACAATTTATATATCCCCACTGTATAATTTGAGATGATTTAGACTTCCATTTGTTATTGGCCTTGACTTTGAAATAATAGATCCCACAGATTTGACCAAATGCTAAATAAGGAAACATACACAAAGTCATTCTGAGACATCTAAGCTGATATAACAAATATTAAAATAACTCAAAATGTACCATTAAAACCTGCTTCAAACTATCTGGATGTGTATTCAGAATAGACTTTTCTCACCTCTGGTGCAACTCTAGTGACCTACTTTATTAGAGGTGCCAGAATATGTAGGTGAGCTTGTGATATGTATATTTATATCAGAAATTCTATTGATTAACCTATAACCCTTTCATTGCATGAACCTGGTATAGTCAAACAGATATTTCAGCTCATCCGGTACAGTGAAAACATATACACAGCCAGTCCAATATATTTTCAAGGGTGTTTATCTGTAACTTGCCAAACAAACCTCTAAATAAGATACTTTTATAAGCTTACCCTTGAAAATATAATGGACTGGTTTTGTATATGATGAGCCGAAATATCTGTTTGACTATAGTCCTGTGAATAATAAAATGTTGCTGATATTTATTGTTGATTTCTTTATTCTTTCATTGCATTTACCTGGTAGTACCGGGTATAATAAAATATCGCAAAGGAGGCCACTCTGTCAAAGAAATATAATGGACCGCCATTTTGCCTTAAAATCTAGACCTAGCACAGGGTCTGGATTAATCTCTAGTAGTGGAATGGTTAAACTAGATCACAAAAATGGTCATAATCATTGACATACAAGCTTTCAAGGTGTATCAAAAAAACTTAAACATGCTAGATCCGTTTTACTCATGAATTTGTCTATAAGCTGAAAAAATTTATGATAAGCACATAAAATGAATGAAAGTGAGGAAAGAGTGCTCTTACCTCTAACCTATAGATTCTATAGATATTAATGCAAGAACAGGGGGAGGTAACACTGCATTATAATTCATATCACATTCCATTTCCTAGTGGCCGCGACTCACATATTTACCTAGACATTAGATATATTATAACAGGAAATAACTGTTATTGTTAATATTACTAATAATTGATCAAGATTCAGTCATTGTTATTCTAGTCAGTGCAGATATAGAGAATCTCTTACAAGTCTTTCTTGATATCAAAAATATCACCACAAGTCGATAAAAGTGCAAAACTCTGAGGCTCTGGCGGACGAGTGGTGATATTTTTTATATCAAGAAAGACGAGTTTGAGATTTTATTTTTCACCCTATATTGCTGTTTGTTAATAAAGAAATAAATAATCCTGGCACTGCCTCAACACCGATAGAAACCACTGTCGTAAGCCACTGCCAGATTGCCAAACTAACCAATCAGAAAACTTTGAAGCGTAATCTCAGTGATATCTACTGTAGAATACCTTATTGGGTGATAAAATATGAGAGAAATCATGATCAAGGGATTAAAGAAAAGCAAGGAGAAAACAACCAATCTTTAGAACAATAACAACTTTAGTTCCTTCGAGGACCCTTTCTACCAGCTGGTTCTTTGCCAAACCTATTGGCATTGATCTTTCAGACTATCCGTACACATTTACAGCTCGGTTGACTTGATTATTAATGCAGATGACTTATTCTTTTACAGTATGGTGGTATTGTTTCACCATATTGCAGCATATTTTAGAACTTAAAATGAATGTTCAGCATTTCAAGGAGTGATTTTGGCCTTGAATATACATAATAGCCTACAGAAGTACTAGATTTGCAAGAAAATCGCATAAATCCTTCAATTATAACTTATGACTCTACCTAAACATTCATCTTTCATTTTCAGTATGTGTATTTTCTATATAAGGCATAGTCTCACTAAAAGACAAGTCACATTTTGAATTCTTCGTCGAACGGATAGTGAACGTATCCATTTAAATTGCTATTATTATAAAGCATGGCTGTATTGTTCTATCATATCTAATTATAGTAATTTAAAATTCAAATTGTCCAAAGTTACTTAAGCTTTCAGCGGATATATGTCTGGAAGCCTTCTAATTGATATGTGTGTTTATGAACAATTAAACGGCTTTTGGATTTTATGTTATTTGACCCAACCAAAGATTTGCAGACTAAGCAATTTAGTTATAATTAGATATTATGGAATGGCATGATTTTGGTTTAAGTTGTCAGAGTGATAAATGCTGATTCTATCAGACAATATTTATATATGATATATATTTATCATCCATGTCTGGGGTCACGGAAATTTGTAATTTTTCATTGAATAATAACAAAATATTTTTACTGTTAAAATAGTGCTCAATACCTTAAATGTAGAGCGATATAAAAATATTAAAATAGAACCTGAAACTCTAAGTAACAACATTTTTCAGGTTCTATTTTTAATATTTCTAATTTTTCATTGATATAGATTTATGTATCAAGACAGGTTTAATGCAGATCTCGCTGTTCATGTAGATCTTGCTGTTCATATAGATCTTGCTGTTCATGCAGATCTTGCTGTTCATGTAGATCTTGCTGTTCATGTAGATCTTGCTGTTCATGTGGACATGGAATCTGATAACATCTTCATCTTTATTATCAGCTCAGTTTAATATTGAAACTTTAGACTAACCTGTTCCAGGATTCAATTCTAGTATGGGCCGAGATGACGTCTTTGGAGATTTCAAAGCAGTTTTTTCCCTGTCAGTCATGCCATCAGTTGACATGAAAAAAGCGTCTAGTTGTTCAGATAAGACAATAAATTGATATCCCTTGTGATACAGGCTGTAGACGTTAATGATCCTTTGATCAGTAATATAATGCAGCTGTTTATCTAGTTGCACACTGCATGGTGTTTGCCCAGTCTCATTAGACTAAACAGGTGCAAAAAAAGCTGTTTGTAAAACTCCATTTCATGAACAAAACTTAACCAATAATTTCAGATGCAAGTGAGTAAGCATACAATGAAGTTAACTGATCTTCCCTCATTAAAAAGTGTGATGGAAATGAAAAGATAATATTCAGAAAAATAGGTCATAACATAACATGTTGACCTATATAAGCAGAGCATGCTTACCCTTTTCGAAACACCTGATGGTACTTCTCTTTGGAGTAGTCCACTAATATAAAATTATTTCTCTCAATTTTTCCATGTTTTTGTATGCAATTTTGATGAAGGGCATTGTTTTGCTTGTATAGATTTTTATTATTCATAGTGATGAGCTATTGAAACATCAAAGGAAAATTGATATTACAGTTACACATGATATAATTATAAACTGAACATATTGTTGTATGTGAATAGATATAGAAATGATTTATATTTATCTATAATCAATGTTTCTATGTGATGGTAAATGATTGTTTGCTGTATGATATATCATTGGAAGCTCAGGTATAGAAATAGTATTATCAAAATATTGTGTTGTTCAACACCTTTGTAAACAATTAAAGCATTGTTATTAGTAATAGATATAGATTCGATATTATTGTATCATATTATTGGCCTTCACCATATATTTATATCAGCTCCAGTTGTATACAGAATCAGTGTATTGTACAAATATATCAAAATAATATTATAAACCAGGGGCCTTATTCTCAAAAACTTAAGATGATTTTAGTGTTCTTGTTATCTGATTTGTCAATCACTAAAATTGATTTTAAATTATGTTGTATGATCCAATCAAATTGCTGTATGCCTTAAAATCTAGTTAAATTTTTGAGAATAAATCCCCAGGACTTCTCAAAATGGCTTCCCGCGACACCCTTGAAATTGGCCCCTCAAGAGTGACCCCTTCCGCTACAACCCTATGCTCGCTATGCTAACTAAGCTCTATTTGGCCCTATATTTTTTCATTAAATGCATTTGCGTCCCCATCCGACCCCCCTTAACAAAGACAAAATTTACAAAAATTAATTGAGAAGGCCTGTTGTAAACTATGTGGACATTTTATACGCCCACATGAAAACGTCCATCATTTTTAGTTGTCGTGTAAAATGTATTATGTTATTCAAGGACCAATTTTTACTCAGTATATTTAATATTAATGACTAGTTGTATGGAAACAAGGTCATTTTATTCCCACAATACATTATGATTAGTTTTATCATAGAAACTTTACCATACAAACTAATCCTAACTTCTAGTCTTTTTAAATAACCCCAGATAGAGCAAGCTAAATGAAGTGTTTCTCACATATTTCAGAGTACAGAGTCAAAAAGGAAGTTTCTCGCTGTTGATATGGTGATTAGTGATGTCATATACCATTTCATTCATATGACAATTTATGAATGGATGATGTAATTTGCGTTTTGAACCTTAGTTTCAAAGCGAGGTGTGAATAAGGTCTATAGACATATTGCTTATTGTATTACAAAATGAATGTTATTGTAACATGTTTTAACAAAATAAAGCGTAGGCTGATCAGAAATGATAATTACATTATGATATATTATCACCTAGTATAATTTTGTAACCTGGGGCCCGTTGCCAGAACGATCCTAACTTTAGGATATCCTAAAGTTAGGATATCCTAAGTCAAGAGAAGATAGGAGCGAGTTACAATAATCCTAACTTTAAGATTTTACCGTTGCCAGAAGCACATTGTAAGTCGGTCCTATCTTTTCTCCTAAATCACGAGTTAGGATTATCATAAGTCGACGTCACGTCACTGAGTGGGCATCTGACGTCATTTTTTATCAAAATCAAAGATGGCGGAATCGGTAAAGCGATCTCGACTCAAATATAAAAATCAATGCACAGATTCTAAAATGAAAGATTTTTTATGTTAGTGAATTGATACGGACTAGATGAACATTGATATAACGAAACATAGCAGTTAAAATCAACCTAATTTCTGGAGGTAGGCTTAATCATTCTTTAATGTTTACAGTGCAAGTTCGGCGGAGCACAGGAATTGGAGGAGCCATCAATAATTTGGTGCGGAGCTAAATGTGACGTCACAGACGCTCAGGCTGGTAAACAAATTTGTAATGAAAATATCTGTGGAAAAAAGAAGATTGCGCTCCATCCCTTCAATTAAGGACCTAAAATTTGGTTGGAAATGAAAGGTGAACCATTTATTGATGTGCGTGTGAAGTTTCAAGCGAAAAAAATAAGTGGAAGTGTCATTTTGAGGATGTTTTAGTGAGGCGGGGTGCCGTGTTTTGATTTGGCTGTTTCATTCCTTGTCTTTATATATACTATGTGAGTGAGTGATACGACTCTATTGATGGCTTCTCCAATTCCTGTGGGCGGAGCGGTGAAGCGCAGAACAGCGTATCGCTTTATTCTCTCCTCCGTGCTGAGTCGTTCTGAATGGGATGTTAACAGCTGAGCGTCTGTACATTTAAAACCATCTGTACATTAAAGGGGTTGTAGGCCTAAAAAGAGGATTTCTAGCCTTTTTATGTGTGCGAGAGACACTTCAACTTTCTATTTGGTACATTTAAAATTCCCGCTAGGCGCCCATGTTATTCAATAAAGACTTCAACGGATATGACGCACACATAAATAAATATGCTAAATTTTAATCTGTTTCAGATACAGGAATGAAACAGGGGTGGACCACCACACAGGCAACCTTATATTGAATTAGATCTGAGGGATTTTATCAATAATTCATTGAGTGGAATCATTGGTTTTGTAGAGGTTTCGGATGATGCTGGAGATTTGATCATTATGTATCAACATTTTATGAGTGTTGTAGTCCCACCCACCCCCACCACACCAATACCAATAATGACGTCAGATTTCCGCTTCGATATGAATAAGAAACCAAAGTTTTGATTCAAGTTTTTAAATGTACCTGTGTAAATTAATAGAAATTATCTCGGACAAATTCAAAATTGTATAAATTTTGTCGAATATTCTTTTACTATTGTTTTTGTCATAATGCATCGAAATTTGCTTGTTGTGACTTAGTAAACACTTGTTAAAATGAGCTAGTGAACAGGGTAGAGTTACAGTTTTCATCTTGGTATGCATAATATGTAGATTGAAGAAATCTCAGCTGAGTCTGTAATTGTGAGGTTTTTGCCCTTTTCACCATCATGTCAATCTCTTTTCAGAATACGTTTATGAATGAACATTGAAGCTATATATATATGCAGTTGTCAATAAAAATGTTATTAGTGTAAATTTTCAATTACTCGTCGTCTAGCTTCCAGTCCGTCATGTCTGTTCCCTACATTATTATTAACATGGTCAACCTCATCCACCACATCTTCCATCTCCGGTTCTCGCAAATTAATACACAATTTACATAATACAACTGTACATGTAAGGGCAATCTGGCTGGCCGGGGTGAAATGCAGACAACATGCCGACCGGTCTATACCCCTGTAACGAGACTTCAACAATCCAATAGCTCTTTATACAAAACATCTTATTCTGTTATGGTACCTATTATACAATTTTTCTTGATGTGAAAATGGGTTGATTAAAGGTGTAAACAAATAAATGCGCAAAGGGTTCCCCAAGTAGCACCCCGAACCTCCAAGACTCCGTTCTCAAGCCTGTCTCCCTGGCAGCTCTAAAAGTAAGTTTTTTCGGGCAAGGAAAAAAACTATCATCAAATCGAATGTTTTTTTACATTTTTGTGCAGAGCCTTAATTGTATTTGATAACAAATCCCCACCCGAATATTCTAATATCGTACATTTCTAATTTATGTTTTTCAAAAATTGAAATCATTGCACGAATTTTCATTTCCAATAACAATATCTTACATATTCGCCATTTATGCGAATTAACACATGAAAATTCTGCGTTATCAACCAATGCACGCACATAATATGCATTCAATACTTAATTATCATAAAGTTAGGAGTGGTCTTGGGCAATCATAAATATTTATGATTCTATGACGTCATGATTTTAACTTTAGGATAATCATAAAGTTAGGATTTTTCTGGCAACGCCATTATCCTAAGTTTTGACACTTAGGATAAAAGTTAGGATAATCCTGACTTAGGATCGTTCTGGCAACAGGCCCCTGATGTCTTACTTACATATTATCACCTAGTATAATTATCACTTATTACAATTGTTACATTGACATTATCATGTGGTCATTTCAGCTTCAACCAAAGTGCACATCAATTAATTTGTTTATGTCAACCTTCTAATTCTCCCCAGAAATAAAACTGTATTGGAGGATCAAGGTTATCTATTCAAATATAATTGAAAAACGACAAAACCATTTATAGGGGCACAAGATGCACTGATTAAATTTTGGATACCACCCATGTTCCTTTAAGCGATGGTAAGATCATTAGGATCATATACCATTGCTAAAAGAAACATGGATACCTTCTAGGTTTGTAATTAGCTAGAAGATAACTGACGTTGGTTGATATAATGATATTTTAATTAGAAAACCAGTCAATGTATTCATCATGTTTGATTCCATTCTGATTAATCCTCCAGGATGTAAAAGTAGAATGTTAATGGTGCAGTTGATCTGGTCAAGCAAATGTCACTTCAGTATATTAATAAGAAAATTCAAAAAATTTTTTAAGGACAATAGCACTGCTGAAAGTTTAACAATATTTCCTGGTAACTTTCAGAAAGACATGCTTGATGCTTTATGTTTTTACATGACTATGTGGATTTCATATTTCATTGCCTCTGTTTACCAACCTTGTCTTGTCCTTGATCTGTCAGGTCTGTTCTGACATATACCTTCTTGTCATTAGTAAGATAGCATGTTTTTATCAGTGAGCTTGTTTCTTGCTCGCTAACTTAAAGGTCCAGGGTTCAATCCCAGCATGGGTCAAGATGATTTTTCAACCCGGTTTCCCCCTGTCAGTGATGCAGGTCAGAGGGGCTGACATGGAAAAAGCGTCTAGTTGTTTGGATGAGACAATAAACCGAGGTCCTTTGTGCTATTGGCTATGCCTGAACAGTTGGAAATCGAAAATAAGGACAAGCTAATGCTGCTGTCCTGGCAAAATTTCCATCATTGCACACTGCATGGTGTTTGCCTATCCTCAATTAGCCCGTATAGGTGCAGAAAAGCAGGACGAAAAACTCCATTCATTTCATTTTTTGCTAATATATGTGAGCTGTCTGTTTTTTGTAATTGAATTATATTGCAGGAGAATAGTAAAATAGATTATAATGCTGAAATATGACATTGATAACTTTGATCGTTATAAGGAGTTTTGAAAAGTGTCTGCAAACAAAATTGACCAACCTTTAGCAATGTTCTGGGAATCAGGATACTCATAAAGGACAAGTTTGACCTTTGTGCCACAATAATGGATAGAAATATAGTAGGCATTGATAAAGATTATGAATTTTGTTTGAATTTAGTGCCAGACTTCATTTTTATAGGTCAGACAGTGACCTTGAATTACTTGTAAAATATAAATGATTGACAATAACCACAAGACAAGGAAAAGATAGTAATGTTTTTTTTTCCACAATTACTTTCATGCTAATGGATTCGTGAATGCATATTAAATACTAAAACATGCCAACGTCTGTATTCACGGCACTTCTATATCAGATTGATTACTATAGAGACATAAAGAGATTGTAAAGTGATTTTATAAACTTTGTATGTGTATCGGGGACACTGATAGCATCAATTTGTGACATTCCAATTTCCATTCCTACGTTTGTGGTTATTGAAATTCCACTAAAACTAACACGTTTTATGACGTCACTGACAGTGAACTACCTGAAGCTACTATTGATATCTATGCAGATCACTGTAAGTGACATCATAAAAAGCGTCAGAATGGAAATTGGAATGGCTTAAAATCATGCTATCAGTGTCCCCAATACACATACAAAGTTAAGCTTTAAGCTGTTTTTAAATGAGACACTTTTTCATCTGGGATTGTAGAAAGAAGTAAATAAACATAGTAATTTTTCAAACTATGTAACACCCAACGTACCTCATTTATTTGTGGGGAGCTGCAGTGGCTCAGTGAGTTACACGCTTGCTCGCTAACCTGAAGGTCCAATGTTCAATCCCGGCATGGGTCGAAATGATACCTTCGGATATTTCAACCTAGTTTCCCCCTGTCAGTGATGCAGGTCGGAGGGGCTGACGTGGAAAAGTGTCTAGTCTTTCGAATGGGACAATAAACCGAGGCCCCGTGTGCTATTGGCTGTGCACGTTAAAGATCCCTTGACAGTTGGAAATTGAAAATAAGAGCAGGCTAATGCCGCTGTCCTTGCAAAATTTCCCTCATTGCACACTACATGGAGTTCGCCCGTCCTCAATTAGCCCATATAGGTGCAGAAAAGTAGGACGTAAAACTCCATTCATTTCATTTCATTTATTTGTGGCCTTATTTTTGGTAGTTTAAACAACGTCACGATCTAAGCATTTATCCTCTGAGTCACAATGGTTCTTTAATTTGGTATGGGACCTTCTGTGAGTTAGACGCTTGCCTTTTAACCAGAGGTTCCAGTGTGCAATCCCAGCTTGGGTCAAAATGATAGCATATAAAAGATCCCTCTACAGTTGGAAATTGAAAATGCAAGTAGGCTTATGCCGCTGTCATGGCAAAATTTCTCCCATTGCTCACTGCCTGTCCTCAGTAGCCAATTATTTGATCTGGTATGTGTTGTGATCAAACATTATCTATCTCTTTGTATTAAATATATGCTTCTAAAAATGTACTTTGATGTTTATTTATAATGAGTTTTAACAATTAATATATTTATAAACAATAATGATAAACAAAAACAATTATTAACAAACAAAACAACAAACTTCATGATATATTCATTCAATGATCAGGAGGCGTTTTCTCTGTAGAATTAACCCTTTGAACCGTGACGTTACTTTGGCTAAAACGTCATATACCCTGAACTCCCAGCAATATTTCTTAAAACGTATTAGGTTCAAGTTGCATGACGTCACTTGACAACCGGCTTGTCGGGTATATATAACGTAAGGATGGGCCAGTATACCGGCTTGTCGGGTTGAAAGGGTTAAAAGGAATGCACATTGTCCATGCCTGCACATTTAATATTCACACAGTTCTGTATTCATTTTCATAGGTTTTTTATAATTACATAACAAGCCAAAAAATGCCACTATGAAAAAATGCAGTTCTTAAAATTCAATCCCATGAATTTTTTTTACTGTGTCACTTCATTTGTTCAAATGCATTGAATTTCAGCCACACAAACTTCAATATTAGAATTTGTACAATAATTACAATGAAAACTATAATGGACCAGGGGCCTTAAAAACTCTCAAAAACTTAACTTAGAAAAAATCTAGATTTTAAGAAATACAGTAATCTGATTGGATAATAACACTAAATTTAAAATCGATTTTAGTAGCTGACCAATCAAATAACTGGAAAACTAAAATCATCATAAGTTAAGTTATCGAGAATAAGGCCCCTGTACTTCTGTTGAATCTCACATTTTTCATTTCCTATATCACAATGTTATAATATAAAATACACTTTAAAACTAGATGGTAATAAAAAATGTTTGAATTGAAATTTGTCAAAGCCAACTTGAATTATGAGCACTGTTGAAGATCACGCACTTCTGATAAAGTTCAAACAAATTGATTCACATCACTAAATACGATTTTTTTAGTTGATTTTCTACTTGGAATGATGAAAATATCAAATCTTTTAATCCACTTTTATATTGTTATTTTCTTTCTCGTAAAGAGTCTTTTGATTTCGTTTCGAAATTGTACATTCATAAATGAATAAATAACAGGATTAGATGCACTATGGATGAAGTAAAAATAAAATAAGAAGATATTGCCAGTGATAACATTATGTGTTATAAGAAATGTTGGTAAATATGATATAATATATATCAATGTTACAATACACAATACATACGCTGTTTTAACATGAGCTTTCTTTTGACGATGACTCTCCGATCCATTTTTCACCCGTTTTGATTTCTGTTTCTGTGGTTTGTTCTGGGGTGAGTTGTTGTTATCGTTTGGTTTATCTGTTTTGACGTGGTTTTTACGTTTATCAGATAACAACTCCGGTGATATTTGTTCTATAGCAGTATATTCTCTATGACAAGTGGTGGATTCTTGATTTTCGATTGGGCTGATTGTGACCAGAAACACGTTATTTTTACTATCAAAACAGTTCTCATCAACTCTCTGACGAAATAATCGCGTAAAGCGATTTAAACCACGGAAATTTATCCTTGGTAGTCCACCATTTTGTCTCTTTTCTTGATCAAGCATGTCCATCTTCTTTCTGGATTTTGGTTTGACTTTGTTATTTCTGGCTGTGTTCCATTTCTTACTTTGTTCGTAGACTTTGAGGAAAATAAAGACGTACAAGGTAGTGAGTATCATTATTATTAATATAAACAACAATGTCAAGAAAATCCAATAGTTCTTCAAAGTGTTGGATTTGATAAGAATAAAGTTAGGTTCACACAATCCAATATAATATAAGTTGTCGCTGGTTGGTGGAGCGAGTCTATTATTAATTTGATGTACACCAACAGCCAACATCGGAGGAATTCCTAATACTAATCCAATAATAATTGCACTAAACAGAAATAACTTAGACCAAAATAAAGGAATAGGTCCTTTAAAGGCTTTGCAAATGAGAAAATAGCGATCAAATGCAATGGCTACGAGGATCAAGGCAGAGATTGGAATTGTTGCCATTTGAATTAATTCCCACATACGACAAACTGTGTCACTTCGGAATGGATAGTACCATTCTTTTAGCAGAACTCCAGGAATGTTCACTAGGTTAATTGTCAAATCTACCACAGCCAGAGTCAGTATTAAATACGTTGAATTATGTTTCACAAAACTTCTCGCAAATACAACTACCACTAATATATTACCAATTGTTCCAATCAGAAATAACAGTCCTAATAAAGCTGTTAAAATCACTACGTTGGGGTAGGACTTGTATCGTAAATTCTCGTATAAAAGATCTAATCCAGAATTATCGTAATCTTGAGAATAGTTATGTAAGGCTTGCTCTCTTTCGATATCAGTAAAATTAGGCATCTCCGCTGGCATTTCCATTTTTATTTCTTTATCAAATGATTTCAAAACATATCACAAAATTGACAAAGTTCTTTAATTCTGAAATAGAAATAGTAAATAATCGTTAGTTAATATACTACAAAGATTTAAACAGTCTAGTAAAATTCACTTTTTTACGTTCGCTCAAACAAAATTATTCTTCATCTCTACATGTTGTCAAATAGACATCTCTTTGAAAAAGAAAAAAAAATTAAGATCAAGAAAAAAAATGAGATGATCTTTGATTGTTTTAGATAATTTATTTGATCCAGAATTTATTTTTTAAATTGTTCAAACTCCGTAGTAATTTCATGTTGCTTATCTTAAAAAAGAATTAAAAAATACTTCAGATTAAGAAAAAAAAGTTTAAAAACTTGAAAAAAAAAGGATTTATCTTAGATTTTTTTTAAATTGTTCAAGCTCTAAGCTATTGGAAGTCACCTTTATAAAGGAGATTTAAAAAAAAAAAAATTTTAAATGTTAAAAGAAGTTCTTTAAGAACTGAACAGAAATTGGGTTGATCTCAGATTTTGTTAAAATAATTTTTTTTCAAGAAGTGGCTTATGCTTATCCGAAAAAGGGCAAATACCACATAACAGACAGCAATTTGTTATTACTGTAACAAAAATAACATCTGAAGAAATAGGATTCGAGTAAGATAAAACATTTCTTGATTACTGTTCAATATAAATGTCTACACAGTTCCATCAAGTTATTCTAGCATTTATTATGTTTTGATAAAGCTTTGAGTTGTCTGACTTCATCAATGAAAGTTTTATTATTTCAATAAAAACAAAATTACGTGAAACAATCCAACATTAACTTTATATCCGTGGAGTATTTTTCTTTGACTAATAAAATATTTTCTTTTGTCTGAGACAATTTTAATTGTTATTGGATGGTCACGAAAGATGTTAAAGAGTAATTTTGACTATGTCAGTGGATAAGAAGATATAATGAAAGAAATTGATGACTGATTGAGTGGGTTCTACTGTTATAAATTGTTACAATAAAATCAGATATAGAACGTGTTAATTGTAACAGTTTTGTTACAAGTCAACCCACTAATAAGATAGATCTGATAGGAAATCAAAGTAGCCATAAAAGTAATATCTAACAGAACCTGAAACATGTTGTTACTCAGAGTTTCAGGTTTCACGATCTTAAGACAACTGATTTATTTCAACTTGCGTCCCTATTTAAGTTTGACAAATAGTCTTTTTTCTCCAGTCTGTACTGCAAGACAAACTAAAGTCATTTGTTTTTAGAAGCATGTTAAGGGACACTAATGCCGGAAAGCTATTGTCATAAATTTAAAGATATTGGAAGCAACAAATAAAGTATTCTAGGTAACAATGAAAGATTTTAGTACAGTCATCAAGTAATGAAAGTAGTAAAAAAGGATTAAGTTACAGTTTCTAAGTAACCAAGCTGTATACAAATTGAAATAGGAAATCTTAAAGACTCAAAGGAAACAATCTACTCTTCCTAATGAATTTATGAGCAGTCAAGACACAATATGTTTAGAATCAATATCATATGATATTAGACTCGGTTGCTTTTGTTTCATGAACTATTGCTTTTGATGATCGGTACATTTCTTTCAAATCTTATCAAGTGCATTTCAGTACTTCATTGTAATTCTGAAGAGCAAAAGAGCGCTTTGCAAGGCAAACTCAGAAAGGGTAAAAACATCTTATCACCGGCATCGGATCGAGCGAGATTACCCGCTGAACTTAAGCATATCACTAAGCGGAGGAAAAGAAACTGGGATTACAGCGATAGCGAGCAAAGCAAAGCGAGAAAAGTTACAATTCCTAAATTATGTAAAGAAAATCTTATGACATTTGATTCAAATTTATACCTCAAAGCCATAAAAGACGAGAAAATTGCTCTGATAATTTTGTTAAATTATATGAAATATTGTGACATTTAGAGAAAATTTGTTTTGTAGGATTAGTTGAACTACAAAATTTCTAGCTCGATGAAATTACGAAAAAAATGAGATGACATTTAAACATAGATGAGAAAATTATATTTCATAGAATAAAACTTATTTTACAACACATTATTTCTTATAATTGGATTAGAGCAATTTGTCAAACAATGTCTTTTAATTAAAATTTTCTATGGTAAAAGTTTTTATTTTTTATAATATGGATATATCTAGATTTATAACAAATTGTCTTGATTATGTCAATTTTAGATTCTGAAACAATTTTTTTAAAAATTGGATGAGAAAAGGCTTTAATATTATTAACAATTTGCTGTTTGGACATAATTATTTTCACACATTATGCCAAGTGACAAATATTCGACACATAATTCCTCACATATTTGACAAAAAGATTTTTGTTTTTACTCTTACCCATTCATATTCAACAGCTCTTTCCTATTTTGCTATATTTTTTTTTGCTTAAAAAGTATGATCCTTTTCTGTCATTTACTTTTCTCAGAAAGGAAGAGTTCCTCATTGTTGCTTAAAACTAAAATCTTTAATACACGAGCCCAATTTGGATTATTTTATGTGATATAGCTAGAGAATGTTTTATTTAGAATTCCTAATATTTAACTATTTCTCTCACCAAAATATTTATTAGAATTATTTTTATCAACACTCTATCTTTTTCTATATAGATCTATCATAGCTAAAAATATCATAGTACCATTTTTATGTACAAAAAATGTAAAAATTATGATATTTTTTTTAAAAGATACAGCTTTTTAAGGTAAAACAGAATCAAGATATCAAACAAACTGACAACTCTTTTATTTTCTTATTCAAATTTGTAAAAAGCTAAAAACAAAAGTTTACAAAACTGAAACAATTTCAAATTTGTAAAAATAAAAGTTGTATTACCTTTGCTATATTCAAGGGAATCATTTATAAATGTTTATCATTTGTCCTAACATATTCCAATATACGTATATATATATACCTGAATACAGCCAGTAGTGATTGAATCGCAAGGTTATATAGAATAATAGTTCTAATCTAGATGAGCTATTAAATATCGTACTGTTTGTATCCTAGTATCATCCACTCTCATTGATTTCTATCATTCTATACGACCAATCAGAATCCTTCTATACTCTCATACTCAATTCTCATTTGCTGAGAGATATTCTACTTCTGTTATTAGAGAAATCAGGATTTTAATCAAGGCAGGGCAGTTTTTAGATTCATTTGCCAATCATCACACTCATGTTTTTAAAATGCTTGATTATAATTTTGTCTTTTTTGAGATAAAGTAGTTGAAAATAACAAGTTGCTCTTCATCATAAGGCACTGGCACAGTGGGATAAAATCTTGAAATTTTATAATTGAAAATTTGATTGGTATTGTTTGAAAGTTGAGTTGCAATTGTTGGCAATTTTTTTAATTGTATGATTTACCCATGTCAGAGCTAAATAAATGGCCAATCAAATGCTTTGTTATAAAGAAATTGTGTCTTCAGCATAGCAGGAGGGGAAAGGGGGCTGCCCCCCGAATACTATGTTATCGGGCAGCGAGTTCCAAAAAATCTGGCAAAATTAGCCCAGTGAGCAAACATTATTAAAATTCGGGCAAATTAATCTGCCCTCCCGTTGAGTCGTTGGCCCTTACATGGTTTTCAGTAGCAGACTTGTAGTGTCATGCAAAGCCACTTTTTATTGGTCAAGGGCTCTCATTGGTTGGATTTGCTACTGTTTAATCCAATACAATTACTGCATTAACAAACTTCTGTGATACAAGAAAAATGCCAAATGATGTCCTGTAGACAGAAGTTGTTATAGCTTGACATTGTGAAGACGAAAAATAAACCTTTGATACAAGTTTACAAAAATGTGAATGGATCAATCTACATCAAACTTGTCATAAATGTAGACAATTACATTGCCGAGAAACAAACATGCACCGTCACATGATGCATATCATTATGACGTAAGACATATTAATTAGTATAATTTTCACTAATATCTTCTCATCTCTTCTAAAATTGAAGCCATATTGAAATTATTAATCTGAGGTTTGGTGTAAGAGGATAAGAGATCCTCCGGACTGTAGGCTTTATTTTTATAATGTCTCAGACTACGGTAATATGATTTTAGTTGAAGATTAGATTTCAGGAAGATAGAGAAAATGTCTGGCCCCTTAAGGTATAATCTCATCTTACACTTGTTGAAATAAATTGTATGTCACTTGGTTTGACAAACAAGTTTTATCGCTTTGTCTTTAACATTTAAAATAAAGTTCAATTCTTACATGATTTGTGAAGTTACATTTTCTTGGTCTGAACTTATAGCCACGTGCAGACTTTCCACGTTTCATAGAAAATGAGTCTTGTGACGTGACAAGCCATTTATTTCCAACCAGTTTAGAGTAGCAATTATATTTAAATGAGATCTTTGGTACAAGATAGCTCAATTAGCTTCTCTGACGTGTACCCTTGGACTGGTCTCATTTGATCTGTTTATATTAACGACGTAGCACTTTTAGCAAAGAAGACACACATGTGTCCTTTGCAAAATGATCAAAATCGATCTATGACCAGTGATCCAATATATGCCATGGCTGCCATTCACAAATGTGGCTTTAAATTGATTATTTTTTCTGATTCACCTGATCCCACTCCATGAGAAAACAGTTATTTCAGTCTGATGATGACGTCATATATGAAGAGGATTCAAAATGTTTGATATGATAAGCACAAGGACTAAGTTCGGGTTTCTTTTGAAAAAATTGTTAAAGGGATATGTTCACTAACTGTTTGACCAAAAAACTAAGTCTCAGCATCTGGAATTTTTTAGCTAATCTAATCTGTAATAATGTTCCAAACTCTCCCATAAAATTTAAGCCTTCAAATTCATGTGTATCCATAAATATTGGCGTTCAAAGATGGGTTTTCGCATTTTTATGGGTCAAATCAAGCTTACTAATTGATTAATTGGTGTTTCTTATGAACAATCCATGTATTTGTAGGTTATTTAGCCGTATGTGGACGTAGAAAAACATGGGGAATTCATTTGACTTCATCAGCTTCAAAACGCTAAATTTAGACTCCATGTTTGATCACGTGACCAAATGACGTCATATATGACGTGTAATTGAAGCTGTATAAGAATACCAAAATACACAAGAGGATATCAGCACATTCTTTTAAAAATAATAGCCAATCAAATTGAATAATGGAAATCGGGCCGATCGGAAATGTATACATGGGGATTCCCTCGGTAAATAGCTAATACAAGTTAATTAGGGACCGCACAGATTAATTTTTGTACTTGGAAGTCGTTAGGATAACTGGCCAATCGATTTATATAAGAGTTGTACACATACCGGTAACAAAAATTTGAAACAAAAATGAAGGAAACCATCTTTAAAAGTCAAAAATATGACTCGTTGTTTAGTAAGACTATGACTTATATAGAAAACATGTGTACAGAAAATGAAAGATACAGGTATAATTAAAGTGATTGTGCGATTTTTGGACAGTTTTAGTAAATCTAAAGGCTATTTACATAAATTCAAGGCGCAAATCGATCCTCTAAAATGCTGAACATTCCCCTTTAAAGTGACTTCAATAGACAACACGCATCAGAATGTATATTCCTGAAGATGTGTATACCAAGTCATTGATTAGGAATAATAAGTCAGCAAAAACAAATTTCTACAAGTACAAAGCCTCTTGACTGAAATATAGACATGATGTGTGTAGTAGGCACATGTTTCAGGTGAAGAGTTATAGTAAATGTAATCTGATAAACTTATCATTGATATAGGTACAGAGAAGTGGTAAACAAGTAGTTATTATTCTCTCAAAATAAAGCCTATAGTCACAGAATCATGTACTGTGTATTTACGACACATGACTTTGCCAAAGCGCTGCACGTATAAAGGATGTTGAAGATAATAGAAGAACTTTATGGACATTTCCTGACAAAGATAATTAAAGATATAAGACCAGCAGGTTTTTGTTTTGATAGGTTTATAAGAATGATAATTAACTATAAGTGTCATTACTATGTGATATCTTTGTGCAAGTCACAAGTCCCTTATCCTAAGGGACAAGATCTGGAGGAAATACAAGTTTGAAGATCTCCTTAAAATTGTCAAGTATTGTTAATAAGTAATAAATCCTTAGGTTATATTAGTCAGAAGGATTTCTACATCATAGAACTATTACATTACAACTTACAGGGATTGTAAAGTGATTTTCTAAACTTTCTATGTGTATCAGGTACACTGATAGCATCAATTTTCGCCATTCCAATTTCCATTCTAATGTCCGTTCTTGCCAATCCACTAAAACTAAAACTAAAGACAGTGATCTGCATAGATATCAGTAGTAGCTTCCGGTAGATCACTGTCAGTGATGTCATAAAATGCGTTAGTTTTAGTGGAATTGCAAGAACCACAGACGTATGAATGGAAATTGGAATGGCGCTAATTGATGCTATCAGTATCCCCGATACACATACAAAGTTTAGAAAATCACTTCACAATCCCTTTGACATGAAAATATGATGAATCTTATTGGAGATATAAATATTAATCTGCGAGCCAGATTGCAATTCAGATATTCAGAAACTTCGCTGATTGTCTGTATATTCTGTATAATGGAACATGGATATTTTTAACTTCATAAACAAAAGTATAATAAAAGTACAGGTCAAATAATTCAGTATAGGATGGATTTGAAATATTAATGTACATGTACAATTATTGGTTATATCAATATGAACAATTAAATAACTTAAAGGGGACCAGTCTTCATTTTAAATTGGTTGATTTGGGTCTTGAATATATTTAAGTATCCTTCAGAAGCACTAGAAATGCACGAAAATTGCGTATTTCCTTCAAATATACCTTAAATTAGACATTTCTCCTTCTATTTCTATAGATGACTTTTCTATATATTGCATAGTATCGCTAATGTGTAGTAAGGCATTATAACTTTCAAATGCTAATAATTATGGATGCACATGGATTTGAAGGCTCAAATTTCAATGGTGAGTTGTGATAACCAGTATTAAATTGCTGAGCTAAAAAATCCCCGTTTCTGAGACTTATCCAAATCGACCCGCAAAAATGAAGCCTGTAACATTTATAACTTCAGTAGTAACTGTATTATCTTTATTATATAATTATCATTGAGACTCAATTAATTAGTTGTAATTAAATCAATTACTGAAATATTTACTAATTAATTCAAATTCTTCAATGGCATGTCACTTTCAATGTTGTTGGACAATATGACTCATATATATATGTTAATATTTAAAGGGATTGTAAAGAGGTTTTCTAAACTTTGTATGTGTATTGGGGACACTGATAGCATCAATTTGCGTCATTCTAATTTCCATTCCGACGTCTGTGGTTCTTGCAATTCCTCTAAAACTAACGCGTTTTGTGACGCCACTTAATAGTGATTTACCGGAAGCTACTATTGATGTCTATGCAGATCACTATTAGTGACGTCATAAAACGTGTTAGTTTTAGTGGAATTGCAAGAACCACAGACGTCAGAATGGAACTTGGAATGGCACAAATTGATGCTATAAGTGTCCCCGATACACATACAAAGTTTAGAAAACCTCTTTACAATCCCTTTAAATTAGTGTATGAGAAAATCAAGTAAATCACCAACTCTACCCTTCTACCTGCAAATATGAGTGTTACTCGATGACTCTTATATACTTATGTTTGGCAATTATAATCGAACAGTAATTCTAGTTTAAAAAATAAATTTAAAGTTTCTACATGGTAACAGTATTTGTTCTGAACATGCTTGAATTGGCACTGATTAGTATGCCATGTAACCTTTCCCCTTTCAGACATCATCTGCCAATGACATTTTAAACGTTTGGGAATAAACTTATTTAAGACTTAAGTGTCTGTCCACCTACATTTCTCTCAGACTCTAGTTGAGTATACAAATCACATTTATTCCAATCTTCTCATCAACAATTGGAAATTGAAGATGTAAATTGAGACTGATTTTTTACGGGAATTTTTAATTTTTTTCCAGACTTGCAAATAAGGAAACAATCTCAACTTGTCTGTATTCATATTCTTGAATGGCTTTGAAAATAGGCCAATTGACTTAGAGTTGCTTTGAAAATAGGCCAATTTGCTAAGAGTTGCTTTGAAAATAGGCCAATTGACTAAGGGTAACTTTGAAAGTAGGCCAATTGACTTAAAGCTGCTTTGAAAGTAGGCTAATTGACTTTGAGTTGCTTTGAAAGTTGGACATTTGACTTTGAGTTGCTTTGAAAGTAGGCCAATTGACTAAGAGCTGCTTTGAAAGTAGGCCAATTGACTTTGAGTTGCTTTGAAAGTAGGCCAATTGACTTTGAGTTGCTTTGAAAGTAGGCCAATTGACTTTTATTGCTTTGATAGTAGGCTAATTGATTTTGAGTTGCTTTGAAAGAAGGCCAATCAATTTAGAGTTGCTTTGAAAGTAGGCTAATTGACTTGGAGCTGCTTTGAAAGTAGGCCAATTGACTTTGAGTTGCTTTGAAAGTAGGCCAATTGACTTTGAGCTGCTTGGATAGTAGGTCAATTGACTTTAAAGCTGCTTTGAAAGTAGGCCAATTGACTTTGAGTTGCTTTGAAAGTAGGCCAATTGACTTGAATAGCTTTGAAAGAAGGCCAATCAATTTTGAGTTGCTTTGAATGTAGACAAATTGATTTAAGTAGCTTTAAAAGTAGGCCAATTGACTTTGAGTCGCTTTAAAAGTAGGCAAATTGACTTTGAGTTGCTTTGAAAGTAGGCAAATTGACTTTGAGCTGCTTTGAAAGTAGGCCAATTGATTTTGAGTTGCTTTGAAAGAAGGCCAATTGTTTTTGAGTCGCTTTAAAAGTAGGCCAATTGACTTTGAGCTGCTTGGATAGTAGGTCAATTGACTTTAAAGCTGCTTTGAAAGTAGGCCAATTGACTTTGAGTTGCTTTGAAAGTAGGCAAATTGATTTAAGTAGCTTTAAAAGTAGGCCAATTGACTTAAAGTTGCTTTGAAAATAGACCAATTCATTTTCAGATGCTTTGAAAGTAGGCAAATTGATTTAAGTAGCTTTAAAAGTAGGCCAATTGACTTTGAGTCGCTTTAAAAGTTGGCAAATTGACTTAAAGTTGTTTCCAAAGATGGCAGAATGACTTTCTATGCATCGTGCAACATGTATAAATTGTGAATAAAGTTGTGTACAATGTTGTTATAATTAAAAGAATAGGCTACTACCCAAAATCACAACTTTTCAACAGTTTACCTGTACAATCTGATTCATCCAAAAAAACATGTTATGATAATAGTTTTAAGACGCTTATACTAAATTTTGAACGGTTTTCTATAATAACTTAATAATAACTCCTAATGACCAAGTTTAAGAATTTAAATTTATGTTCATTCCAAGAGGTATTATCACTTTAAAGAAATAAAATGATTATACCATAATGTATTCCTTTGTCTTTGGTATGTGCTCTTTTAAAGACCAATCACAATGATCTATGAGATTATAAGGGGGACGAAAGATATTTTCTACCCGCTATTTATCTTTGAAGCTGCAGGATATTTAAATTGATCTAAATAAGGATTAAATATCAGCTGGTATCATTTGATTATCACCTGGTCACGTTTTAAAATAATAACTTCTTATCTTTTCTTCTCTCATTTCGGTAAATTCAATCAGAAAAACAGAGAATATAGAATCCATTGAAATCACAAAGGAAATGAAAAGTTTTTTTGCAAGTCTGATTGTTTTATTTTATGGTAATCTGATTTATTTACAGGTTTTGAGTGGCTCAGTGAGTTACCAGCCTAAAATGAAATTAGATGACGCTCTACTCTCCACGTTTCCATTTGGAAGTTTAGGTTGGGATCCTGGGGCCTGTTTCTCAAAAACTCTTACGATTAATTTTATCGTAAGTTCAGCATTTTGCAATGAATAATTTCACAATTACAACTATCTTTAATCGTAAGATTTTTTGAGAAACAAGCCCCTGACGTGGAATATGAAAATTTTATCAGATTTTTCTTCCTCTGTTGAACCAGGGGTCAGCTGTAAATCAACGGTTGAATTGTAAAGAGAAGGTTAATGCCCCTCAATGCAAAATTGACCTCAGTCAAAAACAACATGATAATGTCCATCTTAAAGGGATTATAAAGAGGTTTTCTAATCTTTGTATGTGTATCGTGGACACTGATAGCATCATTTTGCACCATTCCAATTTCCATTCCAACGTCCATGGTTCTTGCAATTTCACTAACTAACACGTTTTATGATGTCACGTTTTATGTTAGAAATTGCAAGAACCATGGACGTTGGAATGGAAATTGGAATGGCGCAAATTGATGCTATCAGTGTCCCAGATGCACATACAAAGTTTAAAAAACCTCTTTAAGTGACCCATTCAGATGAGGGAAAGAATTAAAATTCATTTTCATTTTTTTTATCCTAGATCTTTTCTTAACACATGAAATTATTTAAAATTTGTCAATTTTTCTGGTTTTTTTTTAAGTATTTTGAATGAATTCTTAAAACTTTCATTTTATTTCATGTACTTTAAGTCCTATTAAATATTGCTTCAGTTGATGCATTGAAATGGTTTCATCATTAGTTTATGATACAGATTCCTGCCAAGAAATAGATGTCTTAGTCCCTCAGGGTATATTTTCAAATGTCAACATAAGTACTATACTAACTAATATCAATTGTATTGTGCTAGGGTGGGCTAAAAAGTTCATAGCCTGACTCGGAAGGAATTATACCAAAGTGATGAAACTTGGCATGCATTAAATTCAACATTTTCTGATACTAACGACATGGTTTATTTTCAAATTAACTGACGAAGGGGGCCCTGTTTCACCAGGACAGTGCTCCTGCACACAAATCGGTCGTTGCAATTGCTGCAGTAAAAGACTGGCTTTGAACTGGTTGATCACCCCCCATTTCTCCTGATTTGGCACCATCTGTCTATTTTCTGTTCCTGAACATGAAAAAACGCTTGGTTGGGAAGCATTACTGGAATGATGATGAGGTCATATCTGCTTTTGAGGACGTTTTTGGTGATCAGGAAGAGAGCTTCTATACCATCGGGATCCAAGCGCTGCAACACCGCTATGTTGAAAAATAAACCATGTCGTTAGTATCAGAAAATGTTGAATTTAATGCATCCCATGTTTCATCACTGTGGCATAACTCCTTTCGAGTCAGTCTATGAACTTTTCAGTCCACCATCGTATATATTTTAAACATATATATATTAAGTTGTCTTCAGGGTAGTTTGATCCTTCTGATTGTCATATTTTTATTGCTCTTTAAGACAAGTAGATGATACTATTTATATTCCTGGCAATAATAGACCACCTAGGTAGAAGAAATGTAAGAAATGGTTTGTTTAGCACCTTGCTATCCACAGTTAATCTATATTCCAATATCACACAGCCTCCAAGGTCTTCTGGTAATATTTATAAACATTATAAGTGGTGTTGGAACTCTGTAGGGTGTTAATTTGAAGATTATCATTCAACAGAAGGCATTATTATTGGTATTTTCATGACTCTTCTGTATTTTTATTTCGTTCAAAAAGCAACTCATCGAGTATGGTTATTTTTGTCTTATTTATTCTACAAAGGAAATCCTTTATATCAGTATATAGATGCCTTCAGCATAAACTTCAAAGATATGAATCTAAGAGTATATCAGGAATATTGATGTGACTGTATTTGCCAGTCATGTTCATCAGAAATTCTCACGACCAAAAAACAACTTTGGTTCAAAGTACCAAATTTGGAAATTTCAAGCCAAATTTTGAGGATAATTAGTTTGTGAAATGACTTGCATATTTTGGAATTTCATGACATTTAAATACTTAAAGATAATCTCAATTCTGTAATAATACTTTCGTAAATTAATTTGTAATTTTTTATATTTTGCTTTGTCTAAATAATTACTTCAGCATTTGATGCAATTTTATCTCAGTTCCCTGTCTGTTTATCTATAATAATGAAATAACATGTCGAAATCAGCATCTTTGTTGACAGTTTCCTGTTCCAGACCACTAGTGAAGCAGAAAAAATGGTTTTGACAGTTGATTTTATCACTGCATCACTTTCATAGATTGTAAATTCTGGGTTTTTTATACGCCCACACATTAATGTGGGCGTATATTGTAGTCGCCCCTGTCTGTCTGTCCGTCTGTCTGTCCGTCTGTCCGTCCGTCTGTCTGTCCGTCTGTCTGTCTGTCTGTCCACAATTGTTGTGGACACGATAGAGAGCTGGTTTCTTGATAGATTTTGATGAAACTTGCTGTGAGTGTTCATAAACTCCAAAGGATGAACCCTATTGAAAATCAGACAAATCGAAAAATATTTCATGGGTTATTGCCCTTGCTTTTGAAAATATGTTGTGGACAGGATAGAGAGCTGGTTTCTTGATGGATTTGGATGAAACTTGGTATGAGTGTTTGTATTGACATTAGGATAAACCCTATTGAAAATCAGAAACATCGAAAAATATTTGATGAGTTATTGCCCTTGTTCTTTAAAACGCGTTAATTTTTCAGCCGTTAACAAAGTTGTGGACACGATAGAGAGCTGGTTTCTTGATGGAGTTTGATGAAACTTGCTGTGAGTGTTTGTTATCACCCAAGGATGAACCCTATTGAAAATCAGACGAATCGAAAAATATTTCATGGGTTATTGCCCTTGCTTTTGAAAATATGTTGTGGACACCATAGAGAGCTGGTTTCTTGATGGATTGGGATGAAACTTGGTATGAGTGTTTGTATTGACCTTGGGTTAAACCCTATTGAAAATCAGAAACATCGAAAAATATTTGATGAGTTATTGCCCTTGTTCTTTAAAACGCGTTAATTTTTCAGCCGTTAACAAAGTTGTGGACACGATAGAGAGCTGGTTTCTTGATGGAGTTTGATGAAACTTGCTGTGAGTGTTTGTTATCACCCAAGGATGAACCCTATTGAAAATCAGACGAATCGAAAAATATTTCATGGGTTATTGCCCTTGCTTTTGAAAATATGTTGTGGACACCATAGAGAGCAAGTTTCTTGATGGATTTTGATGAAACTTGGTATGAGTGTTTGTATTGACCTTGGGTTAAACCCTATTGAAAATCAGAAACATCGAAAAATATTTGATGAGTTATTGCCCTTGTTCTTTAAAACGCGTTAATTTTTCAGCCGTTAACAAAGTTGTGGACATGATAGAGAGCTGGTTTCTTGATGGATTTTGATGAAACTTGCTGTGAGTGTTCATAAACACCCAAGTATGAACCCTATTGAAAATATCAACAAATATTTCATGGGTTATTGCCCTTGCTTTTGAAAATATGTTGTGGACACGATAGAGAGCTGGTTTCTTGATGGATTTTGATGAAACTTGGTATGATTGTTTGTATTAACCTTGGGATAAACCCTATTGAAAATCAGAAACGACAACAAAATATTTTATGAGTTATTGCCCTTGACTTATAAAACACATTAAATTTTGAGCCCGTTACACTCTCAAAGTTGTGGACACGATAGACAGCTGGTTTCTTGGTGTATTTTGATGAAACTTGCTGTGAGTTTTAATAATCACCCAAGGATTAAGCCTATTAAAAATCTGACGAAGCGAAAAATATTGATGAACCCTCTTGAAAATTAGAAGAATTTAAAAAATATTTAATAGGTAATTGCCCTTGTTAACTTGTAATTGTAAACACTAAAAAATCGTTCAATTTTGTAAACATTCTTGATGGCACGGTTTCCGACAGATGTTTCATTTACTGATAGTTCCTGTCGACCTCCCGGACGACTTGGCTGCCATTACAAAAGTGGGCGTATTACGATGGGGCATCGCTATTTTTTAGTTTGTCAGTTCAACTGAGTATGATTTTAATTATTAAGCATGTGCAATAAAGCTATGGAGGTATAACGATGCCAAAATTGTCGATTGTGTTGCAACGTTAAAATACCAATGTCTTAATTACAAAATGCATATTTGTCAATACTTCAAAGTACAATTGTGTAAAAATGCAAAATGTATAAGTATACTCAAAAATCCAATGAAATGCCACAAGAATAAAGCATTTTACTTTTTGCGTTATGCACTTTGCATTAGACACTCTGCATTAGTCACTTTGCATTGGGTACTTTGCATTAGCAAGTCTTGCATAATAGACTTAGGCAATTTTATACCTCCATATAAAACAATTTATTGACATAGATATTCCTATAAATAATTTAAAAATCAACACTTTCCTTGATTTAACGCTTTGTTTTTAGTTAGTTGTTGTTGTTCAAGTTCAACAAAGTCAGTGGTTCTCAGCCTGGGGGCCATGAAGCCTTTGTCAGGGGGCCATAGGGCATGAGAACACATTTTTTTCCCTAGCTCAACTTTCATTTAATTGTATTTTGCTTGTAAGTATGTAGTTGCATCTGGATTCCCATTGGGAGGCTCCTTAGCGATAAGGAGGGCATACGGCAACCTTTGCGCTATATCCAGACCTCGTTTCATAGATTTTTCCCCAAATTTCTTATCCAAGCGGACTGGAATGGAATTAAAATAATGCATAATTACAGATATTTGGTCAAAATGTGTAATTAAACTTTGATTTCTTAGTTTGAAATCAAACAGGGGGCTCTGGGAGTTTCGTTCATTTGGACCGCGGTTTGAAAAAGGCTGGGAATCACTGATCTAAGTCATATTTTAATTGTATAGGTTGTACATCAAGTTTGAATCAGCTGGATTAAAGGATTAATTGACATATATATTCCTATGATGTGTTGTGGGTTTCTGACCTTTATCAACCTAAATATAGTAGAACAATAACCTGATTTATTAAATAGGTTAGGATAGCACCTGATCACAGATTGATATTGATCTACACAGGTTATAGTTCCATTTCATGTATTGTTAATTGTACAGTATCACATGTTTGAATAATAATACCAAAACAAGAACTGTCTAAAACTGATATACAGTTGACTATAATGCATGTCTAAAAGGGAATCAGAAGTTCTGTAAGGATGAAAATGACCAGTCCTGCTAGTGACAATAGAGGCTTTAAAACCTTTTCTAATTGTTGAACATCATAGCAGTTATAATGCCTTCTGTAGATTTAATTGCAAAAGACATTAGAGACTTACTGAGAAAATTTTCCAAGGAGGTATGGTACCAAGGAGGGGGCCATTGTATGAAAATGCTGAAATTTGACATCTTTCAAGTGAAAATATAACAATATGTCCCCCACCCACCCCACGCCCTTAATACCCCACTGAAGACATTGACCTACATGTTACAATTTGATAGGTAATTGATTTAAACACTAGTTATTGGATTAAAATGAAATTATGTTAAACATTGATTGATTGGAAGCGGAAGAAAGAATTCTTATGTTAAACTGTCTTCATAAGTTACTTCTATAATAATTCTTATGTTAAACTGTCTTCATAAGGTACTTCTATAATAATTCTTATGTTAAACTATCTTTATAAGTTACTTCTATAAAACTTCCTATGTTAAACTATCTTCATAAGTTACTTCTATAATAATTCTTATGTTAAACTATCTTCATAAGGTACTTCTATAATAATTCTTATGTTAAACTGTCTTTATAAGTTACTTCTATAATAATTCTTATGTTAAACTGTCTTCATAAGTTACTTCTATAATAATTCTTATGTTAAACTGTCTTCATAAGGTACTTCTATAATAATTCTTATGTTAAACTATCTTCATAAGGTACTTCTATAATAATTCTTATGTTAAACTGTCTTTATAAGTTACTTCTATAATAATTCTTATGTTAAACTGTCTTCATAAGTTACTTCTATAATAATTCTTATGTTAAACTGTCTTCATAAGTTACTTCTATAATAATTCTTATGTTAAACTGTCTTCATAAGTTACTTCTATAATAATTCTTATGTTAAACTATCTTCATAAGTTACTTCTATAAAACTTCCTTGTTCCTGGTTCTCTATCAAGGGAATCTGTTGAAACTGATCTACTTTATATCATTGGTAAGATCTTTCTAAATCCTTATGGTATGATGGACAAAACCATTACTATTATCTAATGAAGTATCTTGAGTATAGATGGGTAGTCCGAAACTTGCTGACTCTATTCCCAGCCTTTGATATCTTTTTGGACAGATATGGCTTGAGAAGAGTCAGGAAAACTAAGCCACTAAATTGGGGATTTTCTAATGTTAAGGAACTCTTCTTGAAAATTTTAAGAATTTGACATCCTTAAACGCCTTGAATCCCCCAAACCTCAATATATTTGGAAATATCAATAATGTAGTTCATTCATACCATCATTATCCCCCTACACCATACAGGACATGTCTGGTTTTTTATACGCTCTCATCTCTCTATGATTTCCTAAGAAATTAAATATTTTGGTTGCGTGTGTGCGCTAGGTGGGGATAATCCCAAATTATTGTGGCTTAGTTTTTTTTTAACTCGTACTCATCCATATCTATTCAAATAGCTATCAGAGGCTGGGAATAGTCAGCAAGTTTCGGATTAGTTGAAAGGTTGCTTGTCAGATATATAGTATCCAATACTGTAGAGAACAGTTGATTTATTCAATGGTGATTTTTCTTTAAAATTAACCATTTGTTAGTTTTTCATGAATATCTCAGTTGCCTTGATATGGTAATCCATGATGTTGCTCTATAAAGTAGTGACGGGTGTTGCGCTTGAAGCCGACCGTGCTTACTCTTTTCGAAACATCTGGTGGTACTTCTCTTTGGAGTAGTCCACCACTATACATCTATTACTCCCTGTTTTGCCGGATTTGCTTTGCAGATTACATATTTATCAGTATTTAAAGGGATTGTAAAGTGGTTTTCTAAACTTGGTATGTGAAATTGTAATGGTGCAAATTGATGCTATCAGTGTCCCCGATACACATACAAAGTTTAGAAAACCTCTTTACAATCCCTTTAAGCAAGAAAGATAAGTTCAACAACTTGATATAATGCAAAAAAGAGTTGTGAATTTCATTGTTAATTAACTAAAGTGTTCTATTTATTTAGTTGTTGAGTTCACTGCCAGAAAATTTAATTCATAAACTTTTTATATGAATGAAAAAGGTAATATGTTCTTGGCAGTGTGGGTTTCTTTTCCAAAATAAACTTGAATATACTATTCTGCAGAGTTGCAAGTAAACAATTGAAAACTGTTGGTCAGAAATAGGTAAGTTGACTGACTCGAACATACAGGTAATGTATTAAGAGGGGGCATGGTGCACCATCCCTTCTAAGGGTGAACATTTTGCTCTATTGTTTTTTTTGAAAATCAAAAGTTTTGCTCTATAGTCTCTTGATAATCAAAAGTTTTGCTATATAGTCTCTTGATAATCAAAAGTTTTGCTATATAGTCTCTTGAAAATCAAAAGTTTTGCTATATAGTCTCTTGAAAATCAAAAGTTTTGCTCTATAGTCTCTTGATAATCAAAAGTTTTGCTCTATAGTCTCTTGATAATCAAAAGTTTTGCTATATAGTCTCTTGAAAATCAAAAGTTTTGCTATATAGTCTCTTGAAAATCAAAAGTTTTGCTATATAGTCTCTTGATAATCAAAAGTTTTGCTATATAGTCTCTTGAAAATAAAAAGTTTTGCTTTATAGTCTCTTGATAATCAAAAGTTTTGCTTTATTGTCTCTTGAAAAAAAAAAAAATTTTGCTATATTGTCTCTTGAAAAAAAAAAAAATTTTGCTATATTGTCTCTTGAAAAAAAAAAAAATTTTGCTCTCTTTTCTCTTGAAAATCAAAATTTTTATTGTTCTGTTGTCTCTAAAATAAATCACAAAATTTGAGCATTTCCATGTCCTAGGCCCTCCCTGCCCCAACTCCCCTTGAAATTTTCTGGCAACACCTCTGAACATACAAACTGTGTTTTTATACGCCCACATGAAATGTGGAGCGTATATTGTCGTCACCCATGTCCGTCGGTCCGTCCGTCGGTCTGTCGGTCCGTCCACAATTGCTCGTAAACACTCTACAGGTCACAATTCTTGACGGATTTCGACGAAACTTTCTGGTAATGTTTATTATCGCCCAAGGATGAACCCTATTGAAAATCAGCAAAATCGGAAAATATTTACTATGAATTATTGCCCTTGTTCTTTAATACGCGTTCGATTTTTGGCTCGTAAACACTCTACAGGTCACAATTCTCGACGGATTTTGATGAAACTTTCTGGTAATGTTTATTATTGCCCAAGGATGAACCCTATTGAAAATCAGCATAATCGGAAAATATTTACTATGAATTATTGCCCTTGTTCTTTAATACGCGTTCGATTTTTGGCTCGTAAACACTCTACAGGTCACAATTCTTGACTGATTTTGATGAAACTTGCTGGTAATGTTTATTACTACCCAAGGATGAACCCTAATGAAAATCAGCAAAATCGAAAAATATTTACTATGAATTATTGCCCTTGTTCTTGAAAACGTGTTAGATTTTTGGCTCAAAAACACTATACAGGTCGCAATTCTAAATGGATTTTGACGAAACTTACTGATAATGTTCATTACCACCCAAGAATGAACTCTATTGAAAATCAGCAAAATGAAAAAATATTTACTATGAATTATTGCCCTTGTTCTTGAAAACGTGTTCGATTTTTGGCTCGTAAACACTCTACTGGTCACATTCCTTAATGGATTTTGATGAAACTTACTGATAATGTTTATTACCACCCAAGTATAAACCCTACTGAAAATCAGCAAAATCGAAAAATATCTAATTTGAATTATTGCCCTTGCTCTTGAAAACGCATTTGATTTTTGGCTCGTAAACACTATACAGGTCACAATTCGTAACAGATTTTGATGAAATTTACTGGTAATGTTTATTACCACTCAAGGATGAACCCTATTGAAAATCAGCAAAATCAAAAAAATTTTACTATGAATTATTGCCCTTGTTCTTGAAAACTCGTTTGATTTTTAGCTCATAAACACTATAGGAGGCACAATACTGGATAGATTTTGAAGAAACTTGATGTGAATGTTCTTAATCACTTTTCCTGTAGATGTCAAATATATTTGTTTAAAGTCAAAGCTGTCAGTGGGCGTATATTACCTTGCCTGGCAAGCTATCTTTGTTTCCGAATGAAACATTTGTTTCACCTTGAATAGATTGTTATTGTTTATAAATTAACACATTAGATGAGTTGTGTTTAGATATCTGCTGCGTTCTTCTTTAAAAGCTCTAAGATAGACTTTAGTCTGAAAGATATACATTAAAAGATTTAACGTAAAATCCTTTATTTTAACCTGAAATTATCACGTTATCTTAAAAGTATACATTAAAAGATTTCACGCTAAGTTCTTTATTATGTTGTGGAAGACTTATGTTAAGGTTGTTTTGAGTTTATGTGTAAAGGCAAGAATACGGTTCAAAACAAATTTGTTTTTTCTATAAATTCAGGATAACAATGGATACCTGCAGAATTCTAAGTTTAAATCTACCTTTTAGTGATTAAAAACAAGTTGTTTTATGGTTTGAACAATAGAATTTTCTGGAATTTAGGAAAGATCAATGCCAGAGGTTTGACCAAGGACATGGTGTATTTGTAAAAAAAAATTCTTTCTCTCTTCTTATTTCTCTTTAAAAAAAAATCATCTGTCAGAGATTTTGAAGCTTCAAACAGACATGACAGTTAAATTAAGATTTTGACCTGGACTACAATAGAAAGAACTCATCGTCAAGACATTTTTTCCCATTCTGATATCCAGACCAATTTGAGTTTTTATCACCAGACATTTAATGTTTGAATATGTAGACAGTCTCATTCAATTGTATAAGTCATCTGATTTCAAATCAATTACGATGTCTAATGACTGTAAAAGGACGGTATATTTAATTTCTGGCGTTGTAGAATTAATGATATTTGTAATTGTCTCTCAAAGAATTCTGAACGGTCCTTGAAGAATGGTCTGTTGAATATTAAAGAGCTTATACTAGAAGCTACTTGATTATCAAATGACTGAGAGATTTTAAGTAGCATCTTGGTTTATGCTAAAAGTGACCACGACTGTTATTCTCAAGGGATTCTTAAGAGATTTCCGAGTTTCTCAGACATCTGTGGTTATGGTAATACCAGAAAAACCTTGACCAATTATGACCTCACTATCACTAATACATTTTCAGTTGTCAGATTATTTGATATTTCTTTAAGTGTTGATCATGGAAATAATTGCAGATAAGTTAGAACAAATTGATTCTAAAGTTATTGAGTCTGGGACACACTTTCCATTGATGCTTTCATATTAATGAGCATTTTGTGCCAAGAATTTGATAATAACTTCACATCTGATTAGACTTATAATGTAAAATGCTGATTGAAAAATTTACATTTTTTTTGAAGAACAATTTGCCAGTTAATAATGACTTTCTGAAATAACTGTACCAGATAAATTATTTTAGCTATGTGGACTCTCTAAAAGGCAAACTGAGTTGACAAAACTAGGCAGGTGACATCAACTCCACCACAATGCTAGTTTGAATCTCTTCAAATATCTAAAACTAGACATTTCACTCGGTTTCCCCCTGTCAGTGATGCAGTTCGGAGGGGCTGACATGGAATAAGTATCTTGTCGTTCGGATGGGACAATAAACTGAGGTCCTGTGTGCTATTGGCTGTGCACGTTAGAGATCCCTCGACAGTTGGAAATCGAAAATAAGAGAAGACTAATGCCGCTGCCCTGGCAAAATTTCCCTCATTGCACACTGCATGGCGTTTGCCCGTCCTCAATTAGCCCATATAGGTGCAGAAAAGTAGGACGTAAAACTCCATTCATTTCATTTTAGACATTTCACTTTCTATATGTATTAAATATAATTGCATAGTCTTTAGTTAAATATTTTTAACTTTCTAAAGCAAATAACAAATAATTCAAATTTTGATAATTGATATTGATTAGCTTAGGCTGACTAAGCCAAAAAATTCATTTTTCTGAGAGCAATTAGTTATGCATTTGGTAGAATGGATGGTAAAAAAAAACTCTGTCTCAGTAATGAAATAAAGAAGCGGTCATTCAAATTAATTTATTATACAAATGGTTGATAACTTAATAAGGTTTTTAGGAATGGCATAAAATACGTTATCAAAAAAAGAATGCAGTCATGCGAATTAAAATATTATACAATTATAAATGAGGTTTTTGTCATAAAATAAGTTATCAAAATAATGAAAATTCAAAGATGCAGTCATGAATATAAATTAATGTTTTATAATTGACAAATATAGCTATTATACATCAAGAAAGATTAACGTTAGCGCCTGCACGGCACCATCCTGGAACATTTCCTGATATGAAACTAATATAGATCATTGGTATCTACGGCGGCCATTATCTAACAATAACCTCATATGCAGATAGAAGAAAACCTTCCAAGATTATTGGGCGGAAGTAGAACACACAATAAAAAATAGTTCCTCAGCTCATGCTAGTTACCTCCCTTGTACATTATCATTTTCGTAGACAGAAGAAGTCTGGTTGTCAGAGACTAATCATAAGTCACGTGTCCTTAAATTCGAAAGTAGTGCGCTTTATCCGCCAGCTGTATACAAGGTTATTGTCAGGCGTAGTGAAAATGGCCGACATATTTACAAATGTAATATAGATATTACGGTGCTGTAATAATTCCTGATGTTGCTGACATTCTGATGTTATTACCAGTAGAAACCTGAGAAACAATAAAACTCACCATATCGATACAATCTAATCTGTATTCTCCAGAGAAAGTCTACCATTCTCACACTTTCTTGTGTAAATATCATCTAATTCAATCATTCTCATCCAAAACTTTGACATCGGAAAGAAATTCTCCAACATATTTTGCAAAATAATCAAATTTTTATGAATGATTCAGAATTAAAGGGAGAGTAGACATCAGATTCAAATGATGAAAATTGTTAAAAGTTTCTCCCTTCGGACATATACTTTCTATCCTGGCAAAATTTCTCTCATTGTACACTGCATAACATCATCATAAGCTGAAAACATGTGCAGATTCAATCCTCTATGACCATATTTTTGGAAACTTGAAACATTGCTTTTCACCTTACGCTACTTGGTAATAATCTTCAAGGACCAAGACTCGTCAATACTTCAAACTAGTTTTGATATAAATATACATTTTATAGATATTGTATTATATTTTGAGCAGTGTCCACCTACGTGTAAAACAAGAGTTGAAGTGTTCGACTTTTTATATTAATGCCCACTGGCTGACATTGGAGCTACTTTGGTTGATCTACTTTTCAAACCAGTCGACTTAAAGCATACAAGATAATTCATTTTCCACCTTTTATTTGTTTTCACTGTTTGCTGAGTTTAATGTTTTTTGAGAATTTAAATAGTTGATTAAAAGTCTTTAACTGTAGTCATTGATAGTTACGTTCAGGTTCAATTTCGCTCAGGTTCAGACCTCTAACCAATTAAATTACTAATCTGTGAACATTTTTCTTATTAGTTATCTCATGTTTTGTCATTTTGGGGTAGAATTTGAACAGTTGACAGTAAGTTTGCTCACATAGTCCTAATCCATTATCTCTCATTGATAGATTAATTCAGGTTTAATTACAATTCACTATATTAATTCAATCAGGTTTTCTAACCAATTATATGTTTAATCTGTGAACACTTCTTATTTGTCATCACGTGTTTTGTCGTTTTGGGGTAGAATTTGAACAGTTGACTGTAAGTTAGCTCACATAGTCCTGAACAGTATCAGGATAGATTAATTCATGTTTAGTTGAGATTCACTATATTATTTAACTCAGATTAGCCTACCATTTATAATAATCTCTGAACACTTTTAATTAGTTGACTCTTATCTTTGTATTTTGTCATTAGTGGAGAAGACTTTGAACATGTGACTGTAAGTTTGCTCATCCATTCATTTCCTTTTTTTTTTTCAGTTTCAAATGTCATGTGGTTGGTATTTGTTCAGTTTGTTTTATTCATATCTTAATAGATTTTCCAGTTATTAATTTTGTTATTATTCATATAAATTGTTGTTCTTCATATATGTCAGAAAGTCTGGCATTTTTGGACAGTTTTTCACCATTTATTAGTCTGCCCATTATTTTTATCATGAGATCACCAAAATACTGGAATCGCCACTGATGATTTCAAATGTTACTTAAGTACAGGCAAGAACAGTTTTTTTTTTCATGATATTTCCCAGGAAGTTCTTAGGAAATATTGTCCATCAAATCTTGGAAGTGTTTGATGTAGGTAGTTGAATACACAAATTAAGGAAGTAAATGGACATAAGATTCTCCAAATCACAATTAAAGGGTCATCTGGCCAGAATAACCACTAAATAAATTTAGAAAGAAAGTATGTACTAAAGTCATCATATTGGAGGTTATGGTTCTCCAAATCACAATTCAAGGACCATGATCAGAATAACTAACTAAATAAACTAGAAATAAAGTATGTACTATAGCCATTCTAATTAAAATCAGACCCTAATTTCGTTCGTTCGTTTTTTTTTAAATCGGTTTTTAACCACTACATTAGGGTCTGAGAACCAGGTGCGGCAACAGCCGTTAACTTTGACCTTACCTTGATAAACATGACCTGATAAACTAGTCTACAGCACTTAGGAATCCTAGAATGCACCTATTGTTCGCGAACAAAATCCCAGCGCGGGAGAGGGCAAAGATCTGATTGGTTAAAACAAAGGTCATTAAGGTTAGGTTAAAGTTAACGTGAACAGCTGTTGCCGCGCCTGGTTCTCAGACCCTAATGTTGTGGTTAAAAAAACGGATTAAAAAAAAAACAAACGAACGAAATTAGGGTCTGATTTTAATTAGACTGGTACTAAAGCCATCATATTGGAGATTAAGGTTCTCCAAATCACAATTCAAGGGCCATGGCCAGAATTTCAACTAGATAAATGAAACAAATGAAGTATTATTTACATCATTTTGGAGATTAAAGGGATTGTAAAGATGATTTCTTAAAAAAAAAAATCATGTCTATTTTGGACAATGATAGCATCTTTTTCCATTCTAATTTTCAATCAGATGTCTGTGTTTACAGCTAAAGTAAGTGTTTTTCACAAATTGCAAAGGTCTTCTGAGATACAAGTCTATTTGGAAATTGATGACATCATTTACACTTAGTTTAGGTGGATTTGTTGGAACCAAAACATCTTGGATATAGTCAAATTTGGTACTATCAGTGTCTCTACACAATTCAACTTAGGAAGACCATTACAATACCTTTAAAATTTATAGACAGTTAAAAATTGTCAAAGATATGTTCTTGTACTGGCAATTTAAAGTTTGTTTCATTGCACACTGCCTGCTATGCCATTTTTTATTTAATAGCTCAAAGAGATGTAGAAAAGTTGTACGTAAAACTTCATTGCATACTTCAATTTTTGTGTAGGTTTTTGAAAGAAAAATATAACAAGCTGTTTCATGTTTTATCACAGAAAATCTTTTGTCTGGAAGGTAAATTTGTAGTTAGCTTTCTAATAGAGAAGTTAATACTACTGAGAACAAAAGATGGTTTTTTCAATATTTTCAAATTAGAGTTGTAAAACTATTGTAACAAGCAAATTACTTGGGGACATGTACTTCAATTGTGTCTTAAAACAGCTAATAAATTTTTAATTTGGTGATTTAAATGATTTTAATGAAATTACCAAGGGGATAATTCAAAGAAAATATCTCATGCTTAAAGGGATTGTAAAGCGTATTTCTATTTCTTTGTATGTGTATCGGGGACACTGATAGCATGAATTTGCGCCATTCCAATTTCCATTCCGACGTATGTGGTTTTTGCAATTTCACTAAAACCAACGCGTTTTATGACGTCACTGACAGTATTGATCTATGCACATCACTGTCAGTGACTTCTTCATAAAACACATTAGTTTTAGTAGAATTGCAATTAGAACCACAGACGTCGGAATGGCAATTGGAATGGCGCGAATTGATGCTATCATTGTCTTCGATACACATACAAAGTTTAGAAAGCCATTTTACAATCCCTTTAAGGAAACAACAGATCTGGGTATTGGTCGATTGAATATTTTCTTCTGTTTGGATACTCAAACAATAGCTTGAGGACGGAATTAGTTCAGCATTAAGTCAGCTTTACAGGTCTGAGACAAAATAACAGATTTAACACCATGTAATAACACTACTAAACATGCAAATTGCCTGGGTTTTTATTTATTTTATCTGTTAATTGATAATCACTGAATATAACCTGCAGATATTTGAATTTAATCATAGGTTCCTCGCTTGTTAGCTTGTAGAAATATTCTCCTACGTACCTCATAATGTTATATTTTTTCACCTCTATTTTTTTTGCTGGAGAATGTGTGTAGGAGTTTGGAGATTTGCAAAAATGAGTCATGACACAGGCATCATTCACTTTAAAAAAATTTGCAGAATAATCTAGAATTTTTGTCTGAATTGAACAGGGATAGAATAATGTGGTTTCTTTGATGTTTGAGAATAAGATTTGAAATTCCAAAGGTTTAAAAAGGTTTCAAAGGTTCATAATCACTTCACTTCCCTTAGATCAGATAAAAGGGATTGTAAAGTGGTTTTCTAAACTTTGTATGTGTATTGGGGACACTGATAGCATCAATTTTGCGCCATTCCAATTTCCATTCCGACGTCTGTGGTTCTTGCAATTTCATTAAAACCAACGCATTTATGAAGTCACTGACAGTGATCTACCGAAAGCTACTACATGTATTGATATGTAACTGTAAACAGTATTGTTTCGGCCTTCTGGGCCTCATGAGTGCAGTGCTGATACTGGAGTTGAGGTTTGTTTCCGCCTTCTGGGCCTCATCAGTGCAGTGCTGATACTGGAGTTGAGGTTTGGCTATATAGTCACCTCAGATGATCCCACATTTTGTGATACCATCGTACCATGCTATGCAGATTACTGTCGGTGATTTCATAAAACCCTTTAAGATACAATAATTTCTAATGTTAATATAATGAATCATAATCTGAAAATAATTTGATTTGAAAGTTTTCACGAGAGAAATATAATTATGAAATGTAGGGCAAGAAGTATTTTAGAGTCTGCTTGAATAATGAGAACTGGGACACTGGACATTGAGAGTTACAACCATCTAGAGAATATTCTCTTGTTTTCATCAAAGAATTATATTAAAATTCATATTTTGTTAGTGATCTCTCTGACCTTTGAAATTGGTTCAAGATTGGAAATAAACTTGGTGTCAATTGTTTCCTGGACCTTGTCTGTGATGAGGTTTATGTTTGTAACTCAGCTTCACTTTATAATGTGAAACACTGACTCAAATTTGGTTTAATGTATATTATATTGCTCTGTCCTCGGGTATGACTGGAGAAGGAGGGTAACTCGGGTACCTTTTATAGTTCCCTGGGATTGGGGATTGACACCACTTGCAGGAAATCACGATTTTCTGATACCCCTTTGCAGCCATTTCTCAAGCTTAAAATTGATTCCTAAACTTATTGTTCCCTGGAAACTTTGCATTTTCCCTCCCCTCTTGTCTTTGGATGTTGCTGGTGGTCTTTTCAAAAGTAATAATACTGCATAACACTTGCATAGTCCTTTTAATATACCCCAAACTATAAACATTATTGATACTTTCTGTGATTATTATATATGGCATACTTTTATTAAAATACCAGTCCAATTTGTAACTTTCAAGTTCAGATAATGATGGATACACATTGACTTGAAGGCCTAAATTTCGACTTTGAGCTGTGAACACTTATACTGATAAGTTAAAAAAAAATTATGTTTATGAGGAAAAGGTCTGAACAATGAGAACGTGCCCCTTTCAACTTTTTATGAATGATTATTAATGACACAACTTTGGGGAATTAAATTAACAATAATAACCGCGTTGTCATTGAAAATTGTGAAGGAAAGCTAGCTTATTGCCGAACACGTTGTGTTTACACTGAGTTTTTCTGGTTCCCGAACAACTTTTTTCTCGATCATAAAGTCACACATTATAAACCGCATTTGATCTACAAGACGTATCATTTACCCTACTTCTCTACTCTATTGTCAAACGCGAAAAAAAGAAAGCTTTTTGTGTTTCCACTGAGTTAATGAAAGATGGCATAAAGCTGACTTTCATTTGGCCCCCAATAAATTGCCGAACGAAAAAAGCTTTAATTGCCAAAGCGTTAATTGTCCATTGGAAACACACGAAAGTTAGCTTAAAGCCAGCTTTTTCTGTCAATGGAAACACTAATAACTATCTAATTGAGATGTATAGCCTATAAATTTACAATCAAATTGCGTTTAATACAACACCTGATATATTTTTATAAATTAAATTAGTCTTCTATGTAATTAAATTGCATTTACTTAAACCTGATTTTTTAATATGTTATATTACACTGGTTTTCTTTGTTATATATTACCTTGTTTCCGCTCAGTTAATTGATTTGTGTTTCTAATTTCATGAAACTCTGTGTTTTTTGTCTTTTTGACAAATTATGTGTCAATTATTGGAATAGTTTTTGTGTAAACCAGATTTCCTGAACACAACCTAGATAAATGGTATTGTAATGAATAATAGTATTACAAATAGTCGATGGAAAGTATCATACAAATGATACTGTTAATTTGACTATTGTGTAGTTGAAATGAAAAAGTTACAGACTTTACTGTTTTTGTACACTTTAAATGACATTGTACATGATGTATTGTTATTGTACAGTTATACATGAAACTGTTATAGTTTTAATATACTTTTACCAATGGTACTGTCATTGTATAGTTACCAAATGTTACTGTCATTGTATAGTTACCAATGGTACTGTCATTGTATAGTTACTAATGGTACTGTCATTGTATAGATTCCAAATGTTACCGACATTGTATAATACAGTTCTGAATGGTACCGTTATTGTATCATTCCAAATGTTATTGTCATTGTATAGTTTCCAAATGTTACTGTCATTGTATAGTTGCCATTGGTACTGTCATTGTATAGTTACCAATGGTACTGTCATTGTATAGTTACCAAATGGTACTGTCATTGTATAGTTGCCATTGGTACTGTCAATGAATGTATAGTTGCCATTGGTACTGTCATTGAATGTATAGTTGCCATTGGTACTGTCATTGAATGTATAGTTGCCATTGGTACTGTCATTGTTTAGTTACCAATGGTACCATCATTGTATAGGTACAAATGGTACCATCATTGTATAGGTACAAATGGTACTGTTCTGAATGACACTGCATTGTATAATTTAAAATGGTTCTGTCATTGTATAGTTCTAAATAGCATTGTATAGGTACTGTTTTAAATGAAATGGTATCGTTTATGAAAGTTTCTTGTTTAAAGTACTACTGGAGGTGACATGACTTTGGACAACAATCAGTGACCTAGTGGTATAGTTACTATGATTGAGATGATAGTATCTATATATATATATTACTATTCTATGGTATGGATATTGTTCAGAATAAGATTTGTATGTAAGAGATTAGGACTAAGTCCAAAAACAATGATTATTTATAAGTTAAAGCGAGAGGGTTAGGAATGTTTTATAGTTGATATTTAATGTTTGTAAGTTCTATGGACATTAATGAAATAATTAAATATTGTTTTATTACATCTATTTAGGTGTTCTACAAATTTAATTTTATTTAATCATATTTTGCATTTGCTATCCTTTCCAGGCCTTCCCCGGCTTAGCTTAGGGCACGGGAGATGTTGTTGACATATCCATGGATGATTTCGAGTTTCATTTTGCAGTTCGGATCGTTAGTACTTGGTTTCTTTATTCTTACCACTGGGTGAGTGACTCTGCTGGTGGACTCATGTCCCCGAGGTCACGTTCAGCCCAGTAACTTTTAGCTCATGAAAAAACTCATAATTACAATTTACGGCTGGGCGGCAGTTTCAGGGTAAAAAACTGCCACGACAATCCCAAGGGCACGGGAGATGTTGTTGACATATCCATGGATAGTTTTGTTGTGCGGTTCGGATCGTTAATACTTGGTTTCTTTATTCTTCTACATCAGCTACTATACACATAATCTGTCAACTTTGGAGTAATGTTCCTTTGACATTTTTTATTTGCTTGCTGATCCTTTTTCAGGCCTTTCAGTCTTGGATGCCACATCAGCTACCATAAACATGATCTGTCAACAAATTTGGAGTAATGTTCCTTTGACAACATTCTATTTAAAAATAACTGATAATTGAATGTATTTGTCTAAAATATCAACTGTGATCAGTTCTTTACAACATTGTCCACTTTTCTCCTTATCATCATTGAAGCTTTTGTGTAAATAATAAGTATTTCTATATACGCCTTTGACAACATTGTTATGTTTATTACACTATTTGTTTCTGTACCATATAATTACTACGAGGATACTTACTGATATCAATCCAATGTAAAGATCTGATAACAGACAATTTAACAGTATACCATAAACATAGTACCTGATAATATTCTTTGATAAACAGTCTTTAACTACTACCTAGACTGTTCAAGACTTACGCCTCAGGGGCCCGTTTCCTACAAAAATCTTAAGATTAAAAATTGTCGTAAGTGTGGAATTATTTATTGCAAAATGCAGAACTTAGGACAAAATTTATCTTAAGTTTTTTTGAGAAACGGGCTTTAGGATATTGTTTGATTTTAGATCATGGTCTCTAAATACTTGTATGATATTTAATACTGGGATTAAATTTAGGTTGTCATATTTCCTTTCTTTTGTAATTTTCAAGAGCTCATTTCAACTATTCTTAGCATTTTTCAGAATTAATCTACATGATAGTCACTAAAAATCTTGGTGTTTGAGATCTATGCGTGGATGAAAAGATTAAATTAACAGCTCTGCCCTGTAGTCCTCAAGAAAGATCCTCCTTATAGCTGTAGATTTTAGCATACGATTTGAGAAAACCCATGTATTTAAATCCTGATATAAGAGATGTCATTTGGTACTATACAGTTAGATTTTTAAAGGGATTGTAAAGAGGTTTTCTAAACTTTGTATGTGTATCAGGGACACTGATAGCATCAATTTGTTCCATTCCAATTTCCATTCTGACGTCTGTGGATCTTGCAATTCCACTAAAACTAACGTGTTGTATGACGTCATAACAGTTTAGAAAACCTCTTTACAATCCCTTCAAGTATTTTTGTACCATTTGATAATAAGGTTATCTAGTACCTACCTACCTTGTCCATTATTCAATTATCTTTGACATATTCCTGGCTCTAAATTAAAAGCCCTTGACAGAATTATCATTATTAATATTACTATTAACTTTGTTGTCTATATTTATCTCTAAATGTGTATCAAATCAATAAAGTCATCTGACCTTCAATTTTATTATCAAAAACAGGATAATTATAGGAAAATATTACAAAAACCTCCTTATTTCATACAGATAGCCTCTTCAGATTCTAGAGTTCTCTCTACCAGCTGGTACTTGGTCAAACCATTTGGAAACATCTTTCAGAGAGTTGCAGTTTATCATGAGAAAATAACATTGTCAACTATTTGTCATCTATAATAGACTGAGAAAGTTTGGTCTGAACTGACCCCATCAATACCATTTTCAAAAATTTAACATATTTTCAATAAGATTTGACTATATTGAAGGAATACTATCTCTTAGAACAAAAAATTTAAATTTTCAAATTTGGTCAACAGGAGTTTATATTCATCAAGGAACTTGCCTGATTGCATAACTATACAACAGAAAACAATGTTTATATACAATATTGAAAAATCCTTAATCAAATTTCATACTGTATCAATTATAACCTGTTATTATATGAAAATTTACATAGTTTCATGTGTTTTTGTTTTGAAGAATATAGTATATTTTGTATTGAGTTGACTAAATTGATATTTGAAGTTAAATTAAGTCATGTATATATGGTTATAGAGTTGTTTTTCTGCTGTTGTTAATAACTAATGAACCTATCAAACAGGAATGTGTCATAATTATTAATCTTCAGGATATATGTTTACATGTACTGTATGATTTATTGTATAGATCTACTGATGTTTGTAGGGGTCATAGTCCGAAACATGTCAACTCTATCATACTCTTAGTCTAGTCGTTCGGATGGGACAATAAACCGAGGCCCCGTGTGCTATTGGCTGTGCACGTTAAAGATCCCTCGACAGTTGGAAATCGAAAATAAGAGCAGGCTAATGCCGCTGTCCTGGCAAAATTTCCCTCATTGCACACTGCATGGCGTTTGCCCGTCCTCAATTAGCCCATGTTAGGTGCAGAAAGTAGGACGTAAAACTCCATTCATTTCATTTTATCATACTCTTAAAGGCATTGTAGAGAGGTTTTCTAAATGTTTATGTGTATTGGGGACATTGATAGTATTCATTGCACCATTCAATTTTCAATCAGACGTCAACATAGAATTATATGACTTCACACCACCAAAGTATGCTTGTAAAGCATTAAAAGTGTTATTTAAAACATTAAGTTGTTTTTGTAATAAAAATAATGAAATGATTCAGTGGGAGTTGGTGAAGATCTCCTTTTCTATAAAAAAAACAGCAGTGTTTAAAATAGTATGTGATGACAGCTGCTCCTGGAAGTGAACATTAACTTGTCATCTACCAACCAGTGTTTAAAACTATTTTCTTTGCTGAAACACTTGATCTTTATATGTAATCAATTTAGCCTACATCATGTAAAGAATTAATGGAAATTGTCAACCCAAAAACTGTCTACAAGCTGCAAAATAGGTTCAATGATAAGAATAGGGTGGTTTCGGATTGTTGTCATATTATGTAACATATTGAGTAAAATGTTATTCGAATGTTATTTTAAGTCCTCTAAGCTCTTTTCTTACGAAAGATGTTTTTAAGGCTTCTTGTCGAGTGTCTTTTTTTTTATCCAATTGGAATGGTTTCCTGAAGCAGCTCATTACACTAGACCTTTTTCATCCTCAAAAAATCTGCTTACGAATTAACATGCTAAAATAAAAATAAGTCATCATGACTGGAGGCTAAATTTATTCAAGAATGATTGACCTTGCGTGTTTAGAACCATATTCATACTGAAATGACTTTTATTTTAACTCTTCATATTTTCAAATTATGCAACTCGCCTTTCTCCTTTAATTGTTTAAGATCAGAGGGGCTGACATGGCAAAAGAAAGGAACAATGAATCATGTGCTACAGGTCATGATCATGCATTCAACAGTAAGAAGGAGAAAAAGATCAGTCTTACTCTTATGCTGCTGTCCTGGCAAATTTTCCTCATTGCACACTGCTTGGCATTGCTCGTCCTCAATATTCTCAATAAGGAAGTTGAATGCAAAACTTTCTTTCACTTATGTTCTGTGTCACATTATTTAAGAATTGCTTGAGGTCAACCTTGTTCCTGTTAAATGGAAAAGAAAAACTTAAACATTTAGAAACTTAGTCAAAAAGGAAAAAAGCAAAAAACAAAATGAATCATTGCATGCTACACATGCTTGAATTCTGCATTTCAGCAGACTTTTTTTCCTTCCCAGCATTGATTTTCTTAATTTTGAAAAAAAAAAAACAGCTTCATTTACTGATGTACATAAATGCCAAAATCATTACAGAAAGTATAAAACATAGCAGCATTAGATGATATTAACTCTTATATAATCTAACAAAATCAATTTTCATCAGACCTGGTGATTAGAAGAAAAATGAGATAAAACCTTGATTATCATTAGAGATATAACTTGATATATAACAGTATTATATCTCGCAAGATATTACCTCCATTAGCAGGTTGGTTATCAAGGTTCATGATGTACTGACATCACATTTTGATCTTCACAAACCATTGTCTAACTCAGGCCTTCTCAAATGACGCCCTCGAGAGTGGTCCGATAAAACGTTCTGCTCGTTACCTCAGCTCTATTTGGCCCTTATATATCATTCATAAAATAATTGAGAAGTCATGGTCTAACTTATTGGTACATGGAACAGTACATAATTTTTTGCAATTCTTACCAAACTTAAAATGATCCCTACATTTAAATTATCCCTACATTTAAATTATCCCTACCTATAAATTATTTGAACCTTATAACGATCTCAACCTTAAAACATTATGTTATGTCATGACCTTCAGTGTTTGTATAACAATCCTTATTAAATTTATCTTTAGTAAAAATTAAACTTATAATTTTAAATACTCTGACATGTGTAACGTGAGCTCAAAACGTGACATGGACATACTGAAAATCATGATGTCAAGATTAATATTGAACTAATTGAACTGCTTTTGACCATTAACTTAAACTTGAGGTTAAGTTGAGATCAAGTTGACTTGCAATTCAAAAATTGGTTGCAGTCCACCTGAGATCAATCTTGTGGCATACAAATACAAAAAAACCTGGTGTAACTATTATCATCATCGAACATAAACCAAGTACTAACGATCTGAACAGCAAAACGAAACCCAAAATCCAAAAAGACATTTTGACGAAACATAGGTTACAACATATGAAGTTTCACATTGGGAATTATATTAATCATACATGAGTAAGCTTAAGTATTTCATAATGAAAAGTGGTATTAGGTGTCTAGAAGAGTAAGCATACCTGTTGAACTGTTTTGGACCCAATATTTACAACGCAGCAACACAACAGCCAGACTCTGCTGATCAAGTGAATAACTAAGCTGAATTGTCCCCTGCCAATGACTGATTTTCCTCTTTGTTTCAACTTGGGCCTTATTCTGGAAAACTTAACTTAGATAAAATCTAGATTTTAAGAAATACAGTAATCTGATTAGATAATAAATTCAAATTTAAAATCGATTTTAGTAATTTACCAATCAGATGACACTAGTTCTAAAATCTTTGTCAGTTATGTTTTTGAGAATTTAGGCCCCTGGTAAATAACCACCAGTGTAAAGCGTTGGCGGGTTTCTTGAAGAATGAAACCGGATGTTATTATTGGCATGCAGTAATCAAAATACACTTCCCGATTGGATGAAACACAAAGTTAATTATTTTCAATAATTTTTTATTTTCTTCAAAATAAGGCACAAATGTAACTGTTGTTGTAAAATTTCCCTCAGATTGGAAAGGGATTACCGTGTTTGTAGAATTTTGATACCCCATCGCTTAGTATTCAAAGTATTAACACTCAAAGAAACGAATTTAACCTTAATCTGAGATTATCTTAATCTGTCACATATCCAGCATTTTAATTCTAATATAATACTTTCAATTCTACTATTTTTTTATCCTCGTAATACCATCAGAGAAAAAGAAAGCGATACGGAATTATTAAGACAATGTTCAAAGCAGAGATTAGCTACAAGATAACAGTGTTGTGTTCTGTTTTTATGTTTTTATCTCAAGATTAGAAGGTGTAAGCTTAATGATTATTATTTAAATACCACAAACTAAAAAAAGCTTCTAATACTACAATTTTCTTGAAGAATATTAGTTCATTGATGTTGTGTCCCTTTAAATAAGACTACAATTCAGAAGCAGTGTGATTTCAATACCAAACCATTTAAACTAATTCTTACTGAGTACTTTTTCAACCGACAGATATCAAAATTGAGGGGGCCATTGCTATCAACTGCTTTAATAGCTTCATTTGGAATGAATTTATCTTTAAATTAGACTAAAATTCAGCAGCAGTGTGATTTGAATACCAAACCATTTAAACTAGTTCTTACTGACTCCACTTCTCTTATAAATTACTGTTTGTCATTTCACAACATCTGGTTTGAAGGAAGTTGAAATAGTCCTTGAGACCTGATTTTTCTATTTGATTTGTTTTCAAGAAGTGTCTAGTAATGATAGTAATTGGACCCAGTCTTTACCGATTGCCTGTAAATTGTTATACTTGTCTTCAAGCCTTGGGTTACTTATCTTAATTTTATTGACACAACTCCAGATAAAACAATTCCAATCTGACCTTTTTTTCTGGAGTGGCAAGTCAAGTTTGTGATTAGTCCGAAACTTTGCTGACTATACCCAACCTTCGATAGATATCTGGATAGATATGGCTGGGGGAGAGCAGAAAAACTAGGCCCCAAAAATTTGGCATTTTACCTGCAGGAGTTTTAAAGGTATTTGTATACCTTGAATCCACTAAACCTCAATATAATTGGAAAGATGAATGTTTTTGTAATTCAATTATACCATTATTATCCCTCTACACCATTTATGAAACACCGGTTCCAACAAAGTTTTTTTTCCAGAAATTCAATTGGTGTGGAAAATCCCCAATTTGTGTGGGTTAGTTTTTTGACTCTCCCCCAAACATATCTGTCTAAATATCTATATCAAAGTTGGGAATAGAGTCAGAAAGTTTTGGACTAGTTTGTTAAATGTATGTCTCAGTTAATGGTTGGATCCACTGCAAGTGACACGTCTAATAGTGAATGATCACATCTAGAAGGTAATTTACATATATCTCTCGTAGAGAATCATTACTTTCATCTTAACCTGGAGAAAATACGAGAAAAAATCAGAAGAGTGATTGAAATGATGCCACAAGCGAAACCATTTTTTGTCAAGGACATCAGAATTATCAGAAAGCCTAGTGTCAAAATAATTACGAAGACCTCATCATTAAAGATGGTATTTAGGTGGCAATTTACATATCTTTGTGTCTGTTCGAGTAATTCAGGGTATAGCTGATATAAATGATGAATGATAAAGTAAAAGTAGGAATAAAGAGAGGTTTCAAGGCATCCATTATTTTCAAATTGATTTTTTGTCAAGAAAGAGCAATCTTGGAAACAATTTAAGAGAGGATCTTGTCTGAATAATGCTTCAAAAATAAAATAATCAAACCTTGCCTCTTATTAAAATAAGATTGAATGTCAACGGCCAATACAAGTGAGGAAGCACTCGTATCAACTTCTGAACTAGACATGCTAGATAACCTTGTAGTTGCCATTTTGAATAAATTATAGTTCAACCAATCACAATTATTCTTCAGAATGTATCATCATCTTTCGCGAAAAAAAAACAGCCAATCAAAATCAACCTTGAATCAAGAGTTGTCTTTTCCTGCCCAAATACCAGGCAAGATGGCTGCCATAATGGCTGAGTCATTATATAGTCTCGAACGATGACTAATGTTGAGCCGAATGGTGCAGAAGGAGATGTAAAGTCTTATTAGATTGATCTTCACAATTTACGAAGCTATTACCAACTTTCTTTAATGATGTCAATGTATTAAATGCAATTCTTAATAGCTTGCATAGGAAGATGTATTAGATAATGAACATGGAGGTTATTAAAAATCCATTGCCTTTTTCAATAGTTATTGCTCTTCAGGTTTTTACCTTTATCTCCTTGGTTCCAAACCTTTTGGACTCTTCGTACCCCTATTTTGTTCAAGCAATCTCCTGGTACCCTCTTGACTACCCTAAGTGACATTAAGAGTAAAGGGATATTTTTCAGTTGGAGTTTAATATTTAATCCATTCCATACTTTTTAAAATTGTCCAAGAGGCTTTTCAGGTACCCCTTGTGGTGTTCGCTGGTATCCCCAAGGGGTACTAGCCCCTGGGAACAAAGGCTTTATCTAATGTGTATTCCACAAGAATTAATCTATAAACCATCATAATCAGAAAAACATTGGGTCTTTTTTCCGCAAAAGGTTAAAGGTTGTCTTATGTCTAATGTTCCTAAAACAAATTCTAAATTTATAGATGGCCTCTAAACAAAATCTTACTATCAAATTTGATGTGCCACTGTATTGTTACATATGAACTTTTCAACAAATAAATATCGAAAAAAGTACTGAAACCATTTTTATACACCCATGTCTCTCTTTGTGGACATATATTGTCGGCACCCCTGTTCAAGTGCTGAAACCATTTTGTCGTTGTTTGACTTCTCTAGCAAATTCTGTACTTAAAGAATATGTCGAAAATTTGAATTGATAAAGAATGTTCCATAAAAATGTACAGATTACTTCAACAAACTCCTAAATCTTACCAATTTATCTTCAATAAAATCTCATAAAATATTTAGAGCAGTAGAAATCAAATTGTCATATATCTCAGATATTTCACATTTCACGAGTTCCAAGACAGAATTATATTCCGGGAATTTTATGCTGAATGATTTTCTCAAGAATAATTGGAATCTTCTTTGACATTTTGTTTCAAGTTGAATAAATCCTTTGTCTGTGATGATGTCAAGTATTTGAGTGCATTTGGCTCAAACTTCGTCATTTTGTTCAAGACTATGTAATGACTCGGCCATGATAGGCGACCATTTTTCCAGTAAATGGGCAGGAAAAGATAACTTTTGTTTAAAGATTGATTTTAATTGGCTGTTTTTACTGCGAAAGAAGATGATACTCTCTTAAGAATGATTGTGATTGGCTGAACTATAATTTATTCTATATGGCGACTACCGTATAGTATCTAGCCACTAGTCTAGTTCCAAAGTAGATACGAGTGGAAGTTGAATGTTTAATGTTCAGGGCTGGATAATGAGGACTCGGAAGACTGGTTAATGAGGACTTATTTGTCCCTATGCACCTTTTGTCTGAGCAGGGTAAATTTTACTTTACTATGATGACAATTTAAGTCATTAAAACTTACTTAGACTAAGGAGCTTCCATGTATATCTGAGCCTTTTGGACAGATAGTGACAGAGGCCTTTCGGTGAAACTTGAATGTTTGAGACTGACTATTTTTGTTATTAATATGACAATCTCAAGGTACAAGACTACCAAGCACACTATTCTAGTCCTGAAGTGAGATAAGTTGGTCACAATTCTGTACGTCTGCCAGCTCCACTGTCATTACATGTATCAGTTTAGATTGTGTTGATGGTCAATCTGGCAGAACATTTGGTTTTACTGTTGTTTTGGCTGCAGCTTCTGTTTAGATGGAGTCCTTGATGCCAAATGAGTTTATTTTGGGTACATGTATATAAATATTCTTCAACAATCTATCTTTGTGTCTGTTTTATCCCTACTATGTTGTACCTTATTAATTTAGATGGTTTCATAGGTCACTCTTCCAAAACATCTAGTTCTACTGTGGTTTAAGATGGAGTTCCATACCTAGTAAGTTCATTTTGGGAATGTTTATCTTGAACACACTATGTTTGTGTCTAATTCCCCCTACTACAATCAGTTTGAATGACGGATGTCTATGATTTCCCATCCTGATGTTGTGTTTTTCACCGAGGGCTGAATTAGATGATTGAGTTCTGTGGACATGGTTCAAACAGTTGAGGTTTGGAGGTTGAGTCACCATTTTCATTTCAACATCCATGTCCATATGCCTTGTAAGATTAGTATATTTATAGTAGATATAACCCTTTCAGGGAGTTAATAATAATAACCCTTGGGTTAATCTAGCAGGTTCTTGTAATCCACATGAATCTTTCAAGTCCTTAAGCGTTGTGGGTATTCCAGCTAATCTAATGTTTAATATTTGATATAGATTTATGAGAAAGGAATGATATTATAAAGCAATTTGATTTAATTTTCGATACAATTTATATATTGTTGTCTGTAGACTTATAGCCACGAGATTTCATCAGGGCACGATTTGATTTGAATAACGTAACAACTATAAAGGCAGAATGAAACGCTAATATTTGTTTAATGTTTTTAATATTCCTATGTATGTAATATGTGTAATCTGATTAATTCTTCGTAATGCTCCGTAAGGTTCAATTAATATGCTTGATTTATATAATTATAGCCAGAAGTCAGAAATATAAATTGGTTTTAGATGTAGATTCTGGCTATTATTAATATGAGGAGATTAAGAGTTCTATGCCCTACTTTTAGTTGGCCTCTGAATATTAGTGATGCCATTTTATTGTCCTGTTTTTGAAGAATTCTGCTGACGAAATCGAAATGGTACAAAATGATGAACGTCCTTACCTATGTTTTGTTAAAATGTCTTTTTGGAATTTCAGATTTCATTTTGCGGTTCAGATCTTTAGTACTTGGTTTCTTTATGCACATGAAATTTCAAACAAAAAACACTTCAGATTCATTGTAAGGGATGCCGAGTTGACATGCCCAGAATACCAAAATGTCATTGTCTCATCTTATGAATTCTTTCAATATTCTGCTTAAAAAAGCTGTAATGGTACAAATGATTACATTCAAGGTACGAGGTGTTCTGACGGTGTCAGTGTGATGTATCACGCAAAAGTCATCCTTTCTCACTGTACTTTGATCCACCTGTTATTAGGTGTGAAATATCCAGGAAAGATCAATGCCAGATCTGTTATTTTTAAACTTCGAACTTCAAGGTTCAAACTTAACACTGTTTCTTAAAGAATGTATTTTATAGGATTTAATAATAGAAGAAGACCAAGAGAATTGGTCAAGGGCCAACTAGTAAAAGAATTAGTGTGTAAAATATATAGACACAGCTTTATAATGGAACAACAATCACTGGCAAGTTTTATGCAACGTTTCGACTTGTTCCCCCGTCGTCCTCAGGCCTAAAAACGTTGCATAAAACTTTAACCAGTGATTGTTGTTCCATAAAACTGTGTCTATATATTGTGCTTACAATTGATAAATGCCATTTAAAAACTTTAGTGAGTAAAATGTTGCTTTTTTCTTTCTTGTCATTTCAATCTTAATTATGATTGTAAAGTTTCAAACTTGAGACTGTTTCTGATCACCTCAGAATTTATTTCAGATTGAAGTGTTTGTTTGAAGAGCACCTATATAATGATAGTAATTCTCTATAATTAAAGAAATGTTAATTACAATGTTTTAGTTATAATTACAGTCAATTTAAAACACATTTCATGTAATTGTTTTCTCAGTTTCTAGTTGCTTGGAGGTGCACATAATTTGTGCTCTATGTTCATTAAAGGGATTGTAAAGAGGTTTTCTAAACTTTGTATGTGTATCGGGGACACTGATAGCATTAATTTGCACCATTCCAATTTCCATTCCGACGTTTTGCAATTCCACTAAAACTAACACATTTTATGACGTCACTACCAGTGATCTGCATAGATATCATTAGTAGATCACTGTCAGTGACGTCATGTTTTAGTGGAATTCCATGAACCATAGGTGTCAGAATGGAAATTGGAATGGAATGGCACAAATTGATGCTATCAGTTTTCCCGATACACATACAAAGTTTAGAAAACCTCTTTGATAGTTGGAGATTATGAAGCTACAGGTATATATCAGAACCCTTTAAATATCTCATTATCGTCTTTAATCAAGATGAAAAAAACAGCATAATAAAAGATAAAAAATGTCATTTCATTATTGTATTTTAATATTGTGTGATTGAATTAATAGCTATAACACATATTCTGATACAAACAGCAACTTTTTGCTCTGTTAAAGGTCAAATATTTTTGTTAGGTTTCGTTCACAATGATGTGATTGTAAAGTGGCACTCAAAACTTGAGTAAAACTATTAAGAAAAATTATTTTGTAAAGCTATCTGTAGAGATAATACCAAACACTTATATTTTTATGAGTTCCTAGTTGCTTTTTATACACCCACATGAATTCAGGACAATACAGTATAAAACCATATGTTCCATCATTTCCCTCTTATAAAATAGAGCTTCTATAAGGGAGATTAAAGGTGCACATGAATGTAGGGCAGGCCTTCTCAAATAATTTTTGTAAAGGGCCAAATGCATTTCATGAAAAATAAATGTAAGGGCCAAATAGAGCTTAGCTAGCATAGCGAGCAAAGCGTTTTAGTGGAAGGGGTCACTCTTGAGTAGTCATTTTCAAGGGCTTCACAGGCTGGATTTGGCCCGCGGGCCGCCATTTGAGAAGGCCTGATTCAGGGGCATTTGATGTATAGTGCCACAATCACACGTAAACACTAGAGGACACAATTTGATAAAACTTTGAAAAAATCGTTAATTATCATTTATTGGAAGAAACTTTATTGAAAATCGAGAAAATCAGAAAAATGCCATTGATCAGAATTTTTATTTCTTTCTAAGTAATTGTTCTGATTGGCATGTAATATAAATACGAGATTCTAGATGTCAACAGGAGCAATATTATGGTGTTAAAACTGACATGTGTCATAATTCTTAATATCATATCACTTTTACTCTTATTTCTTAAAAATTTAATAACCATACACAAGTCTATGTCAAGACTGACATTTCAAATGTCGTTTTTAATTTTTTTCGGTAATCCTTGAATGGATACGGACATTTCAATTTTTTCTTTTATTTTTTTGCAGATATTCTATATTAGGTACTAACATTTTAATTTTTTTATTTTTAGTTTTTTCAGCTTAGTTTGAATGTGGAAGACATATCAATATAATTTAACACTTGATATTTCAGAAATAGATTCAATGTATACATTTCTTTATCCTTACGCAAGTCCTACTTGTCAAGCTAAATCTTAAAGATTAGTTATTTGTAATGGCTTAAATCACATCTTACTGGAGCATTAGACCAACGTTTCTCAAACTTTTCATTTTTCATTTGTGTCCTCTTAATGTAATTAAATGAATACAAATTTGCAATTCTAAATGACCCTTTTCGGCCTTGTGGATCCGTCATGCGTCATGATTCCATATGTGCGTTAAATGTATGTGTTATCTTTCTTTTGATGCACAGACTTCTAGACATATGGATGCTTTGATGCAAAAAAAAGACAGGGAATCCTCACAAAACACATCATATTTGGGAGATCTCTCAAGGCGTCCAGATGCGTCAAAAATAGCTACATCCGGTGATACCACTTTTGCATATATGGAATCATACCCTTTTAAACCAACCATTTCCGGATTACGCATGACGCGTATATGGAATCTTAGCTTAACTGAGTGTGCTTCAAATAGATCTTAGTTTAAAAATACAAATTTCCTTTCCTATCAAATATCTCAATAGAACTGTCAAACAATGTTATTTTCTCTAATATTTTGACAACTGAAATTGTTTTGGATTACTTCAGATTAGACATTGTCAAACGATTGAAATGTTCACCTTTCACTAGGACACTCGGAACTGTGACATTGCTAGAGTTTGACATTGTCATACTTTTCAAGACTTTGACATTGCCTATGCCAATGATTATGTCAAGTTTAAAAATATTCCATCAGTGATATAGCTTATACCAGTCTACACTTTCAGGTGCCGGAATAGATAGCATAAGCTTCGTCTTGTTTCCGAAACCTTAGATATTTTCTGTGAAACATATGTAATGTAGAAATAAAATATTGTTTAAATCAACACTTTTCACATGTTGTGTTGCTGCCTTTATCAAATACTAAGGTGCATATAAAACAATAGGAATGGTTTATTGTTGTTGATTGAAGAGCCTAGAGGTAATATAGGTATAATCAGATAGGAATATACATTGATAATAAAGAGATTTAAGTGCTATACACACTGACAACATTTTTGTTATCATTTGGCCAACATTTTGCGAAGTTCAATGTTTTACTTTCACAGTTAAGTACTGTACACTGATAGCAGTTTTCTAAAAAATGCAATTTTGTTGAAAAAGTTTAATAGTGTTTGGGAACATTCAGCAACATGTCCATTTGTTTCTGAAATATATACATGATAATTTTTTAGGTACATATTACATTGCTGAGGTTTAAAACAATCAAATGACATATGATGTAAACAAAAATGGTAGTTGACGGTTTTCAGGAACAAAACTTTGTTGCATCAATTTCCTGCAGAGATGTTGCTCAACATATATCCTAAAAAAGTGTCTGTGTGTACATTGATTGTTGCCAACTGTTCAGATTACAGACATATACGACAACATGGCATTTTACATACCCAAAGCCAAGGGGTTCATACAACCCCAACTTTTCCCCTCCCTCTCCCTCCTCCTCCTCCCTTGAGCACGTTAAAGATCCCTCGACAGTTGGAAATCGAAAATAAGAGCAGGCTAATGCCGCTGTCCTGGCAAAATTTCCCTCATTGCACACTGCATGGCGTTTGCCCGTCCTCAATTAGCCCATATATATACAGGGGCAGAAAAGTAGGACGTAAACCTCCATTCATTTCATTTCATTTCCTCCTCCCTTGAAAACAAATAAGCACTGTTAAAGTCAATGTTCTGTTTGAATTGTAACTGTTGTTGGGTATGATTGTTTAGCGAGTCCATGTAATCCCCTCCCCCCCCCCCCTTCCCCCCCCCCTTGGAAATTCCTGGCTATGAGCCTGTCATTTCAGCAACCTGTTGTCAATATGTACAATACATTACTGTGGAAGTAGAATGTTGATTTAGTAGTTGATTATCAATATATTATTGGGGTGCTATTCAGTATGCTATTGATTTCTATTGTGTGTTATACCAGTCCAATATTAAATTAGTGTTTATTTTATATTAATATGACAAATTGCTCACTACAATCGGTTGAAAATATCGGCTTTTTTTTCTTCTATGTTATGTTATTAAAAAAACACTAGAAGACATAATAGAAAATCAATGTAGAAATCAAGTTTTTGTATTGTAAAGGTTATGTTCCGAAAGTCTGATCTGAAAGTCTCAAATTGAACATTGATATGTCCTCTAATCTTGTTAATGTGTGCTAAAACATGCTTCAAACTGTTGCTGTCTCAAAATGCCAATTCATTTTTTTTAAAGTTTTCTTAAAAATCCTCTTTGACATGGTCTCAAGTGTTTTATTTGATATGTCCTTCAAATGTTTTATAAATTGCTTTATGATCTGATCTAGGTAGCTTTATACTCATATCTTTTTGTGATATGTTCTTAGACCTGTTTCTGATATTTTTCAGAGACATTGTACGATTGATTCTTATAGCTTTGTGTGCTGATGCTCAAACTTGTTTTCATGTATTCAAACTTGTTTTTGATATTGATATTTTGTGCCATAGATTCTCAGACCTTTGTGAGTTTGAAATTTCAAACCTATGGTTGAGAATTTTTCAGGGATATTGTCTAGATAGTGATAGGCTATGATAAATTCTATCATCTGCCTGTATTACATCCTCTAACTATTGTTTTATATGTTCTGATATATGATATGTTCTCAACATCTGTGTGATATTTTCTTTGGCTTTTGATATACATCATATTGTATCATCTGTACACGATATTGAACTGATAACAGATTTTTGACTGTTGAGACAAGAATCTTATTATCATTAACCTTTCGTGGTTAAAGAAAGGCTTCCTTATTTTTATTTAATTGTCGATGGGTTTCCTTATTTTGATTTATTAAATGCTAATACTTATATAAATAGAAAGAAGAGCTCTTGGTGTTCTGATGAATTGGAAAAATACCAGGTTGCCTTCTTTTTTTTAGTCTATCCAGAATATTTGATTAACTCACTATTTGTTCAACAAGAAAAAAAAAATAAATCTTACGATAAATTTGGGCATTTTACAAGGATAATTCCACATTTACGACAATTTTTATTCGCAAGATTTTTTGAGAAACAGGCTCCTGATTTGCTAGCTGTATTGGTGTTTTAATAAAGATAAAGTCTACTTTTTACATGAATTAAGATTATGAGCAAGGTGACATTAGACTGGAAAGATAATAGATATTTTATGACTGGCAGTACATTAGGATCCTATAGCATTCATTACTTTAATGATTTTAATGTTGTTCTAGATAAGTTTCGGGCTATATTATTCCTTGCTGTCACGAAATCAGAATGCAGAATACATTACAAGACCTGCATTATATATAGGTCTCATCAGAATGATTTGTGCATAATAATTAAACCAATCTATTTGGTTCTGGGGCCAGTTTCACAAAATCCTAACTTAGGATTATTTTAATGTTCCAGTCTTCTGATTGGTCAATCACTAAAATCGATTTTAAATGTTATATCATCCAATCAGAGAACTGAATTTCTTCAAATCTGGAGAAACTTGGCCCTGATCTCTTGATGAGGGTTGACAAGATAATTACATTTGATTACATTTGATTACATTTGATGACATTTCGTCAATCAGTAAATTTTATTGTCAATTAGATTCCAAACATCAATATAGATGTAATTTTTAGGTTATTTTTTTTATGTCTAGACTATCTGTGATTTGAAATGTTCGATTGAGCACTTTTAAAATCAACAGCTGAGAGATTGATTCATCAGCATTGATGGTCTATGTTGATGTTACATTGGGTGAGGTCAAATCTCGTGTTAGCGTTCTGTGTTAGTGATACATATAAGACAACATTTAACTCATTTCTCATGTTAATATAGTAATATAAGGTGTTAACACGCGAAACCAGTATATCTTTTATATAGGTGTAGTCTTTCGATATCAATCAAATAAGGTAATATTTGCATTTGACCCAGTCTCAATTCTGTACTAACACCAGTATTAACACTAACACGGAATTTGACCTCACCCATTGGCTTCTACAGTGTTAAAGATTGTATCATGCAGTACTGTTTCAGTAATTTTATGGTTTATATTCTTACTCTATCCACAGAATCTTTTTAAAAAGAACTTGTCCTGGTATAGCGGATCAGTTGTGAAATGTACACAACATTATCTGGTGATTGTGGTATGTTACTACACAATAATCATTGTCAATCAGATATGGAAGCATAGAATTTTTAACTAGCAACTGTAGAGGCTAGTTCCCATGGGCTGGGTGTGAGACAGGACCGTATCACTTGTGGTATTGGGCCTAATTCTGACCCATGTAAAATAAAGAGTTTATTATTATTAGTATAGGCCAATGTAATAATCATGAACTTATTTACATGCTTCACAATCCAACATTTTTATGTGAGCCATTTCATGTCAAAATTTACTACAGTTTATGATCAGAAATAATCAAAATCAGCATCAATTTTATTCCAAACTTATTTGATATGCAATGATATGGTTTTATTCGATGCCTTTGATAAATAAACACCTTTCCAACTGGGAGAGAAAATATATCAATAAAAATATGATGACATTTATATATACTTATTAGCATGGAACTGTATATTCTTGTAAAAGAACTCATTTATTTCCAATGGTATTACCAGTTCTGATAACATATTACCTTGAGGTTTTGTGGAATATGATATGCTATATGTCATCCAGATTTATGTTTCGTTTCGTTTCTTTTATACAAAATTGTTAAATGATATATCTAACCATCTAGATCTATGAAGAAACAATTCATCTGAAAGTATTTTTAAATAACGTAATTAATTCCGATTTTGACAATGTAAAATTTGATTAGGTTTGAGTTAGTGAGACTTGATAAGGTGGCGTTAAAGACCTCAAGGTGGTGATTTTTCTGCAGTGGCAAGACCCTGCTTTTGTTTGCTTGCGTTATGAGCCTCGATATGGATCCAAAATGGTCGACGCGTGAATAAGGTCTATTCAATTCATTATTGCTGAACTCAAAAGGGTAAATTATCCAAAGTCCTATTTGCTTTATGCTGAACTCTGAAGGTTCCTCAATTGGAAATAAAAGTTTATTTCTAGTTTTTTTTATTATAAAGTAATTATTTCAAATAGAAAGGTGAACAAAAGTATAGTTTGCTACACTCTTCATGTGCATTAAAGACTTCTAAATACTCTGTAATTGAAATTATGAAGGCTTCTGCTTATATACTGGCAGTCCTCTTTTGTACACATTGCACACATTAATTGCCATATTGGACAAGCTTTGCATTCATTTGATATCCATGATATTTATAAATTGAATTATCTGGCAACTTCTAAATATGATGTGTGAATTTGTACATAATGTTTCAACCAGCTGTAATTAGTATGGGTGATCTGTTAGTTGTAATGTCAAGAGGTTTGACCAAGGAGTGAATTATGTTTAAATTTAAATTTAATACTGTTTAATAGCCTACAATATGTTACAGATTTAAGGCAGTAGAGTAATTTAAAGCTCCCAGACTGCAGGTGAGGTGATAATACAATAAATACAATTTACAATGTGATCTAAGCTCCGAGGGGAATATATAAACTTAAATGAGTTAAAAAATTAGTGATGGTCTGGGACTCTAAATCACGTTAATCTACAGATTTTAATGCAACCCTTTGGTTGTAATGGAAATATGTCTGGTAGTAAAACGAAAATCACATTAAAACACAGGCCAGATTTAACACCTTCTCTTTATATACTGTCCCTGAACATAATCCATTCACATTCTTAAAGGGATTGTCAAGGATATTGTATGTGTATCGGGGACACTGATAGCATCAATTTGCAACATTCAAATATCCATTCCGACGTCTGTGGTTCTTGTAATTCCACTAAAACTAACACGTTTTATGATGTCACTGACAATGATCTACCGGAAGCTACTATTGATGGAGATCACTGTCAGTGACATCATAAAACGCATTAGTTTTAGTGGAATTGCAAGAACCACAGACGTCGGAACATAATGACACAAATTGATGCTATCAGTGTACCCAATTCACAAACGCTTTACAATCCCTTTAAGAATGTGAACTGAAATGTAGAGATTTATGTAATGGGGGAATCCAATTATCAATGAGAGATTACATCTTCTCTGTTTCTCATAAAATAATATGACATAATTGAAAAATTCCATTTTCCCATTAATCTTGTCAAATTCAATTTATGATGAAAATCATAATTTTGACCCTGACTATTTTTTTCCATTTTTCTCCGTAATATGTTATGATTTCAGACCAGATTTCAATTTTATGCTACAGACTGTGTACATTAAGGATCCATCAACAGTTGGAAATAAAAAATGGTATCATTATCCTGTTATCATTAGCATAAACTGGTGCGGGAAAGTAAGAGATAAAACTCATTTTGGCTGCTCATTAAGAATAACTTTCTGCAATCAGTAAAATACATTTTGAATTTTCTTAATACAGCCACATTTTTAGGTTAAATTTAAAAAAAAATTTAAATTCTATGAGTTAAAAATAAAAATCTGCATTCAAAAACATGGCAAAATCAAATTTAAATGTTTGGTTGGGAACTTTTAGAAACTACAGATCTGCGTTAACGATGAACATTAGCACCGAACATTTATCGACGAAAGACCAATCAGCGATCGAAGCCAGACCACATGACACTCAAAATGGACGGAGCTAATCTGAGGTCATGTGATTTTCTGTGAAGCTGGCGTATTGTTCTAGCTAAAAGTTTGTTCGTCTGCGGGGTTATGTTCGTCGTCGGCGGATAACGGAAAACAAAAAATATTTGTTCGATGTTTCTGTTCGTCGACTGAAATGTTCCTCGTCTGCGTTGGGCTTAACAGAGTTACATTAGAGTTAAAGAGATTGTAAAGAGGTTTTCTAAATTTTTCATGTTTGGATGTCTGACTGAAAATTGAAATGGTGCAAATTGATGCTATCAATGTCTTCAATATCTATTTTTTTTCTCCAAAATTTCTTGATTCATTTATGAGTGATACTCTTTGATAGATTTAAAAATTCATTTGCTGATTACAATATTGTGATTTTTTTTTTTTTTACTATATGTATACCCTATCCTATGTCTTATTAAATCTAATAGCTAGGGATAATGTTGAATACGACTCGATTGTAATTGAGAGGTCATGCTCTAGACATGTTTAACAGGCAATAAAAAACATGTGTTTAATTAATCTTTATATAGTCTGGGTTTCAGACATTAAGCTACTCTACAAACACAAATAAAACTTGATCTGATATCTGGTGTGTTTCCTTTGATGAAGCAATTGCTCATTTAGATCAAGGAAATTAGATAAAATAATCACGGAAATGAATTGAAATAGTTTAAAGGACACTTATAGACTTTACTTGAGCAAATGAAGAGACAAGTCTGAAGGAATATGGTATGCTTTTGTCAGCAAAAGTTCTACCTGTTGAGCAATTGTCAAGTTGGCAGTTGTCAAACATCTGTAATTTAACCCTTTCAACTCAAGCGGTAAACCGTCCCATCCTTACGCCAGTGGCATGCCCGGTCTTGGCCCCCCCACTTTGAAATTTCGTATAATGTTACATACAGATACTTGGTGCTGGTAGCCCCCCCTGACAATTATTTGGCCCCAACTCGGCCCCTCCACCTAAAAATTCCTAGAAACGCCACTGCCTTACGCTATATATACCCGAGCAGCCGTTGTAAAGTGACGTCATATAACGTTAACGTCATATACTTAAAGTAATATTGCTTAGAGTTCAGGGTATACAACATTCTATCTAAATTACATTCAGGGTTCAAAGCGTTAAACAATTGTCTATGTTAGACTGTGGGACTGTTAATTTTTAGTAATGGTCTTGATTTCTGTAATTGTTTGAGAGCCCTGGTTGTTATTTTTCAAAGGTACAAACAGAACATCTTGATTGTATATATGTTTAATTGTTTTTGTAATTCAGTGGCTTCTCTACTATTGGGGAGCATTGGGGGCTGTAGCAGCCCAAACATTTGACTGGTCCAGCTTGGTCAAACCCTATCCCCATTCCATCAGTTTCGTTCATCATGGAGTTGAAATGAAATGCCACTGGTGTTTTTATAATATAAGCTATGGATGTTGACTGTTTTAGCAATTCACGTCTTTTGGTCGAATCAAAGTATTGACCTCTTTCACGAAATATATGTTAATTATAATGAAAGACTATTTCATTGCCTCAAGACAACAAGAAATTTGATACTTGTTTTTTCGTAAAGCAATATAAGTACCAGTTATTGAATTAAGTCTATAAAGATAATCTGATACCTTATATCTGGTCAAATTTTATCTGTGTCATTATTTATTGCCTGTGAATTCAGAATTTCCTCTTCAAATATTTTAAGCCAGAATGATTAGGTCAGGTTTCGGCCATCTTCTGTCTGGACGAAAAAAATAAAAATAGTGAATGAAAATTACATTTTTTGGTTGGTTACACAGATATGAAAAAGATTCAGAACTAATTGTCGATAATTCTTTGCCTTTTTCATTTTTTTTCCCAAACTGGCTATAATGCGACCAAATACCATTTCTGAAGATTGAATTCTATGGTTGATTTCACAGATGTTATGTAAAAGTATTCTGAAACAGTTTACACTGACCTCGTCCGTCTGGCTCTTCCGTCATCAGAAATGAATGAAATTGGCCTTTAATCTTTTTTCTTATTTAAGAATTAAACGTTGGTCTCATTAGCATTATTGGTGTGTAAACGCAATAGATCACGTGACAAACTGAATAAATGACGAAGTCATTTATGTATGTTTGTGGCGTGATCTATTGCGTTTACACACCAATAATGCTAATGAGACCAACGTTTAATTCTTATATTTATATTCAGATACTTTTTAAATCAAATTTTGATTTTTTTAAAATGATAATTTGCTTGAATTTGCCACAAATCTTAGATTATGTCATTGTTGTGTTTTGACGACGTCATAGTGTCACGTGACAAACTAGCGTTCATCGAAAAATGAACGCCACTTTTCTTAACTGGTTCATTGAAGGAAGTGATAATAGAAATGTAAATATTATATAATACAACCATATTTCTTGGTTGGCCTGTAGGATTTAATCAAGAACTATGTCAAGACATGAGTAACCTTCTCTGGTGAAAAAACAATATAATATGAAATTGACTTGGTTGGAATGTGACAAGTTAATACCAGTTTCCAGATTTTACAAGATAAAAAAAAAAATATCAATTTCCAGACAACTGGTTTTACAGCTAGGTAGTTGTTGGTTGCTTGGTGGTTAGATGACAAGTTAATGTCTGCTTTCAGCTAACTGATATAGCATACTAGGTAGTTGTTGGTTTGTTGATAGATGACAAGTTAATGTCTGCTTCCAGTAAATTGATATCACAGCTAGGTAGTTGTTGGTTGGTAGGTAGGTGACAAGTTAATGTCTGCTTCCAGTACTGATATAACAGACTAGGTAGTTGTTGGTTGGTTGGTTGATAACAACTTAATGTCTGCTTCCAGTACTGATATAGCATACTAGGTAGTAGTTGGTTGGTTGGTTGGTGACAAGTTAATGTCTGCTTCCAGTAAACCCATATCACAGTTAGGTAGTTGTTGCTTGGTGGTTAGATAACAAGTTTATGTGTGCTTCCAGTAAACTGATATTGCAGACTAGGTAGTTGTTGGTTGATTGGTGGGTAGATGACAAGTTAATGTCTGCTTCCAGTAAACCCATATCACAGTTAGGTAGTTGTTGGTTGGTTGGTTGGTGACAAGTTATGTTTGCTTCCAGTAAACTGATATTGCAGACTAGGTAGTAGTTGGTTGCTTGGTGGTTAGATGACAAGTTAATGTCTGCTTCCAGTAAATTGATATCAGAGCTAGTTAGGTAGTTGTTGGTTGGTTGGTTGGTTGGTTGGTGACAAGTTAATGTCTGCTTCCAGTAAACCCATATCACAGTTAGTTAGTTGTTGGTTGGTTGGTTGATAACAACTTAATGTCTGCTTCCAGTACTGATATAGCATACTAGTAAGTTGTCGGTTGGTGACAAGTTAATGTCTGCTTCCAGTACTGATATAGCATACTAGGTAGTAGTTGGTTGGTTAGATAACAAGTTTATGTGTGCTTCCAGACAACTCATATTGCAGATCAGGTAGTTGTTGATTGGTAAATGAAAAGCTATAATGTCTGCTTCCAGGCAACTAATATAGCATAATTTTAAGGTAGTTGTTGACAACATGTTAGTAGGAGTAGGAAAAATTGTGAACTTAGCCCTTTGTGTAGTGAGAGTTATTCAAAATTCTTCAATTTTCAATGATATTTTTTTTTTAATAGTCACATGGTATCTGATTGAATCCTAAATCTTTTAATATTCAGTTCCTATTGTTTGATTAATGGAGAATCTTACATGAAAATCTCTTTTAGAAACCATTGAAAAAATTAATTGCAACATAACTAATCACTTTACAAAATAACTATGGATTAATTCAACCTTACACAGTAAAATAACATAATTCATGTACAAAACATTCAGTAACATAACACGACTAAAACAAACACTCTACAAAGATTATAATCCAAATATGAATTTATGAAATTTTCTTCTTTTAATTGTTCTCATGAGCTGAATGTTCAGCAGAACCACGACACTTTAATGGGGACCAGTCTTCATTTTTATTGGTTGATTTGGGTCTTGAATATACTTAAGTATCCTTCAGAAACACTAGAAATGCACGAAAATTGCGTATTTCCTTCAAATATACCTTAAATTAGACATTTCTCCTTCTATTTCTATAGATGACTTTTCTATATATTGCATAGTATCGCTAATGTGTAGTAGGGCATTATAACTTGCAAATAATGCTTATAATTATGGATGCAAATGGATTTGAAGGCTCAAATTTCAATGGTGAGTTGTGATAACCAGTACTAAATTGCTGAGCTAAAAAATCCCCGTTTCTGAGATTTATCCAAATCGACCCACGAAAATGAAGCCTGTGCCCCTTTAATGGACCTAATTCTAAGATTTTGTTATTATGATGATTATTATTTAACTGTGAAGTAAATTGTGTTATTTTTTTATATTTTCAGACGTTACCACAAGATAATCAAAAGATGAGATCGTGTTTAGGAGGTAATTTATATGCGTATGAGTTACCTGCCCCTCCTGAAATTGAAGCTATCACAGAAGAAGAAGAGAGAAATGGAGGTCAGATAAAAGAAAGTATTGGTTTAAGTGAAATTCAGAGAGGAATAACTGCCAGTAAGTTGTAACTTTTGTATCTTTTTTTAACGTCAAAAATGTCTTTAACAATTTAAAATGTTTGCAATAAACCAGTTGTATCGAAAAAATGACACCTAGCATACTGAAGACTGTTGAACTAGACTAAAGTGCTAGTAAACTATACAAAGATTGCCATGTTGAATGAATAAGTTCAGCCAATCACAAACATTCTACAGAAAGTGTTGTCTTCTGTAGCGGTAAAACAGCCAATTAAAATCAATCTCCGAACAAAAGTTATCTTCCCTTGCCCATTTACCAGTCAAGATGGCCGACTATCATGACCAAGTCAGTCTCGAACAATGAAGAAGATTGAGCTTGACAATGTTGTCCTTCATCATCCAATTAGAATTTAACCACTGTGAATGACCATTTGACACCAATCCTAAATTTCTAGACTGCTAAAGTACTCTTTTCCAAGATATAATGACTATTTTGAAGTTGATATATAGACTTATTCACATATATAAAAGTAACTGAAAATATACGATGTACCACTGAAAAGGAATCAGACTGTTTATTGTCTGGAAGCTATCAATTAAACGGCTAAAATAATCATTAAGCGACTTTTAGGGGGTAGACATCACATTAAATAACAGAACATAAGTTTATAGCAGACTTCCCCTACTCCTACTACTATTTTACTCTTCACTTTCAACAATTTACACTGTCATCATCTGGTGAAGAAAACATTACCTTGTATGTAAACAGAAATAAAGCTATATTTATAGCTGTCTTGAAAAAAAAAGAAATTTCTAGATTGTTTATTATTCATAAATATCTCTTATCTAAGTACTCAAAAGTCATGTCATTTTTGTTCTCAAAGATTTGATTAGTTGTGTAAGAAACTGTTACTGGTTTAGAAAAATCTTCTGTTGTTGTTAGTGGTCTGTAACATCCTTGCACAGTTGTGTCCCTTTGTTGAAATTTTGAAATTTACTAAACCAAGTTAAAACACTACTAAAAAAACAAAAGCAATGTAAATGTTGCGACATGAGTTAGAATTATAAACATTTAGTAACATCACGTTAACATTGATTTAAGAAATTGGCTGGATGGATCAGTTATGATCATTTAGTATAACTCTTGTTAGTTTCTTTAAAGGTAAATCTGCCTTGAATGAATGAAACAAAGCCTTGATGTTTCACAACTGGTGTGTCAATTGATTACACATTGCCACATAACAAAAAGCTCATGGTTTTGAAGATATAAGATAATTCTGACTCTTACCTATACATTGTATTTTATTGTAACAATTTTATTCTTAAATTTTTTGTTAACAATTATTATAGTCTCTAACAAGCAGTATAAAATTTTTGAACTGCAGAGTCACTCGTATCAACTTCGGAACTAGGCTAGTGGTTAGATAACCTCGTTTACTATACGGTAATTGCCATATTGAATAAATTACAGCTCAGCCAATCAAAATCATTTTTCAGAGTATCTTTTCCTGCCCATTTACCGGGCAAGATGGCCACCTATCATGGCCGAGTCATTACATAGTCTTGAACAAAATGAAAAAGGTTGAGATGAATATCTGTGAATAGCACAAGTCATTAAAAATGGCTGCCATTAAATATTCATGTATGTTGCAGACTGCCAGTAGAAATATCACGATGGAATGTTTGTGATGTGATAATATATAATGTTGAATTAATAGGACTAAAATAGAGTCGTTCTGTTCACCTATTATTTCACAAATTATACCCAGCTAATCTTACAGTATGTAAATAGAAATATTTAATAATATGGCTCGGACCAACAAGTAGAAATTCTGGCATCAATGTGTCGCAGATTTCCTGTTATTCCTATATAATTTAACAGAATTAACTTCTTGTCTTAGATATAGTATGACAAAAAAAGTCAGTTAATGAACGCTAATAGATATTTAAGCTCTGAATTAAATTTTTTCTGCCATTTTACCATTTCACAAATATTCTAAATAGAATTTACAATTGCATGTTACATGTCTTCGATGGTCTCCAAGTCTGTAGAAGTATTAGGTTTGAAATTAAATGTCGTCCCTCGCAGAAATTATTCATGAAAAAGATCTACAATACATTAGAATTGCAAGATTCATGTCTTTATTAAACTTTTGGCAAAATGTAATTATTTGTAGCTTACATATTGTAGTTAAAGGGATTGTAAAGTGATTTTCTAAACTTTGTATGTGTATTGGGAACACTGATAGCATCAATTTGCACCATTCCAATTCCATTCCAATGTCTGTGGTTCTTGCAATTCTACTTAAACTAACATGTTTTATGACAGTGATCTGTATAGATATCAATAGTAGTTTCCAATAGATCACTGTCAGTGATGTCATAAATATTCCTACATTCCCATTGTCAAATATTGCTCAACTTTAGATGTAATGAGCACTTTTTTAACAATAAGAATATTTTATTAAGTATTGTGATTGTTTTGTAGCCGTATTAGAACAGAATTTAACAAATTTAAAGTATATTGAAGATAGAAATGTTACAGGCTGCTGGCTTAGGTTATATTTATTGGAATTGAAGGGAAAGAAATTTCCATACAGCTGGGAACTCTGATAACAAATTATAAAAACCTGAAATTGAATAGTTTTTAAACCAATGTAGAATCTAAATCAATTAAAAATTTCAATTTGTTAGGGTGTTCATCCAGAAATAAAATTGAATTAAATTGAAAACTTCCAGCTGAGAAAAATTCAGAATGGTTTTTCTGAATTGATACTGAAGTAGAACAATCTTCAATGATTTAACAAAAAGTTGACTTGAAATTTACAAAATGATCCAAGACATTAAAAATCCATCAAGTTCAAGTTCATTGTCTCAATTAAAGTAAGAACAATGACAAAATATTACGCAAAAAAAATGAAATTTGATTATAATGTTGCTACAGTTTGCAAATATTTTTGTGTTTTGAACATTAACAAATGTGGAACACACAAAATCCAATCTTGCAAATTATGTTGTGCTTTTGATAAAACAAAAAATTCCCTATTTTGGCTCTAATAATTTCTGAAAGGGTCTGTTTATTGAAATTTTCATTGACTGTTGTTTAAGGTTGTGTTTTTATGTCATTTGAAATTTATGGTCTCTTGTCCTTTAAGTCAAATGGGATTTTCTTTAACTTTTTCTTTTCAATTAGAAATCAGAATGATGTATTGCATTGCACTTTTAATTGCAAGATTAAAATATTTTTTTGTTCTAATTTATTTGAGAAAAATCTGTTTTAAAGCCAGATAACTGCCAGAAACTTAAACACGAACAGTTCTGTCTGATAAAAAAAACTTCGGAACTGGTTAGTGGCTAGATAACCTAATATAGTATACGGTAGTTGCCATATTGAATAAATGATAGTTCACCCAATCACAATCATTCTTCAGGGAGTGTCGTCTTCTTTCGTGATAAAAACAGCCAATCAAATTCAATCTCCAAACAAGAGTTGTCTTTTCTTGCTCATTTACCGGGCAAGATGGCCGCCTTTCATGGCCGAGTCATTACATAGTCTGGAACAAAATGAAGGTTGAGCCGAATGTGATAAAATAACAGTGAATTGATGAGATCTACGTTAATCTGTTAATGACAATAAATTAGGTATCTAGAGAGTTAGAGATGTAAAAATAAAGATTAAATATTGACATAGAGTTATATTAAGTGTTAAGACAGTCAATGACACAAGACCCTGGGGTTGAAAGAAACACTGTTACTGTATAATCGCGTTTCCCCTGAGAATTGGAAAGATAACCTAGCCGAACGCGTTTACACTGAGATTTACTGGTTCCGAAATGATATATCCTTGACTACAAATTCCTACAAGATGGACAACACATGATATGCAAGACTACCGTTAAATATAAAAGTTCACGCATTGTGTTAACACTGAGATTTACTGTTTCCAAAATGATATATCCTTGACTACAAATTCCTACAAGATGTACAACACATGATGTACAAGACTACCGTTAAATATAAAAATTCACGCATTGTGTTTACATTGTGTTCTGAAACAATATTACCTTGACTACAAGATGGACAACACATGATGTACAAGACAAATGAGAAAAAGTCAGGTTTTGAATTTCCACTGAGCAACTTTCAGTGGACCCTGATCAATTGCCAAACGCAAAAAGCTTTGATTGCCGAACCATTATGGTTCCCAAACTGAACGGTGTGGCAATTTGCCCTGTGGAAACGCATGATACTGCTATTCATTATGAAATATTTACTCATTTATTGATATACTTCCTCATATGAAAAGTTCATTAGCTACTACTAATGTGTTTACATGGATTTCGAGATTTGTTTTACGGTTGGGATCATTTGTGCTTGGGTTTTATTATGGAAGCTAACTTTTCCTCCAGTGGAAACACTATATATGGTATTTGTTCGTAATTTATGTCAATCCATTAAACCCTGGCAGTCTAACAACGTCAGTTTCATAGACAGGAAATGGATAAGAAATATGTATTATGTCTTCTGCTAATGGAAAACTCAAGGCCAAGGTTTAATGGAGAGAAATGTTAAATAAGAACATTAATTAACGGTGAAACTAAGACATAAATTAATGTTTCTGAAGGTTAACTTCTGATTCTAGAAGATTATTCTGTTAAAACAATACCTTTTAGAGTTTCAAATTTAGTTTTAAAGGGAATGTCTGACTTTTTGAAGCAAACATTATTTGTTCGAATTAAAAACAATAGACAAAAATCTGAAGAAATGTGTTCTTAAAAGTATATGAAGGTTTGGTTTAAAAATATCTTGTAAGATACAGGTCTGCTTCTTATTCTGAAAGTTTCAACAAAAAAACACGAATTTTTAATACCTTATTCAAAATTAGTTTCAACACTTTATTTATTAGTAAGCAGAAAAAAAAAATCAGATTGATCAGAAGATGGATAGAAGTCAATTTGATATCTGAGAAATATTTTCTTATATAATTGTTCAGCTTTTCTTTTAATTTTTAAAGAAATGCATTTCCTAGTTTTATATGAAATATAAGTTTAAGATCGTTACATTACAAATGCTCTTCCTAGTTTTAATTGATTTATGAAATATAAGTTTAAGATCATTACGTTAGAAATGCTCTTCCCAGTTTGATTAATTATGAAGCACAGATTTCAATCAAAGGTATACAGCTCTCTAGTTTTCGTCAAGAAATTGATATCTATAGCTTCCCTTACCATTGTTCAAAATGAAAATTTAATAAGGGTTTGCAATATTTGCCTGATAAAAAACAGGATGGTTGATTTTGATTTTGAAAAGTTTTACTCGAGCCTTAAATAATAATTTTCTGTTGCAAGTGAAGAAAATGTTTTATGATGTCATCTGTGCTAGTATGCATAAAACAGAGGCTGCGAAGCTTATCTGGAAGGGAGGGGGCCCTTGGTTGAAAATTTTCAATATCCACCTTTCACCCTCACCATAAAAACTCCTTAGATTTCGGTGTTTTGTTTTCAGATTTCAGAAATTATAAAAAATAATAATAACAATATTTTGATGATAAAAAAAAAAAAATTAAGTGCAAAAAAACACCAACCCCTTCTCCCCCGCTCCATGGCCCCTTTTAAAATGGATTTAACTCAGCTAAGTTTGATGCATAGAGGTCCAGGTTATTGCTGCTTCAATTGTTTGGGTCGATGGTATTGAACAAGAGAGAATATGTAATGCAAGTGATTGTATCCCTTAACTATACACCTCCAAGCTTTAAAATTGTCATGAAGTGCAGGTTTCAGTTAATGGAAAAGGATAGTATATTGAGCAATAATTCATGACTTCCTATTTGTTCTATGAAGCACTAGATATGTATTTTATTAGGTAAATGCTATTCCTAGATAACATTAAAATAAATTTTTCAATTAGAGTGCCATTTTCATATTTTAGTGTTTCTCTGCTTCCATGCAATACTTTAATAAAGTGTTGTATAGATTCGTATATTTTAAGCGGCTAGTGACGTCAACAATGACACTTGCATAATTGATACCATTTTGGTCAGATTTTGATTTCAGAAATTGATATATATGTCAGTGACGTCATATAATGCGCCAGTTTCATTGCAATTGTAAGAGGCCCAGACATCAGAATGAAAATTGGAACGTTGCAAATTGATGTTGTCAATGAACTGATACACAAAAAAAAGATTAAAGAAAACGTTTACAATCCTTTTAATGAAATGACAGCCATATAAACTAGCAATTTTGCCTCAAAATGGTACCATTTTTTTTTGTATTTTGTCTGATACAATGGTACCAATATCAATTGGAAACGTCAAATCAAAGACAATTCTGATGCCAATATCCCAGAACATGTTTTTAGACTAGACAACACTCAGTCAACGTCATTTGCTCGGATACGAGGAAATGTTGGTCATTATGTTTGAGAGTTCGGTTCTCGATCAGGGTGTGAAAGTCTGATGACCTTGAATAAGTCATCTTCACTCATAATTCCAGTCCACCCAGCAGTAAATGGGTACGGATAATCCGGGAAAGATCAATGCCGAGAGGTTTGGCCGAGGACCAGCTGGGAGAAAGGATCCTCATGGAACCTAAGTTGTTATCCTTGTAAAATATAGATGTTTCTTTCTTTCTTTACTCTTGGAGTGAATGTCAATAATGTCAATAAATACTTGATAATGTCAATAAATACTTGATAATGTCAATGTCAATAAATACTTGATAATGTCAATAATGTCACTAAATACTTGATAATGTCAATAATGTCACTAAATACTTGATAATGTCAATAATGTCAATAAATACTTGATAATGTCAATAATGTCACTAAATACTTGATAATGTCAATAATGTCAATAAATACTTGATAATGTCAATAATGTCACTAAATACTTGATAATGTCAATAATGTCAATAAATACTTGATAATGTCAATAATGTCAATAAATACTTGATAATGTCAATAATATCAATAAATACTTGATAATGTCAATAATATCAATAAATACTTGATAATGTCAATAAATACTTGATAATGTCAATAATGTCAATAAATACTTGATAATGTCAATAATATCACTAAATACTTGATAATGTCAATAATGTCAATAAATACTTGATAATGTCAATAATGTCAATAAATACTTGATAATGTCAATAATATCAATAAATACTTGATAATGTCAATAATATCAATAAATACTTGATAATGTCAATAAATACTTGATAATGTCAATAATGTCAATAAATACTTGATAATGTCAATAATATCAATAAATACTTGATAATGTCAATAATGTCACTAAATACTTGATAATGTCAATAATGTCAATAAATACTTGATAATATCAATAATGTCACTAAATACTTGATAATGTCAATAATGTCACTAAATACTTGATAATGTCAATAATGTCAATAAATACTTGATAATGTCAATAATGTCAAGAAATACTTGTTATTCTTGTAACAACTGTGTTAGCAGACGGAAACTTTACATGTCAATGTGGTTTAAGCAGCGATCTTATCATTCCATTCTGTTCAGACCAGACTAGACTTGAATTGAACGTGTTATTACTGACTAATGTCAATAATGGTAGAAACGTGACATCTTGTTCATATTGTACATGTACGATCAGATCAGACTAATTAAAATCAAATAACATTTCATCGGCAGAAGTCGCAGTGACACAAGTTGAACGGTTCAATGATTGCCAGGTTCAAGTTCAATCCCAGGACAGGTCGAGATGATATCTTTGATATTCTGATATGAGTTTTCTCATCCTTTTATTAGCCCATTCATGTGCATAAAAGCAAGGCTTTAATCTTTAATTTCAGTTTGGTTCAATATTTATAGTAAATATAAACCCAAGCACAAACGATCCAAACTAAAACAAATCTTAAAATCCATGTAAACACATTGGCAATATATTGGTAGCAGCTAATAAACTTTTCATTTGAGCAATTATATCAATAAATGAGTAAATATTTCATAAGGTGTCTTGAAGTGTTAGCATCAGCATCAATCAGCCTATTTTACACTTCTTATGGTTGAAATGGTTGAAATGGTTGAAAATTATTATCATAATTTAGGGAGAAAAATGACTTTTAGACACTGTTGGTAATATGATACAATTCCGATAATCAAAATCGCATCTAAAAAAAACAGCAAAATCAAGAGTTAATAACAATACAATACATTAGTGGATAACTCTATAGAGAAGCACCATCAGGCGCCTTGAAAAGAGCAAACCTGGTCCGTCTCGCACGACTCCCGCCACTGCCACACAGGTCAACACCATGGGACACATATGATATTATTCACAGAATAATAAAACTTATTCCCAATGAGCTATGGATGATATCAGCGTCATTTCATGCCTAACACCATCAAATCATCAACACATCTTGTTGACAATTTAGGTGCTAATCTTATCTGTCTCTGAAGAAATCAAAATTCAAAGTTTGAATCAACAGAAATCTTGTAAATAAACGTTGCGACTTTTGAGTAATATTCAAGGACAAGAGGTGACACGTGTTCAATGGAACATGGAGAAACACTACAGGGAGCTAGTTATATAAATATTAAAATGTCAATGAACTCTATCGTTAATTAAACTTGATATTAGTTCCACAGTTATAACTACATTAATATGCAGGAATAACAGCATGTGTTAACTGGTACTCTACAATAATATGTACCTGTGGATAGATAATAAAGTACTTCCACTTCCTACTGTATTAGTTCCAATAATGTTGTGGTGAATCTTGCTCTAATTTTAAGACAGCCGTACACGCCCGTTTTATGACGTTACTGACATTGATCAAAAGTAGCTTCCGGTAGATCACTGTCAGTGACGTCATAAAACATGTTAGTTTTAGTGGAATTGCATTTAAGGATGTGTCACCACCACGAGTTATAGTTTTGCCAGTTAGGTTTAAGTAGAAATTTTTTAGAGGGTTATGAAATCAGTTGACCAAAAAAAGAGGGGGCTCGAGCCAAGGGAGCCCCCCCTTGGATCTACCCCTGACATAACAATTATGATAGTATGTATAGGCAAAATGAATACAACCCATGTTTAATATTAATAAAAAATGAGTAACTCACTAGTTTCCAGTTTGAACACTAAGATGGATGAGGCCCAGAAAGTCAAAACAGTACTGTTGTTCAAGGACAAATGATCATAAGGGATTTTGTACATGGAGGAACATTAACCAAGGACACATGTGGGATCTTGAGGCAGCTATGCAGTTGGACTTCAACGCCAAAAACTGCACTGCCATAAGGCTGAACAGTATTATCTGTAATTGTTATACATGTTGTTGAAGGACAAATTTTCTTTAAACATTTTGTAAAGAAAGAATCATTAATAAGGACATTGACTGAATTAAGTGGCTGAAGGTTGTTGGCCCCTCACAGTTTTTCTTTAAGTAATCATCATTTATAACATGGATTCACTTAAGATTGATAATTTCTTATTGTTCATCATTTTGTACCCTTTTACGAAGAAAATGTCTTCAATAACATCAATTTATTTAGTTGATTTCTTTATTTACAGAGCGATTAACAACTGCAAATGGCAGCTTACCAAATGGTCAGGTTCCCAACATAGAAGCAGCAAGCACTAATGGAAGTACAAGTAATTTATTAGGCTCCCCATGTCATTCTCGCAGTCCCAGTAATGTTAGTAATATTGTTGATAGCATGAGCAAATCAACCGAATTATTTGATGGTTTTGTTATTGGTGTTCATCGGAAAATGGTAAGTAGCCAATTGTTAATAATCTCATACAATTTTATGATATACTTAAAGGAAGTACCTTGTACATGAGATATATGATAGTTCTATCAGTGATGCTGTTTGGAGGGGCTGACAAATTGGAAAAATCTATAGTCGTTCAGATGGGACAATAAATCTGTGCACGTTAAAGATACCTCGACAGTTGGAAATAGAAAATAAGAGTAGGCTAATGCCGCTGTCCTGGCAAAATTTCTCTCATTGCACACTGCATGGCATTTGCCCATCCTCAATTAGACCATACAGCTGCAGAAAAGCAGGACATAAAACTCCATTCATTTCATTTATATGATAGTTGACACCAATATTATTACTTAACCTTACTAATAAATTAATTAAACCTCAATCAAAGAGGTTTTAAATGCCCTAAGAGGAAGAGCAAAGCAGGCATTGTAGCTTTGATGGAACATATCTCTGCAAACAAAACCTCGATTTCAATATTTCATTGTTCCAATTATCTGATTTAGTAAAATTTTAGTTGTATAATCCAATAACATAGCAGAATTTTCCAAAAAACCTAAAATTATCTTAGAGAATGTTGTCAATTGACAAATTTTGACACTGTTCACAGTAGTAAGATTTTTACGACATTGAGAGGCAAATATCACATATATATCATTAACAGAAGACATATCAAATTAAAGACATATTTCACAATTGATATGGTGGGTAAGCAAACATAACTAAATGGTAAATGTTCCACGTCATATACTCAAAGTTAACATAAATCACAAAACTCAAGTTTGATGAACCATGTATTTAGGTGCCAATGCAGTGGAAATATCTAGAGTTTCTAAACCTCCTGAGAATTCAAAAGTACAATTGTTAGTTCTGAGTCTAGACTGGATTCATCACTGATAACTATTCAAGCCTGTATGAAGTCATTGTTCCACAAACTAGTAACAATATATTTTGGAACTAGCCAAATAGAAACTTTGATTATGTGTTTCCTTGAAATTGTAATTAGCACAGCGCTGGAGATACTAGAAAGTTTATATTAAAACACAAACATATTTATATTCAGCCTTCTGGGCCTCATCAGTGCAGTGCTATCAATAGTAGTTTCACGTAGATCACTGTCAGTAACGTCAAAAAATGTGTTAGTTTGAGTAGAATTGCAAGAACCACTGACATCGAATGGAAATTGGAATGGCACAAATTGATGCTATCAGTGTCCTCTATACACATACAAAGTTTAGAAAATCACTTAACAATTCCTTTAAGTTGAGGTTTGGTTATATAGCTGCCTCAGATGATCCAACATAAGTGATATCAAATCAACCCTGTAAGTTAAACTTGTCACACATATTTACTTCTTATCAGTATTTTTACGGATCAGATTGGTTAGAGATATAGAAGTAAGATATTTCCTCAAGGGACATAACCTATGTCTGACCATTAATTTCGTGGATTAACTTACTTAGATCAGACACACTTTATATCAAAATGATGAAAAAGCTCTTCAAAAATTGTGCTCAAGGGTAACAGATTAGACATGCTTTCATCAGGATTGAGATATAGTACTGGTTTTAATATCATCTCAAGGGACATAACCCCGTCCTCAATTAGCCCATATGGGTGCAGAAAAGTAGGACGTAAAACTCCATTCATTTCATTTCATTTTCAAGAGAGATAACCTTTATCTGTCCTATGATTTAGGCTCAACTTATATGGATCAGAAAAATGAAGGCCTTAGAATAGTTACACTCATGTCTTTCATTTCTGGGAATAGCATGCTAGGATCAGACATACTTTGTGTCAAAATGGAGTAAAATTAGTTATCTGATAGTTACATGTATGCTGCTATAAGACTTTATTTTAAAATATTTCATAAAACTTTCATGCTTTAACAAAAATCAAAAATGGAGGCAAATTGATTTTTACAAAAAAGTTTGAATGGAAATCACAAACTGACTTGTAAGATTTCTTTTCAATAAGATAAAGAATATATGGCAGTTTGGTTTTTTGAAGCCAACAGCAAAATTAGCATCTTACCAGTATGGAACATTTCTCTGCATATCTTCTTAGTAAAAGTGTGAAGTATTCATTGCTTATAGTTTTTGTCCTGTTTTTTTTTTTCATTTGTAAATAGAATTTACTTCAAGAGTCTCAATTAACATAGAGACTTCCTGTGCTGAACAAATAATGGTGCAGCAGTAATGCTTAAATTAGCGCATTAATTTCCTTTCATTGAGCAGAATACATCACAAATACAAACACTTGTAATTGAGACTGAGTTAAGATGACGAGAAATTCTTTTTTACCTTCTGTAATTTAATCAACTTCATCACACAGAAAGAAAAATGGAAAGTTGCCACCACAGCATTGAAATTCTATGAGCATGAAATTAGTCTTGATCTTTATCCTACAGACTAATTAAAGGCACCCATCCACATACCAGCTCTTCTTCATGAATCAATTAACAAATAGATAAGTTTTTTCTCTTCTGAATGAGTGCATTTGCTACAGTACAAGTTAATCCAGTACATAGATGTATGTATGTACATGTACAAATTTCTGTGACTTAAAGGGATTATAAAGAGATTTTCTAAACTTTGTATGTACATGTGACTTAAGGGATTGTAAAGAGATTTTCAATTTGCGCCATTCCAATTTCCATTCCATTTACGTAGTTCTTGCAATTCCACTAAAACTAACTTGTTTTATGACGTCACTAACAATGATCTGCAGAGATATCAATAGTAGCTTCTGGTAGATCAGTGGGGGACGTCATAAAACGTGTTAGTTTTAGTGGAATTGCAAGAACCACAGACTTCGGAATGGAAATTGGAATAGCGCAAATTGATGCTATCATTGTCCCTGATACACATACAAAGTTTAGAAAACCTCTTTACAATCCCTTTAAGAAAAGTGCCTTATTAAATGTTGTCAAAATATAAGAAAGGGGTCGTAACTGCTTGATATTTAAAAACAGTTGCTTTAAGTGGAATTCCATGATCAAATTATTTTATTGTTTATTAATAATGTGGATGGACCATTTATTTTCATTAAGTCCAAGCTTCTGTGATTTTAAGAGTAGCTAAAAATCCTTACATGATATATGCTTCATTAACAGTTGTCATATTATGTGTTATTTCATTGCTTCTATATGACATTGTTTATGGATAATGTGAACCATTTGAAGCACGGTTCATTAGGTCCAAGTGTTCTATTATTAGATTGATCACCTTGATGTTTGATAAACATCGGTTTATATCTTTCACCTTTGAAGCTTGGACTCATAACAGAATATTCGAGGTGTGTAATAAGTAGACATTAACAAGAATATGTTCATATCCATTCTCAAGGAAAGAAAGAAACACCAATTTTTCACCAAAATAACGACTTCAGTCAAACTGCTTGGCATTGACTTTCCAGGATTATCTGTAACCCACTGCAACTAGGTTGAATAGATAGATGACTTATTGAAGGCCAACAGAATTTCTAACCCTGACCCAGATAAGAAACAACAATAATCATTTGTTTAGCACAATCAAGCAAATAGTGTCAGTTGATGATCTAATGCAGGCCTTCTGAATTAATTTTTGTAAAGGGCCAAATGCATTTTATGAAAAAAATATAAGATCCAAATAGAGCTTTAGCTAGCATAACGAACAGAGCTCTTTGGCAGAGGAGGCTACTCTTGAGGGGTCATTCTCAAAAGCGTCGAGGACCAGATTTGGTCTGCAGGCCACCATCTGAGAAGGCCTGATCTAATAACTCTTCATCACAAATTATATACATGTACTTGACCTATTTTGGTTATTTTGTCCCAATTCTGAATTAAATAAATAACAAGAAGACTAAACTATTTAAATCACGAGATGTAACGGAAGATCGCAATTAAAGATGTCATACCATCATAAAGCATGTTAGAATATTGGAAATATAAATTGGTTATAATTGATGAATTGATTGAAGTTTGTCTGGAATCTACATCTTTAATATTACTATATAAACATTGATTGATATAATAGGTCTAATAATTTTAAACTTTTACCCTAAAAACTAGTTATGTTCATAATTTTGATTTTACAGTCTATGTTAAAAGTGCCCTGAATTTTTCATTTTAAAGGGATATGTTCTGTTCACCATTGGTTCTACCAATAAAAAGTTTAGTCTTAGAATTTAGAATTTTAACAATGTTAATGATAATTTTCTTGAGTTGCAGGGGATAAGGGGGTAATTGTGTCGCTATATAGCCCCTTTGTTGCTGGTGCATTCATTACATTTCCATGCCATATAATTGTGTCCATTTATGTTAACCTTGACTTAAGTTTAAGTCCGCCGCAGATGAGAGCCAAATGCTCAGTTATCGACCTCGAGAAGCCATTGCCTCAGCTGAATGGTTCAGCGCAGACGATAAGCATTTGGCTGAGAACACTATTTTTTAGTAGATCACATGACCGTTCACGTTACCAATTGTTCGACAAAAGGCAGACATGCCATTTTGAACAAATGCAGGAGATATATCACATGGTTAATTTACGTATTTCTATTGGTCCGTTAAAATATTTGGCTGAGCTGATCCACATCTTGTTGGTTGGTTAATAGAAGACATTTAACTTTGGCATCCATCTGTCTGATATCATATAGGTAGTTATCATGGTAGTTGGATCAATACAGATGATAAATGATTTAAAACATTCAACTTTTAACCTTAAAAATCACCTGCTTATACCGCTTGGGCAGATGAAGGTTTCGTGTTGGTCAACTTAATAAGATGATACATATAATGGGCTTATTTATATATTCATCTTTTACCCTCAAACATCAGCTGCTTAACCTTTCATGATCAAAATTTCTGCTTTTTATTTAATGATAATACAGAGTATGATACTGCAACTTTTGGTTGCCAGAAACAAACTATAATAGCACTAAGGTGGAGTGTTCTTAGCAGAAAGAGCCTTTTTTTATGGACACCTGAATCTTTGGTTGATTTTGCCATAAAAATTCTATATCTCACTGTATATTTCACACCTGCAATATCTTATAAGATAGGAAAAGAGCCCAAGCCATGACATTTATTATCATCTGTCATGTGACATACCCTATTAAAAATGATAATGGGCCAATAATCACAATACACCATGAAATACATAAATATCATCAGATTTACTTCTCAAAGTTTTTAAAGCTATAGACTTAATTCGGTCACGATATTACAAGCAAGTAACAAACCAATGGTAAAACGTCAAAGAATCTTTCTCTCAGAAGACAATCAAAATTCACCATTATTACCACAAAGGCACAAATTATGGTTTACGGAAACTGCAGAGGATTGCAGAATGCTACAGCACTACATATATGCCATTTTTGTTTGCCTAGTTATTTAATACTATGTTGATTGTTTTTTCAGATTTTGATGGATGTATATTTCCTATCTTCTCAAAAGACACGCCCTAGTTTATTTGGTACACCAATCATTATACCATGTCGAGAGAAAACAGCCAATCAAGATTTATATCATTTTGTTTGGGCACAGGTGGCTAGATTAGTTAGTCCTCTACCACCTTCGGAACAAAAAACAGCAAACCATGCTCAAGATTGGTGAGGATTTTTTTTATATACTTAACCAGTCCTGTTTACGATAATCATATTAAAATGCTTCAACATGCCATTCATGATTTTACAAAATTGTCATGCATCTTGTCTTCTCAGGCACATAATATTCATCCAATCAAATATTATGAAAGATTTCCTTGCTTAATGAAATCGTGGATTTTTATTGCTAAACTGCAAACTATCATCTTCTTGGAATCTTAACGTGAAAAGAGAAACGTGTTGAGCAAATGGTGGTTGTGATGCTTGTCATGTAAAAATATGAACCTTGATGGTTTTCTATTTCCAATACTTGCATATGATATTATATTTATATTATTACAACATAGAATTGTTTAACACAGAACCTTCTCAATTAATTTTTGTAAAAGGCCATTTTTATGAGAAAATTAGAGCTTAGAGAGCGTGTTAGTTAGCAGAAGGGGTCATTCTTGAGGGGCCAATCACAAGGGCGTCACAGGCCTGGTTTAACATATTAACTATTTATAGGATCATAAAATAATGTTGTCTGTGCTTCACATAACCTGAACCTTTTTCGTTTCAGTGATGATAGTCTAGGTTATGAATTTCCATTCACGTTGAAAGTTGTCCAAAAAGATGGTTTTACGTGTGCAAAATGTCCGTGGTATAGGTAAGTTATTAAATAGAAAGTCAGGGTCGCAATAAAACACCTTCAAACTTCAAATTATATATACTTATGGTTTTGCAGGCTCAATGCTAGATGGGAATGCAAGTACTGATCAGCGTAAATTAAAAAATGCCAATTTCTTAGCTTAAGGCAGGCCTTCTCAATTAATTTTTGTAAAGGGCCAAGTGTATTTTATGGAAAAAAAATTAAGGGCCAAATAGAGCTTAGCTAGGATGGCAAGCAGGTCGTTTTAGAAGAAGTGGTCGTAATTGAGAGGCCATTCTCAAGGGTGTCGTGGCCGGATCTGGCCCGCAAGGCGCCATTTAAGTAGGCCTGGCCTAAGGTATGATTGGCTGAGGACGTAGTGAACCATTCCTTTAACATAATCGTAAATTGATCGACTAATTGATGTTATTGCAGGGAAATCATTGACCAATCAGATTTCTATAATTACATACAAAAACAGAGAGTTTCGAACATTATGACTACAACAGACCCCCGATTGATAGTCATTTAGACGGACAATTACTTTTGATTTGTGACAAAAAAAATATCTAAAACAGAATTTCTCTAAGTGATGTTTTCTGAATAAACAAAGTGGATTTTGATGTTTCTGGAAATTTCCAATTGAATGTAATCATGTCGGACAATAAATTAATGATATAGAATTAACAGAAGAAACATGTCGCGTATAAATAAGAGATCCTATAATTTAAACTATTAATAGGTGAAATGATAATATAAAAATGTCATTAGATCAAATATCTGGCTATTACATTCATAATTATCAAAATTACGTCAAACATCATTAGTCGAAAAATTGTAAAAAAAATATTAACTTTCCTTTTATGTCTATTTTTAATGAAAATGAATCATTTGATACTGTATTTTAACATAATAAGTCATTTAATTCTATTCTATTTCTCAATGTTTTTAGTATTCCAGTCATCTGATTAGTCATCCACTAAAATTGAATTTAGATTTAGTTTTATTATCCAATCAAATTACTGTATTTCTTAAAATCTTTAAGCATTGTTAAGTAAAGTTTTCGAGAATAAGGTCACTGAAATTTTGAATGGTGCAAATTGATGTCCATGATACACATGAAAAATTTAGAAAACCTCTTTACAACTCCTTCAACATATCTGTACATTACAACCAAAACAATTCCGTCAAACAAAATTGCACCTAAAACATGGCAAAATCAAGAGTAAAAAATTGTGTAGTAGTGGACTACTTCTATTATTGAAAGATTGTATGTTGTTTCTTGTTGGAAACTTTTTCAACCCTGATTTTGTGCTGAAACAAAGTGTTTTAGATTGAGTACAGGTGAACTACAGGACTATTATCAAAGAGTACAGTTCATAATAAAAACTCTCTTTAAAAAAATAATACAATTTGGGCTTGAATATAAGCATATTGACTATTATAGCCATATAGCCATATAGCAATTATTATTACTTTTCAACATTTGCAGACGTTAAAGATCCCTCGACAGTTGGAAATCGAAAATAAGAGCAGGCTAATGCCGCTGTCCTGACAAAATTTCCCTCATTGCACACTACATGGCGTTTGCTCTTCCTCAATTAGCCCATATAGGTGCAGAAAAGTAGGACGTAAAACTCCATTCATTTCATTTCAACATTTGCAGAGTTGCAATAGTTGCATCAGGTGTCTAAATCTATTAATTATCATTATAAAAATAACTTACAACTTTAATTTCTTGACATTTATCTTTTTTAACGTCAAAAAACCTTGTTTTGTATTGATTTGTTAATATTATAGCTATTAATTTTATGAGCTTGTATCTTGAAGGTTTTTTAAAAGCTTTTTCTATCCTAATTGTAAGAAAATATCATTGATTTATTTTGCAAAAAATGCCTTGGTTAGCCATATGGTGCAATGTTGGCTGCAAAATAAATCATTAAAGGTATATGTTCACTAACTTTTTGACCCCCAAAAAATTAGTCTCAGAATCTGGAATTTTTTAGCTAATCTAATCCGTAATATTGTTCACAACTCTCGTGCGAAATTTAAGCCTTCACATTACCCATAAATATCGGCGCTTGAAAGTCAAAATTACGACTCACCGTTTAGTTAGACTATGCGTTATATAGAAACACATATACAGAAAATGAAGGATAAATGTTAAGGTAGGGATATAATTGAAGGAATTATATGATTTTTGTGCATTAGTAGTATTTCTGAAGGCTATTTGCATATATTCAAGGCCCAAATCGACCCTAAGAAATGCTGAAAATTCCCCTTTAATGAAAAAATACAACTGCTAATTTTTGTTGCCAGTCTTGTGTATCTCTAAAATTAATTTTATCTATTGGATGAGTTCGGCAAAAATGAGCCGTACAAGCATTATTTTTATTCAAGAATTTGACATTTCCTGAACATATTGTATTGACACTAAAAACAGGAAGATTTCAGATTGTTTTGATATTTTAAAAGGTTATATTATCTTTTATAATTTGGTTTTTTGAGCCTCTTAATTGAAATTTCTTGTAATTGTCATATCTATATAAAATCATGTACTAGTACGGTACAATGTTATTGTTTCTGATTCAGTGATAACTGTTGTTGATAACAATGAAGCTTTAGATCAATTCCCAGAAGTATCGTCAATAGTTTCTCTGTTTATATCATGCTATTGTCCCAGTATACAAATAAATGTTGTAAACAATAAGATAAATACTGATACATACAATAAACACACTCTTATCAACTTCGGAACTAGACTAGCGTGCTAGATAACCTTGTATCCTATACGGCAGTCACGATATTGAATAAATTATAGTTCAACCAATCATAATCATTTTATAAACTAGAGTTATCTTCCCTTGCCCATTTACCCAGCAAGATGGCCGCCTATCATAGATAGAAGTGATCGCATCAACTTCGGAAGTAGAATAGATAACCTGGTGATTGCCATATTGAATAAATTATATGTCAGCCAATCACAATCATTCTTCAGAGAGTTATATCTTCTTTCACAGTAAAAACAGCCAATTAAAATCTATCTCTGAATATGAGTTATCTTCCCTTGCCCATTTACCAGCAAGATGGCCGCCTATCATGACAAAGTCATTATATAGTTTCGAACACAACGACGAGGTTCAGAGCTAAATGACAATAAACATTAATAAACAATCAATTTAATAACAGAATATAGATCAGTAGGTCAAAGCGTGGGTTCTAATTGTTGTCTGTGTTCAATAATATGGATAAAATTAATAATATATCTTTCTTGGAAAGGTCAATGTCAATAGGTTTCGTTGAACAGCAGACTTATTTGCATCTTGTAAAGTTTACATGTTGACCTTTTGTTGTGACCTTTTGTCTAACAGGCAAAGGGTCATAAAAGACCTACTGAGAGGAATTGTAAAGAGGTTTTGTATTAGGGACATTGATAGCATTGATCTATTCCAATTGTTAGTCAGATGTCTGTGTTTTGTCAATTACTCAATAGCATCTCATCACAAAAGATGCTTATGATATCCAAGACTTTTCCTTTGCTATGCCATAAATTGCTAAAACCTCTCTACAATCCCTGTAAAGTACAGTTGAAGACTATTGCCTGTAATATGAAAATTATTTTTGTTTATTTCAGGTTTTGTCGTGGTTGTAAATTAGAATGTAACAGTAATTTATTTAATAATGCTGGATCATTTGTAGCTATAGATTGGGAACCTACAGCTTTACATTTACGTTACCAAACTACACAAGAAAGGGTAGGTATATCTATTATTAGGGTTTTAAAGGGATTGTAAAGTGATTTTCTAAACTTTGTATGTGTATTGGGGACACTGATACCATCAATTTGCGCCATTCCGATTTCCATTCCTATGTCTGTGGTTCTTGCAATTCCACTAAAACTGACAGGTTTAATGACATCTCTGACACTGATCTACTACCAGAAGCTCCTATTGATATCTATGCAGATATGCTATCAGTGTCTCCGATATATATACAAAGTTTAGAAAATCACTTTACAATCCCTTTAAGATGGCACCATAAACTGATACCTGATTTTTCTAAATTTTTTCACATTTAGGATGCAATTTTGATTAACAGAGTAGTTATGCTTGTAGAGATTTTTATTTCAATGGATCATTTCACTAATCTACAAGTAAAGCTGATTATTTTGATGATCTATTCAGCCTTGACTGATATTACTGATAAATCCACAGCTGTGTGGCTTAATACGAAAATAACTATTTAAGAAGAAAGTATTTCAGATCATTTAACCTTAATCCTCTTACATGATTAGTGCTGGGTATTGCCAACCATGTCACGATACAATACATATCGCGATATGGGATAAAGGAACAAAAAGTAACACTTCATTTTCAAAGTTCAATATTTATTTATTTAAAGCTTTAAAACTTTTTAATTTGGTATTTAGTTGATAGTAGTGGTCCATATCCACATCTTAAAATATTTCCTAGTTTGAAATAATTTGTGATTTCATGCGTCTACTTGTAAATAAATCCTCACTTTTTATGAAATGACAGGTATCGTCAAGTATCGATACACGACCTCGTGATACGATACGCGTATCGTGGCATGTCGTATCGCGATACATCGATACAACGATGTATCGTGCCAGCACTATACATGATGTTCACCTGTATTCAACATGATATGAGCCTTTTGCTTTCGTGGAAAAACCCTAATTCGACTTATAATGCAAAAAATTGGTAAGAAAATCTCAAGTCGATTGTCGGACTTAGACTTAGTTAAAAGCTAGGAACCGGGGCCAGAATAGGCCATAGCACATCATCGTAGAGCATTGGAAACTCTAAATGATGTTTGCTTGGTTATATGGAACACATTGTTGTCTAGGTTATGATTTTAGGCTGTTCATGTTTAAAGGGATTGTAAAGAGGTTTTCTAAACTTTGTATTTGTATTGGAGACACTGATAGCATCAATTTGCGCCATTCCAATTTCCATTCCGACATCTGTGGTTCTTCGGATTTCACTAAAACTAACATGTTTTATGATGTTACTGACATTGATCCACCGGAAGCTACTATTGATATCTATGCAGATCTCTGTCAGTGACATCATAAAACATGTTAGTTTTAGTAGAATTGCAAAAACCACAGACGTTGGAATGTAAATTGGAATGGCGCAAATTGATGCTAGCAGTGTCCCTGATACACATACAAAGTTTATAAAACCTCTTTACAATCCCTTGAAAACAAATTGCCCCCATTGGACATCGAAAGGCAAGCTCACATTTTCATTTCTATCTGTCATTCATTTGGATTGTGCTCACTAAACTGATCTAATTTTCAATATTTAGGTTAAAATTTCTTTTAAAATTCTGTCCAGTTGTATGCTCTGTAGGCAAATTTCAATCCACATTTTTATGATTTGAACAACATGTTTGTCACTGTAATATGACACACTGTAACATTTCAAGTGTCTGTTTTTCTTTCTTAAGTATCTTGCTAATATCCTGGAACCAGCCATTCCTTGTCAATCATTTTGAAAACTGTTTATGTGTTTCAAAAACATGTGTGGCATTGATTTGCAATTCTATTTTTCAGTCTGAAATCAGTTTTATTTTGAAAAAGTTTTGATGTTTATAAGAGACACTGCTAGCATTGATTTACAATTTTCAAAAGATGTTGATGATATAAAAGGGCCTTTCAGTTTACCATAGTCAGGATGGCATACATTTTAGTAGAATTGATGGAACCACCGATTTGTAGTTGCATTGGAATGATACAAATCTATGGATAGCATCCTTTATAAAGTTTCACTTCATTTCAATACTTTTTATTAAGCAGCTTTTTTCTGAAACATAGCAGCATATCATAATGTTGCTTTTGATTATCTGAAAGTTTTAAAAAAAATATTTAACTGTTTGAGTCTTAGAGATGAATTAGAAAGGATGTCTGTCAGAAATTTCTGATTTTTTTTTATCAAAAGATCCCTTGTGGATTACAGACATGTGTCTTGCCATTGCTCTATATATATCTTGTGATTATACAACAAAGCTTGGAAAAAATGTACTATATTGTCGTCTTCTTCCTCAGGAAACTTAAGCAAAGGTTCAATCCTGGTATAGACCAAGATACTTTAAGATTTTTCAACCTGTTTTCTCCCTTGTCAGTGATGCAGGGCTGAAAGGGGCTGACATGGAAAAGTTGTCAAGTTGTTTAGATGGGGCAAACCATTGTCATAGACTGTTCATGTGCAATAACCATGGACAATTGGAAATTAAAAAAAAAATGGCAAATGCGAATGCTACTATTCTGGCAAAATTTCCCTCATTGCATAGCATCACCTATCCAGTCAGGTGCAGAAAAGTATGGTGTACTAAAGATTCAGTTATACTGTTGTTTATTTCTTTAATTGCATGTCTGAAAAATAAAAATACCAACGAAAAAAGAAAAATTCTCATTACACTATTTTAACGTTTTCAATTTAACCACTTATTGCACATGTCACATTTTCTTCTACTCTACTTGATAATACTGTGGTAGTAAATACTTTAGAATAGAGAACATGGAAAGATATTGTGATGGTTTAAAGTGATGTTCTTTTTTGTGATTTTCATTTTTGTGTGCATCAGCGTTGAGCATCTAAGTGATTGGTGTCACTTCAGGGTCAGATCAGTAACAAAATGTGTCATTCTGTTTCAGCTTTCAGTCCCCTTCAGATACTCATGTACCTAATAATGGTTTGGGGTAAATTTCTTTTCAAGATCATAGATTTTAATGCTATAAATTTGGGCAAATGCATGTTTATCCTTTGAAAGTGCAAGAAATCTAGAATAGTAGGCTACAAATAATATTTTTGTAAGTAATAATAAATTAAGTGACATCTAATAAATGGACGTCATTACCATTTTAACAACAAGAAAATTTGTTCTTGTCTAATTTTGTTGTGTTGGTCTGTTAAATTTAAAGTTGCCATGTTGTTAAGAAAATAGATGATCTATTAAAGTCAGAAATTTGATTATTGTGGACATCTTGGATTCCGAACATCAGTCTTAACGAAGACCGTAACTTTTAAGTACCGTACTAGTAATAATAAGCTGGGAGACAATGACTTCCAACTATAAATATATTTATAGGAAGTAGGTCGTACTTGTATAACTTCACTTGATTGAACTACTTTTTTCAAGATTTCTTTATGAAAACTGGACCGAAATTGTTGGCTCCAGCTGTTATCAATTGGTCGGAAATAACAGATATAATTATCCATTTTATCTGTTTAACGGATCGGGAAAAAAATTGAACTTAAAGTCTTGACTTATATGCACCTGTTTGGCTAATATAAGAGGCAGAGATTGCAGGCCCATAGCCAGGAATTTCCATGGGGGGGTTATATGGACTCTCAAAACAATCAAACTCAACTTAAACAGTCACAATTCAAACAGAATGTCAACTTTAACAGTGCTTATTTGTTTTCAATGGGGGTTCGTCCAAACCCCCCCCTGGCTACAGGTATGGATTGGTTGGAACTGGTCTTCCACCTCTAGAAAAAATACAAAATTAAAACGCAACATACCAAAATTAAGGTCTAAGATGAGTTCCAATCCACTTATGTAATGGGTCTCTATTTAACTAGGTGATTCACTGTGTACTCAACTATATAGTTCAAAATCATGAGGTTCAACCAGATCAATTAATTCAACAGAACAGATCTGTCAAATTGCAAGAAGCAGACTTGTTTGACAAGGGGTTCTCCGTAACGACCATAAAATTTTATACAAGAAATTTCAAGTTTGCGTGTCAAGTAACCCTGTTTCAGTAATTTCATAGTTAATATTTATAAAAAGAACAAGCTCTAGCATAGCGGATCATTTGTGAAATGTACACGCCATAAGCTGGTGATTCTGGTATGTTACTGCACATGAATGAAAAAAATTAACAATAGGAAAATCAGTCATCACGTTTGTCATACAATCTGACACAAAGATCGTGATTGTTGACAATTTGAGAAGCAAATCCAAGTAGAAGGCTTTAGTCTTAGAATCAGTGATTTTTTTTTTATTTCCAATTCATCTAGGTAGATTTTTTCTACGAAGTCTCCATAAGCTATTAAAAACTCGTTCACTTAAAAGTACGAAGTTTAGTCGGTATAACATGCCTTGTGTTTCTGACTCCTGACAGTAAGAGTGTTAAAGTGTTACACCAGACGATAACTGTCAGGAAATATCTATCAGACACAATACAGAGTCGGACTGTTTCAGACTACAGTAATCACCCAGGGGATATTTCTAAACAACGGAAATAGGAGGCCAAATAACGTCAGACATCATTCTTTACAGACAGTTTCACTTTACCTATTGCTGAAGTTTGATATCAGTTGCCCAAAGCAAGTTTTAAAAATGAAATTTAAATCTAATATTTAAATATCTAATGTAAGTGACTCCAGACTCGTATTCTCATGTCATAAACAGAGCAACTTGACATACAGAGTGCAAACATTTTGGAAATTTAATGACCGTAGCAGCAAATTCCTGGGCTTGTATGCATATTAAAGCGATACCACCTCTTAGAATATACAAAAGAATTAGGTTATCAAACCTGGTCAATAAGAGTATATATTCATCAACGGTGTCCAAAGTATACTTACAGAATCAAATAAACCCATAAAACTATGTAAATTTCCATATAATAACAGGTTATACTTGAAAAACGCTTAAAATATGATTAAGCGTTTTTCAATTACTGCATATAAACATTGTTTTCTGAATTTTTAGATTATTTAGGTAATCTGTTGTATAGTTATTCTAAGAGGTTGTATTCTTTTAAATTAAGTTTAAAAAATTAGTTGGATTAACCATTGATTTAACCAGGTTTTTGAGGGTTAAATATGAATTTAACTTAGTTTTAAATTTTATGCATAATAAAACAAATGTAAATCCATTTCTTGCATCTTGGCTGATTTGTTTGGTCCAGGATAAATAAATTTGGTTGTATCTTTACTTTCATTTTCCATTCTTTATAAGCTTTTGAGGCAGAGAGTATCTTGGTTTTACAGATTTATATACAAGTGATTTAGATATCACGGTATCTGCCATATAATTTTTAGATTATTCTTTTTTATCGCATACAAAACTAGATTTCATTTTTATTGTGGTATGATCTCATTGAGCAAGAGGTTTGTAGATTGGTATTTTCTTAATATTTTTTCTTCTGTATTTGCAAAGATCTTAAGCGTTGTAAACATTCTTTGTTCCATGGATCAAAATTTAGGATTAGGGAAGTCATTAAGAAATCAAACATTTTTACTTTTTGAATATGGCTTAGCAGTTTAGGTTGTTATATACCTCATTTTAGGTGAAAAGGTATGAATTTTTAGGGTTTTTTTGGCTATGTTTCTTTCAAGTTTTTCCGCTTTTTTCCCCTTGAAAGGAAAAAAATATTTTTCATGTTGGATTAAAGCTCCGAAATTTCACATGATTTTGATACTTTGAAGTAGGTTAATACTTTTAAGAAAATGTCTTAGATTACTTGAATGATTTCATTAGAAGAAAAAATTTCCGAAGCCAATGTACTTAGAGAAATCCTTAAAGACTTGTAAAAAAAAAAATAACAATTAGATTCGAGTTTAGCTTGGAAACTTGAGAATCTACTAAGACTTCCTCTTGATATGGGATTATCAAATTTCTTTCTTTAATAAGATAGTTCAAAACTTATTCTATATCTGGCCTAGTATAATTATTGTTTTCGCCTGAAACTTTCTCAAATATTGAAAAGTTTTCAATTAATTTTTGTAAAGGGACATGCATTTTATGAAAAAAATATAAGGGTCAAATATAGCTTAAATACCAATGCGAGGAGAGCGATTTAGCGGAAGGGGTCACTCTTTAGGAGCCATTTTAAAGATTGCCTTGAGCCAGATTTGGCCTGCGGGCCGCCATTTGAAAAGGATTGCTCTAGACTTCAAGTAGGTTGTACCATTTCACTAATGTCAGAAATAAAGAGGCTGAATTCAGAAAATACAACAAAATTCGCCATTTTTCAGATAAAAATGGAAAATACCAAGGTTAGACGAATGATACAAAAATTCAAAATGTTCATTCTTCTAAAAACCTTGATATGTTATATTTTGTAGTTTTATGAAGAACATGAAAGTGTTGAAGAGAGTAGAAGAAAACAAACTGAACCTATAGATTTAGATACGTGTTTACAAGCTTTTACTAAAGAAGAAGAATTAGGAGAAGATGAATTGTATTATTGTTCTAAATGTAAAAAACATTGTTTAGCCTGTAAAAAACTTGATATTTGGCGCTTACCCCCTGTACTTGTAAGTATATTTATACAATTTTGTTGAAAGGAATACCTATAATCTCTACCCAGGCTAGGAAAAGACTTGTTCATTGTTGAACATTCCCCAATATTTACATTTCTATTATCACTTCCTTCAATGTACCAGTTAAGAAAAGTGACGTTCATTTTTCGATGAACGCTAGTTTGTCACGTGACACTATGACGTCGTCAAAGCACAACAATGACGTAATCTAAGATTTGTGGCAAATTTAAGCAAATTATCATATAAAAATGGCAAAATTTGATAAATAAAAGTAAATGAATATAAATATAAGAATTAAACGTTGGTCTCATTAGCATTATTGGTGTGTAAACGCAATAGATCACGCCACAAACATACATAAATGACTTCGTCATTTATTCAGTTTGTCACGTGATCTATTGCGTTTACACACCAATAATGCTAATGAGACCAACGTTTAATTCTTAATTAAATTTAATCTTATCTGGATTATTCCATGTTAAAGTCTGAGGTAACAAGCATAAGCAATAATGTGCACTAAACTGTTAAAAGTGTTGTTTTAAGCTGTCTAACTATTGGGATAGTGGCTTTTCTAGGCTGGTGCCAGTATTTCTGACAATTGTAAAATTAGGTCAAGTGGGACTTTGCAAAACATGTGCATGTGGAGGAAGCATGTTGCAAATCTTATTTTAGTGACGATTGTACATAAGAACAAAAATAAAAGGTGATCCAGCGGTCCAGGCAACCAGAATCAGTGTTTTGTCTGTTACGTTCTAGGGTAAAACTGCTAAAGGATATGACTGATGCTGTTCAATCTGTATCGCTAATTGTTCTGTTTGTCATTTCAGATTATTAACCTTAAACGATTCCAGTTTTTAAATGGAAGATGGGTGAAATCACACAAAATTGTCAAATTTCCTTTCAAAGATTTTGATCCAACACATTATCTAGCTCAGAGACCATCTCAAACGGATCTTAAAAATCCCAGAAGCCAATCAAATACTTCCTTACATTCCACCCCAGCCAATGGTATCGTAGATAGGAATTCAAACACAAACAAATCAGGTATGTGCTTTAAGATTACGGTTATAAACAGCAACTTTAGGCAGTGTGTGCCAATTGAGATTTTGACCCATTATTTAGAGGAGTGAAAATGCTGAGGCCAGGCCTGTAGCTAGACTTGATTATTCAGGAAGGCAATTGATATATTAGTAGGAGCAATATAGTGATAATACCATTGAAATGGGGGCCATCATAAATTTTTCCAGGGAGGCATTACCACCCTTTGCCCTTTGACCATAGCTCCTTATTTTTAATCAATAAAAGAAGATCAAGCAAGATCCTGTGCTTAACTTGAAAACACCAACCAACCCTGCCATGTTCCTTCACTTTTCAACTGATTTTCAAACAACTGTTAAAAATGCTACTTATCAATACTAATGCTGTGTTATTAATTTGTAGGTGAAATGAATGAAGTGAACTTAGAAGAAGATGAAGATTATAAAGATGCTCGTTATGACTTGTATGCTTTATCTGTAAGTTGACATCTATATACTAATAGAGTTTATCTATGACTTGTATGCTTTATCTGTACGTTTATCTTATGACTTGTATGCTTTATCTGTAAGTTGACATCTATAAACATTGTACTAGATTTCAACATCTGAGTACTATGGCATTTTGTATAATCTGACATCTATTTCTTGTCCCGATTGATTTCTCCTTATGTCAGTTTAAAAAACTCTTAGTACTCCGACAATCTGTGTATTCCGAATTATGACACTAGTAATTTATAACCTTATTTCAAATTGTTTGGCATTGATATTTCTGCAGATTATTTCTACCATTTACTGCGCTGTGTTGGCTGGTATCATGAGTGAAGATGACTATTCAAGGTCACTGAATTTCAACACTCTATTGAAGATTAAAATTGTATCAACCAAATTATATCAAATTATTATCAACCAATTATCTGTCTATTTCAGTGTCATACTGGTATTTTAGGAGGAGGCCATTATGTAGCCTATGCAAAAAATCCCAATAAAAATTGGTACTGTTATAATGACAGTAGTTGTAAGGTGAGGCAGGTTTTTTATTTTGAGGTTTATCATTGTTTTATGATCAGAGCACATTGTCAATTCAATGGAAAACAATTGGCAAACTTCTTTAAAAATACACAATTCCTCTGATGTGACATTGTAGGACACCAACTTCGCATTCAGCAATCAATTACAAAATGGCATCACTGATATTGATTGAGTAACTGCTGGTGAAAATTTTTCAAATGTCCTGTCTCTGTATTTACTGCAACCAATTGTTTGGCAAGGAAATTTTTAGGATAAAAAAGGCTTCACTTTACTCTCAAAAAGCTATATATAGCTTAACATAAAAGAATTGTGTATCTTGTATCGATAGCCTATTAGACAGGTTCTTGCAATTCCACTAAAACTAAAGCGTTTTATGACGTCACTAATATTGATCTGCCGGAAGCTACTATTGATATCTATGCAGATCAATGTCAGTGCCGTCATAAAACGCGTTAGTTTTAGTGGAATTGCAGGAACCACAGATGTCAGAATGGATATTGGAATGGCACAAATTGATGCTATCAGTGTCCCTGATACACATACAAAGTTTAGAAAATCATTTTACCATCCCTTTAATGATTAATAACAACTAATTAAATATTACCGACTGAAATCTGAACAATATCAAATTTTACTTCGTCTTATTAATTATCTTCTGATATTTTGATAAACATTTCGGAAATATACCTTCTTATATATATAATTAATTAAAAAAAAATTACCATATTATGATTAAATTGATACTTCCGTCAAATTACTGTTTGCCAGTGTCAAATTGTGAGGTGAAGTAAGGTTAATTAAATATCAAATGTAAGGCAATCTTGGTAATATCACTGAAATAAACAAACATCTTTGTTATTGTCAATTTCGATGTTGTCATTTAATATATTTGTTGATGGGAGCCGCGGTGTGGCTTAGTGAGTTAGATGCTTGCTCGCTAACCTGAGGGTCCAGGGTTCAATCCCCGAATGGGTCGAGATGATGCCTTCGGATTTTTCAACCCGGTTTCCCCCTGGTAGTGATGCAGGTTGGAGGGGCTGACATGGAAAAAGCGTCTAGTCGTTCGGATGGGACAATAAACCGAGGTCCCGTGTGCTATTGGCTGTGCACGTTAAAGATCCCTCGACAGTTGAAAATCGAAAATAAGTGCAGGCTAATGTCGCTGTCCTGGCAAAATTTCCCTCATTGCACACTGCATGGCGTTTGCCCATTCTCAATTAGCCCATATAGGTGCAGAAAAGTAGGATGTAAAACTCCATCCATTTCATTTCATTTAATATATTTGTTGATGTCTGGGTCTGATTAAAAACATAAAAATTTTCAGTCTACTTTATTTTCACATCGGTACAATTCAGATAATTCTTAAAAATACAGAAGACTGTGATTTTAATCTGACAACTTACATTTATACTTGCCTTTAAAGTTATACTTATCTTTCGTTTTTATCTAAATCGGGCCTTCTCAATTAATTTTTGTAAAGGGCCAAGTGCATTTTATGAAAAAAATTTAAGGGCCAAATAGAGCTTAGCTAGCATAGCGTTAAACGGAAGGGGTCTCTCTTGAGGGGTCATTCTCAAGGGTGTCGCGGGCCACCATTTGAGAAGGCCTGATCTAAATCTTTGAAGGTCTCTTGTTGCATTCCAGAAACGTGTGTTCTGTAAGATTATTGTATTTTACAATCATCGAATCTTATATTTGTTTGTTTTTACTTGCAGGAAATTCAAGAGACCCAAGTGGACACGAATTCAGCATATATATTGTTCTATGAACGCCATAATTTAGATTATAATAAATTCATGCCAGATGTGACTGGGAAAGAACCAGATATCTCTGAAATTGATGATGAATTTGAATCCGACTTAAAGAAGATTTGTGTTGTTCAATAATATATATATATATAAATTATGTTTGTCATGTGATCATTGTATATAAATATCTATATATAGTATCAGATACTGTTAAAATATATACCTGTTATAGGCTTTTACTTTGTAGCAGGATTCTGATGGTTCAGACTTATTGAGCCTGATGCGTTAGTTTCTGTGAGATGAACATTATGCCATGATAGGTAGCCATCTTGTTTAAGGCATGAGCAGATAACTCCTGTTAATAGATTGATTTTGATTGACCACGGGGAGAAAACAACTGCTCATATGGCAATCTTTGTTTATACAACATGCAAAAATAAAAATATGTACAAGCAAAACAATTCTGTTAATCAAAAATCTCATTCAGAGCATGACAAAATAAGGTGCAATTATTGTATAGTAGTGGACTTGCCATACGAGAAGTACCATCAGGTGTTTCGAAAAGAGTAAGCATGTTCTAGTTTCAAAGTTGATATGAGTAGTTTATCCCAAGTACCAAGGGCAAATAAGTTTTGATTTTAATACTGAAAAGTAATATGAATATGGAAAAGTGTGCTCTCAGTCAATTATTCAAAGGACTTTATCCGTTAAAACTAGTCAGTATTTCATAATCCAGAAGGAAATATCATATTGTTGTTTCAACATAGTACTTAATATTCAAACTTTTTTCCTATTTTTAAATAAGAATCTAACTGTTTTTGAACCTCCATCCTAAAGGAAACTTGCTATTTAGTTTAAAGACGCTATAACAGGTATAACCAATGTATTCAGTTTTAAAATGTCCATACTATTATTATTATTATTATTATTTGTTTTGTTATTGTTATTTATATATATTGGATGTCATTATGTACATTATCAATGGTGTAAATAGATTTTATAATCATAATCTCTTTCTTATCTACAGTATTTTATTATTTATCAAAACAAAGCATAAATTTTATACTACCTTAGTTTATTTCTGTTATTTGTAATTTCTAGTTTGTATTATTTCTGGATTGTATCATTTCTAGAATGTTTCATTTCTGGATTGTAAATTTCTAGATTTTGGTTCTAGATTGCATCATTTCTAGTATATACGATTTCTAGATTTTGATTTCTAGATTGTATAATTTCTAGATTATACAATTTCTAGATTGTATAATTTCTAGATTTTGGTTTCTAGATTGCATCATTTCTAGATTATACAATTTCTAGATTGTATAATTTCTAGATTTTAATTTCTAGTTTGTACAATTTCTAGATTTTATGATTCCAGGATTGTACAATTTATTGTATAATATCTAGATTGTATAATTTCTATATTGTATTATTTCTAGATTTTGATTTCTGGATTGTATTTTTTCTAGATTTTGTTTTCTAAATTGTATTTTTTCTACATTGTATAATTTCTAGATTTTGAATTCCAGATTATATCATTTCTAGATTTTGATTTCGAGATTGTATATTTCCTAGAATGGTTAATTTCTAGTTTGTATAATTTCGAGATTTTGATTTCTAGTTTGTATAATATCTAGATTTTATATTTTCTAGACTGTAATGTGAAGGCCAGACAATGTTATTTATTTGTTATAGTCTATGTAATCGATATCAAGAGCTAAATGCTCAATATCTGGTATGGCTGAGGTCCAAAACCAACCTTAGTCAATATTGAGAGTCAAATGCTCAGTATCACAGATTCAAAAAAAAAAACTTTGGTCAATATACCACAGTCTTGCAGTGTTAGTTTTCAAAGATTTAGAAGGGTTATATGATTGACATCAAGTGGGTTGTAAGTTTATTCACCACTATCATCTTTTAAACCACACTGATCAATAAATAGATGGGTTCATTATATCCAGTGGTTACAGGTATCCATACATCCATGCCACGGTCAGTGCTTTCGAGAGTCGGCCTGGTGTCTGCTTTCACCCCCCATTCATTACCAGTATAAGCGTTTATGTTTATAAAACAAAATTTAAAAATGCCTATTTGTTAATTGGCTGGTTTAAAAATCATGTGACATCATGAATATTTGATATTTATCACTCACTACCTACACTTTTGAAGTTTTCTCAAAATTGATATTGAAAAGCAGAGTTTTGGAGCTCTCAAACTGGTATGTATATATATATATACTGATGCACCAATGGAGTCATCTCTATGATGAAGAGACTTCTGACGAAATGTAAAAAAAAAACAACGCTCAACCTGCTTACATCAGTTGACAAGTCATTTGTCATTTTGGTAACTATATCTTAACCAAAAATTAAATTAATAATAGAATAAAAATGGAGAATCTGGACGATCCGGATTGTTTAATAGAATAGGCCCTAACTCCTAAAAAATTCCAACCTTAGATATCAGAAAATGAAAGAAATTGAAATTTAACTTTAAAGGGATTGTGCCACAGTGTACTTAAATACAGGGTGCCATGTAGTAAAAATGTCAAAATTTGTTAAGACCATCAATTAAAAAAAACACAGAAAATAGATGAATGTTTTTCTATTTTTATGCTCTAATAGACAACTTCAAACTTCAAACCATATTTAGGCTTAGTGGTTCTATTGTTCCTTTAAATTCTACAGCTCGTTTTATCTTTAAAAAAAGACAAAAAACAAAGAATAATATCGTGGATTTCTTTTTCCATTATTGCTGCTTTTAAATTAGATTACCATAGATAAAAAGTCAATAATTTCTAACCATCATTTTAAAATCCAGCATTTAGCTTCAATTTCTCAAAAATTAACTTAAGATGAAATAGAATGTAAGAAATACAATACCTAATCTGATTTGGTTCTTATAACTAAAAATCAAATTTTATATTATATTAAATGGATTGTAAAGAGGTTTTCTAGCCTGTTTTATGTGTATTAGGGATACTTTTAACTTCTATTTGGTACATTCAAATATACTACCAGCTGGGTGCCCATGGTTCCTGTTATTCCAGAAAGACTTCACTGGATATGACGCAGACCGAGCTGCTATGAAGCTTCAGCCCATATAAGCATGACCTAGGTATGTTCCAGGTTAATTCCATACATAATATAACAAGGTGTTATCTGGAATAACAGGAACCAAAGGCACCCAGCGGAAATGTTAACTGTACCAACTAGAAGTTAGAAGTGTCCCGATACACATAAAAAAGCCAGAAACCTGTTTACAATCTCTTTAATAAAGTATTCATGATGTCAAGAACTTTTCAAACTAACCAATCTAAATGCTTGCATACAGCCATTTTTAGATTTTGTTTTGTAGAAATAAACACATACCAAAATTGTTGAATAAGGCCATTTATCTTACATGCATGTAGGTTAAGAACTTTGAGAGTTTTTTTATGTATGATAATTTTCAGAACTCAAATGAGGTACTTTCAGAATGCTAAAGGTCACAATAATACCAGAAAGTTGTATAATCTCATGTTTATCTTATAGTTATATAATTTAGAAGAGGGCAGAGAGGACAAAGCAACCAAATCCCTTTCTCAATCGCATAAAGTTTTACTCTATGATATAACAAATTATGAACCTAACTTATTTATTAGTTGATTGGATGAAAAAGTGTGTTAAGTTTTCAAAATCAAGGGTGAATACAAGGGTGGGGCTCTCTCCGGCTCAATCTCCCCTATTTTTGGCCAACTGATGTCAGAACCCTCTAAAAATTGAGGTGTTGTTGAATTTGAAGCATGTTTTATTTCAAAGCCCCCCTTTTTCTAAATCCTGGATCCACCCCTGAAAATAGTTATGTACAACAACGTATGCTCTTAATAAACAAATGAGCCACTTCACAGGTCATTGCTGATTGTATGTCAAATTGAGTTAAGTTCTAGGTTTTGGAATACCTCTCACCCAATGAATGTAAAAATATATTTCTTTATTCCTTCATTAGTTAATCAGTTGCAGAGAGAAATATTAAAATCAATTTAATCTGACCATAGAAGTTCTATGACCTGACTTATTATACTTTATAGCAGTGGTTCCCAATCTGGGAGCCATGGGGTGTTTGTCAGGGGGCCATGGCTCATGAGGATGTATATCATTTTTTCCCTATCCAAACTTTTATTTAACTGTATTTTGCTGTGTAAGGTCTGTAGTTGCTTGTGGTCAAATGCATCTGACCTCCCGATGATGGGGAGGCACAAGAAAACAACCCTTGCGCTATATTCCCTATCTTAAAATAGTTTGGAATAGAACAGGGGGTCATGGTTCTGGGAGCCACAGCTTGAAAAAGGTTGGGAACCACTGCTCAGCTTTATAGGTACTTAGAATGTGTTACATTGTCTTATTCCAAATCAAATAATTTTATTATTTATTGCTCAACCTGATTTCAACAGCTTTAGACATTTTCTTTTGATTGTACTCCTGAGGTTTAACTCTCATTCTAACACTAAATTTACTGCATATAAAATAAATAAAAACTTTAGTAATGTACTAGTTCATGGTAAATTAGAACCACTTTCATCAACTCCCTGAAACAATTGCATTGGAATTTGAGATATATTTTTCTCTCCAGAAGTAATATTATATCATTGAATATTAATTAGTAAAAAATATATTTTATCTAAATTTATTCAGTTTTTATGATGAAATCAATAGTCTCTACTTGTGACCTAGGCCAGTGCTTCTATAGGAGAGTATCTCCTATAACACCTATACCTATAACTAAATTTCTAATCTTTAAAACCATTCTTATAATAGTTTTATAGTCAATGAATATTTTAGAATAAGACAAAATAATGCAATTTGTTTATCTTCAACTACAGTAGTAAATAATCCCCAGGAGATAAATAAAGTTAAAGAGATTGTATAGAGGTTTTCTTGTATTGGAGACACTGATATCATCAATTTCCACCATACAAATTTTCAAATTTCTGTGGCTCTTGCAATTCTACTAAAAGTAGCAACATGTCCAGTAAAGCAGTTCAATATTTACAGTAACCACAGACATCTGAAAATTGGAATGACAAAATACTAGCCATATTTGGCAAAGATACACATACAAATTTTGGAAAACCTTGTTACAAGCCCTTTAAAGCAATACCACCTCTTAGAATGAACAATTAATTCAGTTCTTGAATTTGGCCAATAAGAGTATATATTCATTAAAGGTGTCTACAGTATATAAACAGATTCAAAAAAAAACCTTTAAACTAAATAATTTTCTATAAAATAACAGGTTATTATTGAAAAACGCCAGACAAGTTGCTTAATGAATATATTTGCCAAGTTTGAAATTTTTTTTTTTTTGATCATTCTAAGAGGTAGTATTCCTTTAATTGTTAATAAATCCAAAGTATATAAAAAGAAACAAGAAATATTTAAAGTTCAGAACTTGAGAAATGTCACCATATCTTCATTATAAAACAGAAACATGAAGCTAATGTCACACTGATTTCCTTGTAGACTTGAGGTGCGAAATATTGTCAGCAACATAAATTATGGCCACCACAAATTGACATGAATTCTCCTGAGTGTTTTTAATTCTCATTCTGATATCATCAAAATATTCCACAGTGAGTTGTTTATCAAATATTACTAGAATATAAGTTCATGAATAATTCTATATATGAAAATTAAATATCATCTTGATGAACCAGCTTTCTTTGTATTAGTTGTCATTTTAACATGCTATTGTTTGAGAATAATATTTCAAACATTTAATATTGAGTGTTATTATTTATTTGATTCGACTGGTGATGATTGATACAATCAGTTGTATTTCTACAGTGTTCCTTTCCCCAGAAACTAGCCTGATTCGGTGTCGCCCCCCTCCCTCCACTTTCATGATATTTCACCTGGTGCTTTCAGCTCCCTTGGCAATTTTCTGGCCCCAACTCGCTCCTTGACCCCCACACCCCCTCACCACCTCATAAAGGCAATGTGGTGGTATGGTCACAAAGGGCACAAGGCAATAAGGTCACAATGGATACAGTTATGTTTTGTTAGTTAGTAAACAAATCACAAAAATAACCTCAAACTGTAACATCCGAAAGTGCGTTCTTTGAGCAACAGAATACGCATATAATATCATACCGTCGATAAATACTAAAATGCAAAGAAATCTATTTTTTACGAAACAAAAACTATCATAAACATCAAAGAAGTTTATCATGATTATTAGAGATGATTATAGAAATAATGTCACTAAATAACTTCATTTTAAGGAATTTAAGCTTCTTAAAACATAAGCATGAATATATTAATAAGCTTTCTTAAAGAACTATATAACTCCTGTCGAGTCTGGGCTGAAGGAATTAGAAACCTGATGTGTCTCTTCTGTTACAATCCTATTATAACAGAAATTGCTTCATATCAAAATATTTAATTCCCAAGATGTTTAGTTAAGAAGCTTAAAAGAACTAGTCCAGATGGGATAGTTGACTAAAATAGATCTGAATTCAGTTGCAGATTATACTGTTACCACAAACAATAAATTGTTAAGATTTTGGCTCAAATTTGGTACAAAATGGAATGAAATTGTAGATTTGGTATCTTTTTTAGTAAACTATGTTATCGATCACAATGTATTTAGATAAATAAGACCATTAGATTTACCACTCCAAAATGAGCAATGTTGTATTGTGGTCTCTGAAGACTTATCGTTGGTTATGGTGCTACTCTCTCCCTGATAAATAAATTGGTTTAGAATGATTTAATTGCAGTAGGATTTTCTCTTGTCATCTTTTACTTATAATGATCATTATTACAGTTGATTACCTTTAATTATTAACAGATCTATGGTGGCTCGTTAAAGACACACATGACAAATTTACCAAGCTCGAGGTTGGCATATGCCAGGTGCTTGACCGAATAATGCCATGAACTGAACTTAATTATGTCAGGTTCTGAACTAATCAGGTGTTGAATTGAATTAGGTCAGGTGAAACTCTGAAAGTATGTAGGGTTCTAGACTGAAATTATGATGGTGCTATAGACTGAAACTTGGTGATGGGCAAGACTGAAACTTTGTAACGGGCCAGACTGAATTATTGAAGGTGCTAGACTGAAACTTTGTAAAGGGCAAGACTGAAACTTTGTAACGGGCCAGACTGAATTATTGAAGGTGCTAGACTGAAACTTTGTAATGGGCCAGACTGAAACTTTGTGATGGGCAAGACTGAAACTTTGTAACGGGCCAGACTGAATTATTGAAGGTGCTAAACTGAAACTTTGTAAAGGGCAAGACTGAAACTTTGTAATGGGCAAGACTGAAACTTTGTAACGGGCCAGACTGAATTATTGATGATGCTAAACTGAAACTTTGTGATGGGCAAGACTGAAACTTTGTAATGGGCAAGACTGAATTATTGATGGTGCTAAACTGAAACTTTGTAATGGGCAAGACTGAATTATTGAAGGTGCTAAACTGAAACTTTGTAATGGGCAAGACTGAAACTTTGTAATGGGCTAAACAGAAATATTGCTGTTCTTAATTACGTCTTGTGTTGGACTTAATTCATGTTCCTTTAGCAACGGCTATCATTTCATTTCATTACATTAATCCGTTGCTATCATGATAAGGTTTTCTCGTCATTAACTTAGATTGGTCGAACGATTATTGTCGACCAGTTATATTCATTGTAACAAATTATTGCGGGAAAACTTTCGAATGACCAGACGTCAAATTTCTCGTAGCAAATTTACCTTGTGATAATCGAGTCTCAATGGTCATAAATTGAATGTGACGTATAGTGTTTTTTAAACGAGGTTATTAGTTGATAATGACGAGAAACCCCCGTCAATCCAGCAACGGTAGATAATGCAAATGTCTAACGTTGCTGAAGGAACATGGACTTAATTATGCTAGGCGCGGACTTCAGATCATTAAATTTCCATCTAAACAGATACAAGAAATCTTGAATCTTTGACGGACACGATTTACAACGTGTCCTAAATGAGCCACTGTATAACCTGTAAATTGTTAATGATGTATCGTCAGAACCTGGAATCAAGCTCTTAGTTTTATGGACTGTTCAACATGGGAATAATTTCTTTATTTACCTCGACTAGGGGACAATAAAACATTTCAGTGTAAAACGGTCTGTTCTCCGCAAGGAAAACTATTAATTTTAAAGATAATGGTACTCTGTCAATTCCAAATAATCATAATACAAACTCCAATTATAATACATTGAAATTAGAATCAATTGAAAAGTCTCACTGTAAAATTACAGTATCGTGATTTAAATTTTCACCCATTTCCTTTTCTTTTCATTTTTGGATATTTTTGACAGGGCAGAACTAATTGATGTGAGATATTGTCATATTGCTGTCAAGCCATAGATTTCCATCTCTTTTCTAGAAATAGGAAGCACTGTGGAAAGAAGGACATAAACCAGTCTTTGTAATTCAGTCAACACCCGACATACTTCAGTACAGTACCTGACATAATTTAGGTCATTACCTGACATAATTCTGGCCAACACCGTACACCGTTCACACCTGACAATTCTGTTCACTCCTGACATAATTCAATCCAGCACCTGACATAAATCAGTACAGACCAGCACTTGACATTATTCAATATAGCACCTGACATAATTCAGTCCACACCTGACATGACTCAGAGCACCTGATCCAAGTAATATAACATAACACAATCCAGTCCATCATTTGAGATACTTCAGTCCAAAATCTATCATAATTCAGTCCAGAACCTGTCATTATTCGGTATAACACCTGACATAATTCAGTCCAAAATCTGACACAATTCAGTGCAGATTCAGTCCAGAACCTGACATGATTCAGCAAAGAATCTGATATTACTGAATCCAACACCTGACATAATTCAGTCAAGCATCTGACATGATTCAGCCCAACACCTGACATTACTGAATCCAACACCTGACATTACTGAATCCAACACCTGACATTACTGAATCCAACACATGACATAATTCAATCCAGAATCTGACATTACTGAATCCAACACTTGACATAATTCAATCCAGAATCTGACATACTTCAGTCTATGTGATGACACAATTCAGTCCAACACCTGACATAATTCAGGCCAGAACCTGACATGATACAGTCCAGAACCTGACATAATTCAGTCCAGCACCTGACATAATTCAGTCCATAACCTGACATAATTCAGCATAGCACCTGACATAATTCAGTCAGCACCTGACATAATTCAGTCAAGCACCTGACATAATACAGTCCAGAACCTGACATAATTCAGTCAAGCATCTGACATGATTCAGCCCAACACCTGACATTACTGAATCCAACACCTGACATTACTGAATCCAACACCTGACATAATTCAATCCAGAATCTGACATTACTGAATCCAACACTTGACATAATTCAATCCAGAATCTGACATACTTCAGTCTACCGGAAATAATTCAGTCCAACACCTGACATAATTCAGCATAGCTCCTAAAATAATTCAGTCCAGCACCTGACATAATTCAGTCCACAACCTGACATAATTCAGCATAGCACCTGACATAATTCAGTCAGCACCTGACATAATTCAGTCAAGCACCTGACATAAAACAGTCCATAACCTGACATAATTCAGCATAGCACCTGACATTACTGAATCCAACACCTGACATTACTGAATCCAACACCTGACATTACTGAATCCAACACCTGACATAATTCAATCCAGAATCTGACATTACTGAATCCAACACTTGACATAATTCAATCCAGAATCTGACATACTTCAGTCTACCTGATGACACAATTCAGTCCAACACCTGACATAATTCAGGCCAGAACCTGACATAATTCAGTCCAACACCTGACATAATTCAGTCCAACACCTGACATAATTCAGGCCAGAACCTGACATAATTCAGTCCAACACCTGACATAATTCAGTCCAACACCTGACATAATTCAGTTCACAACCTGATACTATTCAGCCCAACATGATTCAGCATAGAACCTGACATGATTGATTGAATCCAACAACTGACATAATTCAATCCAGCACCTGACATAATTCAGTCCAACACCTTATGATATAAGAAAAAACATGATCGTCAGAATTTTCATTAGAAAACTTAAATCAAATCGTTGTTTATTAAAAAAAAGTTATAATATAAAAGTGTGTATATATATTGGCTTAGTTTTACTGTAATAAGATATATATTTATCAACAATGTTTAAAATGAAATCACCTCCAGGTCGATTCCTTCATTAAAATAGTAATCATAGTCAGATTCCTGTTCATTTCCTCAATGCATATTCAATACCATACACTTCAGGCTTTAATATAATAGATATCTAATTAACTTCAACAACACCTTAAAGGTGTCCCGATCTTTGTCACATTTACTTTATAACATTATAAAATTATTTATCAAAGCATTGGCCCAGATGTTTAAAATTACTGCTCTTGGCCTCTTGGCAATATTAGGTGTAGGAGTTGGTACTGATTGAACGTCGCTTGCGAAAGGATACATTGGCAGAAGAACTACAGAAGAAGAACGAAGTATCGAGACAGACCCAGAAGAACGGCAGAAGAAGAACGAAGTATCGAGACAGACACAGAAGAACGGCAGAAGAAGAACGAAGTATCGAGACAGACCCAGAAGAACGACAGAAGAAGAACGAAGTATCGAGACAGTCCCAGAAGAACGGCAGAAGAAGAACGAAGTATCGAGACAGACACAGAAGAACGACAGAAGAAGAACGAAGTATCGAGACAGACCCAGAAGAACGACAGAAGAAGAACGAAGTATCGAGACAGACCCAGAAGAACGGCAGAAGAAGAACGAAGTATCGAGACAGACACAGAAGAACGACAGAAGAAGAACGAAGTATCGAGACAGACCCAGAAGAACGACAGAAGAAGAACGAAGTATCGAGACAGTCCCAGAAGAACTACAGAAGAAGAACGAAGTATCGAGACAGACACAGAAGAACTGCAGAAGAAGAACGAAGTATCGAGACAGTCCCAGAAGAACTACAGAAGAAGAACGAAGTATCGAGACAGACACAGAAGAACTGCAGAAGAAGAACGAAGTATCGAGACAGACACAGAAGAACTGCAGAAGAAGAACGAAGTATCGAGACAGACACAGAAGAACTGCAGAAGAAGAACGAAGTATCGAGACAGACACAGAAGAACTGCAGAAGAAGAACGAAGTATCGAGACAGACCCAGAAGAACTGCAGAAGAAGAACGAAGTATCGAGACAGACCCAGAAGAACTGCAGAAGACGAACTCTACAGAATCTCAATCAACATCTGATATTGATCTTTGTATATTGTACCTGTCTTACCGCTTGCTTCATTTGGGTTTTGAGAGATTGTTATTTTTCTGACAATGGTTATGCGGGGGTTTAAACTGGTCTCTCATTGAGATAGATTCGGGAGGGGGTTAAAATTGTTAGCCTATTTCAAGATAAATTTGAAATAATAATTGTACCCCTCTACAATGTGAACTATTCTTTGATATCATGATCTCTACATTAATTATTCTTGGTTAGTAAAAACCTGATCAAATTCAGCTGTCTACCGTGGATTTTGATCTATTTGTAGACAACCTACTATCAGCAATACATTTTGAATTAACCAAAAATTTCTGGTAGGAGAAGGGAAGATACTTCAGTTCATAGGTTCTCAACGTATGTTAAAACGGGATTTGCACACCATTCTATAAAAGCATGATAGCTTTAAGGGATTTGTCTGTAAAGCCTTGTCTACACAGGCAAACTTTACCAAACTAGTTTCTTGAAATTTGGTGACAGTTTGGTGAAGTTTGTCAACTGGGCTACACTAGCAAACTTTACCAAACTTTTGTTTGCAAACTCCACCAAACTCGGAGTTTGCTCGAGTTTGGAAACAAAAGTTTGCTAGTGTAGACAAGGCTTAAGGATTTTGCATTAAAGTTTTATCAGATTTACCACCTATCGTAAATGTCTCGTTACTACCAGACTACCTTTTATAATTTAGACTTTACAATAGAAATATTTCTAAAAGAAGCAGTAGCAGATCTCGACATTAGGTCTACAGTAATGGTCTGAAATTCATGTTATTCTTTCACTCCATTCATTATAGATTATCACACTGTTTTTATCATTTTATTAAAAATTCTAAAAGGTTAAAGAAATAATATAGCTATTAGCAAGAAAAGGATATTAAAGGGATATAAACCTGTGACTATTTAACGCAGGGGTGGATTTAGGGGGTGGCGTGGCGGGCGTGCGCCCCCCCCCCCCCTCCCCCTAAAATTTGCAAAGCATGGGTTGTCCGCACAATTTTACCACAAATGTTTCTCGCCACACTTCGCTTGGCAAGATATCTATCTACATTGCACCCACTTTAGAAGAATATTTCATTAACTTTGATTATTTTAACCTCAATTTTTTTTCTGCCCCCCCCCCCCCCCCAAAAACGTCAAACCCTGTTTCCGCCCCTGATTTAACGTACTGTAGGCGCCCACAGCTTCTGTTATTCATGTATTAATAATTTCCAATTAGGCCTACACTATCATCCCTTCGAGGCATGTCCCTTTAACAACAGAATACGATGTTATAGCATCTATCTATTGTTCGCACAATATGAAATTCTCGTCGTTATACTTTTCATCGTTACAGAATTTAATTCTTAACAGTTCATATTCGTATTCCGTTTCCCTTTTTGGTTTCTGTCAACATAAAATGGTGCCATTATATCGATCAAATTTGCTAATCTGTTAAAAACGACCTGACGATAGTGACAATATTTTAATCTTCCACGATATGTTTATATTGAATCGTAAAAGAACATAGCTCCGGATTTCAATTCTGATATGTAATATAGATAATTGAAATTAAAACCCCATCAGCAGGCAAAGTAAATGTAGTAGTGGAGGGTGTCGCGAACGAAGAAGACCATTCTTACTCTTTTCGAAACACCTGATGGTACTTCTCTTCGGAGTAGTCCACTACTATACAACTATTAATCGATTTTGCCATGTTTTTGGATGCGATTTTCAACGGATTTTTTTTAGACGACTGTTACTCTTTAAGTATCAATTTTCAATACGAAATAATCAGTGAGAGAAAAATGACAATATATTAGAGATTTGTTTTCCGGAATGAAACCCCTCTATTAAAACCCATTTTCTTAAATGTCTATAAAATGTTAAATTTTGTGTCAAATGAAGCCTTACAGCTGGGTATCTAGTCTAAATTTTCTTGTCATCTATTCAGTTGAGATAAGTTTAAAGGTTGTTTAATAGCAAGTTAATGTTCCTTTAATTGACATCAGTCTGTGGTTTAACCGGTTTTTATGTCAGTTAAACATCATTTCGTCTGGTGATGCCATGTTGCTGTCATGGCATGCACTTATCTTTGCTCACCAATTTGAACTACTGGTACTGCCTGATGTCTCTCCTATATTTGGAAGGAAAATACTTATGAATCGAGGACATCAAAAACAAATATTTAGTCAACTATATCCCTTCCAGTCCGACAGCAATTCTACTGAGACGTTTGCAGTTGTTTTTCCATATTCATATCAAAAAGTTTAACAATTCACTTGTTTAATTGAAATGAATTGTGACAGCGAGAAACACATTACTTGCGGGCCATTGGCTTTAAATCTTCAGAGAATTTTATGGTTTTCTAACATAACACATTAAAGTGTCAGCTTCAATAAACAATTTTCTGGGAAAAAATTCACAAAGTAAACTTATTAAAGTCAAAAGAACGCGTTTTAGCACAACATATACAGTATTGTACATTGTGTAACATGTACACTTGTCAGTATGAATGGTAACATGTCAGTATCAATGGAGATACTGTACTATCGTGTACACATGCCAGTATGAATAGTAATCGTACACATGCCAGTATAAATAGTGATTGTACACATGCCAGTATAAATAGTAATTGTACACATGCCAGTATAAATAGTAATTGTACACATGCCAGTATACATAGTGATTGTACACATGCCAGTATAAATAGTAACATGTACACATGCCGGTATACATAGTGATTGTACACATGCCAGTATAAATAGTAATTGTACACATGCCAGTATAAATAGTAATTGTACACATGCCAGTATAAATAGTAATCATGCCAGTATAAATAGTGATTGTACACATGCCAGTATAAATAGTAATTGTACACATACCAGTATACATAGTGATTGTACACATGCCAGTATAAATAGTAATTGTACACATGCCAGTATACATAGTAATTGTACACATGCCAGTATAAATAGTAATTGTACACATGCCAGTATAAATAGTAATTGTACACATGCCAGTATAAATAGTAATTGTACACATGCCAGTATACATAGTGATTGTACACATGCCAGTATAAATAGAATTATATAAAAATGTAAGTATCAATGGTAACATGTACAAATGTCAGTATCAATGGTAACATGTACAAATGTCAGTATCAATAGTATCATGTACACATGTCAGTATCAATAGTAACATGTACATATGTCAGTATCAATAGTATCATGTACACATGTCAGTATCAATAGTAACATGTATATATGTCAGTATCATTAGTATCATGTACACATGTCAGTATCAATGGTAACATGTACACATGTCAGTATCAATAGTATCATGTACACATGTCAGTATCAATAGTAACATGTACATATGTCAGTGACAATAGTATCATGTACACATGTCAGTATCAATAGTAACATGTACATATGTCAGTATCAATAGTATCATGTACACATGTCAGTATCAATGGTAACATGTACACATGTCAGTATCAATAGTATCATGTACACATGTCAGTATCACTAGTAACATGTATATATGTCAGTATCAATAGTATCATGTACACATGTCAGTATCAATAGTATCATGCACACATGTCAGTATCAATAGTAACATGTATATATGTCAGTATCATTAGTATCATGCACACATGTCAGTATCAATAGTAACATATGTATATATGTCAGTATCAATAGTATCATGTACACATGTCAGTATCAATAGTAACATGCACACATGTCAGTATCAATAGTAACATGTACACATGTCAGTATCAATAGTAACATGTACACATGTCAGTATCAATAGTAACATGTATATATGTCAGTATCAATAGTATCATGTACACATGTCAGTATCAATAGTAACATATGTATATATGTCAGTATCAATAGTATCATGTACACATGTCAGTATCAATAGTAACATGCACACATGTCAGTATCAATAGTAACATGTACACATGTCAGTATCAATAGTAACATGTACACATGTCAGTATCAATAGTAACATGTATATATGTCAGTATCAATAGTATCATGTACACATGTCAGTATCAATAGTAACATGTATATATGTCAGTATCAATAGTATCATGTACACATGTCAGTATCAATAGTATCATGTACACATGTCAGTATCAATAGTAACATGTATATATGTCAGTATCAATAGTATCATGTACACATGTCAGTATCAATAGTATCATGTACACATGTCAGTATCAATAGTAACATGTATATATGTCAGTATCAATAGTATCATGTACACATGTCAGTATCAATAGTATCATGTACACATGTCAGTATCAATAGTAACATGTACACATGTCAGTATCATTAGTAACATGTACACATGTCAGTATCAATAGTAACATGTATATATGTCAGTATCAATAGTAACATGTACACATGTCAGTGTCAATAGTATCATGTACACATGTCAGTATCAATAGTATCATGCACACATGTCAGTATCAATAGTATCATGTACACATGTCAGTATCAATAATAGCATGTACACATGTCAATTATCAAACTTATACATGTATATAAATTAGAAATATAATGTCAGTAGCAATAATAACATCCCCATACCCAACCCCCTCGTGAATACATTGTATTTGTACACTAGGGTCACAGAGTAGCATTTGGAAAAATGAAAAAAGGAATTGTAAACGTAAGTTAGGAGTTTCTTATCCTTACAACAAACTTTTAGAGAACATTGACTGAAGAATAATTACATTATATTATTAATTTATATACATGTATAAGTTTAATAATTGACAATCATTAACCTTTATGGATGATGAGATAATTTTTCTCTTGGGGTGTTTTCTTTTTAATAACAGGAAATCTTTTCTGACAACATAACAAGGTATATAATGGACTAATTCCTTCAAGTCTGTTATATATTCCATAATTTAATGAAATACTGTAATTGGGATTGGTTTCCGCACACAGAGAGAATGCATTAGACACGCGTCATCGGAATAATATGGAAGGCAGGTGCGCCTCAAATGAGTTGAAATAGCCTTCTAGGTATCACATCAAATATACTGCTTTTGATTTTCGCTCATGAACTTTCGTTTAAACGTACTATAGCCAGTAGCACATAGAATTTTCGAGGGCTGGTTTGAGCCTTTAATACATGTCAATAGCTTCCAGAAGTACCCTACCCGAACATTTATCTTTCATTTTCTGTTTATGTGTATTCTATATATGGCATAGTATTCCTAACCGACGAGTCGTATTTTTGACTTTCAAACATTGATATTTATGGATAAACTAAACTTAATCATTTGTAAAATAAATTGTCAAAAATGACAGAACTGATTATATTCTTTCATATTTGCTGCGAAAAGATATCAGCTTTAAAAAGGTCAAATGGAATGATATGGTAAATCAATATGGACACAGGCACTGCAGACTGCAGGGGCACAGATCGGTTTTTTATTACGGGGGAGGGGACCAGTGTCATTTGTACTAATCACACGAAAATGTGCACTCCACTCAACCACGACCGACTATTAGTGGGGAGACACATGGTATCTTGCCCCCCCCCCCCCCCCCCCCCCCCCCCCCCATTCCTCTTTCCTCACTGTGATCTGCGCCCATGAGGCACTGACAATGAAACTATGTAGACTGAGACTGATGAAATGTGGAGCGTATATTCGCCAATCGTATATACGTCGGCCATTTTCTATCAATAATAACCTCGTATGCAGATAGAAGAAAACCTTCCAATGCCAATGGCCGGAAGGAGATTACGCAATAAAAAATAGTTCTGTTTATGGGTTGTTAGTTACCTCCCTTGCACATTATCCTTATAGATAGGAAAAGTCTGGATGTCAGAGACTTTTCAGATGACGTCATCAATAGAGACAAAAGTAGTGCGATTTATCCGCCTGATGCCTACGAGGTTATTATTGATAGAAAATGGCCGACGTATATACGATTGTATATTCGCGTCACCCGGCCAGGTCCATCGGCCCGTCAACAATTGCTCGTCAAAACTCTTAGGGTAGGATTCTTGTTCGATTTTGACGAAATTTATTGATTACAAACAAATTCTGAAAAAGTGTCATAATAAAGAATAAAAAGTTCATACTTTTTTTAATTGACATTCTGTGTCTGTCAAAAGTTCCGATTTAAAAAAGCTGCCAGTGGGTGTATATTATCTTGCCTGGCAATCTATCTTGAATATCTGTGTCGCCTTATCCGTCCAGTTGTACACTGTGAATTGAGCACACATTAGGCATTATAAATATTTGCCATTGGTACATGTACAGGCAATAAAAATGTACTTTGAAATTAAGTTCGTAGTTTCTGCTGACACTATCCATCACAACTATCAAAGTTCATCTTAAAATTATCTCAATAAAAAGAGTGCAAAGTTTTCCACTTAATCGGATTATATTTTAATTCTGTTCCACTTTTCAACTACAGAGAATTCAGTTAAAGGACGATTTAATCTTTTTAAAGTACAAAAAGGTGATGTACGGGCAAGAAAACAATTTCAAAGTACATGAATCAATAGTTAACTGCAAACAGTACTGTTTTTCCTTCTAGGTCTCATCGGTGCAGTACTGATACTGGAGTTGAGGTTTGGCTATATAGCCACCTCAGATGATCCCATATATGTGATACCATCGTACCATGCCAGATAGTCAGATAAAACCTGCCGTTGAGCGGTACATGCCAGAGTGCTCAAACTAGCAAGCTAGTGGACTACGCATTACGCTAACGACAATGGTACACTGAACACTCCAGATAGAGTGCTCAACAAGGTATGAGCCAAGCCTATCTGACTGTAAACAGTAGGCCTACTGGCCTCATCGGTGCAGTGCTGATACTGGAGTTGATGTTGATAGTCCAGCCCTGGACCCTGGATTTACTACGATGGCCGTAAACGTAGTAGACTAAGGTTGACTATATAGTCACCTCAGATGATCCCAGGGAGCCGCGGTGGCTCAGTGAGTTAGACACTTGCTTGCAAACCTGAAGGTCCATGGTTCACTACCGGCATGGGTCGAGATGATACCTTCAGATTATACCTTCGGATTTTTCTTTCCTTCGGTCTTTGGACTTGTTTAACCAGTAGCTAAGTTAGTTCACCCACTGGTATTTTAAAATAAATTGAAAATAAAAAAACCCCACTTAAATCAATAGTATCCTGACTCCCAAAGTGTGATAAAATATTTTGATGAGAAAAAATAAAGGCAAATCATGACTTTAAGACCAGCCATTATACAATAAAAACAAGACTATATTAGTATTTTGATTCATTTATTTATACAAGGCTGGAATTAAAAGTCTAAAGCAGGAATTTTTTACAGAAAGAATAGATTGTTGACATTTCAGTTTATCCTTTGAATAAAGAATCAGGAAATATACACAATATTCAGGTCTTATCGTGATTTGTTCAGGGATACAATCATGTTATTGTTCATGCTTCCAGCTAAAACTATCACTTTTTAAATAAAATTTGACACCTGGATTGTCTTCAAATAAATACAAAGTGATGTAACTCAATCTTATTTACCAGTTGATCCTTGGCCATACATCTTGGCATACATCTTTTGCAAGTAATTCATACCTTTTTACAGCTGGATAGACTGTATAATGAGGAAAGATGATTCAGATGACTTATTCTGATTTAACTAACACAGATAAGAATCCACTAACACCATTCATTATAGTAACTAAGTAAATGATGTAAAGTTTTAAGTACCGATTTAAACACTGTAAACAAACTGTGCTGCAGTCAATAAGAAAGAAAACAGTTTATCAAACTTATATGAGGTTATTCAGAGTACTGCATATAACAAGATGGCAGGTCAACAGAACATTCATTTTGTATTTATGAACTGAATTATAATTCCTTTCGAATCATTTGTCCCCATTAAATAATTCAATAATCTTTTTAAAACCAAAGTTCAACTAAAAGCATCAACAAAGTACCTGAAAATAACCACAAATATTATTTCTAGACCAAATTTCAAATTATCATTTCTGAACAAAAATCAATTTTTTGTTACTAAAATAGAGTTCCAATTATAGACCCATACAAATATTGACGTAAGCCATAATTTCTCACATTTAGTCATAATTCCTAACATTAGGCACAAAAATCAATTTTTTTTCTCTCATTCTGTTAATGGTTTAGAACCTAATTTTCCTGCATAATTTAATTCTTAGACGAACAAAATGATGAAATTATTGCGTAGACAATAAAATTTCATAAACCTTGTTTCAAAGAGAAGAGAATGATTTGATTCAATAAATATAGCAAAACATTACATAATAACGTCTTCTTGACACTTTCCAATAATTATCAACAAGTGGTTGCCTAGCAATATACGCCCACTTACACTACATAAATTGTCAATATATCAAGGAATGTTACTATCTTAATTTTTGTTGGATGGTGTTCAGATTTGAATTCATCCAATGTCTTGTTAATATAAAGCATCTAATTAATAACTAATAAAACTCCGTAAATATTTGTTGAATCGATCCGGAATACAAACTTGTCCAAGATTTTATGGATATTATCCTACACACAAAAGTTTATTAAATTCCTACCACAACTGTGGTCTCTATCATGTTCACAAGTCATTTTTAACATATTTTAGGTGTAAAACTCCGTAAATATTTCTTGAATCGATCCGGAATTCGAACTTGTCCAAGATCTTATGGATATAATCCTACACACAAAATTTTATTCAAATCAAACCAAAACTGTGGTCTCTATTGCGTTCACAAGCCATTTTTAACACATTTTGGGTGTAAAACTCCGTGAATTTTTGTCGAATCGAACCCAAATTCGAACTTGTCTGAGATCTTATGAATATAATCCTACATACAAAATTTTATTCAAATCCAACCAAAACTGTGGACTCTTATCGCGTTCACAAGCCATTTTTAACGTATTTTGGGTGTAAAACTCCATTAATTTTTGTCGAATCGAACCCAAATTCGAACTTGTCCGAGATCTTTTGCATATAATCCTACACATAAAATTGTATTTAAATTCAAGCAAAACTGCGGTCTCTATTGCGTTCACAAGCCATTTTTAAAACATTTTGGGTGTAAAACTCCATGAATTTTTGTTGAATCGAACCCAAATTCGAACTTGTCCGAGATCTTATGAATATAATCCTACATACAAAATTTTATTCAAATCCAACCCAAACTGTAGTCTCTATTGCGTTCACAAGCCATTTTTAACATATTTTGGGTGTAAAACTCCGTGAATTTTAGTCGAATCAAACCCAAATTCGAACTTGTCCGAGATCTTATGAATATAATACTACATACAAAATTTTATTCAAATCCAACCAAAACTGTGGTCTCTATTGCGTTCACAAGCCAATTGTGGACAGACGGACGGACCGACGGACGGACGGACCGACGGACGGACGGACGGACAGGGGCGACGGCAATATACGACCACATTTCAATGTGGGCGTATAAAAATAGATATATACATATATATACATAACAAAATAACATATACCTTAACTTAACAATCCAATATTTCAGCTACATGTATCTTAAACCTTTGAACCCTGAATGTAATTTAGATAGAACGTCATATACCCTGAACTCCAAGCAATATTATTAAGTATATGACGTTAACGTTGTATGACGTCTCTTTACAACGTTCGCTCGGGTATATACAACTTAAGAATGGGCCGGTATACCAGCCGCTCGAGTTGAAAGGATTAAAGGAATTGTAAAGAGGTTTTTAAGCTGTTGATGTGTATGGAGACACTGTTGACATTGATTTTAGACACACAACGTCTGTGGGTCTCGCATTTCCACTAAAACTGAATGCTGTAAGTAACAGCCGCTAATAATATTTAAGAACTTTTGTATTAGTGACTTAGAACCCTTGGAAAGGCGCAGATCAATTGTAACAATTTGATCATTAGATACACACAAAGAGTTTAGAAAACTTCTTCACAATCAAGATGTCTCTATTATTAAGTTATCCTCAGCTATCCAAAACAAACTAAACCATTCAATTCTTGATAGAGGACATTAGTATTTTTTTATGGAAAAAATAGGCATTAGACTCTAAATATTTCCATAATTTATGTAATCCTCATAGAAAGATCAAATTATATTTTACATACAAAAATGTTTGTCACTAATTAAATTCAATTATTAAATGGCTAGAAAATTTCTCTCTTTTCATTGGTCGAGAGAGTGCATCGCTTCCTTCGATAGAACATCATATTCACCGCGCAATATGCACGAGAGTTGAATAAATTTTATATTCACCTCCTTTGCCGAAAATTAGATCTGCGATTTTGATTGGAGGCAGATTTAACTTTCCACCATAGAATAAGAAACTCTTATACTTCTATGTTTCCACCAATCAAAGCTGGTTTTGCAAACGTCAAAGCTATGTTACGTCAAACTTAAGATACGTCAGAGGACGACGGTAAACAAAAAAATGCATATGGCGTCACTTTAAGATGAAGTGATTCGACATTTTATGCTAAATTTGACGATAAAGCGAATACACCAATCGCAATTTAATAAAACAATTCATGACTTTTGGTTTCAGTTGACATGGGATTTATCAACCCTCAGGGATTCAATATTCACCTCGGCCGTTGGCCTCGGTAAATATTACTCCCTTCAGGTTGATAAATCCTCATGTCAACCTCACAAAAGTCATTAATTGTATAATGTAGATCTATTCCTTTAACACTGATATCCTTTGACTGTTAAAAACATTGAATCAATACCCTGTTCACTTAACACCCTGCTTCAAAGCGTATTATTGTAACATCAATACCTTTTGAAACACTGTACATACATCAAGTTCACTCGCCTGTTAATAGCTGTATATTATAGTCTTTATGGTATTCACACCAAGGTTTTTGACTCTTTGAAACATTTTCCACTTGACTGTTCAAACAAAATGTACAAGTCTTAATCTTATTAACACTGAAGTTTTTTTTGACTGCCTCATCGTTCATCAATTAGAGGTGTACCATCACCACGAGGAGAATCATCAGAGTTGGGTGTACCACGCTTTTTACTTCTACTGGGGGTTTTCTTTTTCGCCCACATTTCAGCAGCTTTGGCCCAGTCTGTTCCTGATTTACTGGTACCAGCTGTAGAACGGGAGGAGGAGGATGTAGTAGGCTGATTCTGGGCTGGAGTTCTCGGAGTCATTCCAGACCAATTTGATGTTCGTGGTGTTGGGTTGTAGGAAGGAGTGAAAGGTTGAGATTGAGAGGCAGGTGCTTGACTAGGTGTTTGTGCAATCTGGTTGCCATGGTAATTTGGAGTCATCATTGGTGTCATCATGGGAGTCACTCCAGGCTGGAAAAATAAAGATAGAAATATGATGAAAAATACAGTTTCTAAAACACGACTTGAAGATATTTTAGGATCAATGAAGCTGTAAATCTTTTAAAAGGATGGGGATGGTATTGGTCTAATTATCCATCAAACAATTCGAATAAAACATGCTTGTACTTTCTATAAGTTGCAATTAAAATCCCAGAGATCATTTATATATATTTTACTAGAATTATTTAAAGGGATTGTAAAGTGGTTTTCGAAACTTTGTATGTGTATCGGGACACTGATAGCATTAATTTGCGCCTTTCAATTTCCATTGCGAAGTCTGTGGTTCTTGCAGAGGTCACCCCCAGAGATCTGCCGTATCTGATCCCTGATACACATACAAAGTTTAGAAAACCACCTTTAAAGTCAGTATAATCAGGTCTACTACAGAGCTCATAGCAAAAAGTCTAGCAATAATGATATCAAAAGAATCTAACCATCTAATAAAATAAGCTACAGTCCTCCCCCTAATTGATAAACTATATTGTACTTTCTATAAGTTGCAATTAAAATCATTCATATATATTTTACTAGAATTATTTAAACTCAAGGATCAGCTGTACCACATAGCTCTTAGCAAAGAATTTCAACAGAACCCAACCATCTAATCGAGTAGGCTACAGTCCTCCCCCTAATTGATAAACTATATTGTACTTTCTATAAGTTGCAATTAAAATCATTCATATATATTTTACTAGAATTATCTAAACTCAAGGATCAGCTGTACCACATAGCTCTTAGCAAAGAATTTCAACAGAATCCAACCATCTAATCGCGTGAGCTACAGTCCTCCCCCTAATTGATAAACAATATTACCTGATAATGAGCAGTATTAAAACTAGAGACGTTTCTATTAGGTTGTTGTGGAGTAGCGCTCGCAACTTGAGCTAGTGTGTTATATATATTAGATGATAAACCTGCTGCAGCTCTCTGTATAGTAGCTTGATCTACACCTACAAATATAGTCATACAGTTAAAACAAAGAAATACATTTAATGATAAAAGAAGCTGCTAAAACTGAATGCTTCATGCTTCAATGAGCCATTTGTAAAAAATACCCCAAAACCACTAGCACTCGAACACTGAACATTATCGTTTTAGAGACATGAAAGATTTTGATGAAGATAATCTGAAGAAATTTTCACTTCCGCAATAATATACTTGAAGTGCTTGTTTTTAGATTTTCATATTTCATATTTTAGTAAAAGAAATCCCCTTTAATACAATTGTTTGAGAAATTGTCAGATATTTAAGTTTAAATGAAGTTTTAGGACCTACTATTCTGCACCTAATAGGACAATGAAGACACGCGAAGGCCATGCAGTGTGCAATGAGGGCAATTTTACCATGACAGGAGCATTAGCCTACTCTTTGATTTCCCAACTGTCAAAGGATCTTCAAGGCATACTGGTTGTAGCAAATAAGGCAGGCCTTCTAAAATCAAGCCCACAACGCCCTTTGAGAATGGCCCCTCAAGAGTGCCTCCTTCCGTAAAACACTTTGCTCGCTACGCTAGTTAAGCTCTATTTGGCCCTTATATTTTTTTCATAAAGTGCATTTGGCCCTCTACAAAAAAATATTTGAGAAGGTCTGACAGCAAAGACGTATATCAAATTGTAACATAAATGATGTTTTTTCCTTTGATGTTTTTGAGAAATAATTTGCTTAAAATGTGTGTTTGAGGAAAACTGTGGTGTATAAACAGCAAATTTGTGTTATTGCATTCTTGGGTAATTTGACATGAAAGCCATATAGAATCTAATAGGAAAAAATAACCAACTAAGTTATTGCACTCGCAGTAGCCCCGCCCCTTTTTGGAAAGACATCCCCTTTGCAGACGAAAATGAAACGTGCACGAGCTTCAATTTCATTGGATTAAAGAGTAACGTGATCGATGCTGTCATAACTTTTAAGCTGTCAATCATATTTATGTTACAAGTAATATATACCACGTGACTTACTCATTAACATATTTAAACAAACTCATCCTAACGGATTCGTTTGTTTAAATATGTTAACTCGTAAGCACCGTGGTATATATAGTACTTAACTACCATAAATGAAAAATAAAAATGTCCATACCTCCTATGCTCATACTAGGTGTATAAGCAGTCATTGGTGTTCGTGCACCTGGTGTTCGACCAGTAGGAGCCGGTGTTCGACTGGGTGCTGGTGTTCTCACATTTGATGGTGTTCTTGCTGGTGTTCTAGCAGGCGTTCTGGCAGGTGTTCTAGCTATCATTGGTGTACCTGTAAATATAACAAATAACCATTCAATACAGAGTAATATAGCAATAGCAAAGTTGAGTGACCGCAAAAAGAAAATTTAATTAACAGACCAGGGCTGTCAATGACATCATGTTACCAACTTAGTTTCTGAAAGCAAGCCGACAAGAGAGTTTTGCCATATACAATTCAAATGAAAACCTTCTGGTATCAACACTGATAAAGTAACACAAGATATAAGGATATACAGAGCTTGTTAAAACAGATATAAGAAGACGTTCAATCGGGACCAGAAATTAATGTCGGATTATACAGAAAGCCGTAGTACTCAGATGTGGGAAATCACAGAGTACATTGTACAGATTCTAAATTCATAAACTCTTAATTCCACATGTTCATAGATGCAGTGTTATTGGGAGAAAATGAAAATGTACATGTGAAAATTTCAGATAACAAATGTATCGACTGTCATCTCAGGTGCCAGATTAGCAAATGCTTGTTTCCAAAACCTTAGTTATTTTCCGTAAATTGACATGACATGTACAAATAAAATAAATATTGATCAAATCGACTGTCAACTTACCTGGTATTGGATCACGGAAATGTTCTTTAAACCACCGTACCACTGAGTTGAGAGAGTGAAAATTAGTCATTCGATATCGTATACCTTCAGGATTAATCGAGATATATTCATGTCGAGGTTTATTACGGGGCATGTAGGATAACAAAAATTTACCAGGATATGCTTTCGATGCACTTAAATAATAGGGTATTCTGAAAAAGAATTTATATTTGTTACTTAAAAATAATAAATATATCTTTAAGTGCCATGGTCCAGTCTAACACACAGCAATAGGGGCAACCATAAAATGAAAAATATCAAGACCAAAAGACAAACTTCATTAATTTAACTTAAAGTGATTTTAGAGAGATTTACTAAACTTTGTATGTGTATCAGGGACACTGATAGCATCAATTTACGCCATTCCAATATCCATTCCGATGTCTGTGGTTCTTACAATTCTACTAAAACTAACACGTTTTATGACGTCACTGACAGTGATCTGCATAGATATCAATAGTAGTTTCCAGTAGATCACAGTTTCTTTCACATTTGCTTTAATATGTGTTTTATATGTTAATCTTTATCAAAAAAAATATTTCCACAAACCTCGAAGGACCTTTTCTCTTTTCAACAACTAATACTTTTTCTAAGATTTCTCTCTTGCCTCCTTCTGAATCTCTATAATATCTGAAACCTAGAATATCTCTCGCCAGAGCTGCCATTGGTTGAACATGTCGGGCAATAATTTCATCCAGATCTTCAAATTCCTGAAACATTGAAAAGATTGACACTGCAAGGCTGAAAATAATTTGACTAGCATCAAAAATTCCACTTAAGGAATGAATGTGGATCTTGTTATCGTTATGAGAAAATAATGCCAGTTTGCTAAAATGGTTCATTGAAGGGAGTGATAGTTGAAATGTAAAGATATTTGGTTGAAGCCAAGAACTCAAGCCCCTTCTAGAATAACATTTTAAAGTGAAAACAGAAAGACAATCATATCAAATCATAACGAACATACCTCATTTCCTATTAACAATGACTTTCCTAAACTAAAAGCATTTTCTTTGCCTTCTTCTCTAACATCTATATGTTGTAAAATACCATCAGCTACCTTCCATGTTACAGTTAAATGATCAGCACCCTGTAGAAAGACAACAAGTCAAAGTTTGTTAACACTAATGCAGTGAAATAGCTTAGTCGGTAGAGAGTTGGATTGACGTCTGCTAGGAAAATAGGTGATGTGGGTTTGAATGCCCATCAAGGTAAGAAAAATGGCCAGTGCATTTGAGTCGGCTTGGTGTTGGATTGCTGTCTGCTAGGCAATAAGGTGCTGTGGGTTTGAATCCCCCTCAAGGTAAGAAAAATTCTGATGCCATGACCAGTACTTTTGAGAGTTGGCCTGGTGTCGGCTTTCATCCTCTGTCACTAATGATAAATTTTTTTTTACAAGTGATAAAAGGGAAGCAACTGTGTTGTGTTCCAAAATGGTCAGAAACTAAGTTGGTTAAATCAAAAAACCGTGCAATTATCAGACAGGATTTCGCCATAGGGTATCACCTGTTAAAGTTTAAATGATGACAGAAATGTCTGACATCACACTTTTCTGTTCGAATTTATTAAACTGGCAACACCGTGAAGTGTGCAATGATGATATTTGGTCAGGGCATAGACAGAAGAACAAAACACCTGTTCAAAAATATTAGATACTAAAATTTCTGAATATTTTTTGATTGGATATACTGGAAATACTATGAGTATTGCAGTGTTCCAAAGACAAAACTTTTCCAGAGCAGAAGCAGACTTACTTTTTCCAAAACCTTACATTTATATAACGTAACATGATATATACATAACAAAAACAAATGTTATATAAAATGGCAATTAGAAATATAAGCAAGACAGATTATAATTTAATTATGTCCGTGTGTTATATCAGTTGAACTTCATATTTCACGGTTAATCTGATATATAATCATATAATTACACGGAATATATAATAATAATATCATGACACAAATTAATATTAACTCAATCAAGGAAATTCATTTTAGAATATGAGAAATCTCCAATACAAAAAAAACACCTTAAATCATTTAATATTAAGCCCCATTTATACGACCCCATATACTTATATAAGTAAATATACTCACATTAACAAAAGTGGTTGTGTAAATGTTTTGCTTACGTAAGCAAATATACCCAAGAGTATATCACCTCAAGAGATCGTGAAAAAGTATATTTACTTATATGCAATATACTCCTGGGGTAAATATGTTAATAACAATTTTTTTTTATAATTTCCAAAATCTGAAAATCGAGTGGCCGAAATCCGGTGAGTTTTTGTGGTGGGGGTGAGGGTGAGAGGTGGATTTTGAAAAATTTTCAACCAAGGGCCACTTTCAAAAACGCTCCGCGGCCCCTGCATTTGGCCGTACAACTTTAAAGAAACAGTTCCACATTGATAATACCATCTCTTTATATTATTTACAAAATTTAACAGTGTAAATAAATGACGCACAAAAAGTAAAAATCTGTGACATAATGCACATTCAACATAAAATACCGACGCATTTAAATTTATTAAATTCTTAATGCTTTAAAGTTAGATTTGCTCAAATCTATGAACATTATTTCACACAGTTTGAGCTGAAAATGATATTTTGGTATGAAATATGTTTTTAGATTTTAATCTAAGAAGTAATCGTCGTTGGAAATGGAAAGGTAGTTATCATGGTATAGATGCAATGTTACGTCTATAGTTCATGACAAAAGAAATATATTATTATTATTAGGTTCACCTTACTACTAGGTCGTATCATAACTTCACCCTGTTCTACATTCGCCATTAATTTCTCACATTCACCATAACTTATATTATGGAAGGATGGATGAACAATAACTCGCTTTATATAAGCTGAAAATACAAAAATATAACTGTCAAGACTGGTATACCTGAACATTTATTTCATCTAGTTTAATTTCTAAATATTAACATCACACAAGTTGTAAACATAAATTCAACCCTGTGACAGTGCCTTCTGTTGGAAAGTAACTTGTTGCTTTTTAACCACCCTTATAACTTATTTCATGAATACATTTTCTTATTTCATAGAATCCAATCATTTTTGTAAAGTGGTAGAGGAATAGCTCAGTTGGTAGTGTGTTTGATCGTCATCTAATAGTGGATACCAGGGGTTTAATTCTCAGAAGAAAAATGAAATTCTGATGGCACAGCTAGTTTTCTATGAGTCAAACCACTGTTATCACCTAAATACTTAATCAAACAAAATTTGAATGCAATTTGTTGATGCATTCACAGGTTGGCTCTTAAACTTTGGGTATATACTTAAACCTACTTTGTCTAGCCTTCTGTTTCTTTTTTTCTTCTTCTTTTTCAGACTGATCTTTCTCCAAATCAAAATCATAATACAGATCTTTCTTTGGTCTGAAAAGTAACAATAAAATAATAATATTATTATATAAATTTCTGTGAACATTCATTTTTTAACAAAGATAACCACCCATTTTCACGAGAATCCTTTTAAATACTGTCTCTTGACATTGATCTTTCTCAGATTTTGGAATGCCCATCTACAGTTGAATATTTGTGTTTCAAAAACTTATCTTTTTGCGTTAGAGAAACCAAGCCTGGTTCTAAAACTGTTCTGTAGTTTACTGTATAGTGTTTGCAGGGCGGAACCGAGGTGACTGATGTCCGAGCCCTCTAAAAATTTGCCGCTGAATTTGAAGCAAGTTATATTTTAGGGCCCTCCGTTTATCTCAATATTAAGATATATTTCTCCCCCATTAAAGATATGACTTACTTCCAATTGCCATCTTTATCACCTAAATCAGATGATTTACATGTTAAATCAACTTGAAATCTTTCTATATCTATTTTAGTTATTCTACAATGTATTGTCATTCCAATCTGAAATATAATAAATATACAACTGTTAGAAAGAAATGGGAATAATAAAAATCCGTACAAGCAAACCAATTCCGTTAATCAAAAATCTCGTCCAGAGCATGACAAAATCGAGTGCAATAATTATATAGTAGTGGACTTCCCATACGAGAAGTACCATCAGGTGTTTCGAAAAGAGTAAGCCTGGTCTGTTTCGCGCGCGACACCCGCCAATACTATATACAATATCAATAGTTACAGATATTTAATTTTTTATAACCTTTCTTTCAATAAATACACAATAATGTTATCATGTATTTATTTTTTCCTACGTTACAAGTTGACTCGTCGTTTTATTTTTTATGTCCTTCAATAACTTCATGAATTTAATGCTAAAATTTCATTTGAATTCATATTCGTCTATAAAATAGATGTAACAGTTTTGAATGATTAGTTAAAAAAAAGATATTTTTCTAATAACTTATAAAAAATAATGTGGGGGCATAGAGAAAAGTAGAAATTGCAACAAATAAAGATTGCATTAAGAAGTCAAAATGGGTCTTTCATTATTACTGTGTATGAAATTTTACAAGTTTTTAGTAGAAATGACTTATTTTATATAGATTAAGATAATGTCCTACCTGTACTCGTTCTTCAGGGTTTGTAACTCTCTTATCACTGATCATTTTAGTAGGTATAAAACCTGTTACTGTGTTATCTAGTCGACATTTTACACCCATAGCTGATCCTGGACAGTTACCAGCATCAAAATGACTCCATACCTACATTACAAAAAAAACATTTATTAATAAGTAATAATTCATGATTTGAGAGGAATTGGCACTAGTTCTGATACATTTATATTCAAGAGTACAAGAAAAGAACAGACACCAAATTGGTTTGGAAGAAGAAACACATTTGACTATAAATAAAATATCCAAAAACATTTTAGATAACTACACAAAACTGAGCATCCTAATCCTAATCTTTTGAGGGTTCTATAATCTAATTCTCAAAATTTCAAGACTTTACAAAAGTTGATAGATATATTGAAAAATAATAACACATTTGATGTATACTTATGCATACATAAGTGAAAATGACTTACATTACTAAGTTCTTGGAAATCATTTTGTTTACAGAATGGACAAGACCAAAGACCAGTTTCATCATCTCGTACAGGATTAGCATTATCTAACTGTTCACCCTGGGGTTTTTTATGAGCTATACCAGTAACTGCTGCCATTACTAACTTTCCTACAAAATCAAATCAGATCATGAATTCTTTATTCAATTTCTCCAAAACCATAAGAAAATGTACAAAATATTAGCTGAAATAAATCTCATCATCTGTTTAACCAATCATATCTTATTTCATTTGTAAAACAAATATTAAATATAAAGTGAAATTTCTAAATCATTTGAAGGATTGCGTAGTTCTAGAATTTCTGGAGACTAATTACATAAATTCAAGACCAAATTTGACTCCTTGACTTGAGATTTTCCTACTAATTCTTACATAGACTCAAGTCGACTTAGGGTTTTAAGCATGAAATTGATGTTAAGCACAAAGCTAGGAACTGGGCCCAGAAAATGCCATCAGCATGGTTGGTTGATGTTGGTCTTTGCTTGGCATGCCAAATTAGGTGGATCCTAAATGATAGATTGTTACATACCAACATAAAATGTATCAGGAGTTTCTTTAGTGATCATATTAAATCTCTCCTCAACAGATGCAGGGCGGTACGGGCTACGTAGCTCTTTATATCTATGGTTTAACTCAGCTCTAATATCATACAGTGTAATTCTTTTATCTCCATAACCCTGTAAGAAAGAATTATTCTCTTTGAATTGATGTTGAAAAGATAACATCCATTTTAAGTTTCGTCAAAATCGGTTGAAAAATAAGAGAGTAATAGCATATTCAAGATTTTGAGGCTAGGGCAATAACTCTGCTTCTAACGGTCAATCAAAAATTCTAGTTTTTAGAGCTTTTATGAGCAAATGTTGATGGATGCATTTAATTCAATAAACATGTAAGCTTACCTGTCGTTCCAACTCAACAGCAAATGCATTCAAATCTAATTCTTTTAAACTCTCTGGGCGTTCTAAGATTTCTTCCAGTGCCCCAGCAGGATTGGCATCTTCAGAAGAATCATCATACTCTAAAGCATCTACTGCCATCTTACGAGCCCATTCATAAGCTTCAGGGTGTACACGTGAACCATCTAATGCATCCACAAAAGTATCAGTACTGAAAAATATACAAATTTACGTTATAGAAAAATCTGATGTAAAAAAATGCTACGTAATGAAATATAAGACTTTTGTGGCAAATTCATTATCTATTTACCATATATGGCATAGAAAATAGAAAAACAGATCTTCATAATAGTCCAAATGGATATTCATTGTCTACAAAAATTCTATTTTGTTTTATAATGTTGATTTATGATATAATAAAGAATTTATTTTTGAATATAGTCTTTACTTAATGACGGATATAATCCAAGCTATGCTGAGTAACGGTAAAAATACAACAAATTACCTGTGTCCTAAACTATTGGTGTCTATTTTAATAAAACCAGCACAGTTAATAAAAACTTTAGGTCCCATATGACATAATGATACGAGCTGTGTTCTATTTTCTAATCTACTATTATTCTGTTTTAATATCTACAATAGAAAATAACATTTAAATATATATAATTCAATGATGTATAGTTGAGAACAGATATCCAGATCTGTAAAGGTCAACACAAACAATCTATTTATGTTTAGGGTTGAATAAACTATAGTCAAACAGAGATATTTCGGCTCATCCGGGTACCGTCAAAACATATACAAAACCAGTCCATTATATTTTCAAGGGTGTTGCTGTAACTTGCCAAACAAACAACCCTCTAAATAAGATACTTTTATACCCTTGAAAATATAATGGACTGGTTGTGTATATGTTTTGACGGTACCCGGATGAGCCGAAATATCTCTGTTTGACTATAAGTATGAATTTTTCGGCCCGCGACGCCCTCAAGAGTGGCTCCTCAAAAGTGACTGCTTCCAATAAAATCCTCTGCTTGCTATGCTAGCTAAGCTCTATTTAGCCCTTAAATCCTATTAGTCGATTTGTATTCCTTTCATTAATGCTTTATAAAGTTATGATTAACACTTCGCATTGAAAACAGAAAATCTCTTACCTTTATTAACTGTGAACCTTTTCTAGGACCCAGACCACAGATAAATTGTGTTAAACAAGCTGTATGAGGATGAGCTAGAGCTCTATTAACATCAACACCACATTCATTAACTCTGTTTACTAACTCTAGATATAGAGCATCTCGTAGTTCATCTTTATTTATTTCATTCTGTAATTAGAAATATTAAAAATATTAAAACAGAACCTGAAACATGTTGTTACTCAGAGTTTCACGCTATGCGATCTTCAGACAACTGATCTATTTCAGCCTGCGTCCCTACTGAAGTTTGACAAGTAGAACTTGTTCTCATGTCTACACTTCGAGACAAGTTCGGAACGTTTGTTTAAGGAAGTTTTCATTGGGGCATTTATGATGGAAAGCTATTATAATAGATACAGATAGTTTTATGACGTCATTACCAGTGATCTGAATAGATATCAATAGTAGCTTCCGGATTATCACTGGTAGTGACGTCATAAATGCGTTAGTTTTAGTGAATTGCAAGAACCACAGACGTCAGAATGGAAATTGGAATGGCGAAAATTGATGCTATTAGTGTCCAAGATACACATACAAAGTGTAGAAAACCTCTTTACAATCCCTTACATTCAAACATATAATAGCAAAGATAAGCTTTTATCTAAACGTACCTGATATGTATGATATTTTAAACATAAGATATCATCATCTGCATTACATAGTTGAGCAAACTCAATCAATGGATCTTGTAATCTTCTAGCTAATGATATAGCATGTCTTAATACTGGAGGATACTCGCGGAAATCATGCTAGAAGAAAAAAATCAAAATTAACATGAGGGAACTCATTAAGTGAAATACCTCATTAGCCCAAAGTGCTGAAAACTGGGCATTAAATATTTATGTTATGGAGACATGGATAGCATCCTTGAACTCAGCCAGTGTAATCTACTACACAAATAGATGTCTTAGGTTTAAATTTTGGTTGAGGCAAGAAAAATATCTGAGGATGGCTTACTTTGAAATGGAAAGGATAATTTTACATGATAACTTACAGAAGACAGTGTCTAAAACATGGCTTCTAATGTTGTGCAGAAGGACATGTCTTGTGCAATACTACCTCATATTCATCGAGTGAAGAGCATGGGCGGAAGTTTTCCTTTTAGATGCTTGACAACTTACGGTAACAACACAGAGCTAGTCACTATTTTATGTTAACAGTGTCTAAAGACAGTGTCTAAAACATGGCTTCTAAAGTTGTGCAATACTTACAGCAGCTTTATTGGTATTTTCATAAACTAGAGCTAATTCATTATCCATTAACTCTACACTAATGGGAGGTAACTGTTCTTCTTCTTCTAACTGAGTTATAATCTTCTTTAAATCATCTACTATCATTAATGCTTCTCTAAAATTAGAAATTGTATGGAGTTTTATACAGGAAGTCAAAGAAAATGTCAACTTTCAGATTCAAGATCAAGGCACTTTCTGGAGAATTTTTGTCTACATGGATGTTTTTAAAGTCCAAAACAAGTCAATCTTATTCCTTTGATAGCTGTTTTGACAATTAATGGATAAAAGTGGACTAAATATTTCACCTATTGCTTATTTAAGAAAAGAAGATTTGATTAAAGGGATATAACACCGAATAACCACTGAACTAACCTTGATTCTCCAGTAACTGCTATAACATGAGGTTTTTTATTTGATATAAAATCTTTTAATTTCTCTAAATCGGCTTCCTATAAAAAAAACAAAATCATTTGCCTATAATCTGATTACTACATATCATGGTAATTCATTCGAAATTGTGTATACACTGTTTTAGAGTGCTATATTCACTTATACTCAATGCAATGTTAACTTGGTATTGAGAGGGGAACTGATTAATCAAACATTTGAATGGTCAAATGCCTATTCTCAATAATAGCTGAAATAAATGTCAATGGAGTAATGTGTCTCTTCTACAAGATATAAAACTATTGACCATGAGTTTTCAAATATAACATACGGAATTGAGAAATAGGTTATATAATACTTTCAAGATAACGTACCTTCCCCTCTCTATCTTGTTGTCTCCATGATTTTACCCGGGTAGTAAGATGTGTTAATCTTAAATAATCTGTTACTTCCCCATCTCCATCAATAAGAGCACAGAATGATGAGGGATCTTTATTATCAATCCTAAAATAATATAAAGGCAAAGTTAATATCAAATTGATATATTATTTGATCTAACCAAGGATAGAATTGATCTTGGCTTATGTAGATAGCAAAGTTTTTTCCTTAAAGTCTGTTATAATCTCTTAATAGATCTTGCTTTATTTTACTGGACAAGACTAACAGGGCAGCTCAAATGTCCAAGAATCATAAGCCTACTGTGTCAGACATCATATAGGTTGGACATTGCATATCTTTCAATATCAGACAAAATTCAAAATCTCAATAATGAAATTGATAAATGACTGATGGCAAAAAAATAAAGACACACATACTTTTCTAAAGAATAAGCCACTCCCATTACTCTGAGACCATTAGTATCATAATAGTCATCTTCATATAACAGTTGGTCACATTGAAACGGGGCTACCTTTAACCACCAGTATAGTTTACGTGCACAACTCTAGAAAATAGAAATAAGTACAACTGTTATGAAACAAATGTCATTCAATTTTATATGAACCATAAATATCAAGAAAATCACAAAATCAATCAATCATTTAGTCAAGTAAAGATTATAACAAAAGCAAAATAAGTACTGGCAATTTCAGTCATAGTCATTACTATGTTAGTCAAGTTAGCACAATGAAATGAAAATGGTCACCAATTCACATGAGGCCAACTGTATTGTTCTTCAAATAGAGTATTTCATGGATAGGGAGAAAAACTGGTCGGGTTCCTAGCATTGAAGTAAGTTCAAGTCTGGCATTCGACTTGAGACTTTCATACTAGAGACTCAAGTTGACTTAGGATTTTAAGCACAAAATTGATCTTAAGCACAAGGCTAGAACCTGGGCCCAGAAGATGTTTCACATTCTGAGATCGATCCATCAAGGTAAAATGGACAGATCTTTTAAAAATCATTTTAACAGCCATCTCCATTATGCCCTGCAACGTCTAACCACTCACCTTTTTAATGCCCTCTTTACTCTCTGTTAATAAAGTGAATCGTAATTCTTTCTCCATCTGAGGATATAATATCTTAGTTAAAGCTCGTTTTAAAGCTTCACTTCTCTGTGTGTTCCATTGCTGTACAAGATGGCTGAATTCATCCTAGAAAATTTCATAGAAGATTGATCATGTTGGCTAAATCTACCATAGCCTATAACTACTGTATGTGTTAACAGGCACAGATATTGTGGACAGGTATTGATAACCAATATGAACAGGGCTAAGATAACGCAACTATTGATTTCTATGAAAATGCACAGACAAATAGGAAAGGCTTTCAACTATTTATGTTAATGTTCAGCCATTTGACAATTCAATATAATCTGCATGATAACAATACAGATAAATGGAAAAAATAGTTTGGCAAATGGACTGACTGGGAGTTTAGTAGAATTGAAACTCACTCTATGAAATAACTGTCTGACTTCTTCAAAATATGTTGATGATGTTAGACCATCTTCATCTATCATAATAGAGATTGTTAGTAAACCTTCTTCTTCAGCCTGTAATACAGTCATATAATACAAGGTATAGTTTATTTTAATACAAGTCATATAGCTATAGTTTATATTGTTAAAATAATAGAGATAGTTAGTAAACCTTCTTCCTCAGCCTGTAAGTATAGTTTATTTTGTCAAAATAAATTAATGAATAACAACATTCAGAAAAGCAAAACAAAACTTGTGACCTATCTTCTATGTCCTTGTGTCCTGGCAAAATTTCCCTCATTGCACAACCCAAATTTGGCCCATAAAAATAAATGATTTCACAGCAGTTCTAATTTAAAAATAATTAAGATAAATACTTACCAAATGTAACTTGAGATATTGATCATCTTTTAAATCTTTTACTGGTTTATTTTTTATATATTTCATAGGATAACAACAGTGAGCTTCATCTATTTCCTGTTAAAATATTTCAATATATAACTTTCTTTATATAAGTGAAAGGGAGTTATTTACGGAAATTGGTCATACAGTAAAATCTTAAGTTGCTTGAGTTTTTCTGAGAGGTGTCATGTTAGCACATACAGTCAAAGAGCTGCATCAGTTGTATAGGGATAAACATGATTTACATACAAAATATGAAATGTAATGAAGAATTTTGTTCAACATCTGCAGCAAATGAACTTATTACCAATGTCGATGGTATACAGAGCATGTCCCTTAGGGAAACTGGGTTTAAATAATAACAATAAGCTGTTTTAGTGCCAGAAATTCATGTTTCTCTTACCTTCATGCCTTTCTTGGTAGGAACAACTTTAATCTTAGCTCTCTCTTCAAATGTTTGTCTGACTGATTTACGTACTGCTGGGTCATGTGATATCTGCATGGCAACCATATGTCTAGCTCCCATTAATACATCTTCTTCTGTTGGAAATTGTCTGAAATAAAGATTTATTTCAAACTTTTCTGCACCAGTTTAGGCTTAAAGGGATTGTAAAATGATTTTCTAAACTTTGTGTGTGTATCGGACACTATTAGCATCAATTTGCGCCATTCCAATTTCCGCGTTAGTTTAAGTGGAATTGCAAGAACCACAGACACGGAATGGAAATTGGAGTGGCATAAATCACTTTAAAAGAGGACTGACAGCACCATGCAGTAATATTGTATGTATGTTTGTACCCATGGGCTGAGTGTGAGACAGGACCGTATCACTCGTGGTACTGAGCCTAATTCTGACCCATGTAAAATAAAGAGTTTATTATTATTATTATTAAGCAGGAGAATTTCTTTTTCAGTCTATAAAAGTTATCATACTTAGCTCTGTAGCTGTCAAATATCTTACAGAAACAGTTGTTTAAATGAGTACAAAGGGTATGCATTTAACTTATAGTTGTCTCTACGAACTATTGATGTGACAAGATTCCTTCGCTCCGAAAAAACAAATGGCTATGAAACAATTGAGTAATATTACCTGTTGATATAATCTTTAGCTAATTCTAATGGTTCTACAGGACATTGTTCTACATCATGTCTTTGGTAATTATCTCGTAAATTTTCACCAAATTGTTCTGGTGTTAACCCAAATCTTCGAGCTACTTCATCTAGAAACAGAAAAAAAGTATTGAAAATTTAAAACAATGACATCAACAATACACATATTTATAGCGCTCTATTTTAAATACCCTCAGGCGCTTTGCATAAAATAAAATCATTTTAAATATCTTAAAACTTGGAATGATTTAGAATTTCAACAGTTGTGATTTAAAAGGATTGTAAAAAAAATTTCTAAACTTTGTATGCGTATCGGAGACACTGATAGCATCAATTTGTGCCATTCCAATTGCCATTCCGACATTGGTGGTTCTTGCAATTCCACTAAAAAACTAACGTGACGTCACTAATAATGATTGCATAGATATCAATAATAGCTTCCGGTAGATCAATATCAGTGACGTCATATAAAGTGTTAGTTTTAGTGGAATAGCAAGAACCACAGACATCGGAATGGAAATTGGAATGGCGCAAATTGATGCTATCAGGGGCCCTGATACACAGAAATGAACACATTAAAAAATTAGCACAATAATAAACCCTATTATTATTGAAGTATGTACCTAATTTAGCATCTTGGCAGATGGAGTAACCACTCTTTCTAGAGGCTTGTTTAATATTATCATTATTATCTTCTGGTTCTTCACCAGTCTTCTCCATTTCTTCCTGGGTCTGTTTCTTCTTCTCTGCATTTCTCATTTTCGGTATTTCACTACCGTAATATAGTAAGAAATGTTGATAGACATCTCGTAATTCTTCTATAGATTGTACTTTACGTACCCTGAAATTAACCAAACCAGGCAAGGTAACATACGCCCACAGATAGCTTTGATTGTAAGTGTGAGTGATTGTTTGTTGCCCATTCACATTTAGTTGAAAGAAAGAACTGTGAATATAAACTGAATTAACACTTATTAACACATTGTCAAGACAGTTAGACACGATATGTCCGTGAAAAATTATCCGATCATCACAAAAATCAATAGGGATCATCTTTATAATGTCATTGACACACATAATCAAAATCAAAAGAATCTGTAAAGATTCTGTAAAGAATTGAAGCCTGTAGAGTGAGCAAGAGATGCACAATATAGCTAATAGAGTGAAACGTCAAGTCGGACAAGATATTCCTGTGAAAAATTATCTGATCATCACGCAAATCGATAGGGATCATCTTCATACTGACATTGACCCATAAAATCAAAATCAAAATAATCTGTAAAGAATTGAAGCCTGTAGAGTGAGCACGAGATGCACAATATAGCTAATAAAGTGAAACGTCAAGTTGGACACGATATTTCAGTGAAAAATTATCCGATCATCACGAAAATCAATAGGGATCATCTACATTATGACATTGACCCATAAAATCAAAATCAAAAGAATCGGTAAAGAATTGAAGCCTGTAGAGTGAGCACGAGATGCTCAATATAGCTAATAGAGTGAAACGTCAAGTCGGACACGATATTTCCGTGAAAAATTATCCGATCATCCCAAAAATCAATAGGGATCATCTTCATAATGACATTGACCCATAAAATCAAAATCAAAAGAATCTGTAAAGAATTGAAGCCTGTAGAGTGAGCACGAGATGCACAGTATAGCTAATACAGTGAAGCGTCAAGTCGGACACGATATTTCCGTGAAAAATTATCCGATCATCACGAAAATCAATAGGGATCATCTTCATAATGACATTGACCTACAATATCAAAATCAAAAGAATCTATAAAGAATTGTAGCCTGTGGAGTGAGCACGAGATGCACAGTATAGCTAATACAGTGAAGCGTCAAGTCGGACACGATATTTCCGTGAAAAATTATCCAATCATCACGAAAATCAATAGGGATCATCTTCATAATGACATTGACCCATAAAATCAAAATCAAAAGAATCTGTAAAGAATTGAAGCCTGTAGAGTGAGCACGAGTTGCACAGTATAGCCAATACAGTGAAGCGTCAAGTCGGACACGATATTTCCGTGAAAAATTATCCGATCATCACGAAAATCAATAGGGATCATCTTCATAATGACATTGACCAACAATATCAAAATCAAAAGAATCTATAAAGAATTGTAGCCTGTAGAGTGAGCACGAACTAAATGTGAACGGACCGACGGACCGACGGACCGACAGACCGACGGACCGACGGACCGACGGACCGACGGACCGACAGGGTGATTACAATATACGCCCATCTTTCGAGTGGGCGTATAAAAAGACAATATAGACAGTGGTTTCCAACCTGGGGGCCAGAGAATATTTGTCAGGGGGCCATGGAGCATAAGGATGTGTAATTTTTTCTCTAACCCAAAAACTATATTTTCTGTGTAAGGTCTGTCGTTTCTTGTGGTCAATTGCATTTGGCCTCCGGATGATGAGGAGGCACAAGACAAACTTGGCACAATATTTCATGTTTGAATTGAACAGGGGACAACAGCTTTGAGAGTTTCATGCATTTGGGCCACGATTTGAAAAAGGTTGGTACCCAATATAGAATTTGGTCTTCATGAGAATCTGTCCCTGTTCTACTATGAGATATTTAGCTAAAAATATTAGCAAACACTGTTCAAGAATCATCCATGCCCATGAATTATTCATTATTATTTATTTATCACATTTTTGGTAAACCCTTTTTTACAACCTACTTTTCAATATCATCTTCAGTAAGATTTCTAAATGATGAAGCTAAAACTTTTTCTACATCAGAATTGACTTCATATTGAAAATTCTGCATCTTTTCAAACAATCTGACTAAATTCTTCTTCCTCTGTGATAACTGTGTCCACTGAAATAATTAACAGAAAACTTTTTAAAATCCATTAAAAACATCATGCAACTGAAGGTGAACATTCAATTGTTCATACACCACGAGACCTGCTATGGTTGAAAGATGACAAAGAAGCAGACTGGCTAAGGATTGTTTATCACAAACATGTGTTAGTAGCATTCATTGATCAATATACTGCTAGAGGTCAAGAGGTTAATATATTACCTTTTCATCCCAGCTCCAGACTTTCCATAAATCAGCAAAATTTAACTCAGGTTCTACATATTCTCTTCTATAGAAAGCTATAAATGGTACCTAAAACACAAACAAAATTCAAAATTTGGATATAATAATTATGTTCACCTTCATCTTTGACAAAGACACACTCACATTAATCTGACCAACAAAAAAATAATGAGTTTATTCAGCACCTATGTTTGATTATTCAAAACAAAAAGAGACATTCAAAAAGCAAGTCTTTACAGAAACAATTTGAGGCCAATTTTAAAAAACATAAAGCTGAATTTGCAATAAAATTCTAAATTTCTTATATCAAGCATCAACGACTGCTTTGATCACAAAGTCAATTACCTCTAATCTTTGGTTTCGCATGAAATCTATAGCCTTCTTTATCTTATTGGTTACTTCCGGTCCTTTTCTTCTATCAAAATTAAAATCACTTCCTTTATCTTGTTCTAGTAATGTCTGTGTTGAGACAGGTTTGTTACAGAAAGCTTGTTTATAAATCCATTCGGCTTCTTCTTCTAATTCTGGTTCCTCAGCAGATAACACTGGTACTTGACGTAACTGAAAAAATACAAAGATTGTTAAAGCTTCAAATACAAATAATCTAATTCTAAATCTAAATACGTCTTGGTGATTCTTTTCTAAATTGTTGAAGTCACTGGGATCTCAGAATTTATTTTGAAACATGTTAATATTGTTTGGATGGTTTATTCGGTACTGTGGCAGGTATAGTGCTAGGCAGAGCAGGCTTACTAATAATAAAATTCTTTCTCATATGAATAGTTGATTTGCTGCTTACGGTGTATTGCTACACCCTTATTTTTTGATTTTCACACCCAAAGTGAATGCTTTAGTACTGTGTTTGACTTAAAGATTCTTTTACAGAGTAACTCACCTGAAATCTTTCTGGCATATCAGCAGTTTTAATTTCGTTATCTAAATCTGTAAAATGTCCTCTCTCTAACTCACTTGGCTCAAAAACCTGGATAAATATTTTACAATAGTAATAAAACAAAGTAATAGGTGATATGAATGAAGAAATTTTAACCAAAAATGCTATTGTATAAACCATTGGTCATCAACAAGTCATATCATAGCCTATTCATTTCAACAACTTCTCTGGAAAGCAATTTGTTAGTTACTACTCAACTTTTGGCATATCTAATATAATCATTTAAAAACTTATTGAGATATATTGCATACAAAACTTACATCATAAATAGTTTTCTTTGTTTTACGTCTCTGTGATTGTTTTTTAGATTTCGGTCTGGCAACTCCATCTTCATCTTCTTCTTCATACTGAAACAAAGTAGAAAAATATTTAGTTGAAAAATTGCAAGACATAAAGTGTTATGAAAACATTATGAATGAATTATTATGTTTATGAATTTACAACAATAATTTTGATGCTCATGTTTTTGAGAATTTGTTTGATTTACAAAAATTACAAATTTAGTGGAATGAGAATGGAAAATATAATGTACATTGACAAAAAAATTAGGAAAAAGCATCAAAAAATTATGTCCTCCAGATGGTCTCATCCTATTTTTCTTAGAAATAATCTTTCCATGAAACATAACACAGCAGCTCAATAAACGGACCCTGGTGAAACCCAAAATGCAAAACTACAAAGATAGTAACAAACCTCTTCATCCATTTCTTCCTCATCACTCTCTCCATCATAATCAGCAAACTCTTCAATATCAAAATCTACACCAAATATATCTTGAGCTTCTTGTAATGCTCTGAAAATATCAAATATCATTTACAGTTTATGTAAATTTACCATATTTTGTATTTTTACTTTAAAGAAGGAGAAGTAACATGGGATGGGACATAAAGTACAGTAAATGTTTTGTCCTACCCTAAGTATTTTACAGATTAATTGGGTGTTTTCATTTCATTTTTTATATAGGACTATGAAGCAAGTTATATTCTATACAAATAGCCATTAATTACTTTTCCTTTTTATTCCAGAAAATTTTAAGCACAACCCAGCAATATATTTTTTTTATTTATGCATTTGTATCTCACGAATTGTTTCAATATCTTTTTGTTATTTTCATAGATTGAAATTATTAAGGTTATAAATTTCTGGATTAGGTCCAAGAAGAATTATGTGATGTTTCGTTTTCTTTGATTTTCATTGCATATTTATAGCATCACATTTATTTTAAACACAACTTTAACCCTGTGCCAGTGCCTTATATTGAATAGTAACTTGTTGCTGTTCAATCACCCTAATCTCTAAGTTATATGATTCAACTTAATCATAGCAGTAGTGTTTGTTCTGCAGAAAAGTCTTTATAATGTTAAACATCTTGAAAACAGATCATGAAATTATATGAGGTTTTAATTCTTATTTTTTTCCCACTTGTTCAAGCCATTAGGACAGAATAAGTCGTGTGATTATTATGAATCAGATATTTTACCTGTCACTGTGAATTATATGTTTCTTCTTCTTGCCTTTACTAATAGGTCTTCCCTCATCATCCACAATAAAATCATCAATATCTGAAACAAATACATCACAGTTTATCTAGAGTGTTGTACAAAGTGTTTCAATAGTTTACATTGTCTTCATTGGGTTAAATGATCATTTCACCTGATGGTGACCAAGTAATTTGTTGAAACATCATACAGAGTAATTGTGTTTGTTATTTGATATAATCTCTATCTCTATGTGCCACAAAGGAATAATAAAATCACCTGCCACAATTAAAATTTTTTATTTTTATTTTTTTAACTCAATCCTCACCTGATTCTTCTTCTTCATCTAAATCACCAAAATCATTTCCTTCAGTGACTTCTCTAGCAGTAGCTACAGATCTAGCATCATCCTCCCCATCTTCTTCAATACCTTCAAATAGCTGATCTTCTATAGCCTGTTTACCTCCAGTACCAGTTTCAGCTTCTTCCTTATCACTGTCTTCATCTTCTGACATTACACGGATACGTTTACGCTTAGCCTAAAATAATCATGGATAGGCTAAATGTAGTTGGCAATAATCATGGATATGCTAATATGTAGCCTGCAATAATCATGGATAGGCTAATATGTAGTTGGCAATAATCATGGATATTCTAAATGTAGTTGGCAATAATCATGGATATGCTAATATGTAGCTGGCAATAATCATGGATATGCTAATATGTAGCTGGCAATAATCATGGATATGCTAATATGTAGCTGGCAATAATCATGGATATGCTAATATGTAGCTGGCAATAATCATGGATAGGCTAAATGTAGTTGGCAATAATGCCGGCAATAATCATGGATAGGCTAAATGTAGTTGGCAATAATCATGGATAGGCTAAATGTAGTTGGCAATAATGCTGGCAATAATCATGGATAGGCTAAATGTAGTTGGCAATAATGCCGGCAATAATCATGGATATGCTAATATGTAACTGGAAATAATCATGGATAAGTAAAAACAGAATATATTTATGCTTATGCTGAATTAATCATAAACATATGTTTACAATTTCAGGGTTCATTCAGTTCATCTGAGAAAATTTTCCCAGACCATGGGAAGCACCCTTCACATTCAAACGAGACGCTTTTTCCTTGTCCAAATTGTGCCCTGTACCTTTACAGGTAATTCATTGACAAATATATTAATATGGATCTTTAGTACCTTTCTTTTCACTTTTATACCCAAATTTTCTTCCAGTAAATCATAATCATCATCTTCCAGCTGATCATCAATATCTGAATCTTCATGTTTTCTCTTCCCTTCACCTTCCTCTTCCCCACTTCCTTCTTCATCATCTTCTACATCTTCATTGATAAAATCTTTCATCTCTTCTTCTATCAGAGCCTCATCTGAAACGAAATGGATTTCAAATTCTTATTTTTCTGCACTTGGTTGGGTTAATGAGCAAAACTTATGAAGAGTTTTCTATATTTCATCGATCTATATAATAAACATGTGGTCTGCGAGTGCAGTTTGACCTAGCTTTGGTATTTGGCTTAATAATGGCTCAATATTTTTAGCTGAAACCTTCAGAATACACAGGAGAAACATTTCTCTACAATTGGCTTTAACTTGACTCAAATCAAACTTTACTGCAAAAATATCAGACTGTTCCTGATGTCAATGATAATAATTATTTTAAACACACTCTAGAAGTTACTAAATAAATGAGTTGAAACTTAATTTACAAATTACAAACCTATCATTTCTTCCTCATCGTCGTCCTCATCATCATCATCAATTCTCGCTTTCTTCTTCTTTTTCTCTTGTTTTTTAGGTTTTATTTTCCTTGACATGTCATCATCATCTTCTGAACTACTTCTTTCTGACTCTTCAGCTTCATTTTCTAAAAAGTCTGACATGTTTGGTTGTTTCTATTTCTTTTTTATTCTTACAAAAATGTGTATTATCTGAAAATGAGATGAAGATAGGGTCAACGTGTTTCTAATATAACCCGATGATGCCCAAAATTGAATTTATTAAATTAAGACTCGGACCAATGGCTATTCAGACTCGAAATTTTGTCCATTTTGATACCAACAGAAAAGTGGCCTGAGTAAGTCCTGAGAAAAAAAAAAATGGTCTGAATTTGTATTGGATTGGTCTGAGCGGTCCTGGTTCTGTGGACAGCTACTAGCAACAATTCATTGGACACCTTTTTAAACCCTTAAGTTGAGTGCTGTAGGTAAGAATATTCAAAAACTATTTGACTCAAAAGTGGAACAAACAAAATAAATAATCAGAGAATTGTGTCAAGACAAACAAATAAAAACATTCGACAATAACATTCACCTACCACGTCTGCAACGATTGAAAGAAAAGTCAACAATTTGGCGCGTTCTTTTACCGATCAAAGCTAGTGTACAAATCACAAAAATGTTCTTAAATTTAATGTTATTTGAATATGAAGAAGAAAAGAAAAATTAAAAACTCACCTCAATAAATTTTAACCGGAAATGAAGCCTGGAATAGGTACGGAGAAAATATATGATTTGCTCTTATTGGATAAAATCTACAAGTTATTACGATCATCCAGTCTTACAAAATTTTCACAAGAAACAAAATACAATGTAAGATTATGTCAGCTTTGTACAAGAAAAAAAAATGAATATTCAATAAATTGAGGATTAAACTTTTCAACAGTTTTGGTTTTTGTATATTTTTATTTACATAAGTGTCTTGGAACAAAAATCAAGTGTCTTGTAAATAAAGACTACTTAAAAGAGAAAGTCACGTGATAATAAAAGTCACATGATCTTCAAAATGAAGGATTTGTAAACAAATAATAAAGATTTTGACCCACTTCTTGCTAAGATTGTCACGCAATTGAAGTCATGATTCGTCTGCGCCCTATCCCTCTGTCAGCAATAAGGAGGTTACCTTTGTGCAGCAAGAGCACCACATCAAATGCCAATCCTGGAATACAGGAGCTGGAAGATGGAAGAATTGTACACACTGGAATGCCATTTGCTCATGCCAAAATTGGAACATTTTTTCAAGAGAAGCCTGAGTTGGGTAATCAGTTTGTTGAAGACAGTGTTTTACAGTCATATTTAAAGAGACATATTCCAGAGGAGGTAAATAAATACCTGTGTCAATTTCTCTTTAAAAACAAATGGTGCATAGTGTATTACATTAAAATTAAACACTTGTTTGTTAACCAAATTGTAATATTTTAAAGACAATATGTGCCAAAATTTGTAAAATATGGGTCTAGTTCATAAAGTATAGATTTCCAATCTTTGATGATTACTAACAAAGATAAACAGTTGGCTATCTAATCTACACCTAATAATGGGATTAGGATTTGGATTAGATCAACAATAACAGGATAAGTAATAAAGCTACTGTGTCATAAAAAGCCATTAGGTATGGTCGATTTCAATTCACACCTTGATGTTATTGATTAACAGGCAAAGTAGTCAATAAAAAAATAAAATGCCATAAATGGCTTTCAGTCACAGTTGTAAGCAGAAGTTATATTGACAGTCAAATTATGCTCCAATTTCATAAAAAATGGAACAAATTGTCAATGAATTTGAACAAGGCTATTGAAGAAAAGAAAGAAAGAAAGAAACATCTATATTTTACAAGGATAACAACTTAGGTTCCGTGCGGATCCTATCTCCCAGCTGGTCCTTGGCCAAACCTCTTGGCATTGATCTTTCCCGGATTATCCGTACCCATTTACAGCTGGGTGGACTGGAATTATGAGTGAAGATGACTTATTCAAGGTCATCGAACTTTCACACCCTATAGAACTAATAGCATTTTGATATCATTTATACTTCTCGATTTAAGTCACTGTTTAAAGTTGATTGACAGTTATGCACTTAAAGAACAGGAATATGTTATTGATATTGGCTTAAGACGTTTAAGTCAACCTGGTCCATAACCAAAATGGCCACAGCAATTTGTAAAAATGGCATCTGTAAAAAGTCATAATGGCCCATGGAAATATTTAAAATGGCCCTCTTACATATTTCTTGTTCTTTTTATCTATCTAGCTGTACTCAGATATACATAAAGATTTAAAGAGATTTGGAGAGAGAGTAGCCACTGATATTTATTCTCTACATCTACAATGTGACAGAGAACTACCCCAGTTGGAACAATTTGATGCTTGGGGTAACAGAGTGGATAGATTAATCACATCGTCAGCATGGAAACAAATGCATCATATTTCAGCTGAAGAGGGTTTGGTAGCTATAGCTTATGAAAAGAAGCATAAAGAATGGAGGTATGTGTATATTTGCAGAATCTTGCAATGAAAAAGTTAATTATATTTTTTGAGTTTGTATAGATTATGATTCAATCTTTTATAACTGGTTTAAAAAAATAAACAGTAATTAAAATTTAAAATGAGCTAACATATATTTATTTAAAGTGGCACAGGCTTCATTTTCGTGGGTCGATTTTTCCAAGTCTCAGAAACGGGGATTTTTTAGCTCAGCAATTTAGTACTGGTTATCACAACTCACCATTGAAATTTGAGATTCAAATCCATGTGCATCCATAATTATTAGCATTTGAAAGTTATAATGCCCTACTACACATTAGCGATACTATGCAATATATATAGAAAAGTCATCTATAGAAATAGAAGGAGAAATGTCTAATTTAAGATATATTTGAAGGAAATATGCAATTTTCGTACATTTCTAGTGCTTCTGAAGGATACTTAAGTATATTCAAGACCCATATCAACCATTAAAAATGAAGACTGGTCCCCTTTAAATGTTCCAGCACCCTGTTTATGTACATATAAAATGAGGATTTCTATTTTAGTCGGCTTTATCAGATGGCCAAAAACTACTTATTTTCTCCATCTGCTGGGTTATATTCCTGTCCACTGGCCATGACAGATGGTGCTTCCAGTATTATTGAGGTAGATACCCTCTTTCAATCATCAAAATGCCATGTTATTATTAAAAATTGCAGAATATTATGTCTTAAAAAATGTTTAGATATCATTGCCTACCAGCAAAATGCTTTTTGATATATATAGGCAAAAAAGTTATGATTTCAACTACAACACAGATGTTGAAAAAGAAGGCAGTTATTTTTTTAAATCTCTGACTTTGTTATATTTTTATTTTCATTGCCTGTTTGAGAAATTTGAGTTCGGTACTTATTTTTATATTAGGCCATTTGTGATAAGAATGATTGGTTAAAACAAAGAGCCTGGATAAGATTAACAAGTCGTGATCCTAAACAATTCTGGACGTCTGGACAGTGGATGACGGAAAGAAAAGGAGGATCTGATGTAGGTTGGTAGATTAAGAACTTTCCAGGTTACTCAAAAAAAAACTTCTTGTTTTTTCAATTCATGAAATCTGACCGACCCGATTAAAATGGAAGTATTATCTCTTATGTACAGAAAGGAAAATGTTGGGTTCACAGTGAAGCTCTGTGAAAAATGTATTAATGTTAGCTGATTAAAAAGGATAGAACTGTTTCGACCACAGAAAATGCAGAAATTTTGTGGAAGATTTTCCCTGATCTGTTTCATTAGGATCTGTGACATCAATACAATACAACCTCGAAATAATGTTTCTTGCCCCAAATCTCTCATCATAATAAGCATTGTTCTTGTAAACAAATTTATTTGTGATATTGTGATTTTTTGTAGCGAGAGGAACTGAAACATTAGCCCAGTTACAACCTGATGGAAGCTATACATTACATGGTTATAAATGGTTCTCATCTGCTACTGATGCAGATATGGCCTTCACCTTGGCTCGACCCTTAGATAAAGATGGATTATCTGTCAACGTAAGTTCTAACTCTGTAAATGTTCTATATTACATTTAATTACTAAGTTTAACAACTAAAAGAGCTGTAACCACTGTCATTTTTTGGTAAAAGAAATCTAATTTCTGCTTTTTGTGCAATTATTAAAAGTGATACTATTTACTTCCATCAAAAGGAACTTAAAGATTGCATAGCTTACGTTCAAGTCTATTTCAGTGTATGTATTCACTTGATATTGGGCTAAGTTTCTGTATTAATGTTTTCAGGGTACAAGTGGTTTGTCTTTATTTTATTTGGAAATCAGAGATGAAAATGGTAACCTTAACAACATTCAGATACAGAAGTTAAAGAATAAACTTGGTACAAGACAAGTTCCTACTGCTGAGTTGTTGTTAGATGGTACCAGGGCTTTCAAGGTCAGAAACTTATTCATGTTTTCTTTTGAATAGTTTGTCTTTGATAAGGTATTCACTTTATGTGCATGTTACATAAAACTTAAGTCTTCTGTACATTACAAAAAAATAAGAAAGAATGGATGAAGATTTAGATGCGTAAACATTTGGTCATTCCAATTCCAATCCCAGACCTTTTCCATCAATCAGTTGTTTTGTAAAAATTCATAATGGTACAAACAGAAGCTCAAACATCCAGAGCTTCAGTCTTTCTCCATTTCTGAACTGTTTTTTTTTTTTCATTATGAAATATAGGTATCTGATGATGGTAGAGGAGTAGCCTCGATATCTAACATGTTAACGATCACCAGAATGCACAATGCTATGTCTGCTGCCAGTGGCATGAGAAGGTACATTCATATTCTTCGGATTTCATTATTCCTGGGGCCTTATTCTTGAGAAGTTTTCGAGAAGGCCCTCTGTATTCATTACAATAACAACTTCATTAGCTTAGATTTGATACTTCATGATTAATCCTGAAATGTTATCAGTTATCATTTTGATGGGCAGCCCCATATATTGTACAAAAAAGAATTCCATAATTAGGAGAGATGCCTGTTCCCTAATCCTTTTCATATTATGTGAATAAAGTATTGTTTTAAAATAAAAACTAAACTTATTTTTGTTGTAGAATTGTGAACATGGCTAGAGACTATGCCACAAGGAGAACAGCTTTTGGTAATGTTTTAAAAGATTATCCTCTTCATATACAAACATTGGCTAGAATGGAGGTGGAGACAAGGGCAGCAACTCTGTTTTTCCTAGAAATGTCGAGATTATTGGGTAAAGAAGACTGTAAAACTATGAATGAAGATGAAAAACAATTGTTTAGGTTGATGACCCCAGTTTTAAAACTATATACAGGAAAACAGGTCAGGTTATGCTACTGCAATTTGTAATCTTTAACTTGTTGTAATTTAAATTGAGATTATTGTTTGTCTGTTTGTAATTTAATCCCAGAAAAAATAAAGCAGCAACTTGCTAGGGCTTCCTTTGCATCAAATAGGACTGGTTATTGATTCCAGCAAAGAATCAGATAACTTCTTCGGAATTGGTATTGTAATTTAGAAATTCACCTCCATTCCATTACATGGTTTTTGTTACTAGGCAGTAGCTGTAACATCAGAAGGTCTGGAATGTTTTGGAGGTCAAGGTTATATAGAAGATACAGGGTTACCAGGCATGCTCAGAGATGCACAGGTATGTTACTATGCTTTCATGTCATATTTCAAAACGACAGATTAAAAAGTGAAAGTTAGGAAAGCTCATTTATTAACAGATTCATTTTGTATCTGCTCTGTGATCAGGGTCTTTAGGAAAACTTTACTCAGATAAAATCTAGATTTTAAGAAATACAGCAATCTGATTGGATAATAAAGCTGTATTTCAAATCAATTTTAGAGGTTGACCAATCAGATGAACCAAACACTAAAATCCTTGTAAGTTAAGTTGTCTTCCCAAGTACGCCAATGCTTTTGAAACTTTTTAGTCTCTCAACCCTTTCACAAGTTGGGCAAGTACAAGCACAACTCAAAACTGCAGTAGGGATGCAGGCTGAGATAGATCAGTTGTATTTTTCATGTTCTGTTGTGGTATTCTCATATTGTTCATTTGATTTAATTCATTTTAAGCTTCCATAATTATGTTTTCTTTCCAGGTATTAACAATTTGGGAAGGAACCACCAATATTTTATCATTGGATGTCCTCAGGGCATTAAACAAGTCTAATGGTCAAGTTTTAAAATCATACTATGATGCTATAGATTCTAAATTAAACTCTATTTCGAATAAGGCATTAGAAGCTAGTGCTGAAAGAGTCCAACAGTCTGCTGCAAGTATTTTAAAATTTGCTGGACAAAATACAGATAATGTTGAAATGGCTGCCAGAGACTTTTCTTACAGTTTGGCTAGAACTTATATGGGTAATTAGGATAATCAAGTTTTTTATTCATTTGACTCATGATTCTTTGTTAGCTACGAATTAAATCATTAAATGTGTCAAAAGAAAATGTGGGAGAGGAAATATAGTCAAAATTAGGCTGTGTTGTGCTGTCCCCCCAAAAAATCCCTCATTGGAAATTTAAATACCATTCTCCATAATCAGCTTTCTCATGAAAAAGATAGCGTGTGGATTTACCTGCAATTTTGAGATTAATACCTAAAGACTGTATTATTAAAGGGATTATTAAGTGATTTTCTAAACTTTGTATGTGTATCAGGGACACTGATATAGTGCAAATTAATGCTATTAGTGTCCCCGATGCACATACAAAGTTTAGAAAACCACTTTACAATCCCTTTAATATAAATTTCACTTATCTCCCTTTATATTCTGTGTATCAAAATGACCATCTTGTAACGATATAGACCGTTAATATCTAACTTTTTATGATTTAACACTTTCTTTATTGTTTACTGTTTACAGGAGCTTTAATGTTAGAACAAGCTAATCAAGATGACAGCACACCTCAAGATATATATGCTGCTAACCGGTAAATTCCATTTTTTATGCTTTTTTCAATGTTAACAGATGAACACATAGAACTCAAGAACCCTCTTCAATGATGTCCAAATTTTTTTAAGTCTCTAGGTTTTAAAGATGAGATTTTGTTTAGAGGTCATAACACCTCCCTGACACAAAATTAGGCCCCTTTACTAAGAGGGCTGTAATTATCATCTTTGGATATTTTCAGAAATTCTCCTAAATAGTTCTATTTTGGAAGTTTATCTCTCAATTCAAAAACTACCTGCCCATATTTTGTATCTAAAACTCATATTGGTAGTTTTAGATGTAAACTCAAACATCAAAAATGTAAAAAATTGTTGTTTTATTACAGATGGTGTGAACAAGACTTATGTCCAGTTATAAAACAAAAATCAAAAGATGTCTACTCTAAACAAATAGCAGATTCTAATTTTCAACTTGTGTTTGATGGATATTCTCGTCCTAAACGATTATAAATAAACCTAATAACTCATAATACCAATAGCTTTAAAGCAACCATCAGTATTCAGTTATTTTGATTCTGATACTAACTGATGTTTGATGGGTATCTCATCCTTAAAATTAATAATTTTATAACCAATAGGTAAAAAGTTTCTATCAGTATCAGGTTTTATATTCCAATTGGTGTTTGATGGGTATCTCGTCCTAAATGACTTTAAATGGACCTTATAATTTATATAACCAACAGGGATAAAGCAACCATCAGCATTCAGTTATTTTGATTCCAACTGGCATTTGATGGGTATCTTGCCTTTATGACTTATATAACCAATGGGTAAAAAGTTGCTATCAGTATTTGGTTTGCTACTTGTCAAACTTCAGTAGAGATGTAGGCTGAAATAGATCAGTTGACTGAAGGTTTCACATGATGAATTTATGAATAACAACATCTTTCAGGTTCTGTTTTAATATATATCAAGACTTGAAATAATTTATATACATGTATTCAATTATGATACTCTTATATTTTAATTACATATACATTGTATCTCTGTGTATTTGATTCTGAAGATAACATTTCATGATTAAAATAAAATCTAGTTGATAATCAACTTGTTAAGATAGATATAAATCTGTTTTAGGATTTAATTTATCAACCAATATATATTAAATGAAATGATATGATCATTGTAATTTGATTATATTTCCTTTTCATGTTGAAAGTAGCCTACTTAATGATTCTTATATATATGCTTCATATTGAAATTGTTTATATATGGTACTGGGTGTTATAGAGGATATTTATGCTTCCTGAAGAACTGTTCTAGATCACAAACTGGTATAATATGCAGACACAACTATATGAAACAACAATGATCAGTGGTTATAGTTTTATATAATGTTTCAATGTGAGAAGGCCTGGCAAAACGTGTTTAAACATTTCATATAATTTTAACCAGTGTTTGATCCATAAAGTTATTGTGCTAACAATTGTTGAATGTCATTTAAAAAAGGTATAGTTCTAGTCTTAACAGTGGACTACTTTCAATGGTTAAGAAAATTAAGATCCTATTCAACTCACAATTTCTTTATTTTTTTTTTCATTTTATTTTTTTACCTCAACAATCTAGTTTATATAAGAAGTTTATATACTTAATGTAATTCTTTTCATATTATATATTTTCTTTTTTTTTTATGTTATATCAATTAAATTGTTATCTGTTAATTGTCAAATTAAATTTGAAATATTCAATGAAATGGTGTTTTTAATCCTAAAAAATTACTACTAACTGAAGACGGGTTCTTATCACATGTACTAAGATGTGCAAATGCCTGATTTTCTCCATTTCAAACAGAGGTATTTCTCCGAGGAGAAAAAGAAGTATACTTATTCTTAACTTAAAGGGATTGTAAAGAGGTTTTCTAAATTTTGTGGGTGTATCCAGGGCACTGATAGCATAAATTTGCACCATTCCAATTTCCATTCTGACGTCTGTGCAATTCCACTTAAACTAACACGTTTTATGACATCACTAATAGTGATCTACTGGAAGCTACTATTGATATCTAACTACAGACGTGGGAATGGAAATTGGAATGGTGCAAGTTGATGCTATCAGTGTCCCCAATACACATACAAAGTTTAGAAAACCTCTTTACAATCCCTTTAAACCAAATTTCAATAAGGCCCAAGATAAAAGATCTAAAAGGTAGAAAACCAATATTATATTCATGGCTGTCCAGAACCTTACAGCTTCAAAAAGCATAAAAGAAATTGTCATTTGAATTATCACAAAACTTGTGCTAATGAAGTACACATTTTAGCGAGAGAAAAAGTTGTCACATTTGAGAGTCTTATAATAAAAATCATGTTGAAAATGAAAGAAAAATATGTGTTATAATTCTGACATCGTCAATGAAAAAAACTGTTACATTGAGCACAAGATTAAACAGGTCAGCAAAAATTGTGATACATTTGACAGTGCCAATTAATAGAAAGTGTTATATGATAAAAAAAAAATGGAAATAAGAGTGCAAAAAGGAAAAGTTTAAAGGAAAGATAAATTTAAGAATTTGTTGTGTGGAAAGAGTGTTATTTGCATTAGACTAAAAGGGAAGTGTTTAAGAAAGTATGCAAGTGTTAACATGTCTTCTTCCTATAACACCCATTACTGTTCAAGGGATTGTAAAGCATATTTCTAAACTTTGTATGTGTATCTGCGCCATTCCAATTTCCATTCCGACTTCTGTGGCTTTTGCAATTCCACTAAAACTAACGCGTTTTATGACGTCACTGATAGTGATCATATGGAAGCAACTATTGATATCTATGCAGATCACTGTCAGTGACGTCTTAGTTTTAGTGGAATTGCAAGAACCACAGACGTCAGAATTGAAATTGGAATGCCGCAAATTGATGCCATGAGTGTCCCTGATACACATACAAAGTTTAGAAAATTACTTTACAATCCCTTTAAGGAAAGATAAATTTAAGAATTTGTTTTTTTGGAAAGAGTGTTATTTGAATAAGACTAAAAGAGAAGTGTTCAAGAAAGGATACTGGTGTTAACATGTCTTCTTCTTTTAACACCTTTTTCTGTTAACACAATATTTTGTAAGAGGAAAAGCGTAATACCATGTTAAAGTTATCAGAATCAACATTAGAGAGAAAATGAAGCAATAATGATATTACATGAGATGGCAATGTGTTAGCGTGTAATCAGGCTTATAAACGAAACATTATTCACGCATCAGGTACCCAACGCGAGGAAATAGTCGGTTTAAAGATTGGCTATATACTTCACAAAGACCGGGGGCCAGTTTCACAAAAACTTAACTGGAGATGATTTTAGAGTTTCAGTAATCTGATTGGTTAAATACTAAAATAGAATTTAAATGTTGTTCTATTGTCCAATCAGATTGCTGTAGTTCTTAGGTAAAATTTTGTGAAACTGGGCCCAGATCTACAACTCTGCAAGCAACCAGACAAGCTCTTTAAGGCTGTATACTAATACATACTAATGTAAACTTTGCATGGCAACCCTATAGGATGAAAATGATAAATTTTAATGTTTTCGCATTTTCAAAAATCTGCAGAATATTCTAAAATATGAGTGACTTTATTTTAGAATGCCATTGCAAATATTGCTTAAGATTTCAGTACATTCCAAAATTTGCTACATTTAATTTCAACAGATTTAAAGATATAAAACAGGGCTGTTTTACTAAACTGCAATATAGGCTAAAATATTTCTCAAGTTACATAACTTCAGGATAAGCCTTCATCTAAAATTGGACAAATATCTTCATAGTCTATATGACGGGCATGTTTTCTGCAATCTAGTTGAAATTAGACATCAGAATTGAGTTAAAATTCAATCCAGCCTAGAGTGAGATACATCTTCAATACAATAAATTTCATCTTCAAGTATCTACTTGACAAACTGAACAGTTGTTGACAATGTGTAGTGCAGATAGAAATATAATCAATATTAACATACAGAATAGAGGCTGGAAATAGAAAACATGGCATCCATGAACAATGTTGTCCCTGGGATTTTTCTTTTATCTATTAGCTTTATGCTGCAGAGTTCATGTTGAAAGGCTACATGAGCTCCATCAGGTAGATCTACTTCATGGTGACACCAGCGGGGGTACCCCTCTCCCCCTAGAACCCAGCTTGTACCCAATATGCACCACACGTTAATTATAAGGCATTTCAAAACAAGATTTTTATACATTATTGTCCCTGAATATGTGTAAGGTTTTACCAAATCAATTCTATTTTTCAAAATTCCCAGACATTTGTCCCTCCATTTCTGAGTCTGCCTCTTGTTTGTTCTTTTAGTTCCAGAAGGTTATAGCAACACCACTGCTTTCAATGAATTTGATGTCACTCTTTGACAGAGGTGGTGGCAACAGCCTTCTGGAGCCAAGGATACAAAAAGATTAATTCTGAGTTCAAGGTGCAAGCATCCCGTGGACAGTTGTAAGTACACAAGACCTGTTTTACAACTGAATGATCTTCCAACCCCACCAACTGTAAAATAAGGAAAAATGCTGAAAATATCTTTTGAAGTTGGGAAAAGTTTATTTGTATAAGAACAATATATCAAACAGTGTTAATATTTTCTTAAATCTTAAAAATGTCTTTAAATATGAAAGGAAAAGGGTTAATATTATGCTCTAACCAGATCTAACCTAACCAGGGCTGTTGACGTAATGTTTCTACTAATAAATAGTATACCAATTAATATTCAAATAAGCTATTGTCAAACAAAGATATTTGTGCAGATATCCTGATCCAATCCTAGCATAACCCAAACAAGTCTTCTTCCTTTTTAGGTTGATCAATAAGATGAACATATATCTTTGCCTGACTAAGGTAAGTTTATACCCATAACCTAGCAAGTCCTACTTTCGTTGTGATTTTTGCCAAAAATACAGTTAATATTTCAATTGAAATAACTCATTTTATCCTAAAAAATTCAGTCATTGTGAACATCAAGCTGAATTCATGAGTCATTCAGTAATCAAACAACTACACAAACTAGCTATTTCATATTTTGTGTAAGATATCAAATAAAGAATCAACAGCTTCAGCCCCATTATTAAATTTTTGACAACCATAACATCAATAATAATGGCAATAGTTTTCAGTAACCGAGGCAAATACAATCCATTCTTAAGTTTTATCTTGCTTCATACACTCAACAATTGAATAAAATTTCAAAAATTTGAAAGATAAACTTGTGATAAGGTAAAAAGCGTAAATTATTGGACAAGTGAAAATGGAGGTGACCGTGTGACAGGGTCGGTGTAAGGATTGTAAAAATAGTTTATGTACAGATATTTTAGGTATAAAAAGTACAAATATTGCATGGTGATTAGGTGCAAAAATATTTCAACCCCTTATATAGTCTGAAACTCGCTGACTCTTGCCCAACTGGAACTATTAGTAGTCTGGCGCCTTAGGCCCTATTCTCCGAAACTTCACTTCAGAGGAATAAAGTTTTCCAGTCATCTGAATGGCTAATAAAACACAAATATTTTTATCATTCAGATTATCATCAGATTACTGTATTTCTTAAATTCATCCTCATTTAGTTTTTGAGAATAGGGCTCTGATTTATTGTCTGTTAGTTTATAGCCCACCCATGACAATAATAAACATTGAAAGGAAGAATGTAGAGCCTGGGTTTTCAACCTGGGGGACGCGTCCCACCCGTGGGACGTTTGACGATTTTGAGTGGGACGAGGGCTCGTCCTAAGTCCCTTAAAAATTTTTATTTTTTTTTTTTTTTGTCAGTAAATATTACAAAATCAAAATTACCTGTCGGGGGTTGTCAGAGGAATAAAGACATCGTCATATATCTCTGCTGTAGGTGAATTTGAAAATAGATAGGGACGCGTGTCCGAACCAAATCAAAATAAGGGACGCCACCCAAAAAAGGTTGAAAACCCAGGATGTAGAGCCAGCAAGTTCCAGACTTCCCCTCGTGAAAAAAAAAAAGAAAAAGTTGTAGTCTGCCGCCTGTTATATACATAGTAAATCTGGAATGCTTCAATTATCAAATGGCTAAGACAAGGATTTTAAGACAAATTTTTAACAGAAAAAGGAATATCTTTTGACTTTGTAAGACTGTATCTTAATTCAATTTAATATCAACTTCAACAAGTTGCAGCTATTTTGACCACAAAAGTCATCTGACACTGAGTGAACGTGGGCTGAGCGTTACCCACACGCTACACGAACATTTTAACAAGTTTTTAAAATTTTGTATGTATATCAGGGACACTTATAGCCTGTGATTCTTCAAAGATACATTGTTTAGTAGGAATTTAATGTTTAAGCACTGTAAAAATCAAAACTCTAACTCTTTCAGATTCAAAATCAGTTTTTCTTACAATCTGGATTTTATCTCAATTAGTTTTTCAAGATTTAGGCTTAATATAGCCCTAAACAATATTCAAGGTAGTAATACAAAGGGTAAAGAATAAAAAAATTGTGCATATTTGAAAAGGGCATGAAGAAATATTGTGGACGTATAAAATTTATAGACATTTGTAATGGGAGGATATGACATACTATTAATAATTCTTAACTATACTTAACACTATAATAACAAAACTTATAACTAACAAAACTTAAACCCATCTCCCACCTACAGGAGTTGCAAGCAGAGTACGTCCCGAGTAAAATTTTTATACATATCAGGAAACTCCTAATATCCTCGGAAGGAACTCGTAAGAAACTCCTGGTCAACTCGACACATTTGCACGTAACTTGGCTGTACTCGTGGACACTCACGGCTCTAGGTGGGAGAAGGGCTTTATAACTAACAAAACTAATAATCAACAAAATATATATCAAATAATTAACAAACTTTTAAATAGTCTTTAAATTTCTATTATATTATTATGCTTAGAATTAGATAACTCAAAACTGGTAAATAAATGATATTAAACTCAAATTACCTAGGTCAGATAACAAAACACAAGACAATATTATGGAATATAACACACTTCTTTAATTAAGTTAGGCACATAATGTTTCAACACAATATACATGTGTCATCATCAGATGTACTTAAGTGTGTTTTTTTCCATAAATTGTCATAATATTGTCTTGTGTGTTATATGTGCTCCTCGCTTCTATATGTCGTTCAAAACTTATACATAAATCAGGTCTATAATGGATGCTAAATTAACTTTTTAATTATTAATGCTTTGGCTAAATTAAAAAACAAGGTCCTGTATACTGATGACTAATCTAGTGTTATATTAAGTACATATATTCAAACATAAGGGAAAAATCAACTAAATGAACATTATGGAAACATGGAAATTTTAATGAAATTAACAAATAGAATCAAATCACATTTTCTAGCAATCACCTTCAGAAACACTCACAACCATCAATACCGTATTATCCTATCCGAACTACTCAAAGACAAAAGAAACGTCATGGGGATATACATATTTCAGGGGTTCCCGGAGCAGAGGAGGGGCTGGGGCCCAACTTTTTGGCCATTTTTTTTTTTCTTCAAAATTGTTTTTTTTTTGTCATCTTCATTGGATCATTTCCTGAATTTGAAAATCGAGTGGCCAAAATCTGCCACAAAGAGTTTTGGTATGGGGGTAAAGTTGGAGGTGGGGTCTGTTCCATTTTTCGAACCATGGGCCCACCCACGCCCAGGAACGCTCCGCGGCCCCTGTATTTTCAAATGCTTATTCAGGAAAGTCAAGATTTGGAAGAAAAAAGTATATAGAACTGCTTTTGTACATAATGTCTATTTAAGTTAATTTATGAAAAAAAGTTGATATTGACATTATGAAAATAAAAAGAAGCAGTAGAATGGGTCATTGACCACAGTATATATAACTGCTGTCAGAAGTGACATTTCTTTTGCCTTTCGGAATAATTTATATCCAGATAAGTTCTAGAGTTAGAATGTGCGTGAAGTAGACTGGTGGTGTGCCGATTTCGATTCACAATGTATAAAAGGTAGGTATCACAATAAAACAAGTTGTTATGTAATAAATGCATGTATAATGTTAAGGCGGCGGGTAGGGATGTAAAATTTAAAAATGGCTGCCTGAATTCAATGGGAATGTCATGAATCTTCTTGAACTGTTTTTTCAATGTGAGCATCTGCAGAAACTTTTCTGAAAACCAAAAATATGAAAATGTTATCTTCTAAACCAAAGTCAAATCAGAAGCTATCAATACATAATATTCTATATAAGCGCTTTGGAGAAATTAGATAAACATTGGGGAATGTCAAGGTTCCTCAAATTGAGTTTCTAGATTAACATTGTTATAATGTTCGTGTAACACATGGGTAACGCTCAGCCAAAGTTCACTCAGTGTCAGGTGAGTTTTGTGGTCAAAATAGCAGCAAAACCTAGCGTTCCATTCTGTTCACAGAGCTTTGATAGCATTCTCATGGAGAAGTTACAATTTTTTTTCTTTTCTGAAGTTAAATTTGTCTGAGAACTCCCCAACAGCTTGTACCATTTCAAATTTCCATGTCGGGTCCATTGGCCTTGCATCACTTACAGGGGTGAAAAATGATCGCAACAGAAAATACAAAATGTCTACCTTTTAACAATATGATGAAATGATTCAGGAGCAGAATAAGATCGACCACTGCGTTGAAATTCTTCTTTTGTCATATTTTCTTTATCTCGATATGGATTTCTAAATGAACGATGTTTCAACACACTTTTCACAAAAATCTGAAAATATAGAAATAAATATTATTCAGAAATTGTTTTATGAAACTTTAATTCTACTTGGACTATTTATTCACTTTAGAATTCAATACTAATTAATAAAAAATCATAAAATACATAATTAATACAAAAATAGTTTTACTTTTATAAATTTAACAGCAATAAAGTCACAGCAATCACTCATAATTAAAGAAACGAACACACATTTTTCAAAGTGAAAATATAAATAAATGCCAAGCCATCAACTAGTAATTATCAAAACCTCGTGAGAAAATTATACAAATTGTCAACAAATTGATGTAAATTTTTCATATCATAAGGCTCAGAATTCTGTATCAATGTTAATTGCCAGGCAATGTAATATACACCCACTGGAAGCTTTCATTTTAAACAACAATATTTGACTGTTACAGAGATAAACCTTTAGTCATACACCTCTTTTGCACTTTTGAGGATTATACTGAACAATATTACCAAGTTTTGCCAAAATCTAGAGTGTTTACAGGCTAAAAATTGACAAAAAAAAGCAAATAATTCATTGAAATGTTTTTTCAATTTTGCTGATTTTCAATAGGGTTCATCCATGGGTGATTATGAACACTCACATCAAGTTTTGCCAAAATCTATAAATAATTGTGCCTTGTAGAGTGCTTCAAGCAATTGTGGACGGACCAAAAGGTGATGCCAATATATGCTCCCCATTGCATGTGGGCTTATAAAAAGTAGTCAATCAAAATACAGTGCTATTTCTGTGAAAGCATTTGGACATTACAATATAAGCTTATTCAGGATATAGCCATCTATAAATATTTCCTTTATCATTTGAAATAGTATGTTTACAATTTAGATAATGACTGTTCTCCTACTGATATCATTACTAGGATTTCATTTAATGGTGAAATAGCCCGTAGAAATAATTTCATTCGGTAAAGGAATACAGATAATTGAATTTTTATCAGGTGATAAAGTGAATTTTAAGATGACTATAACGTATTGCCTCTTATAATAAAACATGCTTAGAAAAATCATTATGTGAAATATCAATTTGTATGAGCTTAAACAAAATTCAATCATAATCACAAAATTTAAAATAAAATTTGAAATTCAAGTCCTTTAAATGATGCTAAAAAAATGCAATGTGCACATTCAAAATTCAAAATATTATCATTCCCACATTGGTGTTTTACCTTGTTAAAATATCAGATATATCTTCCGATTTGCTAACAGAAATAATATATAGATGATCATTGAGTTGTAACTCGCAATATTTCAGTAATTGGAAAATTCTTAAAGTTCGCTTAATTACAAAATCCAATATATCTACAAATGCCTTCAAAATCTGATATGAGCAACAGCACACAAGAAATCCAACCTTTTATTGTGGTTCATAAAGGTATCATAGGATTTGGCTATTCGAGATATTGGATTGCAAAATGTTTTGTATGAAGATTGAAGAAGTTTCTAAAAATTCCCATGTAACATAAAGCACTGGCCAAGATCACAAAATGAAAAACATAAGCCATACTTACAAGTGTATCAAGTTTAGGCACATGTTTTACTACATTCATAATTTCTTCTTCCGTTACAGTTATCAATTCACAATTTTCTTCTTCTGTTGGGAGAGTTATCTTTCCATTATCAGTCACCCATGGATGTTTCTACAAAAACAAATAATTAAAAATGTCTTAATGTGCAGACTTTAATCAATCAAATAGGCTTTGTTATTTGCCTTTGTTTTTTAATGATCTGTTTGACCATTTTCTGCTTTTGCTGATTACCCTTTCCACACAGATCATAAGAGACACCCTCATTTCATGCCATTAAAAAATACACAATTGTATTAAACCTTGTCTCATACTTTTACATCTTTTATGTTCAAAAATAGGTTTAAAGCGATGGTAAAAAGATTTTCTAAACTTTGTATGTGTATCGGGGACACTGAAAGCATCAATTTGCGTCATTCCAATTTCCATTCCGACGTCTATGGTTATTGCAATTTCATTAAAACTAACATGTTTTCTGATGTCATTGACAGTGATCTACCAGAAGCTACTATTGATATCAATGTAGATCACTGTCAGTGACGTCATAAAGCACAAGCACATTTCTCAGCCACTAAAAAAAACGCAGTTTGCAAAAGTATATCAGAAGCCTTTATTTTGTGAGACAGATAAGAGTTTTCTACTTTTTAGGAAAAAAACAGATAAATCCAACGAATACAGATCAAACCAGACTGATAAGATTTATATCTAGTGTACATGAAGCCTTTTAGAATTGTATTTATATTTTCATAAATGGCTTCAATGCCACAAATATCTTAGCATGATCAGACACAAAACAGACACAAGAGACAAATAATGAACTTTCTGCACTCACTGTTATGATAAATAGCCTTTTTTATTGATGAATACATATAGTGTCATTTATCAAAATTATTTAAAACGGGCAAAGAAACACCCAAACAAAAGAAAACAATTATCGTGACCGATTTATTTAAAACAGACTGAAAATGGCTTCGTTTCCAGGAATACATGTAAATTATGACTGGTTTGTAACGATATCTGTTACCAATTTACCAATGATACAGAAATAACGGGTAATATATTAGAAATACAAGTTGATGAAGGTAATATTACATGATATATAACAATAATTACCTTGATTTCTCCTAAAGTAATACGAGTTAAAGGATTTTTATCCAGCATTCGTAAAATTAGTTTCTTTACACAATCTGATACATTCACACTGTAAAATAATAAAAATAAACACATTTGTTACAGAAATAAACACATTTGTTATAAAACATTCTATAACCATTTGTATTGATATTGACAAAACCTCATGTTGTCAAATGTTTCAGACATATTAAAATGAAATGGATTTCAACGTCCCACTTTTCTGCACCTATTTATTGGGCTAATGAGGGTGCAGATATATCAAAGTTCTCAGTTCCCAACCAGGGGTATTAGTATCCCTTGGCTGGGTGGTACCGGCAAACACCAGGAGGGCTACCTGAGAAGCCTTTTAGACAATTTTAAAATTGGAATTGATTAAATATCAAACTGCATCAACCAACAAATATCCTTTTACTTTCATGTTGGATCTTAATGTTACTTAGGGTGGGTGAAGGGATACCAGGAGATTGCCTGAACAAAATAGCGGTACGAGGAGTCCAAAAGGTTGGGAACCAAGGGTTTAAGTGATAGAAGCTGAAGCAAATCAAGTTGACTCTGAGAAGCACTGGTTGTGGCATTTAAATTTTTCTTCTGATGTGGTTGATTCAAGCCCACTACCAAAATGTCTAGCAAACAGACAACCTAAATCTCTACATACATATTCCTCAAGAAATGAGGGTATCCAATATTTGAAAAAAAGAACAAGTGAATATACGAAATTACAAATTAAATAGTGACTTACTCATCAGGAAATTTGACTGGATCTTTAAGAATTTTTTTATGAAGACCAAGAATATATTCTTCTTTAAAAGGCACCTAAAAATACACAATAAAATGCAGAACATGAAATTTCTGATTGACTGTACTTAGAAATCAAATTTTCAACTAAGATTTCAATTATGCATCAATTTTGTGATTTGTCATTGCCTTGAACATAAGACAATTCCAATTCTGTTCACCTGTATTTTTTAATGCAACTTACACAAAAAAACTTGTCAATAATAAAGTACTCACATCAGCAAATAAAAAACAATATAAAGTTATTCCTAAAGCCCAAATATCCAAAGCCTGAAACAGACAAGAAATAAATTTTAATATGAGAAATGACCAAGACAAGGGCACCTGCAGCAAACTTAACCAGAAGAACATGTTAGAGCACATTACCATCAGTTTTTCCTCCTTTTTGTCTTTCTCTGAGGACATTGAAATTGCCGTACTCGGTGGAGCGCAATCTAGTGTGTAAAGCAAGGTAGTGACATACCCACATTTTTTGAGACTCTACCTCAGCCGCAACCGACTGTTCATCCAAGCATGTGCATGGGAGAAAGAGCTGACATCGATGCGTGGTGCACATTATCAGTCTTACATCAAGGATTTTAAAGGCTCTATTTTATGGTGATAACTGCCTACAGGGAAGCTCATGTCTCAGAACCACAAGCTTCAGTTTACAGAATTTACAACTACGAACACTAAATAGCTTATATGCACATTTTGTTTCTTAAAGAACATTAAACTTATATGTCCTGTGCCTGTGCTTTCGTAACTTTGTCATTAGTATAAAGTTACAACCTACAAACCCTAAATGTCGCTTAAGGATTATCTGGATTGTCATCAATTGTGACCTAATGAGAACCAAACTAAACAGCCTAATCTGATGGTTGACAACATCGTAAAACCTTGACTGATGTACTGGTAATAGTCTTAGAAACTATAATAGGATTGGAAGATATAAACTCTATTCAATCCTCTTACAGTACAGTTAAACTGTTATCACAGAGAATTGGGGTGTGATAACAAATTACAATCTCTCACATTATATAGTGGCATGAGACTTCTAAAGCTCTCTTTAACCTTAATTTCACCAATCATAGCACTTTTCAGAATTATAATATGATGTCTGGACCACCAGCAAATCAACCAAAGTACTTTAAGTTTAAACTGTTGTCACTTTCAGATCATATTCTATACCAGGCCTTCTCAAATGGCGGCCCGCGGGCCTAATCCGACCTGCGACGTCCTTGAGAATGGCCCCTCAAGAGTGACCCCTTCCGTTAAAACGATCTGCTCGTTATGCTAGCTAAGCTCTATTCGGCCTTTTATTTTTTTCATAAAATACATTTGGCCTTTTACACAAATTAATTGAGAAGACCTGTTTTTTACAATTCTTTATCATTTTACACATGAAATAATAGGCAATAATTGTCACTGAGAATTTCAATATTGCCCCTAAGAATAATGACAGTCAAATATTCCAATGTACATTCCAGAGAATACGTGAATAAGCTTGACAGGGGCTCATCTTTTAAATAAAAGAAATCAAGAGGCCAGTGCAGGGCCCCGTTTCTCAAAAAGTCTTACAATTAAAAATTGTCGTGGAATTATTGATTGCAAAATGCCCAAATTACGACAAAATCTATCGTGAGATTTTTTTCAGAAACGGGGCCCTTGGCTTTGAGGTTCCAAGACAAGCTTGAGTTGTAACGCCAAATGATCACTATGTTTTTGATCTGTGTAAAAACTGGACATCATCAAAAAGAAATCGAACATGGATGATACATGTTTCTAGTTTGATGACATCATAAAAACCCAAAAAAATAAAAAAATTACCTTTCCACCATATTTCTCTCGTTCCTCTGTAAAAATAAGAAGTAATTGTGTTATTGCATGTTGTAATGAGATAGAATTCTACACTATTAATCATGATTTAAACACTGGCATTACACTTTAATATATTTAAATAATATTGATTTATACCCTCGATTATAACACACACCCAAATTATCATCTTCCATTCCTAGAACTTTATTCAAAGCTTTGTTGAATCAAAAGTTTATTTTAGCAATTATTCTAAAAACTTAATAAAGAAAAAATCAGTTATATGATTGGATAACTATTTTTTTTTAGCAATTGACAAATCAGTTGACTGAAACACTAAATTCATCTGAATTTTACTTTTTACCAGGTTGAATTATTTGCTTCTTAAGAATCTCTTCATAGTCCAGATGGGATTTAATTCAAAAGGTTAAACCATCTTTTATCAAGAAACATATAAGAATATCTATGTTACATATCTGCATTGAAAACAATTCTTGGTATTACTGAAATTTATCGCAATATAAGTTAACCATTGTTTCCCAAAAACAATAGATATTTACCTCTTAGAGTTTCTGGTGCCATAAAAGCTGGAGTACCAACTGTATTAGAGAGAAAGGCGTCACCCCCACTAAATTCATTACTCACTCCAAAATCAGCAATCTGAAATTGAAGATTCAATGTAAATAATTCCATTTCAAGACTTCAGCATTAGCAGGAACTTTGTGTAAAAAAGGAACACAGTTACGGATGGACATTCTTAAGCCATAATTACAAGATTTCTCATTAATCTCATCAAAATTTTGATCTCTGTGACATCTACTGTCAATTTCGGACAGTCAGATAGGGTCAATTATCATTTGTGCATTCATATCAGAATCTGCATGTATAACAAATATTGCACTGACAGTACACTTGATAACCCAAGCTAAAGAGACTAGTAAATCAAGACTAACCTTTATATGTCCGTCATCAGCCAGAAGTAAATTAGACGGTTTGATATCACGATGAATGATTTTTTGATGATGTACTGGAAAGAAAATTATATTCTCATTTATGGCCTACTTAAGAAATCATAAAACATTATAACAAGAAGATCGTCAATCTATATCATGTTCCGAACTTCATTGGGTTTCCAATATCCTAATCTTATCTTTGAAGATTCATTTTACAAGTCATAAAACTGTATTGAATTGGAGTTTTACATCCTACTTTCCTGCATGTAAAATGTAAGAGTTTTCTGCTCCGGTGTGGGTTATTGACGATGGTCTTTAAAGATTGTGAATTTTTTTTTTTTTTATGTATACAGACAATGATAGCATCAATTTATACCATTCAAATTTTTGATCAGACATCTGTGGTTCTTGCAATTTCTCTTGATCAAAGTATATTATAATATAATGTTACTATTGTAAAGGCCGATCTCAACATCTAAGGGCAAGAAATCAGGAAAAAAACTAGATTGGCAAGAACCACAGGTCAAGAAAGATGAAATATGATGCTATCAGTGTCCCAGACTGTCCCACCATACAAATATAAACACCCAAGAAATTTGAACCAAATAATGCAAAATGTACTTACAGTATTCCAAACCAAGAACAACATCTCGGAAGTAGTGTCCTGATTGTTCTTCAGAGAAAGCTTGCGTTGTTCCTACTATCATTACAGCACTGGAAATATATAACACAGTTTCACAAGATTTGAACAACATTTAGACGCAGAAATTTAGATACTGTAAGCATCCCTCATACCGTTTAAAACAAAATTGGAGGTTTAATTTTCATATTAAAGGGATTGTAAAGAGTTTTTCTAAACTTTGTATGTGCATCAGGGACACTGATAGTATCAGTTTGCGCCATTCCAATTTCCATTCCGACCTCTGTGGTTAGTGTTTGATATCTATGTAGATCACTGTCAGTTTTGGTGGAATTGCAAGAACCACAGATGTCGGAATGGAAATTGGAATGGCGTAAATTGATGCTATCAGTGTCTCCGATACACATACAAAGTTTAGAAAATCACTCTACAATCCCTTTAACTATTCCTAATGTGTTCCAACTGTATTTTCCTCTCATATGTTGGTAACTCTCGTTTATGTTATTGTTTGTGTAAACAACCATTTCTAATATCATTTAAATAATTTCCCTTTTATGTCTCATTACTGTGGATGACTTTTTTTTCATATGACCTGAAAATGACTATTTCTTCATTTCAAAAGTTTGTACGATCACAAATATTAGATCATGCTCAATACTCGTACTGAGAAACAAGTAAATTACATGAACTGAGTATAAAGAATCAGCTCATTAGCCTGGTTTCACAATATGAGTAGTTATAATAGATGTGGTCAATCACCTATATACCACGGCATGTATCAATGGGCTTTTATAATAGAACATCAACTGTCGACTTCAAAGTGCTTTGTGAAATGATGGTCAATGTCATTATCTACCAGTAGCCAGTAACCTTGATTCAATTCTAGTCTTATTGTCCTTTTTTGTAATGTGTAAATAATAGTGATAACCTTGAAACGTTAAATGCCAAGATGGTGGCTGTTAGCAGGGGCGGATACAGGATTTGACGTTAGGGGGGGCGCAGAATAAAATTTCGCCGAGCGGAGCGAGTTGAAAAATTATTTGAGGTTAAAATAATCAAAGTTATTGAAATATTCTTCTAGAGTGGGTGCAATGTAGATAGATATCTTGCCAAGCAAATTGTGGCGAGAAACATTTGTGGTAAAATGGTGCGGACAACCCATGCTTTGCACGCCCGCCACGCCCCCGCCCCTGGTTAGAAAGGATCCTTGCTAACAGTTATATTGGGTTATATCGTTATATCGGACAATATTGCTAAGAGTTTACTAATGGAAAGAGAACCAAGTATTGTAACATTATAGAACAAAAAACAAGAGCAAAGAAAAGAGCATAGACAAAATGAAAACAATTCTAACATTTTTCCATTAACTGGATGTCTGTGGTTTCTGCTTTGATTTAAATACTTAAAGCGATACTACCTCTTAGAATGAACAAAAAAAAATTAAGCTCTCAAACTTGGTCAATAAGAGTATATATTCATCAACAGTGTCCAAAGTATACAAACAGAATGCAAACAACCCATGAAACTATGTAAATTTCCATATAATAACAGGTTATAATTGATAAACGCCTTAAATTGGAATCTGTTTTATAGTTATGCCACTAGGTTTGTCCCCTGATGAATATATACTCCTATTGACCAAGTTTGAAAATTTGATTTTTTTTGTTCATTCTAAGATGTAGTATCGCTTTAAAAGTGAATGAAATTACTATGTCAAAAGTCAATGTCCTGGATACACTTAACATCGTGATATTTTTTGCACTACACCACTGTTGGCAAAATGCGAGCATCTAATTTGCAAACTGATAGGCCTAGATGATATTTTACTGACAATCTAATTAGTCTAATTAGCCTAGAAAGGTCATTACCCTTCGGATAAAGTCCCCTATTTATTATTTCATAGTTAATTATAGTTTTCTCTATGATAATAACTGTATATATGTATATTGTTCACAGTTACAGAAGACGTGTCATATACCTATCTATTATATACCTCTATCAGAACTAGTCTGTAATTAGATACAAACATCACAGACTCTTAAAGGGATTGTGAAGAGTTTTTCTAAACTTTGTATGTGTATCGGGGACAATGATAGCATCAATTTGCCCCATTCCAATTTACATTCCAAAGTCTGTGGTTCCTGCAATTCCACTAAAACTAAGACGTTTTATGACGTCACTAAAAGTGATCTGCATAGATATCAATAATAGCTTCCTGTAGATCACTGTCAGTGACGTCATAAAATGCATCAGTTTTAGTGGAATTGCAAGGACCGATTGGAATGGCGCATATTGATGCTATCCGTGTCCCCGATACACATACAAAGTTCAGAAACCACTTTAAGTGAAATTGAAAGAACAGCAGAAGTCAGAAAAGTGAAAGAGTGCAAATTTATTCTATCTGTGCCACTTGTGCAATCCATTAAAATCCTGGTCCAAACAACCATGTTATTAGACCTCAGTTTTTCTTCAACTTCCAGTCCAGTGCCTGCGTCATGGCAATCAGCAACTATTATATGAACAATATTTCATTAATGTCCATTTCCAGATAAAAACAATTTACACTTGTCATTGAGAACAACTGATTTATCCTAGATAAACAAGATTATTTGTCTGTTACTACTGACTATAGTTCTTTATGAATGGAGGTAGATATGGTAGCGTAATAGTACTGAAACAGTCCAATAAATTGACAGTGTTTTGATGAACTGTATTTAAGCATAGACAAAACATTTCCTTTTTACTCAAAAAAGGCATCCATTTTAAACAACAAATAATAAAGACAATACTTAGGTAACCTTTTTTCAAGAATAGAAGGACAGTATTTTTAAAAGGAAACAATTTTTGTCCTTGGTTTTATTTCATCATGGCTTTTGAAAGTCAACCAAGATTAGAAGCCAAGATCACTATTCATTCCATGTTGCCAAGCAAAAGAGATCAATATCCTATGTTCTAACTCTAGGGTTTTCAACTGGTTTTCTCAAGTGTCCCGAATTGCGCACAAGGAAATCACCATGTCCCCAAGGAAAATGTCCATAGTCTGAGACATGTCCCCTAAGTTGAAAACCCATGTTCTAACTGATTACACTCAAATATAAAATTTTATATGAAAGACTTGAATACTAGCTTTGCCTTTTAAGAGAATTTGGATTCAGGACAAATGTTCTAACATGAACTTTTAACAGGCAACAGAACTAAAGTTATGTAAATAGAATATGCATGATAAGAATGGTGTTAAGCTAATAATTGTACGAGAAATCACGGCTGATTGAATTAAAGATTAGATTAACGTGAAATACGGTACAGACAGTTGATATGTTATTAAATCACAGACTATTATCATCGGCAATAGTAAATACACGTCAAATACATCTAATACCCTTATCACTTCATTATACATGGAGATTTTATTGACGTTTGCCTAGATTGTCACAATTGATTTATCTCTTCTCGATCAGGATTTGATTTAAAGGGACATTATCAACTAAATATTACTTTTCTCAGCTGATTTGCCTCCTTTAAAGGCAGTTAACATGTTTTACAAGTCTAAAACTTTTTTAAAAATCTGGATTGAATTTAAAGCAATTCTGTCATTTTAATATTTACTTTTTCAGTTTTCAGCTATATCTTAACTTATGATTTGAAAGGCAATTATAAGATCTATAAAAAATAAAGAAAGCCTCTTAAAGGCAAAGGAATTTGCTACAAAACAATTTGGGCATAAATACATTCATTTTTGACATCCGAGTCCCAAAAGATTTTACCATAAAAATATCAGAAGTAAAATTTAACATTCATAAATACCATTCATGTTTAAGAAATGTTCTGGATAATGTACTATGCAAAGCTCTTTAGCATTGTTATCAACTACTCATTATGATTTCAACAGAAATGGAGTTTACATCAACTGTCTGGACTTAATTACACTAATGAATAAGACAGATAAATTCATTACACACAGGTTCTATCTTGTAATTCATAAGGTGTCTGTAAACTGTCAACCTGTGATAATATTTACATAGTGTCTACTGTATGATTCTATCAATAATAAGCCGTCTGGTCTTGTCATGAATTAAACATGTATAGTATCAGTAATATCAATTACATTCAGCCAGTGTTTATCGTATTGCTTTAACGAGTCAACGCACTGTTTGCCTGAACATCTAAAGTTCTGGAGCGGATTGCCCAGCCTGTTTCCTTGATTAATAAGAAACTGATGTAAGGATTTCAAGTAACAGAAATTGTGACATCCTTTGCATCAGTGATATCTATATCATTGAGGCAGTGTCAATAACATTGTCTTAAAACTGTATTCCTGATCATCCAAATGTTTGATAATTTGAGGCACGAATGAACAAAAACTTAGAGCTAAATTTCGCTTTGTCGGTCTTAAAGTTTCAATTCTTGATAACATTAGGAGCTGACCTTAAAAGGCTTAAAAAAGGAACTCTTTATTGTTAGAGTGTTTGTTGCCTTACACAAAATAATAGGAGCATCTGTGTTGATAACATTTCTAAAATGTCAAATTGAAGCCAAAAAACTAGCTGAATAGTGAAAAGATAATTAAATCATTGATTTTATAAACAAAATAATTTCAACTCACCCTTTTTCAACTAGCTCAAAAGCTGTAAAAAAATATATTATGTGTAATTAGTTATTTTAAAGAAGAATTTTATTGTAGGCCTTCTCCATTAGTTTGTGTAATATCAAATATATTTTATGAAAAAGATATAAGAGCCAAAGTGTCTTAGTGAGTGGGGCCCAGGGTCTGTTTCTCAAAAAGTCTCACGATTAATAGCAGCTTTAGTGAGACTCAGAAACATAACAAAACACATATTGCAAGACAATCGTAAATATGTTGGCCATTTTTGCTATGCCTGACAATAACCTCGTACGCAGCTGGTGGATAAAGGCTCAACTAGCATGAGCTGAGGAACTATTTTTTATCGCAAATTCTACTTCCGCCCAATAATCTTGGGAGGTTTTCTTCTATCTGCATACAAGGTTGTTGTTAGAGACAATGGCCACCGTATATACGTTTGATTGCAAGAACCATAGATTTCAGACTGAAAATTGGAATGGTGCAGATCCATGCTATCAGTGTTACACACAAAAACGTCTGAATTTATGGTAACCATAAGGCATAAAATAATCAATTCCAGGAACTGATGAATTTTTTATTTTCAAGACAGACAGTATGAAGATGTGAAAATTAAATTATTCAAGAGAAATGACCTACCCATATAAAGATTATCTTCTTCTGGGTCATCTAAAACTTCTATTAACTTAACCACGTTAGGATGGTCTAGTTTCTTTAATATAGCTATTTCTCTATATACACGTTCTAGAGGGTTTGGTGGTAGGTGACCTTTTTTACCTTCTCTTACAGGTAATGGACGCTCTGAAAAGAAAATACATGAATTTGAAAGGTTAGAAAGAAAGAAACATGTATATTTTACAAGGATAACAACAAGGAATAGTGAGTGAAGAAGACTTATTTAAGATCACCAGACTTTCACACCCTGATCGAGAACCGAACTCTCAAACATAACGACCAACATTTCCATGTATCCAAGCAAATGATGTCATGTTTGTAAAGGACGACACAGTAACTGAATGTGCTATTAGTGTAATTCTCGGGGTATTGCGGTATGAAAATTCTATAGTTGGTATAAACGTTTTTATTAAACACAATAAAAACCCTGAAATATATATTTACAACAATTAGCAATATATTACAACAATAAAAATATATATTCACATATCACAGTAATAAATTTATATACACATAGCACAATGATATTTTAAAGTAAAGGGAGGTAACTGCATATTGTAATGAATGCAGTAAACGTATAAATTATAGGAGATTGTAAATAGAAATTACGAAATAAATAACCTACCCTGTAACGGGGTTTAAAGGTAACAAAAACTAACTATCTACAACACTTTATACTAATATAATACTAATATATTAAACAGCTGAAATAAAGATAAGTTTTACATGTTAAGTAAAACAATAATACTGTGGGCTTATATTATATTGCTATGTATATTAAATGGTTTACAGATAAAGACTAAAAATAATAAAGTGATCTTATATAAATAAATAAATATGCAATCATACTCCTATAGACACCTACACTGCCCCACCCCACCATTCCTTAACCCAGACAATATAAAATACACATACCTGAAAATACTGAAGAAGTATTATAAGAATATTCCAAGATAGATAATACACAGAAAACACATATAAAATCCTAATCGTATGAAGATAACAATAAGGTGATGCGTATCTGTACAAATCTAAGACTGAAGTGAATATAAAGTAGAGGGGACAGAAACAAGAAAACATTGACTGTTGCCAAGGAGAAGCAGAAAAGTGCTCACCCTGATGTGAAACATAAAGTCACCACATCAGGGCCAACCAGTCAAGTTAAAGGAAAAGACTATAAGAAGTGAAGTGTGTTAATTAGTGATTGCATATTAACAGTGCTCAATTAAAAGTATATTTGTGACAAGGTATAAATACAATCTGATCTAAGAGTCACAAATGTGTTAAAAATCAGCTCTGCTATGCTACATACTCCCTCCTCTCGGGGAAATGTCGTCCCGACATTCCTGTAAGAGAATATACTATTATAAAAATATAATTAAAAGAATTAAACATAAATCAAAAGTCCTTGTCCTTAATACCGACTTCCAATTGAAAAAAACAAACAGACAAATAAACTAAAAACCGAAATCCGATTTCAACATAGTAGAAATCTTCTTACGTTGTTCCAAGGGAAGCACTAAAAAGTTTTCAGAGGTCAACAAGGTTAAAACTGCAGGTGGACACTGGTTGACGGATGAAGTACCCGACTGTGCCATCACATAGTCTTCATACCTTGACGGGAGACGTCTGTTTCTTGAAGGCCGACTGGGAGCTGGTTCTTCGTCTTCTTCAGAAGAAGTGGCGGACGTAGGCATTACATCTCTGTCTTCTTCACCTGAGGAAGTGTTCGTGGGGCTAGCTGGAGAATCGATTGCCTCATTCTCATCCACTACAACAACCTCTAATTCGTCTTCAGAGCTCTCTTGGTCTTCATCTTGAACTTTCTTCAAAGTTCTATCCCTTCTTTGCCTTGGTGTTGCTAATACTGGTACAGGTGGTTTATCCTCAGGAACATCCATAGGTATTGATCCAATTGGTAATAAGTGGTTCCTATGTAATGTCCGTTGACGACCATGACCATCTTCCCTGGTTATAACGTATACTGGTATTTCTGTATTAGGTTGATCTATGACAGTATAGACATGTTGTTCCCATTTATCAGATATTTTATGTCTTCCTTCCTTAAAATGTAATCTTTTCACCAAAACTCTATCTCCTTTCTCAAGAACAGAAACTTTCGCGCGCTGATCGTAACCTTTCTTTTGTTGATGTTGACTCTTCCTGATATTGGCTGAGGCCGTTTGGTACGCTGCTTCCAAAGACTCTTTCAAATCAGTTACATACTTGCTATAAGATCTTGATGACTCCTGATTATATAATCCGAGAACTACATCGATAGCGAGATACGGTTTCCTTCCAAACATAAGAAAGTATGGTGAATATCCTGTCGTTTCATGTCGTGTACAATTGTAAGCATGGACTAATCCTGGAAGTTCCTTTTTCCAATTGGATTTCTGACTAGGTTGGAGAGTTCCAAGCATATCTAAGATGGTTCTATTAAATCGTTCGCACATTCCATTGCCGCGGGGATGGTAAGGTGTTGTTCGCGACTTCTGCATACCAGAGAGTAGACATAATTCTTGAATAATCTTATTCTCGAAGCTCCCTCCCTTGTCACTGTGTATTCTCTTAGGAAATCCATAGTGTACAATAAAATTCTCATAGAATACTCGTGCAGTGGTAGAGGCCGTCATATTCCTGGTAGCTATGGCTTGGGCATACCTAGTGAAATGATCGGTGATGACAAGAATGTAAGTATATCCACCTTTCGACTCTTCCAAACTTAAGTAGTCCATACTAACAAGTTCCATAGGCTGACTGGTACGGATGTTAACTAGTGGTACTTTACTGTTCGTTGATGTTTTCCTCATTATGCATCTTGGACATTTCTTGATATACTCTTCAACATCTGTGCTCATTCTAGGCCAGTAAACCCGTTCCTTCAGAAGAGTCAAAGTTCTCTCTTTCCCAAGGTGACCTATATCATCATGAAGTCCCTGAAGAGCTGTCTTTCTATCAAGCTTGGGTAAAACCAATTGATGTATCTTTTCTTCCCCAATTGTAACTACACGGTACAGAATATCTGACAACAGAATTAGATGATCGAATTCTTTTAAGAGTACTGCTTCCTCTGATGTTGTAGGTGGAGTATCGTACTTCAGTTGTTGCTTAACTGCAGCATGAATTGGTCCAATAATGGGATCTTCCTGTTGTCTCTTCATCCAATCTAGGTTATTAACCGGGAATGACTGTGGTGTTTGAAGATCAGGAATTATTTGAGTCGCAAGACAACTGACATATCCTCCATCAATCTTAAAATCATGCAGTGCTTTGATAGATTCCTTCGATAGTTCCTTGTACTCTGTCTGTTGAGTGTCCGGTAATCTAGAGAGGCAATCGGCATCTATATTATGTTTCCCTGGTCGATATTTGATATTAAAGTTGTAGTTTGCAAGCTCCGCAAGCCAGCGATGTCCTGTTGCATCCAACCTTGCCGATGTTAGCACGTATGTTAGTGGATTATTATCCGTAAAGACAGTAAAGTGATTTCCGTATAAGTAATCCTTAAACTTTTCAGTGATAGCCCATTTCAGCGCGAGAAATTCCAATTTATGTGCTGGATAATTCTTTTCCGATTTACTCAATCCACGACTAGCATATGAGATTACTCTATTCTTTCCTTCCTGATGTTGATATAATATAGCTCCAAGTCCACGTCCACTGGCATCTGTGTGAACGATGAAAGGTTTCGAATGATCTGGGTATCCTAATATCGGAGGTGAAATCAAAGCATTTTTCAATTCCTGAAAAGCCAATTCTTGTTCGCTTTCCCATTTCCATGGTGTTGATTGTTTATCATTTTTCGACTTTCTCCCCCTCTTAGAAATTGGTCCACCAATTAGTAGTTCATTCAATGGCTTAGCTATGGACGAAAAATTCTTCACAAATCTTCTATAGTAACCAATGAATCCAAGAAATTGACGTACTTCATTAACATTGGTAGGTGTTTTCCAATTCCTAACCTGTTCGATCTTAGCAGGATCAGTTTTAATACCTTCTGCTGAGACGATATGACCTAAGTACTTGACCTCTTGTTGGAAAAACTTGCATTTCTTCGGAGCTAGCTTTAATCCACACTCATCCAAACGTTCAAATACTTTCCTCAATCTCTCTAGATGTTGTTCATATGAGTTGGAAAATATAATAAGATCATCAAGGTAAATGACGCATATTTTCAAATGCAGGTCTCCGAGGCATTCCTCCATTAACCTCTGGTACGTTGCTGGGGCATTCGTGAGGCCAAAAGGCATGCGAGTGTACTCGTAAAAACCCAGGGGTCCAACGGTAAACGCAGTCTTTTGTTTGTCACAATCTCTCAAAGCAACCTGGTGGTACCCAGACTTCATATCTAAAACGGAGAAACAGCATGATCCTACCATGTTCTCTAATAACTCTTCGATTCTGGGAAGTGCATATGCATCCTTGATAGTTCTGTTATTCAACTGTCGAAAATCAACACAAAGACGAAGACTATTATCTTTCTTCCTTACTAAAACTATATTCGATGCAAACGGACTGTGAGACTTCCTAATTATTCCACTTGTAAGAAGATCCTGAAGGTGGTTCTGAACTTCTTTATACATATTCGGAGGTATACGTCTATGCTTCTGTTTAAAAGGTGTTTCGTTATCCAAGTGTATCTCGTGTTCAACCATATGAGTGCATCCAACGTCAGTATCACTACCAGAGAAAATATGAGACCAGGTCGATATAAAATCTTTGATACCTTCTAGTTGTTCATCATTAAGGGTTGATCCTGAGAAATCTATTTTCGATAAGATGTTTTCAGAATGGCTTGATGTTGGTTCCTTAGCAGCAATAGATTGGTTGATGACTGATACTGGATGAAGTTCACATAATATAGACTGTGGTTGAATCAGTACTGGATAAGATGACAAATTCGAAACTCTGATGTAGACTAACTCCTTCTTTTCCGGATCAAAATCAATAAGAACTGGAGCTATTTCCACAGTATCTGGTAATTTTGATTCTATTGATGGTTGACATAATACTGTTCCTGATAACGTTGAGAATTTACTATCAATGTATCCAACAATTGTAGTTGACTTGTTACTATGAAGCAAAATAGAATTCTTCTCTGCAGATTTTACCAATCCAGTTTTCTTTGCTTTTCCATCATTTCTAAGTTGTACCTTTAAGCACTGAAATGCTAGCTGCCATGGTGTACCCTTAAGAGCTCTATTATTCTGATGTTTAACCTCTGACTCAGATGTTGATGCCATGATGTACTCCAAAACGTTGGTTCCAATTAAGATGGGTGCATTCCAATGAAATTGTGTATCTGGGACTACTAGTAAAATACATGGTATTGGTTTCATATTGATCCTGGGAATGTTAAGGTCCACCTCAATAACACCATAATAGGGCAACTTATGTCCTCCTGCTGATTCCAGATTGATGATAGTATCCAACGTTTCCAACGGACATGTCAATTTTAAAAATTCCTCATAAAATGATTGCGAAACGGTTGATACTTGCGATCCTGAATCTAATAACGCCTGAGTCCTTATCCCATTTACATATATCTGAGCGATGTTACTTTTTCCAATAATAGTGTTTTTAGGGCTGTCCTCCTTTCCGTCTAAAATCTGCCCTTCGATGTAGACGCTTTCGGGTTTAACGATTTCTTATCCTTGCTCAGCTTCACTCGACATCCAGATCGTACATGTCCCTTCTGTCCACAACGGAAACAGGTTATCTCCTCTGTATCCTCACGATCATTCTTGGGTTTCTCATTAAGCTTACTTTCCTTCAGTTGCGTCACATCTTTCTGTAAAGACTGTAGAGTAACTGTCATTGTCTCCATCAATTTCCTAAGGTCGTTATCTTCTTCTGATATCATCCTTACTTGAGCAGATTTCTGTTTTGATGATGCATTCATGTCCGACTCTATCCTTCTAACCTCTACAAACAGAAAAAAAAAAAATAAATGACTAAGATAGACCGAAAATTAAATATACTTAATTTACAAAATTATACCGGATAATCTTAAAGCTACAAAAATTTAACTATGGCCAAAATTTAAACAAAATTTGAAACTAATTCTGTTTACACTATGCTGAGTTAACAAAAATGAAATATTACACCAAAAAGGTACCTGCAATGATATATTTCTACTGCATGTAGAAAAATATACCAGGAAAAAAAAAAAAATAGATTATAGGATATACACAAAAGAAAATGAAAAATTATAAATAAGTACTTTACCGATACGTTATCCACACACAAATATAAAATTTACACAAAAGAAATTTTACACAAAAACAAGTATATTACTATACTATAGAGTTAATGTTAATGTCACATCACATCCATCGTTGATTTCATCGTTGATTCCATCGTTGATTCTTGATGATACATGTATCTCTAACTCAATTTCCAGACACGTTGGGCGCCAATGTAATTCTCGGGGTATTGCGGTATGAAAATTCTATAGTTGGTATAAACGTTTTTATTAAACACAATAAAAACCCTGAAATATATATTTACAACAATTAGCAATATATTACAACAATAAAAATATATATTCACATATCACAGTAATAAATTTATATACACATAGCACAATGATATTTTAAAGTAAAGGGAGGTAACTGCATATTGTAATGAATGCAGTAAACGTATAAATTATAGGAGATTGTAAATAGAAATTACGAAATAAATAACCTACCCTGTAACGGGGTTTAAAGGTAACAAAAACTAACTATCTACAACACTTTATACTAATATAATACTAATATATTAAACAGCTGAAATAAAGATAAGTTTTACATGTTAAGTAAAACAATAATACTGTGGGCTTATATTATATTGCTATGTATATTAAATGGTTTACAGATAAAGACTAAAAATAATAAAGTGATCTTATATAAATAAATAAATATGCAATCATACTCCTATAGACACCTACACTGCCCCACCCCACCATTCCTTAACCCAGACAATATAAAATACACATACCTGAAAATACTGAAGAAGTATTATAAGAATATTCCAAGATAGATAATACACAGAAAACACATATAAAATCCTAATCGTATGAAGATAACAATAAGGTGATGCGTATCTGTACAAATCTAAGACTGAAGTGAATATAAAGTAGAGGGGACAGAAACAAGAAAACATTGACTGTTGCCAAGGAGAAGCAGAAAAGTGCTCACCCTGATGTGAAACATAAAGTCACCACATCAGGGCCAACCAGTCAAGTTAAAGGAAAAGACTATAAGAAGTGAAGTGTGTTAATTAGTGATTGCATATTAACAGTGCTCAATTAAAAGTATATTTGTGACAAGGTATAAATACAATCTGATCTAAGAGTCACAAATGTGTTAAAAATCAGCTCTGCTATGCTACATAAGATCATACCAAATGAAAAGAGCTCATTTCATGCTGTTACCAGGTGTTTTGGATATCAAATCTCCATCAGGAAAACTATTTTGGACTAAGGATAATAATAAGCAACTCGTCAGAAACAAGCAATGCCAGTCATACATTTTGGTGCTTGAAACAATCTTTGCCTAGCATTGGTTAAAAAAAACTTACTAAAAAATCCAGCTTTCTTCATAAGCTTTTTCTTGGACAAAATTTTCATTGCCTGAAACAAAAATAATAGAAAAGGTTTAACAAAAATAGTACAATATATTAAATATAAATAGAAGAAATCAATGGCGACAAGTATATTTCAAGACACGAATATCCCAAAATAAATCTTCTGATGTTAAACAAATAATAAACATGTAATCAGTAACATTTTCAATAAATAAAACAGAACAAAGAATCTAGTTCTATATTGGCCTACACAACTGTCAAACGAAGACAGTTTTCTAATAAGCAATATAGAAAAATGGTATATGTATAAGAATCAGTATTTTTCTTGAGCATATATTGTCAATTTAAAGGGACTGTAAAGAGATTTTCTAAATTTTGTATGTGTATCAGGACAATGATAGCATCACTTTGCACCACCCCACTTTTTAATCAGACATCTGTGGTTCCAGTAATTCGACTTAAACGGTGTGTTCCCATTACTCATAATTCCATTACTCATAATGCCAGTACTCATAAAAAGTTTTAATTTCTGAGCTTAAACTAAGCTTTGATGACTTCACACCTGAGAAATATGCTTGTATCACTTCATAGGTGTGACATCAAACACTTAAAGTTAAAAGGGAATTCAAGAACCACAGACATCTGATTGAAAATTAGGAATGGTGGGAATGGTGGGATTGGGCAAATTGGTACTTTCAGTGTCCCTCAAACACATAGGCTACAAAACTTTGAAAACCACTTCACAATCTCTTTAACAAGGTCCACAAACATCTGATTGAAAATAAGAATGGTGGAATGTGGAAAAATCGGTGCTTTGAGTGTCTCCCAGTACCCATACATAACTTTGAAAACCTCTTCACAATCTCTATAACAAGGTCCACAAGGCTATTAATATCTAATAAGGAACATACGTGATAAATAAAAAATATGTAAGAAAATATTGAGGTGAAGATAATCTAGGGTAATTAAAGCTAAGATTAATTAAGCCTGATATTAATTATGAATAATGTAATTAAATTGAACCAGTTTTACTGCCACTATCATGCAAACATCTCGTATGACAATAACAGGCAAAAAAACATAACAAAGGACTCGATCACAACAAATCTCATTACATTGTTATAAAAAAAGACACGTAAAAATATATCTTCATGTCTACAATGTCATCAATAATAGATTTTAATCAAATAGAATTATTTTGATAGGTTTCGTAAGACATTAAAGGGATTGAAAAGTGGTTTTCTAAACTTTGTGTTTGTATCGGGGACACTGATAGCATCAATTTGCACAATTCCAATTCCCATTCCAACGTCTGTGGTTCTTGCAATACTATATATACTAAAACTAACGCGTTTTATGATGTCACTGACAGTGATCTGCATAGATATCAATAGTAGCTTACGGTAGATCACTGTCAGTGATGTCATAAAACATGTTAGTTTTAGTGGAATTGCAAGAACCACAGAAGTCAGAATGGAAATTGAAATGACGCAAATTGATGCTATCAGTGTCCCGATACACATACAAACTACTTTACAATCCCTTTAATGTCTTACGTAAATGTGTTCACTGAGTACAAACTGCAGCATTGATCAAACTCAAAAAGATAAATATTTCTGTTTCGATTTATTCCATTGTCTGAAAGAGCTCAATTTGAGGAGAACACGTTAATCAAATCCAACTTCTCTGCAGTTTAACAAAAAAATATCTCAGAAATCTAGATTGTGACAACTTATTATAGACTATATCAAAAATGTTCATCGAGTGCAAAATCCAGCATTAATCTGTCTCAAAAAGTTCAATATAACTGATAATTACTCGACTCTCTGAATATTTTGAAATTATTGAAATACCTATATGCAGTTTTTACCACTGTAATTTTGAAATGGAAAAAAGTGAAATGTATTAAGGAGCATCAGCACCTAATGGGCTATATATATCTCCAAATTTTGAAATGGAGCTCCATCATTTAGGCATATCCCTCAAGGAAAAACTAAAAAGGAACGAGTTAAAAAAGGTTAATAACTTACATAATGTATTTCATCTTCTTCACTATAGGCTAATTTTACAATTCCATAGGAACCCTGAAATACAAGAAATTTGAGTTGTATGTGTAAAACAACTAGGAATGAAACGAAATTGAGTTTTATGTTTTACTTTTCTGCACTTAACAAATTAACCTAGAGCTGTGAACAGCACTGAGCGTGGCCCGTGATACCTATTGGGCTAATAAGAACACACAATGCCATGCAGTGTGCAATCAGAGAAATTATGTCAGAACAGCTGATTTTCCTGCCTACTCTTATATTTGATTTCCAACTGAGGTCCACAATAGATGGATCCTTAACAGCCGGGATTATGGTTTATTACCCCAAAGGTTACATCTCCCTACAGGGATTGATCCCTGGAACTTCAGGTTAGCAAGCAAGTTTATAACTCACTGAGCCACCACAGCCCCCTACGCCTTACAAGGTTAATGAAACAATGCCATAGGACTGAAACAGTTTATATATATTCATAACTGGCCGTAAGTTCTATTAACTGGTAGACATTTATCAGTGAAGTATATCACAGTAATCAGATTATAATACTTCAGTAATATTGTATACTGTTATATTATATCAATACAACTCAACTATTGTCTTCACACATACTTCAATAAATCAAATATGAACATATGTATAGCCTTAGAGTTACTTTACATTGAAAAACATAAGCTTGCGACAAGTCTCCCATGCATATACGCCCACCAGCAGCTTTATAAAGATCAGGTAAATGTGAACTCCAAAACAAACATGATATCAGAGTTTTATGAACGTGATTTTTACATGTGGGCGTATAAAAATACTAACTAAAGAGAGCATCAAAATTGCTTTTTCAAAGGACAGTTTTCAGCCAAATTCTGGCAAGGAAGAATGTTTCTAATGTTATGTAAATTTATAAAAATGAATTTTTTCATTAACACAAAGTCATTTGTAACCCTGAACGCAACAAACAGTTGGTAGAAGGATCTTCGAGAACTTGTCATCCTTGTAAAATGTGATTCCTGTGATTCCCTAATTATTGACAAGACCTGGTCTCGACCCTGATTCTATCAGTTAAGAACTGTCAGATATTGACAAGGTTTGTTAACCTGATATGAAGAGAATGTAAACATGTGGCATTAAGGTCGTAGAAATCATTAATCAATCCTATTTTCTAAGGAATCTGTTTATTAAATGTACCTTGGGAACTTGTAGTGCTGGCACGATATGTGCTGGAATCCATACATTTTGACACGACATACAAGGTTACCAGGATAGTCAGAAAATGAAATGAAACCTATATGGGCTAATTGAGGATGGGCAAACACCATGCAGTGTGCAATGAGGGAAATTTTGCCAGGACAGTGGCTTTAGTCTGCTCTTATTTTCGATTTCCAACTGTCAAGGGATCTTTAACGTGCACAGCCAATAGCACACAGGACCTCGGTTTATCGACCATCCAAACAACTAGACGCTTTTCCATGTCAGCCCCCCGACCTGCATCACTGACAGGGAAACCGGGTTGAAAAATCCGAATCAGAGATAATTAAAAAATTTGTGGGAAATGGTCTTAGGAATTTTTTGGGAGTTTACCAGACCCTACTCTATCAGAAAAACTAAGAATTATTTTAGTCCGAATTTTTTCCCACAAACCTCACCTTTTGGCCTAATTCTATCTGAATGAGATAGGTGTATTGTATCTTAATATCAAAATTCGCATAAACTGGAATTTTTTTGAAAAATGATGACAAAATGATGACAAAACTTTCAGAGAATTGACCTTATTGATCTGTCAGCAAATGAATGATGCTTCAAATGATGTGATTATAATCTAATTGATCATGTTTTAAGGGCATATTTATCAAAATAATAAATCTTTTTCAATCATTTTCAAGAACATTCAGTGAAACTACAGCCTATTGAAGATATTAACATGTTAATTTTACAAAATATTTCACATCCAAAACCAAACCTATCAATAAATATCAATTTATGTAATACCTTTTTGCACCTGTCTTTCTCGCCCACAGATAAAAATTTCTCTGAATGTCTGAATAGTTAAAAGATTTAAACTTACCTTTCCTATTTCATCTTTTAATTTATATTGATTTAACTGTGTATAACCATCTCCGTCTGACACTGAAACACGATGGGTCTCCATTGTCGGTTGTCTGCGTAGTCTGGGTGAACCAGTTGGTGATCCGTAAGGCGAATATGGCAAATGAGGAAATATAGGTCTTTTAACATTTGAAGTTGTTAATTTATCTTCGGAGTGACTGTAAACAACTTTAGGTGCACGTTTAACGTTTATCACACTTGAAGAAGTATAGTCAGCATTTGGCTCGTAGGGACTTGTACAGTCTGAGTTTAATATTTCTGTTGAACCAGAAGGTGAGTTTTCAGATATACAATGATTAGTGAAATCTAGAATAGTCGGAACGTTTAAGTGCCCTGTGGAATCAACACATGCTATACTATGACGTCTGAATGTTTCTAAAGGATCCTCACAAAACACACTACAATCACTTTCAGGCTCACTTATAGTAGAACTACGTCCCGAGTCGCTAGTTATATTAGAACTTTTACGTTGTAGGGGATTCTTTTTCTGTACACACACTTCACCATTTTGTAAACTTGTTTTACGAATAATTTTCACATTTTCCTTTCCTGTGTTGACATCTATAATCTGATTGATAACAGTGGTTTTATAACGCTCATCTGTAACTTGGTGTTGCAACACGATATTTTTTTGGTTTTCATTTAAATCGGAAACTTTCTGATCTGGTTTTTCGATCATTTCTTCGACGATATCCTGGCCACGATCAAAGTGACAATTCCTGAAAATATAAAAATTAATTTCCTTCATAATATTGTCTGATAAATCATGGAATAAAAGATGAGAAGAAAATTTTTCAATAAAATGCCGCGAACATGTGGATTTGTCTTTGTAGGGAGATATTGCCCTAGGGGTATACAGATATCGTCGATATATCACACTCATGATAATATCAATGTGTGTTTTTCACAGGTTTTTTAATTAACTTAAACTGATTATCACTTTATTGTCAATCTGTTTATTCGACATATCAAACACAGATCTTAAAGTTATAGTTAATCCCTAAATTATACTTTCATAAGTTCAAAATCATTAATTGACATATCAAACATTGATTACATTGCCCTAAATTCAACTTCAGAGGTCAAAATTATTTATCTGACATTTCAAACACTTGTCTTGAAGTTATTGTCCTATATTATACCATTGAGTTCAAAATCATTTATCCAAATATCCACTTGCATGGCCATTAAGATGTTCCATTGCAATGCTCAGAGCACGAAATAAGTGCCATATATTTCTAATGAAACTTTGGCTTAGCAGACAGCATGAATTCAAGCCTTGATTGTGTTGTAGAGATCTTGGTTTTCTGACCACATAAGCTCAAACATTCATTTTACACACTTAAACAACTTAAAGGGATTGTAAAGAGGTTTTCTAAACTTTGTATGTGTATCGGGACACTAATACATCCATTTGCGCCATTCCAATTTCCATTCAGACGTCTGTGGTTCTTGCAATTCCACTAAAACTAACGCTTGTTATGACTTCACTGACAGTGATCTACCAGAAGCTACTATTAATATCTATGCAAATGGAATGGAAATTGAAATGGCGCAAATTGATGCTATCAATGTCCCTGATACACATATAAAGTTTAGAAAACCTCTTTACAATCCCTTTAAACAACTTAACTTTCCTGTTCAATGTCATCAATGAAAATGGTACCAGTCTTTTAATGTCAATATAATGCGTAGTATAAATGAAAAATACATGTTTTGGAAAGCAAATATTTAGAGGAAAGAGAAAGAAATTAATGAAATATTTTCACTGCCTTGTCATATCAATTTGTGTTTTGATAGATCACTTTAAGATGTTTTACAAGATATTATCTCAATCATTTTTTGTTGGACAACTACTTAATTGACATGTAGCAATAGCTAAGGCACAAAAAATGTTCCATCATTCCAATCAAAAATCCATACAGGCAAAACAATTCTATCAGTCAAAACTTTTGTCTAAATAATAGCAGAAGGAATTTCAAAAAGAGTAAGCATGAATATAACAGAGAAAATGTTTATGATAAAGTTAAAGACAGTGTGGAATTTGAAATTCTCTATAACTAGCAAGGCAACTCAAACTAACTCTTCTGAAGAGAACACTTTAAGTCACTCTAAGACAGGCTTTCTCAATAATTTTTGCAAAGGGCCGAATGCATTTTATAAAAATATAAGGACCAAATACAGCTTGACCAGCATAGCAAGCAGAGCATTTTAGCTCAAGCCATCACTCTTGAGCTTCCACCCTTGAGGTCGTTGCAAACTGTATTGGGCCAGCAAGCGGCCATATGAGAAGACCGGCTTTATGACGGTAAGTCAATTGACATCTTTCAGAGAATAATACATTGTTTATTTGGGATACATTACCAATAATTATTCAAAACAGAAATAAAATCCATCCCTAGCCATTAAATAACAGACAGCTCAGAAAGTCATTACATTTACAGCAAAAGTTTTCATTGTCTAAAATGCACACTAATGATTCAATAATTCTTATTTCTAAACACAGTACTATTGTTAACATTAATTCAAATCTCTAAGTCTACTTGTATTCAAATTTCCAATTATCTAAAAGTGTGATTTTCAATTATACTTTCACACGTGGTTTTTGAGTGTTCTAACACTTAACTTTCACACTTTAAACAGGTTTCATTTTCAAATTGTGTGTCTGTGGTAGGCCAGCAGTCTAATCAAGCCATCAGCTTTTCTGAGAGAACTTAAAGGTAAAAATCTATTGATAACCATACCAAGTCATTTTAAAGTAATACCACATCTTAGAATGAACAAAAAAAATAATTTCTCAAACTTAGTCAATAGGAGAATATATTCATTAGCTGTGTCCAAAGTATACAAACAGAATCAAATAAACCCATAAAACTATGTAATTTTCCTTATAATTACAATTTATAATTGAAAAACACTTAAAATTTGAGTCAGCGTTTTTCAATTGATGTATTTAAACATAGTTTTCTGGATTTATCAGATTATTTAGGTAATCTGTTTTATAGTTATGTCACAAGGTAAGTCCCCTAATGAATATATACTCCTTTGGACCATGTTTGAAAATTTAGATTTTTTGTTCATTTAATAGGTTGTAAAAAATGAATAAACTACAGAAAATAGAAAAATTTCTTACCAGATTTTAAAGACCGAGCACCAAATTGATCTTTGATTAGTACAGTTCATTCTCGAATAACTACAGTTCATTCTCGAATAATAAATACTGAGTTCGACACGGGCAGAAAGAAACCTTTTATATACTTAAACCAACCTTTACCGACAACCTACAAGATCTCTATACATTCACCTCATTTCATTGGTTTCCACAGAACAACATCACTGGGAGTAAATGACGAAAATCATTACATAAGATACGATACTAATTGTAATTATAGATACATAACGATACGTAAACTCACACTAGCAAATTATATAGATGACATTTCAATTAATATTATTTTTAGACCAATTATTAAATGTCATTCTGCTATTATATCTTGCCATTCCTTATATGGGCGCTCCTACCGATGCTATTTTAGTCTGTTTCAGTAGGCCAGTCGGTCAGAACACGGTATAACTCCTACTATTCACAACAATATGACATAGATATACGTCATCACATCATTGCAGCCAAAGGGGCAATACGTCATTTTAGTTCTTTTCTAAACACTCTGATTCTCTCCCTTGATTAATTTAAGTTCAACAATATGACACATTCTGCTAAATCATCAAGCTTGAGAAATTTAGAAATTATTAAAAAGTTTCTATATGTACAAATTTACAAAGGTTATCATTTTTCACATGAAGTTTTAGTATACAATAAAAGTTTTGAGAAATGACCCCAAGGCTGTTTTCTTGAAGACATAATCATGCAACATTGTAACTTGGTACCATTTGGGGAACAAAAATCTTTTTAAATAAATAAATTGTGAACAGTTGGAATTTTGAGTTTCAGAAATGAAATGGAGTTTTCTTTTCTTTTTTGCACATGATTGGTCGATGAAACTGATTACAACCTTGGAATTGAAGAATTCTAACGCTATCTAAAACCATGCTATCTATAACATACCCGTTGCCAGGTGGGGTTTGAGGGGTTCGGACAAATCCCCCCTTGAAAACAAAAAAGCACTGTTAAAGTTGACATTCTGCTTGAATCGTTACTGTTAAAGTGCAGTATGATTGGTTCGCTAGTCCATGTAACCCCCACTTGGAAACTCCTGGCTACTAGTGCTGGCACGATATATCGTTGTATCGCGATACGACATTTCACGATACGCGTATCGTATCGCGAGGTCGTGTATCAATACTTGACGATACCTCTCATTTCATAAAAAGTGAGGATATATTTACAAGTTAGCGTATGAAATATTTTAAGATGTGGATATGTACCACTACTATCAACTTAATGACCAAATCAAAAAGTTTTAAAGCTTTGAATAAATAAATATTGAAACTTTGAAAAAAAAGTGTTACTTTTTGTCCCTTTATCCCATATCGCGATACGTATTGTATCGTGACATGGTTGGCAATACCCAGCACTACTGGCTACGGGCTGTGTAAAATTGTTAACGCCATTGTAACGCCAATCAACCACACCAGTGTATTATATAATATTTCTTAGACAAGCATGTTTACAGGTTGGACGCCACTTCACGACTCACTCCAGACCGTACATATCTCTATAGTTGCGCATACAGACTTACATTTATGACCTTGACAAAAATCGTTAATTGAAACCATAATATCAATTCAGGATTAAAAACCGATTGGAGCCAAGTTTTACGAATGGTGCTGGTTTTCATTCCCTTTTTTAATGAGGCCCCAATTGACTACAACAATATAAAGTTTCAATAAGATAATGAAACTCAACCACCCTTTTATCCATTCCGTTAATTTGGACATATTTTATTAATCAGGCAAGAAGACAGAAACGCTGATAGCGAATGAGATTTTTATTCCAGTCCCACATTATAGAACCCCAGAGACTCCTAACATTTCACAAGTCTCCATATATTATATTAAAACAAGACTTTCAAAAAGTGTGAAGCCATTATCCAGTGATCTCAAAATACCGTAAATTTCACAAGAATTCAGAATTGTTTATTATCAAACTATTACCTTAGAGGATTTGTTTCAATTCAAATTCACTCCAAGGTATCGTGAATTTTATATTAACAGTTAACGGGAATCCATTTTCAGACAATCCGACACCTGCTCAATAGTTTAATGTCCAATTGTGCCAATCATTCCCTCGTAAAGTTGGTCAATTCTCTTTCACAAGTTGAAAATCTTGTTGACAAAAGATTTATTGGCATTTAGCACTCCAAGACTAGATTTAATTTCCTATACAGAAGAGTTTGATTTGACTACTGGTTGATTAAGGTTGATGGTGGCGACACCAAGATGGCATACGTTACAATTACTGTCCTCATTACCTCCTTCCAAGACAAATTTATCCAGTCATAATTGGGCATTTAAGATGGAACGGGTTTCAACTACAGTGTTAATCAAATAGCTGGTAGTTGACCTTCCTGTTTAGGATGAACTTGTTTTCAACAACATTCTATCTTATCGTTTTAACTGATTGTAAATAAAGTGCGGATACTCTACTCTCTGCGATATGACTTAAAGCTTGTGACATGTGCTTTTGTTTATTGTTGCATAAATGTGACAGAATTATGTGGTTGTTTGAGCGGTAGCTTGTGTAAAAACAGCACATGGAGCACAAACAAAGGCATGGTCTTTAAAGAACAGAAATGGGTGACCCCTATTATGTTTGCTTATGTTTCTGTTAGATTGGTAATTACCAAGATACCTATGCTGATTAAATTGCCTAGAATTAGAAAGTTCCTTTTTAATCAACAAATTAAGCATAATTTTGATGTTTTTTTCAAGTTCCTATTCTTTTGATTGCAAAATTACTGGAGAATTTTAAGACTTTAGAAATGTGCTTGAACATGACCTGATGCTAATTCAAGAGCTGATAACAGTCTGTTAGCAAGCGTAATTAAATGACTGAAAGTCAGAATGGTTGGTGTTGACAAGTCCTACAAGAAACAGACGTATCCAATATTTCTGATGACTTGAAATGAAACATATGGAGAACGTTAACTTTACCTCTATCAAAAAGCCAGACACCTTAATAAAATAATACTAAGAATTACTTGAAACACATCAGTTCACTTAACATCTATAAGATTTCTTAACACGTAACCATTTGAAACATCATTTTAAACACGAAAAAAAACGTCTAAAATTACTTAAAATTTCAAGTTTGCCGTCAAATTTACAGACAAACTAGACCTAAAGTTTCAGAACTGTAAGAGCAGACTGAGAGAAAGCAAGCTAAGTGACAGAAGATGGTTGACATTTTTAATTTCTTCATATTTGACTCTCTTAATACGCGACAAGTATCCAGACTGTTTCATTTTTCTCATTCATTATGTCAGATCTTTGTCACGAAACTTTGGTTTCAAGATGTTCACCAACTAACCATGTTCTGTATTTCAGTTTAAAGGGATTGTAAAGAGATTTTCTAAACTTTGTATGTGTATCGGGCACCGAAAGCATCAATTTGCGCCATCCAATTTCCATTCTGCCAGTGTCCACGATACATACAAAGAAGTATAACAGTTATCTTTCAGCAAACTTTCTTTCATTGCACGCTCAGAGCATTGCTTGTTTGTAATTGCAGAAATGGGGCTGAAATCACAATTTAAAAATCATCAACCAAACTTGATTTGAGAGGAAGCAAGAGGAGCAGATCTCAAATGAAGTTAGCAAGTTATCTAATTTTTAATTGCTCAACTCCCAGGAGAGAACCTCCATCTTGAAACTGGATCAGGATCAAATTTCCACCTGCTCAGATGCTGCAAAAGAAAAGACCTGGTTCTATTTTGAATGTGGGTGTTGAAGTCTGACACAAACCTACACAAACTATATATTCTCTGTCATTATGATCCGAACAATTATTCTGAAAGTAATTTCAAGAAAAAATTTCTAGTTCAGTTTGTAGGTGTATCAGTAACACTGATATTTGCACCATTCAAACATACTGTATGCTGTTGTTCCTGTGCTTTCAGTAAAACTTTACATGATTTTAATCATAAAAAGAATCTGGTCTTATATTTTTGATTACAGTATTAGTTTACCCAACTATATTGAAAATACAACAATTAATTTCTTTTTTAAAATTAAAGATGGACACTCATTTTCTCTAAATTTTGAGCCCTGAGAATATTTATGTTCAAATATTGTTTTCATTATGTTTGATAGTTAATCATATAAGAACTGAAATAAAATAGAGCTGGCCTTCTCAAATGGCTCTTGAGAATGGCCCCTCAAGAGTGACCCCTTCCGCTAAAACGCTTTGCTTGCTATGCTATCTAAGCTCTAATTGGCCCATATTTTTTTCTTAATAAAATGCATTTGGCCCTTTACAAAAATTAATTGAGAGGGTCTGAGATAGAGATTTTAATTAAATTTAGCTTTACTGAAAACAGGTAATACCATGCACTGTGCAATGGGGGGAAATTTTGAGAGGACAGTCACATTATTATATTCTTTAAGGATTATTCAGTTGTCGGAAGATTTGTACCTAATGATGTTAAGGTGATGTATATAAATATGTCTGTTGTATTCAATACAAGAATGAATGATGGAGTATATAATCATCTATTCATACGACATACTAATATTATGTAGGAGTCTATCATAGTTCCTAGCGAAATTATCCTCATTTTATGATACAGTAGGAAGATTGCTAAATATCTGAAAACTGCAATCCCCATTAAAGCCTCTTTACAATCTCTTTAACTATGATAAAAACTTACTAAATTATTGGTTGAATTACTAAAACCACGGGAATGTTTGAAAATAAGAATGGTGCAAATTGATGCTATCTAGTGCTCCTGATACACATACAAAATTTCGGACACCTCCTTACAATCCCTTTAAATTCATTTCACCTGATTATGACAAAGTAGTGTGCAATAAAACTGATCTGCTATTCAATGTGATCTCTTCCCTTTAACATCGCTTTAGGAATGATATGACAGAAAAAACAGTTTTTAATCTTACTGTCGCATATTTCTATGGCAAAAGATGATTTAATGACAAAAATTATCCATTTCATAGAAATACTTTCCATGCTTTTAATGATGCACCTGATACCTGCTCTCAGTTCCCTTCAAACTATTTTGTGTTCAAAAATTTTCTTAACATCACCTATTTAGATTGCACACCAAATATTTATATGAATTTGATGGCCTATGCAAAATCACGATTGTGACAATTTGCTACCTGAACATAGAACAGATTCAAAATGCAAGTGACACAATCAAGCCTTCAAAAAAGAAGAGTTTAAGCCATTAAAGCTCTCTCAATAGAATGAATAACCAGTTCTGAAGCTGACAACCCATTATCCACAAGCTTTTTTTCAACAATAAATTTAACAAATTTGACGTAAAAAAGATTCCCTAAACAAATCAGTATGCCATTCAACTTCGCCATGAATGAGAAGTTTCAATGGTTTTTCTAACTTCGTCGCTGCTTCTGGCAACCAATTATACTCTTGTTTTCGAAATCAAACTAATAAAGACTCGTTATTCCGGGGAGTGGGAGTTTGGCGTTTTAATTCAATTTGGATTTAGTGACGGAAATTTACAAACAATCCCAAATAATAGATGACTTCCTTCGATGTCAGTTTCGTTATTTATAACTGTCAATTCCTAACAGTTATTAATGTAAGAACATATTTCATTGAAATTAAAAAATAGAAATTTATTACCAATAATATTGGTTCTGTGTAATTTCCGTGAGTACATTTGACAGTTGGGTTCCAATGACACACTGATTTTATAAATGAAAATACACCTCAAGTTTTGCTTTGTGGACTTTAAAAAGCTGAGCTAAAAAACCAAGTCACAAAGTGGCCAGGGGGGCTAAAAGGGGGGGCAGGGCACCTCTAAAAAAATGCACCGATTTAAATGGCATCGTGAATGCATGGATATTTTGTAGCCTAAAAGTCCAATTTACACCATGTTTAGGCATCAGAGACATGATTTTATATATGATACATCCACATGCCGTTTCTTTTCACTTTGAAAATATCAAATGACAACTTATAATAATGATCAATCAGCTGTGCTTACTTAGAACTACCAGTAAATTATTATGTTTGTAAGACATATAGAAGTAGGAAGATTACATTAAAACACTAAGATATATGGTTGTCTGTTTTGAAACACGGAATCAGGACGGGTCGCAGTCAGACCACTTTTCATGACAGACTCGGTGACTCGGATCACTTTTTTCTAGACTTGGAGCATCACTTCACTGACTCGGACCACTTTTCATGACAGGTAACATAAAAAAAAATCTTCCAGGTATATTATTTGTTTTTTCTTTAAACGTATGTTATATATTGAATGTAGGTTAAAAAATGACAAATATTGATAAATATCTATTGACATAATGCTTGGCATCCTCTTAACTTAGACAGCCTTGAGCATTGTTTTCATCATAATTCTTATATATATTATAATCCTTGTTTAATCTTATAATGGTATTAATAAACTAAGTTATCAAAACTAACAATCTTTAAAGGTAACTTCTCCTATAGTAACATGAATCAAAAAAATCAACAACTTAAAGGGATATATTCAATAACTGTTTGACCAAAAAAACTCAGAATCTGGAATTTAAGAAATTTACGAAATTTAAGCTTTCAAACATATGTGTACCCAAAGTTATCACCGTTAGATAGTTAAAAATATGACTTGCCGTTTAGTAAGACTATGCCTTATATACAAAACACATAATATACAGAAACTGGAGGATAAATGTTAATGGTAGGGATATAAGTGCAGTTCTAGTACTTCTGGAGGCTATTTAGAAATATCCTAAATCGACCATCGGAAATGCTGAACACTCCCTTTTAAAGATAAAATTTTAAAACTTGCAATTCAAAAGATGAAGCTCAGTAAAGAGAGAAATAACACATCCACATTTTTTTTTTTTCAACATGGTGCCTGGATTCCGTACGGTGCCTCATTATGAAATATTTACTCATTTACTGATATACTTCCTCAAATAAAAAGTTTTTTTTAGCTGCTACCAATGTATTGTCAATGTGTTTACATGGATTTCAAGATTTTTTTTTACAGTTGGGATCGTTTGTGCTTGGTTTTTATTATTAAATAATAATGATAATAACACAGCAAACTAAGATAATCAAATACGATGTTCAAAGATCGCAGTAAGTGAAAACTAATATCATAATTACCTTAATCTGCGCTGTCCAGCCATTCCTAATCTCTTACCATATTCCTAATGAGTTTTTGATACATGAAATCCTACAGGGGATCTCACACTTGTCAGTAAAATCAGAAAATTAGGTGAAGTATTTAGCTGATGGCAAGAATGGTATAAACTATTTAGAAATAAGTCCACGATATAGTACCACCATCTGCTCGAATCAAATAAACAATACCACTTCACAAGCTAGTCTGATCTATCCAATACAAACCAATAAATAATTAAATAATAGCCCAGTCATTCCATCTCTCACTTTATCTTAATATCTTCCTACTTTATATCCTAGTTTGATATCACTTACTAACAATTATTATATCCTTATCCCTCTTAAGACAGTAATTAATGCAAATTAACGATCATAAAACATGAAGACAGTGATTTTCATTGTGACTGATTGGTATTCTATAATCATTGTAAGACAATTGTTAAACTAAACTATATAAGATCACTTACTAACAATTACTATATCCCTTATCCCTCTTATACAATAATTAATGCAAATTAACGATCATAAAACATGAAGACAGTGATTTTCATTGTGACTGATTGGTATTCTATGATCATTGTTAGACAATTGTTAAAGTAAACTATATAAGATCACTTACTAACAATTACTGTATACATATTCCTCTTAATACAGCAAATTAACGATCATCAAATCATATGTGACAATTGCAAGTTATTTTTAAAAGTTATGCCAATATCAGTTATTCTTTTAACACCAAAAGTTATTCTTTTAATACCCAAAATTATTCTTTAAACTCTTTTAACACAGAAAGTTATTCTTATAACACCAAATTTATTCTCTTAACACCCAAAGTTATTCTTTAAACTCTTTTAACACAGAAAGTTATTCTTATAACACCAAATTTATTCTCTTAACACCCAAAATTATGCTTTTAACCCTTTCAACACAGAAAGTTATTCTTTTAACACCACAAGTTATGATTTAACACCCAAATTATGCTTTTAATTCTTTTAACACAGAAAGTTATTCTTATAACATTATAAGTTATTCTTTTAACACCAAAAGTTATGGTTTAACACCCAACATTATTCTTTAAACTCTTTTAACACAGAAAGTTATTCTTTAAACACCCAAAATTATTCTTTTAACACCAAAATTATTCTTTTAACACCAAAGTTATTCTTATAACACCCAATATTATTCTTTAAACTCTTTTAACACAGAAAGTTATGCTTTAAACACTGAAAGTTAGTCTTATAATACTGTTAGTTATACAGAAATCTAACATATAGCAGCCCACTTGCAAAACAAAACATATATCTTCACTCACTTAAAAACCAATCTATGTAAATTAACAATTCTCAGAACTATAAACATGACATTTTTCATTGTTACAAATTAATATATCGTATGACATATGTGTTGTACAAAAACGAAATTTAAAAAAAAAAAATTGCAAAAGGAAGAAATAGATGTCAGTTGTCAACCCACTCAAAAAGCAATTAATTCATACCCCGTACTCATTAAAACAAAATAAAAATCTATGTATGAAACATTTACAACTAAACAACCATAAAAATAAGTATTTTTATATTCATAAATCCAAATACAAGACACAAATTCACAAATTTGACAACTTATGCAATCAACAAAAAAAAAAACATGAAGAAAGCAAACTTCGCGTGACCAATCTTTCCTCCTTTACTTCGCAGTTGAAGAATAAACATAGTAGTTAATTGAAAAAAACTACAAAACTATCAAAAATATCAAACTTATCAATGTTTTGTACAAATGATAATAATTTGTAACATTGAAAGTTTTTGTGTTTTTGGAAAGTGAAGTTAATAGGTGTTCGTGTCTTGTCATGGATGCCCATAGAAGTAAATATGACAGGCTAGGGCTGGGCGATATTGGTTAAAGTGGATATCACGATATTCATCATTAATATATCACGATATGGGTATATATCACGATATTTTTAAGAAGGGTTTTCACATATTTGAAACAAAATATTCATGTTTTGTTCTATCAAAAAATCTTAAATGTAAGAAAAACAGTAAATATCTGTCAAAAACAACCAAATCTTAAAAAGCATGCAAAAACACAGATTTTTCAAATATCTAAAAGTATTAAGTTATGTGTCAAAACTGTTAAAATGACTTTATCTTAACCAAAATTTGACGATATATCATGATAATTACATATATCACGATATGGCGATATTTTGGTATTTTTATTTGAGGCGATATTACTAACGATATAAATTCCTATACCGGTATTTATTGCGATACCGGTATATCGCCCAGCCCTATGACAGGCCAGATTCATTTTATATGTAAATTGGTGGGATTTTAACCAGGATATTCATGTTCAATATCAAATAGTTTTTAGATGGTAATGCTTTTTTGACTATCAATAACCATCAATTAAGTATTAAATAAAACTCAGATGTTATTGATATCTTAAACAATCTGTTACAATATAATTTGAAAATAATCTGAATATACGGTAAATTTCTGTGTAAGTACCTTAAAAGTACCCGTCAAACAAGGGGTACATCTTATACACGGTGACTTAAAAAATTGGAATTTTTCACAGGTGATTCCCAAATCCATATAGTCTTAATCTACCCGGTAATCTGAGTATAATCTGAAAATTATCCCAATAATGCCACAACACCAAGTCCTGCTCAATAGCGTAATTTTGTTAATGCATATTTTCAATCATAATAAATTTTGATAATAAAAAATTCTTACAAGCTAAACTATTCCTTTAACCAAATGTTTTGTCCAAAGCATGACAAAATCTGGAGCAATACTTGTATAGTAGTGAACTCCTAAAATGAGAGGCACCACCAAGTTATTCAAAAATAGTAAAAATGGTCCAAAAGTAACAAAGAGTTGCAAACCAAGAAGACATGCAAAAAAATTTCAGGGAAAAATTGTGAAACTATTATCTAATCAAATGCATCCTTAAAATGTAATTTAACATAGAACTACTTCGACAACTTGATGTAATCAACACCATCATTTTCTTTTAATGAAATTTCAATCAATAATTAAATAGGAAGATTTGATTTCAAATATCATAATGATTCAAACGGAAATACCCACGCAGAGATAATCCCTTGGAAACGGAAGATTTAATTCATAATCATTTCCCTCCTGTGTGTCATCTCGTTTAAAAATTTAAATTCTTCACAAAATTTAATCAACAAATGTGTTTTGTATTGTTGTCGTGTTTTAAGAGGTTTATTTGATAAATTAGTCGGAATCTAGTCAGACAGTAACATAAAACTGATTTCAACTCCATCAATCTATATTACTTGTATATAATTGAATTTTACAATTTCCATAAGGTTTGTGTAAATATGAACGTGTTAGTGTTTATATTCAATTCTTAGTGCAGAAAAATCATATTGTGCTAACATAGTTAAAAAACAAATGCCTAAAATGTGAAAAAAAAAATGAGAAATATGATTTTTTAATACAGATTCTAGTGTAATTGCAAGAACCACAGACATCGAAATGGAAATTGGAATGGCGCAAATTGATGCTATCAGTGTCCCCAATACACATACAAAGTTTAGAAAATCACTTTAATTTTTTTAAATAAATGTAAGGACTCAATAATGAGAACTTTTTTGTACATCTGTTTCGACATACATACTAATAATAATAGGCCTGAAACCAACAGTTTGATTTCCGATATATAGAGTTGACAGCTGCAGAAGGAAAGAAACATTTACTTAATTAAATATTTAATATTGATAAGTTAATTCTGTAGGTGAAGGACACGTGAAATATGTCGGTCATCTGATCTATTTAATAAGAATAGTTTATCAGATCTTAATGCATTGATGTCTAGAACAAACAAACAAAGCGTCGTTCCTAACAAACATAGTCATTTGCTTGGTTAATGACAAATGGAGGTGTGAAAGATTGATGTTCTTCAATGAGTCACTTTCACTCATAATTCCAGTTCACACAGCTGGAAATGAACCATTCAGCACAACCTTTGTCATTTTGTTCCAGACTATGTAATGACTGGGCTATGATAGGCGGCCATCTTGCCCAGTAAATGAGCAGGAAAAGACAATTCTTGTTTGAAGATCGTTTTGATTGGCTATTTTTTTCTGCGAAAGAAGACGATACTCTCTGAAGAATGATTGTGATTGGCTGAGCTATAATTTATTCAATATGGCGACTACTGTATATCATACGAGGTTATCTAGCCACTAGTCTGGTTCCAAAGTGGATACAAGTGGGAAATGGGTATGTTAATTTGCAAAAGATGGAGAGAAGCAGGGTGAAAGGATGCACATGGGAACCCAAGTTGTTATCTTTGTAAAAAAAAAGAATTCTTTTGAAGAAAACCTTGTTAAATATAAACTGCTTAGAGCTAGCTTTCCTTCACAATTCTCAGTGGAAACGCAGTGGTAGATCTTTCTTTATTTGGGTTGCTAAGACAGGCTCTACAAAATGCTTTTATCCCTCTTATAGACAGCAACGTCTAAATGAACATCTACCACCACAAAACTGACAGAATATTCAAGAAACTGTCATTTGTCAATGTAAACTACTCATCATACTTTTGTCAAACACTGAGCATAATTGAACAAGACAGAATTTGACAGAACATGACAGAATTTGACAGTTAATGTTTTGATCTGATCAGATCATTAGACCTGTATGATAAACATGACAAGTTGTATTGACAGATAACTCTTGCAATCAATATATCTCCCGTACTTATTGATATTTCTATCGTCTCTTTCAATACATGATCTTTTTTATTGAAGAGCTTTATATTCCATGTTTATCATCACATGAAAAGCAAACATTTATGCCTGTATTCACAGATCTAGAGATATTAATTTTTAAAAAATTGATTTTTGTCTTCCTTGTTCAGATAAAAGACTTAAGTATGAGGTTATAAAGAAATGAAATAGAGTTTTACATCCCACTTTTCTGCACCTGTATGGGTTTATGAGGACGTGGCTCAAACACTCGAGGCTGGGGTTGTAAAGAACGTGCTTTGATAACACACTGCAATGTTAAAAGAAATCAAAGAGAACCAAACTATGTAAGCCTACTTTTATGACAGAACTTTTTGCTTTGAACGCTTATGTGATGATTTAAAGCCGATTCTTTTCTTCAAAACATTTTCTAGAGTTAGATTTTAAAAAAAGGTCTTCCAACTATAACTTATGGAATAGACAGAAAAAGAATAAAGCTCATTGTGTAAAAAGACCCGTTTGAGGGATAGCCTTTTGCCTAAATTTTTTATATTCTTTGTGAAATAAAAATGTAGTTATACACCCACTGTTCTGCATCAAATTTCAAGAGGCCAACAAGGCACATTTAGAAATAGCTTTGTACATAGATCAAGAAATTTCCCAATTAAAAATATTTTGATTATGAAATGATAATTGATCCCAATTTGGTAATCAATACCTATAGTATGAAACACATGTATTCCATGTCAAATGATCGTTCGTTGACTGAAATATCCAATTGGAGAAAACAATATCAATAATAAGTATATCATGACGACAATCATTATTGCCAGGGGCGAGAAAAGAATCTCTAATTCTGAAGAGGACACTTTGCTGAATTGAGTTTTTTCTGTGAAATGCCAATTACTGAACGAGACAGTTGACTTATGGTTGATCAGAGTAATAACACGATTACTTCAGGTCTATATCCTACATCATGTGACTTTATTAACGGCCAATAAATGACCAGGAGTCGAGAACGTAAAGTCAGTTACCTTGACTAAATGACACAGTGCTGTCGTTGTCCATACATAACACTGACTAAAACACGTCCTAAAGCTTAACGCTGAAATTATGACTTACAAACATTCATTAACGAACATTACCAAGATCTTAGTATAGTCTCTATAATAATTCTGTCTTACGGCAAGTTTTCTTCTGGCAAGTGATTCTGACCTAGTATATCGGCAAACAGGATGTCAGTATCTTTAGAAATCTTTGTCTTCGTTGATCAATAAATCTTATGAAATATTGTTATATTATTTCAAATGTCATCCACATTTTGCGATGTTTGATGATGGCAGTCACCTTTTGTTTGTGTTTCCTATAATTCCTTTACAATGTCATTTCTTTTATTCAACTTTCTAAACTGGTAGTTCATGTACACCTGCTTCAAAATTACAACAATGTGTTTCATTTTAAAAAAGACAAAACCTGTGACAATTTTAAACTTATATAACTTTAGAAATTTTAATAATTTTATAATCTATGAAAGCAAAAAGCAACCAAAAAAATAATCATCGTCGTGGCATTGTGCTTATGCGTCTTCATTTTTCATCATTTGCAACCTATTTCAACACATTTTGTATGTCAAATATCATTTTGGATGAACACAAAACCATTATTGGGCTCAAGTTTGGACACTATTGCCAAGAGAAGGAGGCAAATGGAAATAACATTCTGAGCTTTCAAGAAATCAAATGTGTTTCATTGACACTGAGAGCATCAATTTGCACACTTCCAATTTTCATCTGGACATCTGTGGTTCTTGTAATTCCACTATGACGTCACTAGAAGGGAACTGCATAGATATCTAGACCTATAGTAGCTCCCTTTAGTGACAACATAAAACGAATAAGTTTTAGAGGAATTGCAAGAGCTACAGATGTCAGAATGGTGCAAATTGATACTCATAGTGTCACAGATCCACAAGAAAGTTTATAAAACCTCTTAAAAAAAATCACTTTAAGTATTAATGCATCCTGCTCTATCAAGTTAAATGACAAAATTGTACCTCAACTGAATTCAATGTTTGTTAACCCAAGGTTGGAAATTTACAGTCAAAAATTTATGACACTGTCTGTTCTCATTAGCCAGGTATAAACAGGTAGGATGTAAAACTCCTATTTTATTTCATTTATTTGAAACAAGTAAATCACGCAACATCATACCAGATCCTATCATAATCTTTTCAAACATCATAAAACATAGCAATTATTTCTTGCTGTATGAACCAAATCAATGTGAAAAATCTATGTTTGAACATCCATTTCATATAAATTATATTTTACAAAAAGGACATCATACTGTACTGTATCAGAATCTTTTCTAAATCAAAGAACAGTCTATGACTTAACCTGCTTTCTAAACTTAAATTGATAAGAAAGTCAACAAGTAGAGATATGTGCACCACTTCTACCAAATTTTGCTTCTGGTGTTAGCCAAGGGCACCGATTTAGGGGTGGGGGTAAGAAAGAGTTTCAAGATGAAAATCAGATTAGGAAGTCTTTATATAATGCCAACTCAAATCCCGAAATTTCTTTCAAAATGCAACAAATTGATGCCATTTTCCATTTTATAATAAAGGGTGAGGACCTTCTGTTTGGGTTTGTGGTTTTTAAACTAAACCTGTGACAATTTTAAACTTATATAACTTTAGGAATTTTAATAATTTTATAATCTATGAAAGCAAAAGGCAACCGAAAAAAAGAATCATTCTTGCTGGAATGTGTCTTCAATTTTCATCATTTTTTGCCATCTATCTCAACACATTTTGTATGTCAAATATCATTTTGGATGAACACAAAACCATTATTGGGCTCAAGTTTGGACACTATTGCCAAGAGAATAAGGAGGCAAATGGAAATAGCACTCTGAGCTTTCAAGAAATCAAATGTGTTTCATTGACACTGAGAGCATCAATTTGCACACTTCCAATTTTCATTTGTACACCTGCTTCAAAATTACAACAATGTCTGTACAGTGTACTCTGTCATTTCCGACATCTGAGTACTACGACATTCTGTGTAATCCGACATCAATGTCTGGTCCCGATTGAATTCCTTCTTGTGTCAGTTTAAAAAACTCTTAGTATTCCGACAATCTGTGTATTCCGAATTACGACACTAATAATTGGTCCCGACAGTCAGAAAACATTGTATAATCCGACATCTAGTCACCTTGATCAATTACCGCCAATTAGATAATCTTTCGTGTTAACGATAATCCGACATCAATCAACGTGAAAACAATAGATTTCTGATCTCATTTCTTCTGACTAATCATCGCTAGGTAATTGCCTATAGAACTATTGGCTTGGGTAATGATTTGAGTTATTTGTGTAAATCTTATGTAGATTTAGAAGATTGTTCAAGTGAGCAATTGCCGAGATCGAAATGTTCCGATCATTTTATTGTTATTGTTCACGAGAATCTGCGAGATGGATGCGTTCGACTTTTTGTTCCAGACACTTCTAATAGCATTTCAATGATAGAGCACGACATAGATAAAGCACTACGAATCGAACACTACCCGCTATTCCCCGGATGTCGAAAATGATAAACAAACAAGTTGATATTTCTTTCACGACCCCCGTCAAGCGAGGCAATTTGGGAGGACCTAAATAATTCGCGGAGAAAGTAAATTATTATTATTGCTCATTTTGATATCGATCTAGGATTACGTTCATCATTATCCCACAAAAATCTACGTGCCGGTTTTAAATGCGACCTTATTGAAATAACCCACACCGATCTGAAAATAGCATTAATCGTCTGCTACAAAATACTCGCTCAATGAAAAAACTTCACTGTAGAATACGTCGCGAGTATACCAAAACTTCCCGTCAAAAACGATGTCGAAATTAATCTTGGAAATGTTTTTAACTTAAAACGCAAACATCGATTTGTTATTTATTGATTTTTCTACTTATCGCCGACTACAGGTAGACATTTCTAGCCCTGATCTATTGTAATGATAACTTCTTATCTGGGTCACTGAGCTATAAATAGTAACATACTGACAGATGTGAAAAATCTTGACCTTTGAGTATTCCGTCACTCTCCGTAATCCGACATTTTTTCATGGTCCCAATGCATGTCGGATTACACAGAGTACACTGTATTTCATTTAAAAAAAAGATTAAACCTGTGACAATTTCAAACTTATATAACTTCAGGAATTTTAATAATTTTATAATCTATGAAAGCAAAAGGCAACAAAAAAAAAGGTTTTGCCGTAATGTGTCTTCAATCATCATTTGCCATCTATATGAACGCGTTGATTACGTAAAATATCATTTTGCCAAAAAAGGAGGCAAATGGAAATAGCACTCTGAGCTTTCAAAAAATCAAATGTGTTTCATTGAAAATGAGAGCATCAATTAGCACCATTCCAATTTTCATCTGGCCATCTGTGGTTCTTGTAATTCCACTATGACGTCACTAGAAGGGAACTGCATAGACATCTATACTAGCTCCCTTTGGTGACATCATAAAACAAATAAGTTTTAGAGGAATTGCAAGAGCCACAGATGTCAGAAAGATGCAAATTGATGCTCATAGTGTCATCAAAACACATAAAAATATTAGAAAACTTGCTCTATTAGTTAAAAAACAAAATTGTACCTAAATTGAATTCAATGTTTATTATCTCAAGGTTGAAAATTTAAACTTATCACGATTTAATTTTTCCTTGAAAGTATTCTTATATTTTTTATCATTAATTAGTTTGTTTTCAGACATAGAATCCAATATTTATAGCTTATTAATATCAGTTCTATATCGTATTTCACTAATATCATATTTTTATATTATACTATAACATGTCATATTAAACTAAATAATATGGAAATTTCCTTCATTGCATGACACTGTCTATCTTCATTAGCCAGGTATAAACAGGTAGGATGTAAAACTCCTATTTTATTGCATTTATTTGAAACAAGTAAATCACGCAACATCATACCAGATCCTATCATAAGCTTTTCAAACATCATAAAACATAGCAATTATTTCTTGCTGTATGAACCATATCAATGTGAAAAATCTATGTTTGAACATCCATTTCATATAAAATATATTTTACAAAAAGGACATCATACTATACTATATCAGAAGCTTTTCTAAATCAAAGAACAGTCTATGACTTAACCTGCTTTCATGACTTAAATTGATAAGAAAGTCAACAAGTAGAGATATGTGCAGAACTTCTACCAAATTTTGCTTCCGGTGATAGCGAAAGGGGAGGATTTAGAGGGGGAAGGTGGGACATGTTCCCCCCTTGAACTCAGAAGGGGGACAAAAGGGTCTTGGTTCCTCCATAATTTGTTTAGTAACAAAGATTGTTTGAAGAATCAAAATCGATCAGATGAAAATCAGATTAGGAAGTCCCTTAAATGCTAACTCAAAATATCATTCAAAATGCACCTAATTGATGCCATTTTCCATTTTATAATAAAGGGTGAGAACCTTCTGTTTGGGTTTGTGGTTGCGGCACTTCGCGACGTACTTCAACCCTAAAAACCATCCTGGTAAGTCCCCCCAAAAATTTTGGACGAATCCACACCCTTGGTGTTAGCTTGACCCACATAATTGGAAAAAATCCTCTTTCAAGTCATAAGACTCATCTTGTATGAAAAACATGATCACAAAACATCACAAGGCAAAAATAAAGAGGTATAAAATAATGAAAACATGAGTTTTTGATTGCCCCATGCTGAGAACGATATCGACAATTTCCTCAGTAGAAGGAAATAAACTTTAAAATCTTATAAATAGACACAAATAAAAATAGAGTGGTTTCCTTTAATTTAACATTAGCAAATCCATATCCATAAGAAAGTTATGGAGCTATTTTTTTAAATTCATCACATGAAAATACAATTATATTTTTTGAGATACAGAAACCAGATGCCAATTGAATTTTTTAGTCAATTTGCGATCATAATAATAATTAAGAAACAAAAACCAAATGTTATTCTGTCAAGGAGTAAAAAATATAAGGAGCAAGCAAGATTCAGATTCTCTGCAAACAGGAATATCAACTATGTATCCCTTTCTCTGAATCCATAGGGAGCAGCAGTTGATCAGTGAGTTAGACACTTGCTCGCAAACCTGAAGGTCCATGGTTCACTCCAGGCATGGGTCGCGATGATAAGTCGTCTATTCGTTTGGATGGGATAATAAACTGAGGCCCGTATGCTACAGGCTGTGCACTTAAAAGATCTCTCAAGAAATTGAAAAAAAGATTAGGCTAATGCAGCTGTCCTGGCAAAATTTCCCTCATTGCACACTGCAAGGCGTTTGTCGAACCTCAAATAGCGCAGAAAAGCAGGACATAAAACTCTATTTCATTTAGCTAAGTTCATAAAGCTAATAATGTTAATGATATATTTGATAACGTTAATGATATATTTGATAACGATAATGGTATATTAAATGTATATAATTTGATATTGATTGTAATGCAAGTATAAGTTAATATAATGGATCATGTATTTATTTACTATCATGATCACTTGGTTAATCAACCATAATAAACACAGTTCAATAATCAACTGTTAGAAGGAATTGGCTTTTCAATTATGTAACAGTTAAAGGAACTGATCTCTAATATGTTACAGAATCAGAATAAGAAATTATTAGATTACATTTAGAGTAATAAGTAACCAAAAATTTTAGAGAACAATATTATAAACCAAAATTGACATTCAGTAAAATAATTAACTGTTAGAGGAATTAAATCTCTCTTATGTTACAGAATCAACTGTTACATGAATTGATCTTTTTCAGTTATGTAACAGAAATCATTAAATACGGGTAGAGTAGAGTAGTCCTTAAACCACAATAACATAACAATATATCAAAAACAATTCAATTCTCCGAAATTATGTGAAAGATATTTTGATGACAACATCATAAGTGAAATTAAGATAATATGGCAAAGTACTTAACTATTAAAGACGATTTCAATTGACACAATTACATAAAAGTTACCATAATATTAACATGGGCTATTAGAAAAATAAATATGTACCTGTCATTAACTATTTTAATAATAGAACTGAAATCATTAGGCAGTTGGAAATCAAAAATTAGAGTAGGCCAATGCCACAGTCCTAGCAAAATTTCCCTCATTGCACACTGCATGGCGTTTGTCCATCCTCATTTACCCATACAGGTGTAGAAAAGTAGGGCGTAAAGCTACATTACATTTCGAATTGAAGTAACAAGCTTAAATCAACATAAGACTTAAAAACGGACAAGTATAAAATCATGTTACAGAAATCCGGCGGCGACATGAAACGAGGGTACAATTTACAACAAAAATTAATTAAACAGAACTTACCTACATATACCACAGCTTATTTTAGATAAAAACGTCTTTTGTTTCGTGACACTTATCATGTTGTCGTTCCTATTTCAAACGAAGAACTAAACAATACGAGCTACACACACTGTATCAATACAACTCATCTCTTAATCGAAGGCTTTTTAACTAAATAAATAATTAGATTGAGTGAATGAAAACGTGGTAACTAGAAAACATTGAGTGTTGTGAAACGGCGGTAAATAAGTTGTGTGTGTTTATACCATACAGTGAGTTATAATACACGACACAATGACAACATAGTTCGTGTCACTACTCCACCTGGCTTCGACCAACATCCAATAGTAGCTTCCTTATCACTATAATTAGTATACTGACAAATTACTCTTAATGAGACATGAGAAGTCAGACATAGGATCCTTCACAGTTGGAAATCCAAAAAGAGTAGGCTAATGTTGCCGTCAAAGCAAATTTTCTTGCATTTGTCTATCTTCTAAGTCAAAATTTAAGCACAATCCAATATATTGACAAATTACTCTTAATGAGACTTAATAAGTCAGAGAAACATTAGAAGTCAGACATAGGATCCTTCACAGTTGGAAATCCAAAAAGAGTAGGCTATAATGTTGCCGTCTAAGCAAACTTTCTTGCATTTGTCTATCTTCTAAGTCAAAATTTAAGCACAATCCAATATATTGACAAATTACTCTTAATGAGACTTAATAAGTCAGAGAAACATTAGAAGTTAAACATAGGATACTTCACAGTTGGAAATCCAAAAAGAGTATAGACTAATGTTGCCGTGTTAGCAAATTTGCTTGCATTTGTCTATCTTGCTCTGGACGAGATTTTTGATTAACGGAATTGTTTTGCTTGTACAGATTTTTATTATTGTAAGTATTTAAGCACAATCCAAAAAGAATAGCTCTTTAATGCTGTTCTAGCAAAATTTTCTGCATTTCTTTCAAAATGTAAACTGAAACACAATCCAAAAATGGTAAAGTTGCTGTAAAATTTCTTGTATTTGTCTCATAATAAGGCTGTTTATAGTTTCAGTCAAAACTTAAGAACAATTCAAACAGAGTAGCCTAATGTTGCAATCCACGGTAAATCTCCTATTTCTGAATGATACTGTCTTCATTTAAACACAATTCGAAAATAGTTGCTGTCCTGGCAAAATTTCCTGTCCTTGAATGAAGTTGACTATATTTGTCAAAGTCTAAAACAAGTAAAGAAGTATGACGTATAACTCCATGACTTGTTATTTCAAACTGACAGGACTGTGGAATTATCCGTACTTGTCAATCAAGTTGAAATATCATCCTGGTCCTGTTTTATTATTAGGACATTGATTTTTACATACGCAGGATTATTCTCATTATCACATTGAAATCTGGTAACTTATATTACTTCATGAGTTCCAATGTTAAAGCAACATTATTCCTCTAGACACCTGATACCACTTTTCATTGAACGATTGATATAATTCCTCTTGTGAAAAGTTCATAAGCTGTTACCTATGTTTCGTCAAAATGTCTTTTTGGATTTCGAGTTTCGTTTCGCTAGTACTTGGTTTCTTTATTATTATTATTGTATTTCTTCTCTTTGCCAGTCATGTCTGATTAAGGATGAAAACTGTCTGGCAGTCAATTTGGTCCCACGAAATGTAAAAAAGTCTCAGATTTCCATCCACATTAAATAATCACTAAAAAAAATCTTAGTTTTATTCTCAATATCCACTACTCTAGTCTCTATAAACAAGTCTGAACTGAAACTGTCCTGCAGAAAATTGATTCCCAACGGAATCTTATAACTCGAAACTGAAGCTTTTTAAAGAAATCACCCTGAATATTGATACGAAATGAAGATTGTAATAATCTGTTACATCTAAACGTTAAATCCACAACTCTAAAATCCAGTCACACTTGACTTGACTTAATCCTGAGTTTATTTTTCAACTGCTGAGGTTTTCCCTAGATCCGGGGAGGGCAGCCGGTGGCTAGATCTTACACTTGATCTCCAGTCTGTTCTATCATGTGGATCAATGTTACCAAATGTGTATGCACATATGTCAGCCTTCACACAGTCATACAGTCACAAACTGCAAACTTTCCAGCAAACAATTTGGTCTTATGGCTGAGTTTTAGTCCAAAAATTTAATTCTAATATCCTGTTTGGAAAATGTTAAATGTACTCTTACTTAGCCTGTACTGTTTGTTATCACTAGAGTCATCAGGCAATTAGTAAGAGATTAGGTATTTAGCTGATTACTTCGTTAAGTTACAAAGTTCACAAGACAATTAAAAAGAATTAATCCAATTATCACGTAGATCATTCCATTTTTTATTTTACCATTTTATCTAAAAATTCTGATTAATTCTAAAACTAGACTTAACATTTACAAAGTTTATATAAATAAATTCCTTCTTGCAGTTTTTGTGTCTGGATTTTTTTTTTAATCTGGATAAAAAGATATGCACCGAATTTAAATTTAATTTGTGAACTTATCTGAGCCGATATCTTTTAAAAATTTCTATACATGATAAAACATAACATTGGGGAAAGTGAGTTGGATTGTTGTCTGGTAGGCATTTAGATTTAAACCCTTTAGTTTCAAATTTTTTTGATGGTACTGCTTGTGTTTTGGTGTGTTTTGGTGAGTTTGCTGGGTGTCAGGTCTCAAATCAACTTGGCAGCAATCTTTCTTGGGGTTCTATAGCACAGTTAGTTAACAAACATGAAAATATTTGCTTGGGTTTGATCAAAAAGTGGTTGTTGTGGTTGTGAGTTTGGTTCAAATGTCAACATTATAATTACAAACTTAATTTTCAAACATCAAGTATAAACTTTATGTAACAAATGTAAAATTTAAGTGTATAATTTCTTGGTTTACAAACATCTAGGAAAAAACAACAATTTTAATATAAATATACTGAAAGTGTATTATTTCAAAACTTCTATCGAAAAATGTCTCGTATGCAAATCAGTCCTTGATGGGAAACCACAAAGACCATACAACAATGATAATCTTGAAATTTAAGGCCAAGATATCTAAAACTATTATAAAAAAAAATGTCTGTCTGCTTATATTTACACTCAAAGTGTCCTTGATCAGACAACACAGACCAGAGAACAATGATAAAAATTGTAATAAATATAAACATGAAAAACCTTCAATCTACTAGTTAATAGACATTAGATGATGACAATTGACTGGTATTATTATATGATGACAATTGACTAGTATTATTTGATAATAACCAGAGACGAGCTACAGAATAATAAAATAATATGGTAATGATACGAAATAAGATTAGTCTCTGTTTCTAACATAATTGATTATCAATTGTAGTGTCTGAATATTTCAATTATTTAAACTTCATTCTCATTAGTGTTAATATCCTACTCTCATTGCTATTTGAACGAGAGAGGGAAGGAGAGGGGAAGGGAAGGAGAAGGGAAAGAGAAGAGTGGAGGAAGGAGAAGGAAAGGGAGAAGGGAAGAAGAAGGGAAGAGAAGGGGAAGGAGAGAGGGGATAGATGATACAATAAACTGAGGCCCCATATGCTTTTTGCTGTGCACATTAAAGATCCCTCAGCAGTTGAGGCCCCATATGCTTTTTGCTGTGCACATTAAAGATCCCTCAACAGTTTGAAATAAAAAATAAGAATAGGCTAATGTCATTGTGCTGGCACTACAGAGCCACCTCAGATGATCTCGCATAATAAGTGATATACCATAACAGAGTGCTCAAACTTTTGAGCTATGAAAATACGTTTCAGAGACAAGTGAAGTTTATGCTAATCTGTTAATCAGTCAATTTATCAAACTGTAATATCTCATCAGAATATGCTCAATTTCGTAAACTTGGAAATTGTTTTCAGATATCTCCTGCAGGGGATCACTTGCAAATCATGACATTAATGTCCATTTCTATTTTCACTGCTCCTCCAAATATCTATCTTATCCTGTTTTCCACAAAGAAGAATGATTCTGATCATTTAGAAACAGAAGATGACACTAAAAATACACTTAGAAATGAATATATTTATCTCCTTCTTTCCCTTGATAATATTGTAAAATATATCTCGGATAAAATTATGCACAAATGGATAACTTTTCTTCATCTAAGACTGGTCTTATTACAAATATGTTTTGATAATTGATCATTGTGTCTGCCAGGAATTCTATATACTACAGATAATACATTTGGAAGGTAAGTTGACTTCATGTCTAGTATGTAAATTATTAATTTTTTACATTTTATTCGGGACAATTTGAAATTGTTTAACTTTGTCTATGTCTAAAGATATATTCTATTGCTCTTATTTACATTATAGATAAGGGATTTGTTTATCATATTTTTAACTTCAGACATCTATGTGCATTTAAATTTGAATTCACAGCAATTGACAAAACTTAGAACTTAAAACTTCCAAAATGGTTAATCTGGAATCTCAAAAGGCATTGCCGTATCATTGTCAAACTTAATCCCTGATCAAGCAAATTTTATTTTTACACATGGAGTGCACATATAACATTATTCTTAAAGGGATTCGAGAGGTTTTCTAGACTTTTTATGTGTATCAGGGACACTGATAGCATCAATTTGCACCATTTCAATTTCCGTTCTGACGTCTGTGGTCCTTGCAATTCCACTAAAACTACAGCGTTTTATGACGTCACTACCACTGATCTATATGCAGATCACTATGGTAGTGACATCATAAATCGTGTTAGTTTTATTGGAATTGCAAGAACCACAGACGTCGGCATGGAAATTGGAATGGTGCTAATTGATGCTATCAATGTTCTCAATACACATATAAAGTTTAGAAAATCTCTTTACAATCCCTTTAATCAACTTTGTAGATTTATCTATAATAACTCTAGTAACCTACCAATAACTAACTTTTATTGTTCTGCGCCACTCAACAGTTTTAGATTTTAATACAACTTGAATTCATTGTTCAAATTACATTATTCTTGACTTTTCAATTGACAACAATTCTATTTACATTGTGTTACCTATTTAACCTGGTGATTCAACAATACTCTAATGACCCATTGAACAATAATTACATAGTAAATCAATATCAAAGCTATTCTTAATTCTTTTCCATTAATGAGATTGAAAAAAAAAATCACATTAAGTTCCAACTGCATATTGTTCATGGTGCAAGTAGGGCATGTAATGCAACAATTAGTAATACTTTTTTTTACCATATTTAATTATCTGTCTTTAGAATTTGTTGATAGATTGATTTGCACCTTTCCAATTTTAATTTAGTCTCAGGTTGTTGCATTTCTAATTAGACTAGCTATTATCACATAGATATCACAAAGACCCTTAAATAATTTTGAGATAATTTTGCAATTGTGACATTGAATACAATTAAGCACTTGTAGGAACTACAGATATCTGACAGAAAAATTCAATAATGTAAAAAGCCATAACTGGCCCCAATACACATAAAAATCTTTGAACCACTACAGAATATCTTGCTTTTATTGAAAACATGGGAGTAGAAAGCTACAATAACTGCTTGACAATGTTACAAAATCATAAAAATTTAATGTCAAATGCACTGTCAAAATATTTCATGATTGTCAGTAAAAACCATAGAGATTTGTAACATTCATTACAGTGCTTATTTTTAGAATGAGGCTCTTTAAAAGTCTGCAATAAAATGTCATAAACTGAAAGAGTATTCTCTCTGATTTTAGAAAGTGGGATATAAAAATTTGCAACAAGAACAGTTAACAATATGTACATTATTTATGGACAAAAAAAGTGCCTCTATTTCTAGAAAGTGGCTCTTTAAAGTTTGCAATAAAATTATCAAAAATATGTCATGTGCGTTATTCTTAAACAAAAAAGTACCCTTTTTTGAAAATTCTTTGTTGCAATAAAAACTGTCACAAAAATGTGCGTTATTCATAAAAAGGAAAGGTGTTCTCATTTTAAGAAAATGGCTCTTTAAAGTTTGCAATAAGAACGATCAAAGATATGCCATGAGCGCTATTTTGAAAAAAAACCAGATTTCTCTTTTGGATAAACTGAAAAGTTATAAATGAAATGAAATGAGTTTTACGTCCTGCTTTTCTGCACCTGTATGGGCTATTTTAGGACGGGAAAATGCCATGAAGTGTGCAATGAGGGAAATTTTGCCAGGACAGTGGCATTAGCCTGCTCTTATTATCGATTTCCAACTGTAGAGGGATCTTTAACATGCACAGCCTGTAGCACACAGGACCTCGGTTTATTGTCTCATCCGAACGACTAGACGCCCCTCAGCCCCTCTGACAGGCATCACTGACAGGGGGAAACCGGTTTGAAAAATCTGAAGGTATCATCTCGACCCTTGTCGGGATTGAACCCTGGACCTTCAGGTTAGCGAGCAAGCGTCTAACTCACTGAGCCACTGCAAAGTTATAAATCAAACAAATTTGTTATTGTATCAAGCAGAATATAATGACATTGTCAACTTGTTGGTTTTTAGACCATTCAAGTGTATAATGAACAATTCTTGGTAATTTCTGGTAGAAAATGGAAGTATAATAGTGTTACAACGCTGGAGGTTATAGAACATAAGAGAAACCTGAGGCATCGAGGTGCCAAAGAACTCAACTTGAGGCATTAATTAGTTACATGCTCAAGAGGAATGGTTATTTCCTTATTCAAGGTTATTTCACTCAATTAGTATAGTTTCTACTCAGTTTCATTTGATGCTAAAATAAACACAAGGTTCAAGATTTGCTGTCAGATGTAATGAAATTAACCCTAAACAAATTAACATTAAGCAACTGGAGTGGAAGTCATTCTATCTGTAGCCAAAGTGAAATACGAAACATTATTTCCATTGATAAAAGCTATCTTGTGATACAGACTTATTGGTTTGGATATCACATCCCTACACAATTGTTTAAAAGTAGAAGATGAATGTAGCAAGATGGCCACCCAAAAGTGAACAGAAGTAACTGGAACTGAATTTGTCAATATATTTGTACTTCCTAAACTCAGAATTGCACGTTTCTTTTATGCTGATGATTTGAGTGTATTTTCAAATCATGATCAACTGTAATGTTAGCATATACAAACAATAAGCACATAAAGCTCCCCTTATTTCCAACTGTCTTGCATTGCATCTGCAATGTCCTGTAGTAATGTAAAGGGAAACAAGGGTCTTGTCGTGAAAAACATCCATGAAATAAAATGAAAGTTTGGATATCAAGTGTGTATAAATTAGTTCAATATTAAGACTAGAACGTGAATGAAGCAAGACAGCAAACCAAAGAATAACAACAGTAACTGGAATTGGTCAAAATATTTGTACTTCCAAAGCTGCCTTTGATATATCAGCATTGTATATTGCTTTTAGATTGATAATCTAGGTGTAATTTCAGATCATGAAGGAACAGTTAAGGCAGCATACAAGCTCATCTTATTCCCAACATTTCTTGCATCTTCAATGTCCTATTCTAATGCAAAGGGAAACAAAGGACTTGTTGTGGAGTTTTACCTTTTTTTCTGCAACTGTCTCAGATTAATGGCACTGTGCTGAGAATGGTGATGATAAATTGATAAATGCAGCTGAGCTCAAGTTGCAATTATAATAAAAATTCGTACAAGCAAAACAATTCCGTTAATCAAAAATCTCGTCCAGAGCATGACAAAATCGAGTGCAATAATTATATAGTAGTGGACTTCCCATACGAGAAGTACCATCAGGTGTTTCAAAAAGAGTAAGCATAGTCTGCTTCGCGCGCGTGATTATCTCAATCATAAAAATTAACATGTGAAATTGATAACTTCCTGATAGATATCACTTACAGTCAGCCTGACATAACATTTTTTATAACAAATTATGTCAAGGTTTGCTTATAAACTTTATTTTTTAAAATATAAATTATGTCATTAAAATGACACAGTGATGTTTACATGTTAAGCATTCACCAGACTGACATGATGGGATTTTTATTACGACAAATCTTTTTCAAATTTCATTTCAGAAAATTAAAAAGTAATCTAGTTCACTATCGTGACAGATTTAAATCGGATCACTTTCTTGTTTTACGAGACAATGTCATAATATCTAATTCTCTTTAACACTCAATTCTCTTCAATCATCAGAAACCAGATTTAATCTTCGCAATTTTCAATTATGCAGAAAATACACTTTCACAGAACAAGCCTTAAAGGGATTTTAAAGTGATTTTCTAAACTTTGTATGTGTATCTGGGACACTGATTGCGATTCCAATTTCCATTCCGACATCTGTGGTTCTTGCAATTCCACTAAAACTAAAGCGTTTAATGAGGTCGCTGACAGTGACCGGCATAGATATTAATAGTTGATGCTATCAGTGTCCCCGATACACATATAAAGTTTAGAAGATCACTTAACAATCCCTTTAAATGAAATTTTAACTTTTCTGTACCTATTGGACTGTGGAAACAAGTCTTTAGGTGGGACTAGACCAGGTATAGTGTGCTGTACAGTATATGGTGCAGGATAACTGATAGTGGAAAATTGTAGAAATGCTAATAAAGGGGGTATTGGTCAAAACTAGATGCATCTTCTGTTTACTAATGTACCATACATTGTATTTTCAAGCTTTATAAACTCTTAAGCTTTGAATCTTAATTCAGCCCCTGGCTAACCTGTTTAGCTAGTACATTAATGTTTAATCTGCAAAATATATTGTTTATGAAATGCAAAACTGTTAATGTCCAGCATTTATAATGTTTGAATATTGGAATCTGAAGTTATGTTGGACAGAACCATCTCAATAACAATGTCCTAAATCTGCACCAAGTAAAACCAACACGAAACAGGGCTGATTACCGTTTTACTATGCGATAATAGTTTGTTTCTTGAACTAATCATCATCATTAAAGGGATTATAAAGTGTATTTTGTAAACTATGTATGTGTATCGGGGACACTGACAGCATCAATTTGCACCATTCCAATTTCCATTTGACGTCTGTGGTTCTTGCAATTCCACTAAAACTAACACGTTTTCTGACGTCACTGACAGTGATCTGCACATTATATCAATAGTAGCTTCCGGTAGATCACTGTTAGTAACGTCATAAAACGTGTTAGTTTTAGTGGAATTGCAAGAACCACAGAGGTCAAATGGAAATTAGAATGGCGCAAATTGATGCTATCAGTATCCCCGATACACATACAAAGAAAATCAATTAACAATCTCTTTAATACAGGTATGTATAATATATCAATGTGTAACTGAATAATAAAAGAAAACTGACCTGATGTCCCCTATTTTAGGGGGACGTCGTGGAGGACGTGTTGTATATTGATGTACTTTATTACCAGTTGTACACAGATTACTAGCTCCTGAAATATATAATATATGATACCATTAAAAACATACATATACAAAATATGATAACTTAATATACAAAATATAATAACTTTATATACAAATATGATAATTTTATATAGGCCTACAAAATATAATACTCAGGGATGGATGAAGATTTAGAGAAAGGAGGGGCTCTGAAGTATAACCTGCTTCAAATTCAACGGCACTGCGAGCGCTAAAGGCACGAGCTGCAATTTTTTTTTTAGAGGGTTCTGACATCAGTCGTCCAAAAATGGGGGGGTTAGAGTTAAGGGAGACCCCCCCTTGGATCCGCCCCTGATACTATTTATATACAAAATATATTACCATTAAAACCATATGCAAAATATGATATTTTTTATATACATAATATACAAATTATATACTACCATTAAATACAAAGGTACAAAATATACTACCATTAAAAACATATATACAAAATATGATACTATTTATATTCAAATACAAAATATGATACTATAATATTCAAATACAAAATATGATACTATTTATATTCAAATACAAAATATGATACTATTTATATTCAAATACAAAATATGATACTATTTATATTCAAATACAAAATATGATACTATTTATATTCAAATACAAAATATGATACTATTTATATTCAAATACAAAATATGATACTATTTATATTCAAATACAAAATATGATACTATTTATATTCATATACAAAATATGATACTATTTATATTCATATACAAAATATGATAATATTTATATTCAAATACAAAATGTGATACTATTTATATTCAAATACAAAATATGATACTATAATACAGGTAAATCAGGTGATCTCTCCAAATACATTGTACTAAATTTGCTAACTTTGATGAAAATTCAAAGTTTTCTGTACTTTTTATATACATCATGGACGAAAGCATTGATTTACACCATTCCAATTTTAAGCCAGACTTTATAGTGTCTTGCAATTCCAATTTACAGCTCACTTCCAAAACATTGCCTACCTCAAAATATCCTGACAATCTTAAAAGAATCTATACATTAAACCTATTCTCCAAGGACAATATTCATAATATTTGGCAAGATTTATCTCCCATAAAATACACGACACTTAAAAACTTTAGACACTTAAAAACCTAACAATAATGGCAACATCTTGAGCTATAAAAACATCACACTGTACATAACAGTTTATCATAAACTTGCATAAGATTAAAAAAACTCTCATAGCTCATATAAATCTTTCTTTATTACTCTATCTCAACTAGGAAGGTTTAAAGGGATTGTGAAGAGATTTAACTTAACTTTCAACTTAAAATATTTATTTGAGACACTTATTTGCACCATTCCAACTTACAGTCAAATGTTTGTGGATTCAGCAATTCAACTTAAAGGGATTGTAAAGAGGTTTTCTAAATTTTGTATGTGTATCGGGAAGCTGATAGCATCAATTTGCACCATTCCAATTTCCGACGTCCGTGGTTCATGCAATTCCACTAAAACTAACGAGTTTTATGACATCACTGACAGTGACCTACTATTGATATCTATACAGATCATTGTCAGTAATAAACATTGGTGACACCACAAAATTGCTCCACACGTTAACAAGTACTGCTCAGAGGCCAAAGCAACCAAATCAAGTTATTTTTACATTCCTGTCCAAAATATCTTAGTTACTGAGGTTAACATATGACCTTGGACCAGATAGAGAATTTACCTTTATTTATGTAGGTTAGTGGTCCATAATTAATCCTTCCTTTCTCTTTTTATAACTCATATAACATTGGATGTTACCTCTAGTTTTTCTAAATATTTACTTTACCATCAAGTAGGGTTCTTTTTCAAGTACTCTACTGTATCACTTATCACAATGAAAGTAAGTATTATCCACAATTAAATAAAATCGTCAAATTACTCAATAAAAATTCCTTGTTTTCAGCAAATATTTTGTCACTTAAGTTAAAGACGTTTCTCTTAAACACTATGTCCTGACTTTCCAACAGTTTCCTAATTTTCAATTAGAACAAATTCATTTAAGTTATTCGGCTATTTGTGTATCTTCACATTTTGTCAACGATTCACTTCCTTGTTTTCTGAATTACAATTTATCAATATTAAAGTTTAAAGTTTAAAGTTTGACAATGGTCCAAATTTCGTATTTTCTCAACATTAAAGTTTAAAGTTAAAGTTTATCTCCACAATGGTCAAAATTTGTCTTTTCTAAATTACCAATATCAAAGTTTATTTCCACTTTTTGTCAATGGTCCACTTTATCTATGTACTTCCTACTGGCAAATAGACTACGCAATTTCTACGTGTATTTGTTTATTTGCATTCCTCATTCGACCAAACATATAACGAAATATGAAATATTGAATAACATTATTAAGCTTATAGTAACTGACATAACTGTATAGTCAATTGAAGTAAGGTTTATTATATTCACTAGTGAATTATTACTCTATATCGATATATTAAACATATATTAACAATAGATTAACATTGGATTAACAGATTAACCTTAATACTATCTTTATCCTATATTCTATTTATAGAAATTCTTTTAACAAGATTGTCTTTAACCTTTGTAGGAGATCAAGAAAATAAAGAGTTAACAATCGTTACATATACTATATATTGAGTGCACTTAAAGGAATAAATTGGTTTATTAACATTTCCAGCTGATAAAACTCTAACTCAGGCCTTCAAATGGGGGCCTATGGGCCAAGACGCCCTTGAGAATGGCCCCTCAAGAGTGACCCTTCCGCTAATACGCTCTGCTAAAAAAATGCATTTGGCCCTTAACAAAACTAAATTGAGAAGGCCTGCTCTAACTAAGCAGCAATCGAATTACAATACATACACCACAATGATAGATATGACAATGGTAGCAGACTTTCATCAATGTTGAATACTAACGTGAACTTTATATACATTGCAATGACCATAACTTGGTATAATGAAATTTTGATAAAAAATTCCGACCCTAGACAAAATAGTTGGGACAATATACCCTTCATATTTGCACATTTGAAGACACAATAACCTCTTATACAGTACAAACTTTATCTGTTCTTAAAACGCAGCAGATGAATTTTAGGAAATGTAAACATGTTCTGACAACCTTTAAACAAATTGAACTTTATACTGCTTTAGCTATTCCACTGCCACAATGGAATAAACCTTCACCAATGGCAATTTTTAGCAAATGTCAATCAAAAATCTAATACTTACTTACAATGGTACCAAAAACCTTCAACAACTGTTATTAAAGTATCTGATATAAAGTCATAGTATATTCATGTAATGTCACCTATCCTACTGTAATAAAACAACATTCTTGCTTAACTAACCAAACAGTCCCAGTAATAACAAATAATACATTGCTCAATTCAACCCTTTATTTCGTAACCCAGACAAATTTTCCATTCATCACTCTACCTGATAGATAACCAATACATACCTATCAATATTGTAATCTTTCATGTAAACTAATGAAGGTAGATAATGTTTCCTAGATCTACCTTGAATTAATGGAGCAAGAAATATTTATAAAACCATGGATGAGAGTCTGAACATATAAACAGGTCTGTTGATGCATTAGCCAGTCATGTTTGATTTGGCTCCAAAATGTCTGCTTTTAACATTTGTTTCAATTGAGAGCATTTTTTACGTACAATAAGAAAGAAATCAGCATTCCAGTACTAATTGTTTTAAGTCCTATAAAAAAAAGTTAACTTGACCTATATACAGATGTAACAGATGATTATAATGTTTATCAGATATCAATAACCTATAATATAAAGGGATATTTTCTACTAAATATTCTCTTTGACAGCCTATGAAATTCTTACTGGGATTAAAGACCTAAAATTTTTAAGTTAGAGCCTAACATTACGGGTTATAAAAACATACATGAAATCGACCTATATAGTGTATAATGTAACAGCTGATTATTCCATGTTTATCAGATATCAATAACCTATAATATAAAGGGATATTTTCCACTAAATATTCTCTTTGACAGCCGATCGCCAGTATACTATAAAGGTCTATAAAGTAACGTGTTAACTATTATTATTAATTGTACGAACGCCTGTGTTCTATGCATACTTGCGCATGCGCTTATCTATGTAAAATCCCCCGGTCTTGATTCGGCCATTGTATTTTGTGTTTACTTTTCAATAACAATTTATATCATCCCAGAGTAGTTGTTAATCTGTACGAGTGTTGTGTTGGTCTATACTGACGGATGAATTTCTAACTGGGATTAAAGACCTAAAATTTTTTAAGTAAAGCCCCTCTCCCAACTCAGGAGTTACAAGCTGAGTACGTCCCAAGTATGATTTGCATACAAATCGGGAAACTCTCATTATGCTTAGAGGAACTCGGAAGGAACTTCTGGTCAACTCGACGAATTCGGTTGTAACTTGGATGTACTTGTGAACACTCACGGCTCTAAACGAGTTGACCAGGAGTTCCTTCCGAGGATATTAGGAGTTTCCCGATTTGTATCCAAATTGTACTCAGCTTGTATCTCCTGTAGGTGGGAGTCTACACCCCTATGGCTATGTCTAGATGATTGTATCACTTTCAATATTTATGCCTGAATAGTGTTCACAATAATTATTTCTAGGATGAAATCAATCTGAGAAATCAGGAGATTAAATGTAAACTAAATAATAACAGTTGAATCAACATGATATGACAATATAGAATTAGTAGACTCTAATTGAGTTAAAAACTGTGAAATATATAGACAGGAAATTACTATTGACTTTAATAATTATATCTAATGCATGGATTTAAACTAGGGCACTATGTCATTATGTTTCTTAATGTATCAATTTCATGCAGGCTATCAATTATTATCTTTATGCATTTGATTAAAAACTAGGTCACTTTTCTTCCTGATGCATTAAAGGGATTGTAAAGTGGTTTTCTAAACTTTGTATGAGTAGCGGATACACCGATAGCATCAATTTACACCATTCAAATTTCATTCCGCTGGCTAAGGTTCTTGCAAAACGCGTTTTATGACATCACTGACAGTGTTCTGCATAGATATCAATAGTAGCTTCCGGTAGATCACTGTCAGTGATGTCATTAAACGCATTAGTTTTAGTGGAATTTCAAGAACCACAGATGTCGGAATTGCAAATTGATGCTATAAGTGTACCCGATACACATACAAAGTTTAGAAAACCTCTTTACAATCCCTTTAATACATTTCATTAAAAATTAGGTCACTTTTCCTGATGCATTAATCTCGCTTAAGACATTTATAATAATTTTAATGCACTGATCTAAAACTATGTCAATTTAATTTGTAAATTGGTTTCCACATGTCCGTGATGTAAGCTTGTGATATAAGCTGCTGTTCGTGTTTTCAGATGGGACAATAATCCAATGCACTTCATCTTGAAAACATTTATTATTCTCAAAAGAGGTTGCTAATATTGTTTAATAACTAGGTAGCTTATTAAGTAGATCATCATGATTTTCAGATAACTTTTAAACAGCTTATCTTTATTGCTTATTATTATTAAAATTACGTGTGCTTTTATATTCTTCTTAACTTAATCGGGGATAATACAATGTGGGCACAAACAATTATCTTAAGTTTTTTAGACAATGTATTTCATAGGCTGCATGGTCTATATTGGTCACTGACAGTGATCTACTGGAAGCTACTATTGATATCTTTACAGATCACTGTTAGTGATGTCATTAAATTTGTAAGTTTTAGTGGGATTGCAAATTGATGCTATCAGTGTCTCCGATTCACATACAAAGTTTAGAAAATGACTTTACAATCCCTTTAATTGAACTGGACCTCATTGGAGGTGCACTAAGGTTTAAATTTCTAAGGTTAAAAAAAAACAACAAATTTGGTTCCCATCAGCTTGTCCTTGACCAAAGGTCTTGGCATTGAAATCATTATTTCAACCAACCCCATTTACTGCTGGGTCAACTTAAATTTAATGGATTTACCTGGCTATGCTTTTGTACCTTACATTGCTATAGAGCATGAGCATTTACACTTTAGGCAATATTTCACTTGTTTGGAGAGTTGATTGTTTCTTGTCTTTGAGCAAGAAAAATCAATTTTTAAGAGTTCATGAACCATTTTTGCAAAGATACAAAATCTGCATAAAATTCATAACTGAATCAGAAATAAAATGCTAAATTCTTCAATTGTATTCACGTTACCAACAAATTCCAAATGTCACCCAGCTTATAATCTACAAACATCCATACACATAAACAAACCTTAAGGCAAGTGTTATTTTGAATATATTTCCGTCAAATTTGTCTTTCCACAAAATAAACAAAATTTTCATAAGAAGAAAATGGTGGACAGACTCTGGTTCGTCAGTTCTGAAAAGAATCAGATACACAACAACACGGGCTTCAGGCGACTGATATTTCATTCACTAATACTATGGTATTTGTTAACCTTTATGGATTTTTCTGACCTCACAAATATTTTCATCTACACAAAAGGACTCCGAAATCATCATTGCCTGCAGATAAACTAACTCTTTAGACCATCAAAAACATCAACATTATGGAATGACGTAAACTGCCTGGTTACATCAGGAAAATGGTGGTTGTCAGTTTTATTCTGGGTTGTCGAACGAAAGGTCTTCTTGATCACAAATAAGTCACCTTCCCTCATTATTTCAGTTGACCCAGCTGTAATGTTGGTAAAGAATAATACATGAAAGATTATTACTGAATGCCTTCACAATTAGGGCTGGGTATCGATTACCAAATTGAGATTGATTATCGAAGGCAGGTTACCGATCAATAATCGATTCATATTCGAAATATTTTAATTGGGAAATCTAATCTTCATATGTTCGTGTACGTTTTCGTACCTGAATGTTTATTTATCAATATCAGGTATCGAAACTGAAGTAATGTCCAGAATTTTGTATGATTATCATGATAAAATGGGTCGCGACTTCTCTGATAAGCGTGTAGCAAATAATATTAAAAGAAAATTTGACTATGAATTTTAATCGATTATGAATTTGAGAATCGATAATCGAAATAAATAATTTGTAGCGTCGATAATCGATTATTTCAATTATTAGACCCAGTCCTATTCATAACTCCATGATCAAATAGAGCTTTTCCTTAGTTGACCCACCTGTAATGCAGGGTACAGATAATTGAAAAAAGATCAGAATATTACCCCCAACTAGTCAGTATAGGTGAGTAGGGACAATCCAGGCAAGATCATGGCCAAAAACATTATCCAAGGGCCAGAGTCTAAGAGTGTCATATTCTGTTATATAATACAAAATGAACTGGAGGCAGATTCTTTTAGGCGTCAATACTCTTGAGTATCGCGTTTATATATTTCATACATTGTATTTTCTTATGAAGAAATATTGTTAAGAGAAAAGAACATTAACCAATGGCCATAGTCCACGAGTTTGAAATTCACCTTCTGTTATCTAACACAAAATGAACCTGAAGCAGATTCTATTAAGCGTCATGTTTCTTCAGTATCGCGTTTATATATTTCATACCTTGTATTTTATCATGAAAAAGAAAGATTGTAACAAAAACAGAACTGGAGTTTTTAAGGAGTAATAATTGAACATAACTGCCAGATATTTTTGCTGTACAAAAAATTCAGCTCACTAATTAGACTTGAGTGGTTGAAAACATACATACAAAAAAATCCACATTTAATTAATTTTGAAAAAAAAAACCCACACAGAGGCCGAGGTAATTAATCTAATATATAGCTATCCCTAGAGACAATAGTTGTCGTAATATAATTAGTACTGCTTCATATCATAGAACTTCTCATTTCTCATTCCGTTCCCTAATCATATTATTAGTATCATCTAGAGACCTGCTAATTAAATCATATCACTGATACACAACAACATAACATAACAAACATCAAACCATGAAATTAAATTCAAGGTGCTCTGGGAGTAGCGAAGATTTGATATTACATGAACGTGATTGATTGTTCAAATGTAAACAGAAGCACTGTTGTTTTCACTTATTGCTAAACGAAAGTATTGCTTTAATCCAGCGAACAAACTTCGATCTGTGTGATTTCACTTAAGTTTGCATGGTTCATATAGTGTTCACAATAGACAAGACTGACCATACACGTAGCCAGGTGGGGTTCGAGGGAAATCATCCCTGCGCAAAATCAATCCCTCTAGAACACAAAATTCTTCAAAATCAAATAATCATTAATCCAAAACTATGATAGGCAGGGGTGGAAAAAAAGCAAATTTCCTTGGAAACAACAAATTTTAGCTGATGCTTTAGGGGCGTTCAGAGGATTTCAGAAAATCATGATTTCTAAGGAACAAGGTTCACAAGTCCCAACTTTCTCCGGCCATGAAAAATATGGTCTTACAAAAGACACAATAGTACGATACCTCTATCATTAAATATTTATAAAATTCTAACTCCAATTTGACCGTACACAATGGATGGTCACTCTACAATTCGTCTACCAGACATTTCAGTGTGAAAATTCTGAAACAAGGTCAGCTACTGTGTGAAATTTCCTTGATCGATGTTTCTAAAAGGAAAATAAAGCATCCAATTTTGGCCAACACGTTCTCTTAAAGGGATTGTAAAGAGATTTTCTAAACTTTGTATGTGTATGTGTCATAAAACGTGTTAGTTTTAGTGGAATTGCAAGAACCACAGACGTTTAAATGGAAATTGGAATGGCGCAAATTCGTGCTATCAGTGTCCCCGATACTCATTCAAAGTTTAGAAAACCTCTTTTCAAATGCCTTTAACTTATATGTCCTGTGCCTGTGCTTTTGTAATTACTACCTATCATCCCATATAAAAGGCCTGCTTTTCTTCATCAATTGGGTAAATGAGGACATATCACAAAATTGTACCATATCAATCTTAAGGGATTGTAAAGACGTTTTATCAACTTTGTATGTGAATTGGCATGACACTAATCGCATCAATTGCAATTTTGCAGTTTCAATTATAGCTTATAATTTATCTGAACCATGAATAACAGTTGATTGTGAAGATTGCATCGACGTGACAAAGAGATAAGTTAATCTTATGATATAATACGCTATAAATCCCTTCACCATGATATGTGTACTATGTTTTACTATTCAACTAACACATGTCCGCACAGCTGTCAATTCTTTTCAGGGGCTTATTCTTGAAAACTTAATTTACAATGATTTTAGTGTTTAGGTCATCTGATTGATTGATTGATTTTAAATTCAGCTTTATTATCCAATCAGATTGCTGTATTTCTTAAAATCTGGATTTTATCTAAGTTAAGTTTTTGAGAATAAGACCCAACTGCCGAGGATTGCCGATTGGGACCAGTTGGGAGAAAGGATCCTCCTGGGAACCCAAGTTGTTATCCTTATAAAATATAGATGTTTCTTTGTTATCAAGTACTTTTGCATTCAAAAAGAGTTAATATCCTGGCTCTAAAAATATCTGTATCTTTTTTTAAAATTCTATTCCAACATATAATTCTCAACAGTTCCAATTCCACATGTTTCTGCTGAATTGCAAGAGAAACAAATCAAAATCTATATCTGAAAACGGTTACCTTACCTTATCATCTGTCAGTTGGTTAAACAACTATTTATTTGTGTCCTTTTAGAAAACTATATTTGTCTATTCAAGGGCAGCTAAACTAAGTTATAAATACTTTAAATTACATATATTTACATAATCTCTTTACTATATATAGTGACAAAATCTAGAGGGCATACTATAGTTATAATCTTAGGGTGACTTTTATTACAAGATTGTTATCTTTTATGGACTTTAACCAGCTTAAAACATAACCATTAAACGGGGGTTCACTTTCATTGTCTGAGCAAAGTAAAATTTTTTAAGTATTTACATTTAATTTATGGGAGAAATGGGAATAGCAGGGCGGATTTAGGGGGTGGCGTGGCGGGCGTGCGACCCCCCTAAAATTTGCAAAGCATGGTCTGTCCGCACCATTTTACCACAAATGTTTCTGTCCACACTTCGCTTGGCAAGATATCTATCTACATTGCACCCACTCTAGAAGAATATTTCAATAACTTTGATTATTTTAACCTCAAATAATTTTTCGGATCGCTCCGCACGCCGAAATTTTATTCTGCGCCCCCCCCTAACGTCAAATTCTGTATCCGCCCCTGAATTTGTACTGTTCTTATATAAAAATATAAATATGACCACATGTGTTTAAAATTAAATTTGTCTTCTAGTCTTCATTGTCTGAGCAAAGTAAAAAGTTGAATTTCTTAGGATAATTTATATAAGAAATTGGAATAGCAGACTCTCAATTGTACTGTTAGGCTTGTGTTGATAAAAATATAAATATGAGCACCCATTATGTGTTTAAAAGTAAATTGTTTGTACAGAGCAAAGTTTTTTTAACTTAAAGTCTGAGAATTTTGTCAAGGCGACAATTGGATATGATCCAACAGCACATACTTTGAAATCATACAGCTTTAACTTGTAGTTGTCATCAATTTGCATCATCAATTATATGTTACAACAATGCAAATACCAGCTTAATTTCAAAATCTAACTAGACATGATTGGCAAATACAATCTTACATTTTATACAGTTAAAGTTTGTTTCCTTTTAAGTCTCAAAAGTAAATTATCAACTCCCTGAAACAATTTTTTTTATATATTTTTTACCTTTAAATCTCTCAAGAAGTATTATATCCTTGAATATTATTCAGTAGAAAGTATTGTATTAAAATTGGATTAGTTTCCATGTTAAAATTGATTGTCTCTACTTGTGATCTAGGCCAGTTCTTCTATAACACCTATAACAAAATGTGTGTATAAATAAATAATCTAAAGATATGTTACCTCAATGACAAGGTTCAGAGAAATTCATGTCCATATTCAATACAGTCAACATTATTTCAAACATACCTCAAACTCTTAGTCAATTCAAAAACAAACTTCTTTCCATTCTGACTCTTCAATAGTTACAGGTAAAATATATGATTAATGTTATGTCCTTCATAATCTAACTCTAAGGTTAATCCTAGTTTAAAACAGTTCACTACTAAATTTAGGTTTATAACACTGATTAATGCCTTATAAGCCTAGTTTAAAACAGTTAACCACTAATCCTGAGTTATAACACAGTCTAGGATAAGCCTAGTTGAAAACAGTTCAGTATACCACTCGCATGGTATGGTTGAGATAATCTATACCTGTAGTTAATCCCAGTTCACAGCTAAACTTGGGTTTACAACACTATTCAAAGCCTAGAATCTATTCATTGCTTGATAAAGATCGGAGAACACTGGTCGAAACATCGCTCAAATAAAGTTAGTAATTGTAATCCATAAGAATTATTCTATTATATCTATACCTGAAGTTAATCCCAGATAAATTTGGGTTTACAACATTATTCAAAACAGTTCACCACTAACCCTGGGCTGTTCAGGAGAAGACCTAATTAAAACTTTTCACTAGTAAGTAGTAGAGTTTTAAGTCAGTGACTGTAATAAGATAGAACACAAGTACTCACTTAACAGTATTCAATCAGGCCTGAAATTTGATTCACTCAATGACATTCATACCTGTTTCAATACTATCAATTGTCCTATTTAAGGCCCACTCACACACCTTTTACACTATGAGTACTGTTTGAATTCTTACCAAACTAGCATGTTTAACACAGATCTGTATATTTAAGGGGGGTTTGCAATTTTGGTATAGTTTAAGTTCTTCTTCATTTTTCTCATGAGCTCTTGCCCTATATTTCAGCATTCCACTCTGGATTATTTGCCTTTAAAGCACAAGTTAATTCAAATAAATTCTAAATAAAAAAGAGTCTTTCTTGAAAAATTAATGTGTTTTAAAGAACAAGGGCAATAACTCATAAATATTTTTTCGAGGTTTCTGATATTCAATAGGGTTTATCCTAATGTCAATACAAACACTCATACCAAGTTTCATCAAAATCGATCAAGAAACCAGCTCTCTATGGTGTCCACAACATATTTTCAAAAGCAAGGGCAATAACACAGGAAATATTTGTCGATTCCTCTGATTTTCAATAGGGTTCATCCTTGGGTGATTACAAACACTCACAGCAAGTTTCATAAAAATCCACCAAAAAACCAGCTCTCTAACGTGTCCACAACTTTGTTAAAGGTTAAAAAATTAACGCGTTTTAAAGAACAAGGGCAATAACTCATCAAATATTTTTTCGATGTTTCTGATTTTCAATAGGGTTTATCCTAATGTCAATACAAACACTCATACCAAGTTTCATCAAAATCCATCAAGAAACAAGCTCTCTATGGTGTCCACAAGATATTTTCAAAAGCAAGGGCAATAACCCATGAAATATTTTTCGATACGTCTGATTTTCAATAGGGTTCATCCTTGGGTGATAACAAACACTCACAGCAAGTTTCATCAAAATCCATCAAGAAACCAGCTCTCTATCGTGTCCACAACTTTGAGAGTGTAACGGCTGAAAAATGAACGTGTTTTAAAGAACAAGGGCAATAACTCATAAAATATTTTTTCGATATTTCTGATATTCAATAGGGTTTATTCCAATGTGAATACAAATACTCATACCAAGTTTCATCAAAATCCATCAAGAAACCAGCTCTCTATGGTGTCCACAACATATTTTCAAAAGCAAGGGCAATAACCCATGAAATATTTTTTGATTTGTCTGATTTTCAATAGGGTTCATCCTTGGGTGATAACAAACACTCACAGCAAGTTTCATCAAAATCCATCAAGAAACCAGCTCTCTATGGTGTCCACAGACAGACAGACAGACAGACAAGGGCGACTACAATATACGCCCACATTAATGTGTGGGCGTATAAAAACCATAATCTTCTTTTCTCAGATGGTTGAAAACTATATCATAAAGTCAAAACCCCAACTCTGGAATCAAAACTGTGCTGATGTGGCACATCAAGAAGGTTGAAACAGTCTTTGGCTCATAGATTGCTGAAGATGTTATCTAAAATGTACCATTATCCCAAGCATATATGCAAAGCTAACTAGCTTGCTCTGACATGGTGCAATCATCTGAAGTGGCTATATAGAGCTAAACCTCAACACAAGTATCAGAACTGCACCAATGAGGCCCAGAAAGCAGACACAGTACTGTATTTGTAAGATATTTGAAGAGAAATTCAACTGAACAAATCAGCCTTAACCCCGACCTTGGATATGACCAGGCCCCGGGGCCACAAACAATTCTTAAGTACAATTTTCTTCTCAACTCCTAAAATTTACTCAACTTTTTAGTCTTAAGTAAATTCCGAGGCCACAAACATTTTTTGAGAACATTTTTTACTCAGCTTGAGAATTTTCATAAGGTGAGTGCTCAACCTGAGAATTTTCTTAAGCTGAGTAAAATCGAGGGCCACAAAAGGACTTAAGTCATATTTCTTACTCAACTTGAGTAATTCCTTGAGATAGGTAGGGGGGAGACTTAAGAAAAATCTGAAGAGTACAATGGCCGCCATTGACAGACGCCTCAGACACAAAAAGACATATAGTAAAGCTTTTAGACCTTTGATATTGATTATTGGCATTAATTTAGTCTTTTGGTTCAAGAAAACATAGGTCTTCCGCCTGCTTTTGTGCAATTTATAGTTTAATCAAAAAAAAAAAAAAAAACAATTTTTATCAATCACGTTCAAGCTTTAGGCATAGAAACCTCCATTGTTGGCCTTTGTTTGTGCCTAGTGTGGTCTCTCGCTCTCGCTAGTCATATTTTATTAAAATATAAGATCCGTTAGGCATAGAAACCTTCATTATTGGCCTTTATTTGTGCCTAATGAATGTGGCCTTTATTCTTTATTATTTTGACATTTTGACAAACAAAATAGGTTTAGACACACATCTAAAATATGAGAGTTGAAATTAGTTTAATTTCTATAATGTATAAAGAGGGAACTAGTTACTTACTATTTTGTTTGAGTCTAAATGTGATAAGATGGTCTATAAATCAAGATATTATTATGAAAGTTTACTCTACTTCTTTGTTATGATTCCACAGGCTTCCATTTTCTTTAAAGGGAAGCAACTCAACTACCATAAATAAAGTTTTCAGACCACAATATCATTGTTCATGAAATCTCATTCATAAAAAGACCACTGCAATTTTCATTGGTTGAAAAAACAGTGGGCGTGGCTAAAATCGTCATTTTTGACTTAACTGAGTAAAATTATATTCTCAACTGAGAATAATCCTGAGAATGGTTTGTGGCCTCCATATTTGAGTAATTTCTCAACAGAGTACATTTTCAGGATTTAAGAACAAAATTATTCTTAAGTTGAGAATGTTTTGTGGCCCCGGGGCCAGGTTAGGTTGTCATATAGGTCATTTATTGACCATGTACAGGCTCATAAATTTCTAGCCAATATAACACTTGTAAAGCTAACAATTTGATGTTAGAAAAACAATTGTTAGAATAAATAAATGTCTTTCACATTGTATTGATTTTTCTTCAATAATTTTCTATACTTTAAAGTCACAATATATCATACATTGAGCTTAAATCAATCACAATATATTTTAGCACTCATAGATGAAAGAGATATGATCACCTCCCTTCGACCAATAAAACTTTAGTCTCAGAACCTGGATTTTTTCATTCTGATCAATAATAATGTTCACAATTCATCTTGCAAATTTAAGCCTTTAAATCTCTCTGTAGCCATAATTATCAGCATTTGAAAGTCAAAATTAAGACTTGTCGTTTAGGGCCCGGTTATATGTAACAGCCTAACCAGTAAATCTGGGGAATATTTACATATATTCAAGACCCAAATCAACACCCCAAAATGCTGAACATTTCCCTGGGCTGGGTGTGAGACAGGACCGTTACCACTCGTGGTATTGGGCCTAATTCTGACCCATGTAAAATAAAGAGTTTATTATTATTAAATGATCTCTTATTAGAATTTGAATTTCTAGAATATTATCCTTGCCGTCTTGGAAGCAGAAAACTAAACACTTGGCTTTATCAAAGATGGCTGACAGGTTAATGATCTAAATATCAGCCAATTAAATTAATTGAATTTAAATAGAACTCACAACCGATTTTTTCCAATTTTGCCATTTTCCTTAGCTGTCCTATACTGCATAAGTTTAATTCAAACCTTTAAGAAAAAAATATGGTTGAGAAATCACCACCAAATCATTGCCTTGAGAATGACAAAAGTTAAAGGTGAGAATGCATCAAACTATTTCTTAGGAAAATAAAAAAATAGTATGCAATGATCATTAATAGTTCAGTTAATACCCTTTATTTATGACAAATATCTTTTACCTAGCTCAACATGCTATTACTCTCAAACACGTCTTTTACTTCAAAATCGGAAGTATCTAGTTCCTAGCCTTGTGCTTAAGATCAATTTCGAGCTAAAACCCCAAGTCGACTTGAGTCTATGCAAGAATTAGTAGGACAATATCAAGTCGAATATCGGACTCAGACTTAATTAAATGCTAAAAACCCAAGTCGATGCAAGAATTAGTAGGAAAATCTTAAGTGACTTGGACTTACTTAAATGCTAGGAACCGGACCTAGGAAAATCATATTTAATACAATGATATAAAGTGAGTTTAAGGTTCATCAATATGTGTATTCATATTTTATGTTATAATAATTATTGTAACAATGTCTACTGCTTGTTATTGGACTATACACAACACTGTCTAATAAACACGTTATTGAAAATTCTTCAGGCATAGAAATTTCTAATCCCCGGTAAAATGTTTTTACAATCATCACAATTATTTGATAGGAAAATAGATGAATTGAGCAGGAACTTCGTACTGGTTGATATCCTGTCTGTATTGTGTCATGTACCACCATCAGAGATCGTAGGAGGGGCTGACCTTCACCTTTACTCCTTATTCTTTGTGTCGCAACACAACAAACCTCCTTTTTGCATCCTGCTGCTGTTCTAATAGCCTTACATTTGGAGTTGAGTGTCAGTGATGTTTCTATAGAAAGCCAGCGGAGGGGGCTGAAGTGACAAATTTTTTTTTTTTTTTGGTCAAACCCCAAAATGCCATAATATATTTTCATTAATCCCTCTGAGTTAAGCAGATTTTTTATTCCTTATTCTTTGTTTTGAGAGAGAAGGAACCTCCTGCATGCAAACCAGCTACTGATCTACTGGCCTTACATTTGGAGTTGAGTGTCAGTGGTGTTTCTACACTAGACCAGCGGAGGGGGGCTAAAGTGACAAACTTTTTTTTTGGTTAAACCCCGAAATGACATAATATATTTTCATTAATCCCTCTGAGTTTAGCAGATTTTTTATTCCTTATTCTTTGTTTTGAGAGAGAAGGAACCTCCTGCATGCAAACCAGCTACTGATCTACTGGCCTTACATTTGGAGTTGAGTGTCAGTGGTGTTTCTACAGTAGGCCAGCGGAGGGGGCTGAAATGACAAACTTGTTCACTTTGTCGCTTTTTATTTTGGTATATAAGCTATATATGCTTAAACTCAATTTGGCCCCCAAAGTTAACTGATTAAAAATAAAATACTTTTAGTTATTGTACCATTTTAGCTTAACATTCAGTACACTGGAAAATCAAAAGGCTCCTTTTACTTCTAGTACAAACATAAGCTATGTGAGCATTTCTTGATAACCTTTCAGCCAAAATTACTTCATAAATACTACATCAATTAATGACATCAAATAACTTGAATGCTATATACTTAAGTCATTTTACTTGACTTTTAGGTGATAAGGGGATGAAAACTGCCGACAGGTAGACTCTCAAAAGCATTACATGGAATCAATTTTTTCTTATTTGGAGGGGTATTTGAACCCACAACACCTAATCACTTAGGTTATATCGTTCGTAGATGACAAGTTTACGTTCGCTTCCAGCAGCAGCTGATGTTATATATTAGTCAATGTATATGAGCCACTTGTACTGTGCAACCTTTTACCCCTATGTTATTGGTATGACCCAACAACACCAATACCCCCTTATAACATATTGAACTAATCCACTACCTGTAACCTTCACCCTTTAATCCAGCATGGCATTTTAGTTAACAATAATAATAAAGTATAAACAATCAAAGACCTTCCATCCTTTAGCACGAGAGCAAACTCGTGACAGCTGATATCGCAAACTAGGATTATATGAAGTTTTATTGAATTTATACTTCGTGCTGAAAGGGTTAAGAAGCAATTGACCTTAAAACAAGAGAATAACTTGAATGCTATATACTTAAGTCATTTTACTTGACTTTTAGGTGATAAGGGGGTGAAAACTGCCAACAGGTCGACTCTCAAAAGCAGTACATGGAATCAAATTTTTTTTATTTTGAGCGGAATTTGAACCCTTTGCACCTAATCACTTAGGTTATATCGTTCGTAGATGACAAGTTTACGTTTGCTTCCAGCAGCAGCTGATATCGCAAACTAGGATTATATGAAGTTTTATTGAATTTATACTTCGTGCTGAAAGGGTTAAGAGGCAACTGACCTTAAAACAAGAGAATAACGTGTAATCTGTCTAGAATCTAGACAGGAACTATAATAAATAGAAATCATGTTGTTGTCAAGCTATAAAATAAACATAATCCACACCTTATCATTTCTATATAACATTAACAATACATTCCACTCAACCTTCCGTCATTGTTTGAGACTATATAATGACTCGGTCATGATAGGCTGCCATCTTGCCCGGTAAATGGACAAAGGAAGATAACTCTTGTTTAGAGATCGATTGTGATTAGCTGTTTTTACCACAAAAGAAGACGATACTTTCTGAAGAATGTTTGTGATTGGCTGAACTACAATCTATTTAATATGGTGATCTCTGTATCGTATACAAGGTTATCTAGTACGCTAGTCTAGTTCCTAAGTTGATACGAGTGCCTTCATCATTGTTCAAGAGAACATAATGACTCAGCCATGATAACAATACATTCCACTCAACCTTCCGTCGGTAAATGGGTAAGGGAAGACAAATCTGCTAATAGATTGATTTTGATTGGCTCATATAAACGCATGAAAAACAAGATACTCTAAAGAATGATTGTGATTGGTTGTGATTAATATGGCGATCTCTGTATCGTATATGAGGTTATCTTGTACGCTAGTCTAGTTCCAAAGTTGATACAAGTGTATAACAATTATCGCAGCTTCTAAGAACGACATACCCCAAAAGTTCAAGTTATAACCCCCAAAATAATGCTAAAGTCAATGTAAGTTTATATATAAGATCAGAGTTTGACAAATTTGAATCACCAATAACAATTTTATCATTTTCATTTGACCATCAGATTTTGATTTATGTAAACTTTTAGATTATTTTAAAATTGGGTGTTGTAGAACAATTGCTGATGATGTTAGAGGTTTACTTTCATCAAATGCAACCAATTAAACATACCTTGGGTGCCTGAAATTGTTATCCTCTCAAAGCTTTTGTGACATCTGCCTTTTACTGACATTCAAAATACAGAAATGATAATGTCATACCTTCACCCTGTGAAGTTTTAACTTAAGTTTTTAATACGGAAAGAGTAATGCTATCTGATTCTGATTTTTGTCTGACAAAAACATCTGAAGTAATGAGCACTATTACTGGCAAAAAATATGAGGCAATGTCAAGAGCCTTGCAGAATGTCACAACGTATCTAGAAATTCATATATGAAAAATAAATTCATACCTTTACTTGAGTAAAAAAAAATATCTTAATTATCATGAATAATCCTTATAATCTATAATCCTTTTCTGACAAAAATATCTGAACTCCTTGTTTAAGCAATAAAAAAATAAAAATCTCCTATCCACCAAAATACAAATTATTTGAATGAGAAAATGTGTAAAGTTTCGTTATCTGAAATATCTTCAAGCTATAATCTTTTTCTCATAAAAATAGTTTAAGCAATGAAAAATTAGAATGTAAATCAAAACTTCATCTTCCAAAATACAGAATCAGAAATGAAAAAAAAAAGTCATACCTTAAACTTGAATGAGAAAATGCAAAATGTTTCGTTATCTGAAATATCTTATGATTATTGAGAACATGGAAACTAAATGAGCTGTCCGTTTTATCCATTAATGTCTGACTATCTAAGTAGGATATTGATCGTGTAAAATATTACGCTGGACATTGAGAAATGTTTAAAAAATCTATAATCATGTTATATGAAGTGATAATGACTCGTTTGACGGACAGTCCATTGATGTAATTTACATTACAAACCAAATACTGAGTAATCATGTTGTTTTTAATATAAAAACACTTCAAATATACATAAATATGGCTTCTAATATACATATACAGCTTCCAATATACATATACAGCTCCCTGATATAGCTTCCAATATACAAATGCGGTTTCCAATGAACATGTACAATGCAACCTCTAATACAGCTTCCAATATACAATGCAGCCTCAAATACAGCTTGTAATATAGAAATATAGCTTCCAATATACAAATACAGCTTCCAATATACAAATACAGCTTCCATATACAAATACAATTTCCAATATACATATACAGATCCCTGATACAGCTTCCAATATACAAATACAGCAACCAATATACAAATACAGCTTCTAATATACATATACAGCTTCTAATACACAAATACAGCAACCAATATACAAATACAGCTTCCAAAATACATATACAGCATCCAATATACAAATACAGCTTCCAATATACATAATTATACAGCTTCCAATATACATATACAGCTTCAAATATACATATACAGCTTCCAATATACAAATACAGCTTCCAATATACATATACAGCTTCCAATATACAAATACAGCTTCAAATATACATATACAGCTTCCAATATACATATACAGCTCCCTGATACAGCTTCGAATATACACAGCTTCCAATATACAAATACAGCTTCCAATATACATACACAGCTTCCAATATACAAATACAGCTTCCAATATACATACACAGCTTCCAATATACAAATACAGCTTCAAATATACATATGCAGCTTCCAATATACATATACAGCTTCCAATATACAAATACAGCTTCAAATATACATATACAGCTTCCAATATACAAATACAGCTTTCAATATACAAATACAGCTTCTAATACACAAATACAGCTTCTTTATACAAATACAGCTTCCAATATACATATACAGCTTCTAATACACAAATACAGCTTCCATATACAAATACAATTTCCTATATACAAATACAGCAACCAATATACAAATACAGCTTCAAATGTACAAACGCGGCTTCTAATGTACAATGATTAAATTTACAACAATATATTATATAGCTTTTTTACTCACAGGGATATAAAGGGAAATTGAAATGTACAAAGAAGTGTCTCTGATGCACACAACAAGGCTCTCTTTAACTTATTTTTTTAACTTGTAAGCTTACACTTATTTGGTAGGAACCTTAACATTATTGACTTTCATGGCCACCTCTTATTACAGGTCAAATAAGTCTGATAATAATATGAGTCTTTTAAGAGGTCAATAAAATAAACAAATTGCTTATAGGACACTGACAACATTTTTTTAGTGTTTACATTTCAGAAACATTCATCAACAAGTTGCCCAACATGTTGTCTAACTGTTGTCGTGTGTGTACAGAACCAAATTATTGTTGCCCAGTTGTTTTGGCAACATGTCGTCGAAAATGTTGTCAGTGTGTAATAATAATAATAATAATAATATCTTTGTTACAAAAGGGTAGAAAATTAGGCCATACATTACCGACGAGCATCAAGATAATCCTGAATACCCAACGATAGGCCTGTCTTCCAAGGCAGTACTTATGTCTTAATTAAGCAACTTTTCCCTTGAGTACTTATCAAACTTAAAGCTTTAACTTATAGTATCATGAGACCACCATTAACATTGATACCACAAACTTTATTACTGGAACAAAAAGTTAATTAATTAGATATAATGAAATGGTAACGAGGAATGCGATCTGTTCATCCCACTCTATTCTCATATCATGTATCATGTGAGGTTCTATAGCACAGTGGTTAGCGCATCGTTCTTTACAAACATGACATCATTTGCTTGAATACAAGAAATGAAGGTCGTTATGTTTGAGAGTTCGGTTCTCGATCAGGGTGTGAAAGTCTGATGACCTTGAATAAGTCATCTTCAGTTATAATTCCAGTCAACCCACCCAGTTGTAAATGGGTACGGTTAATCCGGGAAAGATCAATGCCAAGAGGTTTGGCCAAGGACCAGCTGGGTGAAAGGATCCGCAAGGAACCTAAGTTTGTTATCCTTGTAAAATATATACAAAAAAATAAAAATATACTTAATGTTTTTAAGTTATAAACAACTGACGTCAATAATCACCTATTAAAAATCTCAGATCAAATAAGGCAACAGTATCAAGAAAGCAAATACAGAGACAGAACTTCAGATAACTGTTAACAAATCTGGATACTGATAACAGAAGCTTCACTCTTATCAACTTTGCAGAAGCTTGGATTGGACAATGTGAATTTAATAGATTTTTTTTTAAAATCCCTAGCCACGTGATCGTAGTCCTAGGGTTTTATCTTCTGTTTTTAAGACACCCCAGCTCTAATATCATTTTAAAAAATCATATTTCCAACCTGGGCTACCAGCAAGCACCATAGATGGTGCCCGAGACAAATTTAACTGGTATCAGTGTGCTTTCCCGTAGAGCCCTATAAATAGAATTTTTGGAAAATGAATCAAGTAACTCATGCCATACTACCGAACGATCCAATTTATCCTGATCTGATGATTACCAACAACTACCCAGTCTACGATATCTGATAACTGGAATGGGACATCAACTTATCATCTACCAACCAATGATCGGTCTGAAATTCTGAATTCTCAACAAAAAATATTATGGATTTAATTTCTGTAATGAAAGTAAAACTCACCTAAGTTTCATCTACATATAAAATTTAACATGTTTTTTCCGTACTATAAAATATCCATTAATGTTGATACTTCCCTATTAATCAAGACTACCACACTTGATAAGACTGGATGTTAGAGACATAAGGGTTTTGTTTATAATGAAATCATTAGGCCCTATGTATCAGAATTCTTAGCATAACCATTCATAAACTTCTTCATTAATAGAACCAAAGTCTTTATGTCAAAATTTCGGAAATAGCATAATATGTTCAACTTACCTAAATTTTAAATCTTGTAAGAAACTTTACACAAGTCTTTACTATAAAATATCCATTAATTGAAGTTGATATTTCTGGAATAATCTAGACTATCACTAGTTGATAAGACTGGACAACCAAGACTTGAAGGCTTGGTTTACTCAGGCTGGTCGATTAAGAGATTAAAAGGAGCGAAAAATCACTAATGTCTGTTATGATTACTCAGGGTTCACGTTCAAAATAAATACTGGACGTAAAAGATCTGTGTTTGAATAGGGAGCAAGTAGAATTGGTCTGGATAACAAAACAAGTCCTAGGGGACTATTACACTACGTTTCATTACGTCAAATAGTTTGTTGATAAATCTTTTCGATTGGAGAGAAGAAAGTAATATTCCCATTGGAATGTCCAATAAATTACGACTGTGTTTACTATTAATTCATATTCCCAACTGTTAGTTTAAAGGAATTCAGCCAGACAGGAACGAAATTCTACCAACCCACATAACTCCATAAAAAATATCATTATCTCTCTCGTAAAAATTTTAATGTTTTGGGAAAGAAGGCAAAATGTGTGACTATTTTGACTGCAGTAATTCCTTAAAACAAAATGATTTTAAAAAGTATTGAAAATTGCACCTAAGGAGATCTGTACTAGGGCACATAGAGTCCTTAATTCATGTTTATTCTTGGAAGAGTCAAAGAGAAAACCATAACTAATTCCTACTTCCTAATACAGTGAACTGCTTCAACTAGTGTTTATGTTTGGAACCAGACCTGGATATCCAGGACACAAAGACGTACAATAAAAATCCATACAAGCAAGAGAATTCCATCAATCAAAAATCCCAATCAAACAATAACAAAATCTAGAGCAATATATAATTGTATAGTAGTACAATCAGGGGCCTCATTCTCGAAAACTTAACTTAGATAAAATCCGGATTTTAAGAAATATAGTGATCTGATTGGATAATAAAGCTGTATTTAAAATCAATTTTAGTGATTGACAAATCAGATGACCTGAACACTAAAATCATTGTAAGTTAGTTTTCGAGAATGAGGCCCCAGGTGTTTCAAAAAAAGTAAGCATAGCTGCTTTGCCCGAAGACCCAGCACTACAATATATTGGTAATTTTCCCATTGATCATAATATTATTTTACATTGCATATCTGGATATAACCCACATAACATAACATCTATGTGGGACTATCATTTTAATCTGTAATGATAAATTGGAATGTTTTTGTAGATAAAATCTTTATGACTGCAACACAAATATTCAATAATATTTAATATGAATCTAGAGTAATAAATTCAAAATAACGGGCCATAAATGTTATATGGAGAAAAATATTGCCTTAAAACATGACATTCAGAATTTGTGGGAATTGTCTAAATAGAAAACAAGTCTGGAGAAACACTAAACTGATCGTTCAATCCGTAACACAGTTGGTTTCAGAATCAGAATGGCTTCCTTGGCTTGGTTACATCGTTATTTTGGGTCCTAATCTTAGTGAATAACCATATTTCAGGTGATTCAGAATAAGTCAACATTCAAGGTAACTTGGAATAAGTCAAAATCTTAGATGAACCCGAATAAATTATACAAGATGAATCCAGAATAAATCCTCATTCCGGGTGAACCAGACTAAGTCATCATTTCAGGTCAACCAGGATAAGTCATCATTCTAGGTGACCTAGAATAAGTCAATATTTCAGGTAACCCAGAATTAGTCATCAAACAAAATGAACCAGAATAAGTCATCATTCCAGGTGAACCAGAATAAGTCAACATTCCAGGTGAACCAGAATAAGTCAACATTCCAGGTGAACCAGAATAAGTCAACATTCCAGGTGAACCAGAATAAGTCAACATTCTAGGTGACCTAGAATAAGTCAATATTCTAGGTGAACCAGAATAAGTCAACATTCTAGGTGAGTCAGAATAAGTCAACATTCTAGGTGACCTAGAATAAGTCAATATTCTAGGTGAACCAGAATAAGTCAACATTCTAGGTGAGTCAGAATAAGTCAACATTCTAGGTGACCTAGAATAAGTCAATATTCCAGGTGAACCAGAATAAGTCACCATTCTAGGTGAACCAGAATAAGTCAACATTCTAGGTGAGTCAGAATAAGTCAATATTCTAGGTGACCTAGAATAAGTCAACATTCTAGGTGAGTCAGAATAAGTCAACATTCTAGGTGACCTAGAATAAGTCAATATTCCAGGTGAACCAGAAAAAGTCAACATTCTAGGTGAACCAGAATAAGTCAACATTCTAGGTGAACCAGAATAAGTCAACATTCTAGGTGAACCAGAATAAGTCAACATTCTAGGTGACCTAGAATAAGTCAATATTCTAGGTGAACCAGAATAAGTCAACATTCTAGGTGAGTCAGAATAAGTCAACATTCTAGGTGAGTCAGAATAAGTCAACATTCTAGGTGAGTCAGAATAAGTCAACATTCTAGGTGAGTCAGAATAAGTCAACATTCTAGGTGAGTCAGAATAAGTCAACATTCTAGGTGAGTCAGAATAAGTCATCATACAATATGAACTAAATTAAGTCACCATCCTAGGTGAACCAGAATAAGGTTAATGTTCCATGTCTCATAATATTTTTAAAATAATTTCTCCAAAACGCATATTATCGATCTCATTAAATACTATATGAGATTCCATTATTATCAAGTGCTCTTCCAATTTTTAAACTAATCTAAAAACTGTTTATTTCAAAATAATTTGAGTTTAATCTTTAATTCATTGTCTATATAATGACTCAATTAATTGAGAAAAATTGCCCTGATTTTTACAGATAATTGGTTTTTCAGTTTCAGACTTCAACTTTTATTTCTGGGTTTTTGGATATCTTCATTACTACCAAAATTAGGCACAAGAATTTGGGCTGGGCTTAAGTTAATGCAGCTGAAATTTGTTGTATATCCTACATTATAAACCAACATAAACTTTTTTTTAAACATAAAGTGTCTTTTTTTTAAAATAAAAAAAAACTTAAGTGGGTTCCCCTTTATTTTGTTTTTTAAAATATCTTAAGTGGCCTCCCTATGGTTCCTTTTCTGACAGGTCATTTAAAATTCTACAACATCTTCCCTTAAGTATGTAAGGTTCTAAAAGCATAACAATTCATCAAAAATCAATGCAACTTCACCTGAGATGTTTATTTTCTCCAATCATCTCAAACCCTCTTCAAGTCCTCCCACCATACACTGCTATATAACATTACAGCTTGTTCAATACTCCACTGAAAGCTTTCCCAAGTAATTTATTTCAAGAGCAATCCAAACCATGTTATTCTTACCAATTTTATTTCAATTACTCACAATCTCTTCTCCAAACAAATTTCACTATCCAATGTAAATGTTTAGAATACTGAAGTTGAAGGTCAAACTTCATTCCTGAATCAATTTAGACAGATTTTAAGCCGTGTACAGATAAGTTCCTGTATGCATTCTTCTATGCATGAACCTATATGAAATGAAATTAGTATACATGTGCACATGTGATGTCTCTATATTTTTCTATAAATATGTTTTGGACTCCAGGGCTTAAGATTACCTTAATTTGGGCACACCCTGTATTGACTGATCGGAACGCCAAACATATAGGGAAGGACACCTGAAAAGGCTACAAAAATGTTTTCTCCACTTTAGAACACTGCAAGGTTATATATTTTCATTTATGGAGGTGTCATTATCAAGGTTATTGCCATTATTTCTGGCTCTAGCATACTTAGATAGCATGTAGGGACATCTCAGTTATGTTAATTTGGGCACAACAGTTACCGTTGAAACTAGCATGTTATCTAAAGCCCTGGGGCCTTATTCTCGAAAATTTAACTTAGATAAAATTAGGATTTTAAGAAATACAGCAATCTGATTGGATAATAATACTTAACTTAAAATCAATTTTAGTGATTGACCAATCAGATGTCTAGAACACTAAAATCATCTTAAGTTAGGTTTTCGAGAATAAGGCCCCTGGACACTTAAGTATTTAGATCAAATTTAAGTAGTTCATAAAATGTTAATTTAGATAACTACGCATGAGGAAATGACTATGTCTTCTAAAACAGAAATTGTCTGCAGAAGTCATCTAAAACATGTAGGTGTGGTTTTAAAGAGCATGAACTTTGTGGCCCAGGTTCATAGATTTGTAGTAGTTACTTTGTGTTCCCATGAAAATGCCAAAATATCCTGCTCTGGAAAATGTTCCTCAAATTGAAAACCCAGGTCTAATCAGTGGTAAAAGCAACACAAACCATATGACATAGGTTGTCACACCTGCCTACCCCCCGCCCCCCACCCCCTTGCAAAACAAAGAGTAAACTGCTATGATTGCTTCTTGAGTCCATGTAACCCTCATTGGAAATTTCTGGCTACAGATCTGACTGGTTGATTCAATGAATGTTGCCTATCCTTATGAAGACTTTATTTTCAAATCTTAGCTCATCTCTGTGATATTAGTCAATAAACTAGTTTAACCTCAACCTCAGAGTAGAATGTAGCATTCATTCTTGTATTTTATTCATCATAAGACTAGACAGAAATAATCAATGTATTGACTGTAAATCCTTCATTCATAGGCCTACTCTTATCGATTAATCTATACAGAACACTCATTCATATTACAGGGGAGACAACTCCATATACGAATAGAGACAGAACATACCAGACAACAATTATTTACACTACAAACATAGTTGTAAAGGGTATAAATGAAGTGAATGGAGTTTTACATCCTGCTTTTCTGCATCTATATGTCCCATTCGAACGACTAGACGCTTTTTCCATGTCAGCCCCTCCGACCTGCAACACTGACAGGGGGAAAGGGTATAGAGATATAGAGACATTACTTCAAATGAGCATGCAATGCCAAACAACATCAGAGCCTATATAAATATTAAGAAATATTTTTGAACTACTTTTTGAGCCTACGTAAATTGTTAAAGGATTACACACAATATGATATAAAAATTTGCCCACTATTTCGCAGTTCATAAAGCAATTAATACAGAATCCTCTTTTAAAAAAGTTCTTGATAACAAAAAAAGATTTAATTTCTCAAAATGACTGATGGTCTACAATATTCTTTATAAATTAAGTTTTTGACATGTTATTTGAATGTTATTAATCAACATAGACAGATATAAAAATAGTGCATTTGACATTAAGAGACTGGCTTTGATCTCCTTCTAATGTAAGGTGAACATTTAATCAGAATTTTTTTTTTATGAGGTTTTTAAAGTAGTTGACAGTAAGTCTACAAATATTAATTTCAAAACCATCAATAAAAATGCCAGAATATTTTTACATCAGAAGCAATTGACTCAAATTATAAGCAAAGAATCTACCCTACATTTCAAACCCAAGTCTTTAACTGGTAAACTTCTGGTTATTGTTCTTATCAACATTTTTGGGGGGTTGAACACAATAAAACTAAGTCTTTTAAAGGGATATATTCACCATCGGTTCGATCAATAAAATTTTAGTCGCAGAATCTGAAATATATTAGCTTTTACTGATGTTCACATCTTCCTTCGAAATTTAAGCTTTCAAATCTCTGTCTATCCATAATCATCAGCGTTTGAAAGTCATAAATATGGCTCATACTGAAGTGAGACTATGCATTATAGAAAACACATATTATTATACAGAAAATGAAAGATAAATGATCAATTAGGGGTATAATTGAGGGGATTGTGCAATTTTTGTGCATTTCTTGTACGTCTAGAGGCTATTAACATATATTCCAGGACAAAATTGATCCTCAAAAATGCTGAACATTCCCCTTTAAATAGCCTGGAACTTACTGACTGCCTCTGATCTCAAAGTAGAGGGATTAACACAGTTTTCATCACAATTTAGGGAAACATCCATACCTTTAGTTCCACTGGCTGATACATAGTTATTACAAACTAATTTTTCTGGGACCTACATTATGAACTTCTATTTCAACAATACGGAATTTTCTCTGCAACCTCTGTTTTTCTCACTCCCTTTCTAAACTTGGTAAAAACTTGGTTAGTAGCCTTGACTCGAGACATGACTGGTAATACAAGCCTATAATCAGTATCCCGGGGATATAGCTAACTATTACAATGCTGAATAACCCACGCCTAATCTATACGACAACATGCCAACCAATTCCCATTAAGTCTAGTCATGTGACATCATTAGACTGAATTAACCACTAATTATCGAACATAATGGTGAAAACATTACTTCATTTAGTTAGCTTCATTGGAGAACATTACACTTGATTAGGAAAGATTACCTCCCTTGAAACATATTACCATATCTTGATGTCGAAAAATGATAGCTCACGTGTTCAAACATTTACAAATTAAATGATGTTTTATGTTTCTATTTTTATGCACCTTACAAAGACCTGCACCACCATGCAGTGTACAATAAGGGAAATATTACCATATTGATGTCAGAAAGTATGTGATTGCTATCAAACCAACAGTACTTTATAATAGTTCACGTTTACAAATGAAACTGAACCTAATGAAGACCTGCAACACTATGCAGTGAGCAATAAGGGAAATATGACCATATTGATGTCAGTCAGAAAACGAGTCTGCTATCAAACAAACAGTACTTTATGATAGCTCAGGTTTACTAGCTTACGTGTTCAAACACTAACAAATGAAATTAAATGTTTTATGGCCTACATTTCTGCACCTTATTTGGGCTTATGAAGATGGCCAACACCATGCAGTGTACAATAAGGGAAATATTACCATATTGATCTCAGAAAGTATGTGATTGCTATCAAACCAACAATTCTTTATGATAGCTCACGTGTTCAAACAGTTACAAATGAAATGAAATAGACTTTTATGGCATATTTTCTGTATCTTATTGAGCCAATGTATACTTACAATGCCTTGAAGTGTACAATAAGGGCAATATTACCAGATTTCTCAGCAAATAACCTGTCATCTATTATCTTAACAACCATAATTTAGGACAGTTCAGGTGTTGAAACAGTCAGAAATGAAGTCAAATGGAAATCTACGCTCAACTTTACTGCAACCTGTTGTCCAATGTAGATGACAACACCATGCAATGTGCAATGAGGGAAATTTTGATTCTAACAGTTACCAAATAGACATAGATAAGGATCAATGTTTTATTTTTCCTGTAATAATGACAAATATTGCTAATAAACTCATGTGATTAAAGAATCTGAAAACATTGACCCCTTCAAATGACATTGTTACTCTATTTCTTACTATTTTATACTTATATCATCCTTAGATGACATGTAGCCTACTAATCATTGGTGGCGTCAGCCTCCTTGAAACTGGTCAAAAACTAGGAGCATGAAATGAAACAGAGTTTTACATCCTACTTTTTTGCATCTTTTGGGCTAATGATTAAGGAAACACAATAGAGGACTGACCGACTAGTTTCAGTGCTGATAATCCAAAGCCAAAGAAACAAGCCTCCCATGAGGGATTGATGGATTCTACCCCAATTTTTTTTTTTTATTTCTGAGAAAACCTCCAATAAATTGTGTCTTGAAATTTCCTAGAAACGAAGTTAAGATGCAATAGGTTACACTGCAGAGTACAAATTTAATTTCTCCAATGTGGTGCAATCACTGATAGGAAATATATACCAGTACTTAAAATACCGATATATTTTCACAACAACCGACCTTCATGGGCCTTGATGATATGAAAACATGTAATCTGCATTATCCAGAGACAACAACCTGTAATCATTAATCAGATAACTGGTGTTAATAGGTTCGTAATGTAATCTAATGTTTTATGGTGTCATCTCAGTTCACAGCAATGTTTAGTAATAACAAATTTATTAAACTAAAGGTTAACTTCCATTAAAACAATCACAACATCTTCCACCATAAAAGATGATTAAATGGAAATATAGTATTTGAAGCAGACTGCACCATTCAGCTCACCCTTCATCATTGTTTGAGACTATATAATGACTTGGCCATGATAGGTGGCCATCTTGCCCAGTAAATGGGCAAGGGAAGATAACTCCTATTCGGAGATTGATTTTGATTGGCTGTTTTTTAGAATTTAGGCTGGCCCGGCCTTGGCCCCCCCACTTTGAAATTTTTCGTATAATGTTAAATACAGATGGTATGTGCTGGTAGCCCCCCCTGACAATTATTTGGCTCCAACGTGGCCCCTCCACCTGAAAATTCCTAGAAACGCCACTGACTAATTCACTCATTGCCCAATGCATGACATTGCTATCTTCATTAACCTCGTCATTTAAATCTTTTTTGTCTAATTTATATAATTCATCACTTGCAGATTTCCAAAAACTTTGAGCATCGTTAAAATCAGGAGAAACATTCACAGTAAAAATATTCACTTGTTTCATGGACAAACAGCGAGATTTACATTTTGTTTTGATGATAAATCACGTTCGCAACTATAGCCCAGTACAGGTTTAACTGACTGGATTATCCATACATTCCATATAAGAAGCAATTTCATATTGGGGGTGAAAATTGTTCAATACTCATTCTCAAGGGTGGTGGTGCAGAATTGAAGATCATAGGCTGGGGTTGGTTGCCTCTCATTGTTCCAATGGACCTGTCATACATAATTGCATCAAAAGTGAGACATTTCCTTCATTTGTCTCAAATATGCTATGACCTTGACAATGGAAGCATTAAGAAGTTAGAAGGACATTTTGATCTATAATCCTCTGAATAAAAACAAAAGTAAGAATGTATATCTATTGATTATAAAAATAAATATATACATGTATATTAAAATAATCAATACCTACAGAATTATATTGATCAGTAGAATTATAATCTGAATTAATATCTATAGTTAATCTTCAGATAAACAACAAACAAGTGCAAAATTTATACAACATCATTGTTGAACGTGGGCCTTATTCTCGAAACTTAAAAAAATAAAAAATTCAATAATAAAATCAAATTTCAGATAAATTTAGTGATTGGCCCATAGCCGTAGGGGCCCACGACTCAACGAGGGGGCAGACCGACTTGCCCCAATTTTAACGATGTTTGCTCAGTTAACTAGGCCAATTTTGTCAAATTTTTTGGAATTCGCTGCTTAAAAACATACTATTTTTGGGGACAGTTGCCCCCCCTCCCTGCCCTCCTGTCGCCTACGGCTATAGATTGGTCAATGTAAAACACTAACATTATAGAAGTTAAGATTTGAAGAATATGGCCCCCAGAGCTAATGTTAAGCTATATATTGGTAAGGTTAAGCAAACTCATCTACCAAAACACATGATACCACTCTGTGACTGATTTCTAACTTGGTTACCTCGAGGAGACTCTACATTCTATTTGTGAATTAAATATATTAACATGTTTCAGATCAAGAAAAGTTTTTGCAGATGCTGAAAACACCCAATAAACAAACTGTACAATCTGCAAGTTTTCCCAGTTTTCCAATTTATCAAAGTTAGTAGTGGCGGTCGCGCAAAGCAGACTCTTTACTGCTTAGTCAAAACACCTGAGGATACTTCTCTTTGGAGTACTCCACTACTATAACGTTCAATTTTGCCATGTTTTTGGATGTGATTTTGATTAACGGAATTGTTTTGCTTGTACAGATTTTTATTTTTATTTCCCATTTATCAAAATTTCCCTTTTATCAAAAATACCATTCATTGCTGTCCAATCACATGGACAGATAGCGAACAGTAATCAGACTTGTAGGCCAATCACCTTGAAGACATCATCGTGAAGCATTAGATAACCTTGTCACGATCGTGTCAATATCCACACGGTTTAATTGACACCTGCAGGGTGATATCAACTCGTAGAGTTCTAGACTCATTGAATCATATAATAACACTACAATATAACTAGCTATATGTAGGAAGTGACGAAAAACAAACATTACAATGTTTACTTGGTAGCATTGTTTATATGAATCAAAGAGGGGTGGTGGGGGGAGGTATATGGGCGACAGATATTTCCAAGAGGGGGCTCAAAGCACCAGGAATTCTGGTAATCTGGTAAATAAATGGTAACATTATTTCAAACCCAGACTTCCATATTTATCATTAAAATATAGAATAAGAACCATGACACATTTGATTAATACAGATACTCGAGTCTATATCAGGTTTCCTCCATCAGGGAAAGATTTTAACATCATTAAACTTCGTGTCATTGATATAGATCAAGTCTGAAAGATTAGTCTCCATCTGATTGGTGGCAAAATTAAATCAATTCTGGAAATGAAATGGAGTTTATGTCCAATTCTTCTGCACCCAATTGGGCCAAGGAAGACAATGTCATGCAGTGTGCAATGAGGAACATTTAGACAGGACAGGAGTATTAGCCTAATCTTTTTAATCTTGGACAGCCAGAGAATACAAAAATACCAAATGCCGCATCATATATATATATATGAACCAAGTTAACCCTTTCAACCTGACAAGCAGGTATACCGGCCCATCCTTACGCTATATATACCCGACAAGCCGGTAAACCGGCCGTTGTCAAGTGATGTCATATAACGTTTACGTAATACATTTTAAGAAATATTGCTGGGAGTTCAGGGTATATGACGTCTTAGCCAAAGTAACGTCAGGGTTCAAAGGGTTAATGCTTAAATTTGACGACCAGTTGGTGTTATAAATGATCAAATTTAACACAAAAAAAACATTATTTTGCTACAAACTCTGACTCAAAAATATTGATTTCATGTAAAAAGTTGAATATTATCTTTATACTTATTACACACAATGTTTTAATTGTAATTAAACAAAAAGAAATTCACACTGACATTATGAGCAGAAAAACCTTTAACAAAAACATACCAAATGACAAGAAATGGAAAATACTTTGTTGAACTTATCTCGATGTTTATTCCGTTTTGATTATAAAATATAAAAAATGTGAGTTGACTGGGGACTTAATGGACGAATCTATTGATTTTTTCCGATCAACAGAACAAAAGTTTGACATTCCCTTCGGAAATGGTGTCAGACTAACGAGAAAAAAAAAGCAAATGTGAAATTATCGACTAACCTGATCCCATCGTGTTCTGTAATGTTGACGTAGGTAACGGGAAGGTCATAGGGAATATTATTATATCTTTCGTTGTTGACATGAAGTAAGAATAAACACCATATTCGTCTCACAGTGTATATCTGAAAATAAAAGAGTGCAGTTTATAAATTTCAAGGAAATTCATACTTAAATGCAGGCTTACATTTAACATTCAGGCTAGTAGATGAACCATTCACTTTCATCAAGTAGTAAGAGAAACTGAAACCATTAGCTGTTAAAATATATAAGTATCATCAACATTGCCTCAAAACCAATTTTCAAGACAGCCAAAAAGCCTTGAAATCGAAATTTCAATTGTGATGAAACCTTTGGAAATGCAGACTTTCAAGTCGGCCAAGAAATGTCTAATCAAACATCAGCATTGTCATAATATTCACTAAATTACAAGCAACTATGCATTCACAAACACCAAACCATCATGACACAAGCATGGATCTCACGAGAAATGCTTTGAAGAATATCAATGTAAGCATAGAGGAATATCAGTGCCTTATTCGTCTTAATTGCAGTAATGACTCATTAGTAATAAAGGATAGGACAAATCATCTGTTAACAATATGACAAGGCCTTGAATCCATATTATCAAGTCAGCAAGCAGATCTAACCACACCTCCCTTATATCATGTAAGTATAGAAGGATCATCGTGCAACTATTTTTCATTAGTAATGTGATATGAACAGTCATGTTTTAGCAATATGATGGCATTAAGGAGGCTTTAAAACCCAAACCATCAAGATCACAAGAACACTCTCCTTAAAACATGTAAGTATAGAAGGATCATCGTGCAATTATTTTTCATTAGTAATGTGATATGAACAGTCATGTTTTAGCAATATGATGGCATTAAGGAGGCTTTAAAACCCAAACCATCAAGATCACAAGAACACTCTCCTTAAAACATGTAAGTATAGAAGGATCATCGTGCAATTATTTTTCATCAGTAATGTGATATGAACAGTCATGTTTTAGCAATATGATGGCAATGACAAGATCTATAAAACCCGAACCATCAAGCATGAGTCTAACCACACCTCCCTTATATCATGTAAGTACAACGTTACCATCAGTGCCATATATTTTCTAATCTACCATTAATAGCAGGATTGTGACTCATTAGTATTATACCAAACAAATCATGTTTTAGCAATATGGTGGCATTAAGGTGGTCTTAAAACCCAAATCATCAGACATGAGTCTAACCACACCTCCCTTAAAACATGTAAGTATAACGTACTATCAGTGCCATATATTTCTTAATTTACCATTATTAGCAGGATTGTGACTCTTTAGTAATGAGATATACCAGACAAATCTCCTTTCAGTAAGAGTTCACACCCACAGAAATATAATGACAATGATGAAGTGAAGTGAGTGAAAAACATTATGATTTTCTAAAACTTCTTTATGATGCTATCATTTAAACCAACATCTCTTAATGGAAGTCATATTTTATAAACAGAGTCATTATCAAAGTGGCTTTAGGCCAATCTTTTTATTAAAGATTTTTCAAGTAATTTGTTGTGAAATATAGATAATGGAAGGTTCTCTAAAAAACTTTTATATAGGTTTTCTCAATTTTCAAAGTGAACTGAGGACATTGATTAGTACAATTACAATTTGCAATTCATTAAAACTAACTGTTTTATGATGGCTTATGGGTACATTTCACTAGGCTTCGACAGGCGGTTAGGTGTCGGCTAGCTATCAACCGACAGGATTGAGATTGGCCTAATATAACTAAACACCGAGAGGTGACGTCGAGAAACTCCAACTGCCGCAAAGTGACTGAGAGAACATTTACTGACAAATTTTGAACATACATAAAATCCAACACAAGTCGCACACTAACCCACATCAACATATGTCTGTTCTATGTGCAGCCCAGTGCATTGCAACTCTGCCACTCATCATTGCACTCTCAAAGCAGCTAATGCCGACATAATTCTGACGGATATGAATCGTGGAAGTGACATTTGTGTTAGAAAATGTACGAAAATGCTTTAAGAGTTCTGTGACAGCCCAAAATGTTCTGACCAACCCTGATTAACACTGACGTAGCGCAAGTGAAATGTACCCATTAGCAACTTTTGTGATACTTCATAAAACCATCATTACATCTGATGACGACACGTGTATATTGTGTTGAAACGTTATGTGCCTAACTTGCCATCAGGGAAGCTTAAAGAATGATTCCTCACAGAATGCACAGAAAATTGAAAATTTATTAAAGAAAATTAAAATATCACTAAATAAGATAAAATTAAATAAGCAATTTTCATTAATTTTTAATAGATTTATGGATAATTACTTAGTTCTAATGATTTTTGGATTATAGGAGGATTCTATTTAGTTAGATCCTAATTTTTTAATCCTTAAATGATGCATAAAAGTATAATGGAGAGTGATTTTAGGATATAATCTGCGTATCAATTAACAATTTTAATGAAATCACCCACTATTTAGTGGAATTTCGTTATTATTTCGCTGGTCTTTGGAGCAATGACCTATACAGAACTCAAATGAAAACAGGTTGTTGCAGTGTAGGCCTACTGATTCATATTCTATATATTGAAAAAATTAAAGGGATTGTAAAGTGATTTTCTAAACTTTGTGTTTTATGACGTCACTGACAGTGATCTGCATAGATATCAATAGTAGCTCTCAGTAGATCACTGTCAGTGACGTCATAAAACGCATTAGTTTTAGTGGAATTGCAAGAATCACAGAAATCGGAATGGAAATTGGAATGGTGCAAATTGATGCTATCAGTATCCCCGATACACATACAAAGTTTAGAAAACCACTTCACAAACCCTTTAAATCATTTTTTTTTTTTAATATATTAAATGACAATAATTTAATAACTTGTGTTCCAATTTAATCTTGTATCAGAACACTATTCCCTAATCATCTGCACATGAATGTAAAATTAACAATAGAAAAATCAAAGTCGTCACGTTTGTCATACAATCTGACACAAAGATCGTGGTTTCGTGGTTGGTTGTTTACAATTTCAAGTAGCAAATCAGAGTAGGACACTAAGTCTTAGAATCAGTGTTGTTTTTTATTTCCAACTCTCTTCGCATTCCTCATCAACAAAATCTCCAAAAGAGTTATTCAGTTACCAAAACGTCAGCTATGTATCGGAAAGTGGAATTGAAAGAACGAGCTAGTTGTTTATTGCCTTTGCTGTGGAGACCTTGAATAAAGAATTCTGCCTGCAAGTAAAGGAGAACAATTTGGTACTCATAAGGCATATTGACATTTTAAGGCTATAAACTCCTAAATAACAAGCATACATCAGATAAATTAATTTAAAGGGATATGTTCACTAACTATTGACCAAGAAATTCTTTTTATCAGATCCTGGATTTTTTAGCTTATCTAATCCATAATACCGCTCAAATCCCTGCGTATCCATAATTATCAGCGATTGAAAGTCTAAAATATGACTCGTCGTTTAGTAGTACTATGCCTTATATAGAAAACAAATATAGAAAATGAAAGATAGCTGTTAAAGGTACGGGTATAATTGAAGGAATTGTACGATTTTTGTCCAGTTCTTGTACTTCTGGAGGCTATTTTCATATATTCAAAGCTCAAATTGATCCTCGAAAATGCTGAACATTCCACTTTAACATGCTTCCTAAAATTCAAAAGAGTTTTCAAATAGTTTTTATTGTTTCAAATATTTTTCTTTACAGCCTAGCAACCTAGCCATAAATATTCTTTTAATTTTCAAATTTGTTATTTATCTTTTCTTTTAAGAGACTAAGACAATTGAAAAACAAAAAAAACGTGAGGAAAATTTTGCAATAGATTTTCTAACCCCAGAGTCTTAAATATTTTATTGTTCTAAATATTTGTGAGACAAGGAAAGAAAAGAGACATTGTTGAAGATTATAAGGCCATTAGCAATTCTTTATTTGAGTTTGTAAAAAAAAAAAGGGAAAGTTTATCGATTTCGATGAAATCTTTTCAATTTCCTCTTTTGTATATTTTTCATACTTATCACGTTCCCTTCTGTAAATATTGATTTTATCTTTTTTAATTAATTATTCTTTGTTGACAATCTCACCCATTTCTTTTCATCCTTAATTCATCTGATTTGGGTTCAATGCTCAGACAAGTCAGCAATCGTCATAATATTATGCTCTAGATCTGGAGCCTTATTCTCGAAAACTTAACTTAAATAAAATTCAGATTTTAAGAAATAGAGTAATCTGATTGGATAATAAAGCTAAATTTAAAACTGATTTTAGTGATTGACCAATCAGATGACCCGAGCACTAAAATCATTGTAAGTTAAGTTTTCGAGAATAAGGCCCCTGCAAATTTTTTAAAATCAGGGATTAATGAAACATACCTTTATGCTATATTTCTGCACATTTTTTCAAAATCAAATCTTTATACATCCACAATGGCAATCAGAACTTAGAAAATTTTTGAACACCTTTTCGCACCAGGTTATACAACATAATTTTCTTCTGAGACAAAGGTAAGATTGTCTGATGCAGAAAATTAATGGAATTGTAAAGCGGTTTTCTATTTCCAATTTCCATTCCAACGTCTGTGGTTCTTGCAATTCCACTAACACACTTTATGACAGTCATCACCGACACTGATCTGCATTGATATCTATATGTCTGATGCAATATTTGAACGATCCCTTTAAAGGGATATGTTCACTGACTGTTCGACCAAAAAAATGTTAGTCTCAGAATCTGGAATTTTTTAGCTAATCTAATCCGTAATAATGTTCCAAACTCTACCTTAAAATTTAAGCCTTCAAATCCCCATGTATCCATAAATATCAGCGTTTGAAATTCAAAAATAAGACTCGTCGTTTAGTAGTACTATGCCTTATGGAGAAAGTACACATACAGAAAATGAAAGGTAACTGTTAAGGTACAGGTATAATTGAAGGGATTGTTTGATTTTGGGACAGTTCCAGTAAATCTGAAGGCTATTTACATAAATTCAAGGCCCAAATCGATCCTCGGAAATGGTGAAAATTTCCCTTTAATAAAATCTGAGGAAATAAATAATTATTAGATTGGCATTTTGTCAGGTCAATATTCCAGATTATATATAGTGATAAAATACTGTCAATTACGTTCATAGTTTAATAATAGGTCTCTGATAGATTGATATCATCTTCCATGCCAGAAAGATCCCTCGACAGTTGGAAATCGAAAATAAGAGCAGGCTAATGCCGCTGTCCTGGCAAAATTTCCCTCATTGCACACTGCATGGCGTTTGCCCGTCCTCAATTAGCCCATATAGGTGCAGAAAGTAGGACATAAAACTCCATTCATTTCATTTTTTTTGTCAAACAATGTCTTAAAATGTCAAAATTGTTGACTTACTTTTCTTACAAATTATAGAAAGTTGAACATGTTTTGAAGCAATTTTAATCTATGAGATTGTTTAAACCAGTTTTATTAGTTTTTAATTCCAATAGCACAGTTTTATTTTCTTATGTTGACTGTTTTCTCTCGCAAAAAAGCAAGTTTTGCACATTGTTGGCAGTTTATGAAATTTTCAAAAAATTGAAAGATAAATTCAGTTCTCCCACTTGGGAGGCTTACGGTATCTTCTTTTCAAAATGAACATTCCAAAGGGAGAAATCTTGAACATATTCAATTAGTTATTAAATGTCATATAAAAATACCTGCAAGCAAGACAATTCTTCTAATCTGGAAACTTCTATATTTTACAAGGATAACTACTTAGGTTCCATGAGGATCCTTTCTCCAAGCTGGTCCTTGGACAAACGTCTTAGCATTGATCTTTCTCAGAGTATCCTTACCCATTTATAGCTAGGTTAAAAATTATGAGTGAAGATGATTCATTCAAGGTCATCAGACTTTCACATCCCGATCACGAACCAATTTCTAAAACATAGTGACCACCATTTGCAAAGATTGTCGAGTTTGTTAAGAACGACGCATTAACTGACTATGCTATAGAACCTCAGAAAATTTTTTTTCCAAACAATAGCAATATTAAGTACAGTGGTTGTATATAAGAGAACTTTTCCAATAAAAAGTACCAGGTGCTTCTAAGAAACTCGCTGACTCTATTCCCAGCCTTTGACAGCTATTTGGACAGATATGGCTGGAGGAGAGTAATAAAAACTAAGCCACAGAAATTGGGGATTTTCCACACCTTGCACATGCAGCCTTCAATGGTAAGCCACAGATTTTATTTCTTGGAAAACAACTTTGATGGACTAACATACATGGCCTGTATGTCGTAGGGGGATAATGATGGTATGAATGAACTACAAAATCATCCATCTTTCCAAATATATCAAAGTTTTGAGAATTCGTAAATAAATACGTTTAAAACCCCAGCACCCGCAGAGGTGTGGAATATCGCAAGTTTTAGGGGCCTATTTTTTCTGAGTCTCTCCCAGTCATATCTGTACAAATAGCTTTCAGAGGTTGGAGAAAGAGTCAGCGAATTTTGGACTAGGTAAGCATGATCTGCTTCAAGCACACAAAAAAAATATATTTGACAAATGACTGTGACTAGATATAATTGAGCTTCAATAACCCTAAAAGATCTTAATTCTCTCACTAGAGGTTATGCCTACATGCCTGTGCCTGTGCTTTCGTAACATTACTTCATTGTAATGTTACAATCTAAAATTCCTAAAAAATATGAAACTAAATAATATAACTTATATCTCTTTATCATCAATCAATCAAATAGACAAAATAAATCATAATCTGAATTAGTTTTAGGCGATATTCAAATGAATCAGAATTCAGAGAATGAATCATATACTATAAATATAAAACAAATGGAAAGACTCAGTTTACAGTCAAATGAAATAGATCTGATCTAAGTTTTTATCATATTACATTGTCTAAAGTCAGTATAATATTGTTAAAAAAAAAGCCAATTCCTGATATATTACAAAACTTTATCAAATGAAATAGATTTGACTTGACAATTTGACTTGACAATAGATGTTATCATATCATATTACCTATATAAGAGTAATATTGTGAAAAAAAAGTACAAACTATCTCTGAAACTTGTAAATCATTTACAGCATCTTAGGAAGCCATCAGTGTAATGTTCAAATATAAAAATGCAAACACAGAAGTTACCGTATAAATAAGGAAACCAAGTACTAACGATCCGAACCGAAAAAACGAAACCCGAAATCCGAAAAGACATTTTGACGAAACATAGGTAACAGCTTATGAACTTTTCACATGAGGAATTATATCAATCATACATGAGTAAGTATTTCATAATGAAAAGTGGTATCAGGTGTCTAGAAGAGTAAGCATACCCTACCTGGCACCACACTCGTATCTTGTAAATGGCCAAGTTTGATTCACAGCGCTTATGCCACATTCTAAATCTGACACTTACAGGGTCAATCTTATGGACAATTTGTGAAATTGATTTTAGATACCTTAAGTACTTTACAGAGTGAAAACTTGGTCTATGGTCTGTCTACTGGAATACTGTTATTATCCACCTACTAGCAAGAAACTAACTAGAATTTTATCCATATATGCCTTAGTCACAACAAAAGTTATAATTCCACAATTGCTTTTCTTTTGCTTCTATTATCGTATTTACTTACCTTCTTGTGTTTTTTCCTCATCCAATAATCACAATGTTACCATAATTGTCCATTAAGTTTTGTATAATTATCTTAAGAGCAGTAGTGGTACATCATAAAATTACCATATAATTGTGTTCCGTTACTTAAGAAGAAACCTATTATCAGAGTCTAGAGACTTTACTTCCTTGTGAAAAATTTCAGATAAAAAATGGATGTGACCTTGGCTATATTGATAAGTATACTAAGATTGTGTGATTTATAAGTTCTGCAATTCCCCAATTTGAACAAAAATGAAACCCTTGTAACAAAAAATTTGCATCTCCAGGGATTTACATTACATATTAGCTACAACGGTAAACATCGTGCCAAAAGTAGCAGCCCCCAAATAGTGGAACCCAAAACTTTGTAGAGCCAGAAATGGCAACAACTTTGATAATGACACCTCCATAAATGTATCGTATAACTCTATAAGGTTCTAAATTTGTGAAAACGTTTCTGTAAACTACTTAGGAGCCCTTACCTATATTTTTGGCGCTCCACTCAGCCAATACAGGATGTGACCAAATTAAGTTAATCTAAAGCCCTAACCTCACTCTCACTTTGCTGAAAGAAGGTAAAAACCGACTCTTGAAAACACTGGATGTTGAATCAGAATTTTTCATCTTATGAATAATCAAATTCTAAGACTTTCATTGCAGTACGTGAATTGACTCCGATATTTTTGTAGAAATAAAAATATCATACTTAACAATAATCTTAACCAAAACCATACCTTACCTCATTTGTATAATTTGTGTCAACGTCTTGTATTTGTAACCTAAAACCATTTGAACGAAGCTTTTATTTCCTAAGATTTCATGCCTAGAGGTCCTTTTTTGAAACATAAAAAATTACAATCTTGATGTAAAATTCATAAAAAATCTACCATACCTAGCTAAATTTTAAAGTTTCTGTCTGGTGTTTGTACGATATTTTTAAATTTAACCAATAATGCCATCCTTCACACAAATTTAACGAAACTCGATCTTACCTTGGTATTATTAGTAAAATCACCGATGTTATTATTCGAGCGATACTATAACTATGATGTATTAAGAGCAAATAATACGAAAGAGTAATTTCCTGTCTGTCAGAACGTAGTTTATAATACCAGGGTATTGATTGGTTTAAACTATGGTATTAGACGATTCTACAGCGTGTCATAACCCTTCTATTACAAATTACAATACTGTCTTTATAATTCAACCCAAATCTAATAAATTTAACACGGAATAGTCTAATCATTTCACAACTATTTTAATCAATTGTCCAGACCACAATTAAATATTGAAACAACAGACTACAGCACTCAAGAATTTGTGTAAACAAATGATAGTTTGCAATTTTAACAATTATAGCTTCTAATAGAATCAATTGTTCACTTTTCAATTGTCATCTACCATTATTTGCGAAATTAAAATTTGTATAAAATCAAAAGCTATTTTACAATATTCATGATTTCTTTTTTGATAGTTTATGCATTATATTTTTTGCAAAAAGGGTAAACCAATAATTTCTTCTGGAAGCAGATCATCTACCAACCAACCAACCACCAACCAAGGTAAAAGAATGAAATTTGTAAAATAAGAGAATGATTCATAAAGCCTGTTAGAATGCTCAATAGTCTTGTGGTTGAATGAGAATGACTGTTGGCATTTAATTCTGCAAAAATTAACGAGGTAAAATCATACATTAAATTTTATTGCATATTAATATATGCCTAGAGCTTCTTTCTGTATTGTTTTTGAATAATTATACTTTATTATTGTGATTATATGAATATATTGTTAAAAAAAATCTCAAGTTTAAATTCGAAATGAAATGGAATGGGTTATGTACTGCTTTTTTTTAACTTGCATCGGTAAAAGACGAATAAACGCCATGCACCGTGTGAATTTTTGCCAGGGCATAAGTCTACTCTTATTTTCGATTTCCAACTGTCGAGGGATCTTTAACGTGCACACAGGGCCTCTAGCACACAGGGCCTCTGTTTATTGTCCCATCCTAACGACTAGATGCTTTGGACCCTCCAACCTGCATCACTGCCAGGGGAAACCGGGTAGAAAAATCCGAAGGTATCATCTTGATCTTAAATTCGAGGTCGTCTCTAAATTTAGTAAACATCAATAGCATGCCATCCCTACTCTTCCAAATCACATAATGTCAATCTGCCATTTGTATCACATGGCGAGTCTTGTGTAGACGATCACCAATTTTAGATATGTCAATGTAAATGAAGTAGAAACAGTTAAAATGAGACCTATTTATCACTAGAACTGTCAGACAATACAACTTCATCACAACCCAATCATTAAAACCTCCATTATTCCCATTATCTAAACTAGTATTCTACTTTCGGTTTCTATCTATCGGAGAATAGCATAACACCATTGCGTCAGTGTTATTTCTCTCCATTTTGCTATGGCCTTAAGTTAGCTGAAACTATTACATTTGCATTGGTTTTGAACTTCATTATATTAGTAATATTAAAGGGATTGTTAAGAGGTTTTCTAAACTTTGTATGTGTATCGGGGACACTGATAGCATCAATTTGAGCCATTCCAATTTCTATTCCGATGTCTGTGGTTCTTGCAATTCCACTGAAACTAAAACGTTTTATGACGTCACTGACAGTGATCTACCAGAAGCAACTATTGATATCTATGCAGATCACTGTCAGTGATGTAATAAACAGCAAATTGATGCTATCAGTGTCCCCGATACACATACAAAGTTTGACATTCTCCTGCTTGGCACCACACTCAGCCCTGCTGCTCAATGATTCAAAATTTGGTACCAAAAAAACAACTCAATGACTTAAAATACAGAATTTCAACATACCTGGTTATCAGTCTATACAAAAGGCTACAATCTGATACTAAGTACTCTTGAACAATTCCTTTCATAGCAGGTAATTAAATATATTTTAGACTAATAAGGTACCATACTGGCACTACAGGAAGACATCAGCTTGATGGAATAATCTCCAGGCATTCCTGTCTTTAGTCTTTACAATTCTTCCTGGTTCTGGTGAATGGAACAGATTTAATTGACAGTGTGGGTGGTTAATACAAATTGATGTAATTACCTAAAACAAGTCAACATCATTAACTACAAAAATATATGTGAACTCTCTGAAGGAATGTCCTGTTCACAAACCAAGTTTTACATCCTAATTTTCTGTACCTGATTTTCTGACAAACAAAAACGTCATAAAACATACGTTAATGTTATTGGAATTGCAAGAACCACAGACATCGGAATGGAAATTGGAATGGCGCAAATTGATGATATCAGTGTCCCCGATACACATACAAAGTTTATAGAGCACTTTTGCCGTAACAGATTTAATTTTCATACACATTTCATAATGTTCAAAAAACCAATGCAGATTTCAGATAGTGGTGAGACATTTCGCAAAAGCAAATACTAGTTGCTTTTTTGACAGACAAAACTCAATCGAGTCTCAGATTTGTAACCAGTATAAGCAAGTGAAACTTTAAGATAATTTGTTGTTAACTGACTAGAAGAAAATGTTTTAATTGTTGAAGTTTTAATTGCCCCTGGACACGTCTCGAAACAGTGTGATAAAAGTTCTGACTATAATAATTCTCATGTCATTATAACATACCTTCTGGCTTCAACTAGTTATTGACTACACTTAGGTAGGAGTCAATCTTGAAACTATACAATGATTCATAGGGTATTGTCATAACATTGACTAGTTTCAAATGAAACTATGCCACTAGGCCCCTCAAGAGTGACCCCTTCCGCTAAAACTCTCTGCTCTTTATGCTTGCTAAGCTCTATTTGACCCTTATATTTTTTTCATAAAATGCATTTACAAAATTTAATTGAGAAGGCCTGGTATTAACACATGGTCTGAAATGTCTTGCAAGATGCCAAAAATGTATCTATTACAGATTGTGCCAGGTACTCTGACAACTTTCCAAAATTTGCTTTTCAAATTTCATTTAACGAAAACAATACAGTTTCGAGCGCGACTCTTGTTCTCTAGTTCTAGTACTTTTAAAGAATAATTTCAATGGATCCTTGAAAATACTGAACATTCCCCTTGAAATATTTTCTTAAAAATGAAAAATTTATTGAATGCTGAAAATAATTGTCAGAATCCATTCCAAAATCTCATCTACAAGATAATGGTATAAAATTATCTTATTATTTTACATCATAAAAACAGTAAAATTCTGGTATCCTATGTCAAGTGACATTTATCTTATATTTTCACCATAAAGAAATGTAACGATATAATTATTTTGCTTAAAGGGTTGATAACAAATAATAAGCTATTATAATATAATACTTGAAAATGTCAGAAGGCAGCTATAATCCAGTTCTAAAAACACTCAGACTTTTTAGAGTTTATGACAAACAGAAAATTAACAGTTTTTCCAGATAAATGACAATGTCAATCAGGTTTTGATACACAGACTAATACGTATCGGGACATTGATGGCATCAATTTGCAAAATTCCAATTTCAGTCAGACGTCTACAGTTCTTGCATTTGCACTAAAGCGAAGCTTTTCATGATGTCACTATTGCGTAATCGCTAATGAGGCCTTAATAAAGTCATGAAACACTTTGTTAATTGCAAAAAATCTGAAAATTAGAATAGTTCAGATCAATGTTCAATGCTCAGTGTCACAAATATAAATCAAAAGTTTACAAAACATCTATACAATCCCTTTTGAAATCATGTAGGGGGGCCACGGTGGCTCAGTGAGTCAGATGCTTGCTCGCTCACCTGAAAGGGTTCAATCCCGGAATGGGTCGAGATGATACCTTCATATTTTTCAACTCAGTTCCCCTTTGTCAGTGATGCAGGTCGGAGGGGCTGACATGGAAAAAGCCTTCGTTCGAATGGGACAATAAACCGTGTTCTACAGGATGTGCACGTTAAAGATCCCTCGACAGTTGGAAATTGAAAATAAAAATAGGCTAATGCCACTTTCCTGGCACCATTGCGTTTGCCCTTCCTCATCAACTCATATAGGTGCAGAAGAGCAGGACGTAAAACTCCATTTTATTTTCAATTAAAATCATGTAACAGGACTATCCCTTGAAATTTGTCTTCCTTTTTTAAATGAAAGTATTGAGGAAATAGGATATCTAATTAATTCCAATCAGATATGTAACTTTATCTCTTCAAATCATTTTATACCTGAATTATGTCAACTTTGTTTCTATGGTTTCAATTATATGGGAATGGCATGATAAAGAGTGATATTTCAAGGAAACGTTCCAAGGAATTTCTTATTTAAAATGAAGTTTCATATTTCGAGATGTATCAATTGCATACAATTAATGAAGATAGACAATCCAAAAAACCATTTTAAATGAAGATTCAAGAAGAATGATTTTATTTAGTAAAGAAAATAAAACTTGGCAATAAAAAAAATGCTCTGGACAAGATTTTTGATTAACGGATTTGCTTTTAAGGATTTTTACTATCCATACATGTGTATCTTAATCAGATTGCCCATACATTACAAGTGTAACAGTATCATAAAGCCTTATCAATAGATTACCTAGATATATAGCAAGCTTTACTAGAAATCTTCAACAAGCAATCAGGCTTAAATCTCTTCATTTCCGTAGTTCATTGAGAAGGTTTATTGGCTATACAGGGTTTAAAGTGAGGTTGTTATAAATACCAGCATGAATAGTTCTAGTCAGTCTATATCCTATATCAATCATAACCTTATCTATCTATAGGGAAAGTAATTTCAGATTGTTCAAGGGTAGCACCCAGAAAACTACTAAAACCTTTCAACTGGGCTTCTTTTTTTCAAAGAAATTTCCAAAGTTTGATTTATTTTCTAAAATTTTAGTGAAATCGAAAATAAGAGTAGGCTTAAGCCACTGTCCTTGCAAAATTTTGGCCTTTGCCCACCTTTGTCTCTTCCATATTTGGAATCAGCCATACCATCAGCCATCTCCCTATTTATACCTGAAATTTCAGGAGACTGGAGCATCCACTGGATTTGTTTCAGTACATGTTTCACTTACGTTATGACAAGTTTCTCTTTATAAATATATAAAGAGGAGAGATGTTCCACTAAAACTTAAATGTATTACTTAACCACTGATGTCAGGGGCGGATCCAGGATTTAGAGAAGGGGGAGGGGAGGCTCTGAAATATAACTTACTTCAAATTAAAAGGTACTGCGAGCGCCGTAGGCGTGAGCGGCAAATTTTTAAAAGGTTCTGACATCAGTCGGCCAAAAATAGGGGGGGCTCGAGCCGGAAGAGCCCCCCTTGGATCCACCCCTGGATGTTATAAACACTGTTCCCCTACGGTACCCCTTTTAACCCTACCCATTACAAGATAAAAAAAAAAAGAAAACCCTACCTTCAAATAATGCTTAGACCTACCATGATTGAACACAGAATAACAGGGTTCGTACAGGTCATGGAAAACCTGGAAAATCAGGGAATTTTAAAAAAGATTTTCCAGACATGGGATGTCAAGGAAAATCATGATATTTCTGGAAAATTGTCAAAATGACCTGGAAAAATGATATTTCTAACTGTCTTATTATTTTATTCATCTTTTTTCGATGGTAAATAAGAAAACTATGATCAAGAATAGTCTTATATACCTGTTCCATCCAGGATCCAGGGTAAAATTGGTCATGAAAAATAATTAAATGTTATCTGGAGAGTCATGGAAATATCAGGGAAAATTTGATCAAATGATCTGTATGAACTCTGGAATAATTCATTGTATCAGATATCAATATACTGGTACTGGTTATCATGACATATAGTGCCATGAACAAAGCTGTCCTGACATAGAATAATAATAGGGAGGTCAATGTGACAAAATGAGTCAGTGTTTAGTTACCTTCATGAATATTCTTAATTAGTGCCAGCACAATCAGGTAAATTAACACATTTGGTTGGACAATCCCAAATTCAGCATATCTGACTCCTAAATAACAACTGTAAGGATTTATGTTTATGAGTAGCATGAAATGCACAGACAAGATCAGAACTGTGCTCAGGAGATGATAAAAAATGACCCCTTAACCTTGATCTTAACTCACGTCTTTGTTAATACCAGAACAATCAGTCAAATGAGTACATTTGGTCCCACATCCAGCATGTCTGACTCCTTCTCCCTTACATAACAATAACAATTGTAAGGATTTCCGTTACCAATACAAACCAGATAAGATATGTGTTCAGAAATGATTAAAAAATGACCCTTTGACCTTGATCTTAACTCACGTCCCCGATTTAAATCCAAATTGATAGCTAAGCAGATATAAAACTAAAAGTAAAAAGGTGATTTGTACTTACGAAATAAGGTAACTGTAAACGTGATTGTCATACACTGATACAGGCGATTTATGCCTTCTCGGACAGATTTTCAGACACAAAATTCTAACAATCAGCACTTCCGGTTAGTAACAGCTACAATCAACACACAGGGTCCTTAACTTGCCAGAAACCTGGAAACTACAGGGCCTCGATGGTTAAGATTTATTTGTTACTAGTCTGTACTCTTCTGTTAGTTTTCCTTCAAGAGTTGTCTGCCCTTGATAAACCAATCCATAAGATCAATGATTGACAATTGCCATGGTTCAAAGACTAATAATAAAATCGATTCTTTTTACATTCCTCTACCGTTAACAATTTAACTCTAATTTGATAATATTAGCCGTGTAGCTTGATGGGAATTTGATGGCAAGAGGACAATATTTGAGACAAATTGGTAACCTCGTGTCCTAGACTAGACATCCAAAGATATCTGTTTCCTTCCTCATAATCTTTCGTATTATGGGTTCTACAGTAGGCCTACTTAAAGTAACTGTATTTGAATTCTGCTAGGTACCAAATCTAATACTTATTAGACAGTGACTTTCCTACGGGTTTCCCAGGGTGAGCCAGCTAGACCCTTGCGCCGATTTATTTTGTAAAAAGTGACTGGCTAGCAGATGAAACTGGTTGGCTAGTCATTTGTTTTCGGTTAGCAGGTTTTGAATTGGCTGAATTGGCTAGCAAAAAAAATCGGCGGTTTTCGGCGGCTAAAACGGATTTCCTCCATTCAACATTTGAATTATAATGAAGGAACATACATTATACACTGCAGGTATCATAAACAACTGGTGTTTGTTATCAAGTTATTTATTTCTGAATAATCAACTCACAATTAAAAATCTTAATCAAACTACAATAGTTTTAAATTATCATGGATGAAAATTATCATGTTCAGCATGGTAGGTCTAAGTGACGATCGTCTTGAATTCATTTACAAAGTGGCAGAAATCGGCCGACTTAAATCGGCGGCGCTTTGTTTTCACAACTGGCAGATTATGGATGTAAAGAAATCGGCGGCGGCGGCAGCGGCGGCGGCTAATGGCGGCGGCGCAAGGGTCTAGAGCCAGCCCCCCCCCCCCCCCCGGATTTAGGCTGGTCTGATCTTGGTTGGTCTTTCATCATTGTTGGAATTTGTATAACAGGCAGAAAATGTCGTAACCCGGGGGGACAAGGGGATTCCCTAATTTAGCATACGAGACATCTAAGTTTATATCCCACCCACCCGCATTGAAAAAAATAAAAAGTTTGCGCCCCTGTAAACAGCTAAAGTGAACCTTTGTCAACTCTTGAAGAGAAGTACTCGAGACTATAGATTTCTCCTATTATAAGGGCATTAACCGCGGAAATCCAATGCTTGACGATAGCTTATCTAGTTATATTGCATCTTAAAAGATCAACAACTTTAATCGTTTGTGTAATCAAATTCCTCATTAACACGATTCTGTATCTTTCTTAGACATCATGATACAAAGCCAGAAAATGTTCTGAGTTATGAACTCTTCAAAGGTTTATCCTGTGGATTTTTCGAGCAGTCGATTAATCTGTAAATATTGACCTTCATCATATCAAATATTTTGTGTCTTACATTTATCTTTCTGTCCAACAGGTAACACACGGTGATGGCTGTTGAATAACTGTTATATCTGCTATATACTGTTATAATGCAACACACATTACCATAAAACACAGAAATAATGAAAGTTGTCTTTTGTAGAGGTTCATTTCCCAACTTAAGTCACCACATGGGCACCTATTGTGCTGAAAACGCCCTGTTACGGGTGTTTACCCCAGTAAGGAATCCATGGTTAAGAGTGTCGTAGACGTTACTTTCCATTAAAAAATCGTAAATTTTAATATTTTAATGTATATATTGAAAAACCAAAAACAATTTATAACATTTGAAAAAAAGAAAATCATACAGTAAATATAGTTTTTATGGAAGACGTTTTATGTCTATGACTTTGTAAAGTTGTAGATTTAAAGAATACATGCACATATCAAAAGCCTTAACCCTGGTTCTTGCATCAATCACAAATATGAGTTCAAAATATTGAATGACGAACGAATTACCAATATAATGTACTAGGCAAGTTGGTGCATATTCGATTTCGATATAATAGAGTTAAAATGGGCATCTAAATATTTAGTTTTACTCATGGAATGATAGAAACATCCTAGCCACTGGTAATTTAATCACCACGATTGCCACATGAGCATGAACATGTGTACTAGTAATTATGCCATAATGCCTAGATTTTCAACTTGGGGGTAATGTCCCAGACTCTGATATTTGAACATTTTACAAGGGACACAAACTGAGCTAAAGGTCGAAAAAAAACCAAGTAACGACTCTTTATACCTGGGTCATAATTTTCATGCTCGTCAAAACCACGCCAGCACATCTTTTAACTAAGATTTTCCGAGAAATGTTTAGGGGACATGGTTATTCCCTGATGCGTAATCGGGGACATATGAGAAAATCAGTTGAAAACTCAGGCATGGTAGTTTCTTTTGAAAAGTGATCATGGAAGCTACACTACAAAGCAAACATAGACGACAGAGATGAAACGTATTTAACAGTAGTGGTACAGAAAAAATCTCAACTCAATTGGTCCCTTAATATAGCGGAACTTTGTCCTTTTCTTAATATTCCATAGTTGCCGAATGGGCAAAGGTTTATTTGTCATGTCCTGTAACACAGCTGTCAAAAACCAGTTAGAATTCGTCGGATTAAGGTCTTTTTTAAACAGAAAAGAAAAGTAAACAATTTCTAGGGCAGCCTCTTGAAATATCGTTTACATATCAAATAACCATCTCCAACATTAATAATCTACAATACAAAAAAATAAGTACAAGTATATATAAGTTTTTAAATGGCATTTAGCAATTGTAAGCACAATATATAGATTATAGACACAGCTTTATGGAACAACAATCACTGGTTAAAGTTTCATGCAACGTTTCGACGTGTTTCCCCCGTGTGCCTGAAGACGAAGGGGGGAACACGTCGAAACGTTGCATGAAACTTTAACCAGTGATTGTTGTTCCATAAAGCTGTGTCTATATATAATACAAGTACAAGTGATTAACTATATAATTATGTTGAATAGAGCCCTGTTTACATTAGGACTCTCAGAGGGCTTCATTTACCATCTACACTTAAATTTCGAACGTTCCCAGCAGTGGCGAATTAAGGAATTTCATGAAGGGGGTGGAAAATGAAAACATTTTTGGGGTTTTAACATAGTTTAAGGTTCAAATATACATCTCTAAATGTATCCAAAGATTTGTCAACATATAAATCAAATTATATAAAAATTGGTAATAATAAAATCATTTCAACACAGGTAAGGAAGATGGCTAGCCACCCGATTCACCCCCCTAAATCCGCCACTGCCCGGATCCGGTCAGAAAATTTTCGAGTGGGGCTATATTGTTACCTCTGGACCATCCAGGTGAAGTTATTTTTCAGACAGAGAATTCGAATGACCCCCTCTCTTGGAATAATTTCCAGAAGCATAGTCTTTGAAACTGGGTATTGCCACAATTTAGTTTCTAAACTGCCTCAGTAAATTCCCTGAGCTGTTGAAATAACAATCGGCAATACTCGACATTTTCCGTAACTTTCACGGAAACCGTTTGTTGAATTAATTGATTAGACGACCTCATCTCTATTTAGATATTATAGCATGTCAAAATACACGTTAACTTGTTATCATTTATTTAGGTCTAGGTAAAATATATAAATAAATAACAATCTGACATATCTATTTATCAAAGTGCATAGTCCAGTTTAAAAAACATACGGGAAAACATTTTAATACACGGGTTAAAGAAAACACTAAATACACGTATTTGCACGTAAAATGTTTTGCAGAAATATATCATCCAGCTTAACTGATTTGGGTTTTTTTTTTTGCAATAGTTGCGACACAATCTATCTACGATGAATATATAACTGGACAGTGGCGTGGTGGCTCCAAATTGGCTGGGGGGCACAAACCCTTTTTGGCGCTCCAAGGAAAACTGCGCTTTTCCTGCAACTCATGGCCCCCACACGAGGAATATTTATTATGAGGAACAAATATACAGTCACACCTCTAAGGTATTCTGTTCAGGTATGGATCACAATGCATGAATGCACTGATGCACATGTAAAACCTCTGAAGCCCTTCGACCGTGGAACACCGCGTCGAAGAGGAGGAACAAGGGAAAACGGGGGTCCTTTCATGTAAAATTGTGAAAATTAAGACTGTTGTAGGTGTGATCTAAATATATTTCAGTCACTTGCAGCCACGATAAAAATATTCGATACTGAAACGCAAAACACAATTTTTTTAGGTTTAATAAGTAAATGTTCTCAGTAAATGAAAGATTCTGAGAACATTTTTTATATTACACGGGTTTTGTTAACATGTTTCTTCAAGTGGATTAACTTAATAGGGTGATTACAAACACTCACACCAAGTTTCATCAAAATCCATCAAGAAATCAACTCTCTATCGGGTCCACAAACAATTCAAGAACGAGGGCATTAATTTATAGAAAATGTTGTTCAATTGCTTTTATTTTCAATAGGCTTAATCCTTGGGTAATTACAAACACTCACACCATTGTCTTCATTGTTTTCGTTTTAACTGTAGTAAACGCGGGTTAATTCAACATTGTTCTAAAATTGAAATTAGGCTTTGGACCCCAGAAGTAAATTCAAAGAGCCAAAATAATTAATTCAGTCCGTAGGAAGACCGGAAAGATCTAATTTTGAAGTACAAAAGCAAATTTACCACTTGTCATAGTGAACGCTTGTAGCGAGCGCGGACCTATGAGAGACCCTCATAGTTGTCTCCCTTGAATAGCTGTAAGCAGTGAAATGTACCATTTCGGCTCACTCCCTTCATTTATCACATTTATCACAACTTAATAGGCTTTATCCTTGGGTGATTACAAACACTCACACCAAGACCCCCGGAAACTTCAAGGCTTTAGCTATTTGAAACAATGCAGGAAGGCTATTTTTTTGTATTTTTTTGTATGTTTATGTCTGCGGTCGGTCGGCTCAACTTTACCGACGGATATCAATAACGGGGGCGGATCCAGGATTTAGAGAAAGATGGTGTGGGGGGGGACTGGAAACGGCACTGCGAGCGCCGAAGGCGCGAGCGGCAATTTTATAGAGGGTTCTGACATTATTCGGCCAAAAATAAGGGGGAGGGCCCGAGTTGTATTGGGACTAAAAGAATTAGCTCGAAAATAATTATTATTTCTTACCGACTGACTTTTTTTCGAAGGGCTTTTGGCACCCCCTTGCCACGTCGGCGCCCCCTGGTTTCCATTCCCCCCGGCCACCACGCCACTGTAACTGGATATAACTGTATTTGCAATTGAGAACCATGCGGAAATCAGAGGGAAGCAAATAAGATCTTAGTGCAGGCCTTCTCAATTATTTTTAGCAAAGGGCCAAATGTATTTTATGAAAAACTAGTAGCATAGAGATCGTGGCGTTTTAGAGGAGAGGGTCACTCTTGAAAGGTCATTGCCGGATTTGGCCCGCCGGTCGCCATTCGAAAACGGCCTGTCCTGTCTTAATGTCATCAGATTATGACTTCAAATATAAAATTCACGTGAATGTCAGGTACATTGCTATATACGTATATATGATTATAAAATAATTACCTACCATTACTAATTCATCGTTTATAATTTCTCTAGTGACCTTTTGATGTTTAAAATCCGGTTTGTCTATTGGCGTATTGTCTATTGTTAATATACCATTCTCATATTTACAAAAACACTGGAAATAAAAACACAGGAGCGAGGTCATTGGGGTCTCTCAGGGGAGGATCCAAAGGGGGGAGGGGGGGGGGGTCTCTGTCGGTCTTTCTCCAATTTTAATAATCTGAGTATCACAGAAACTTCAAGATATCGAAAAGGCGTAAGGATCATATCATCATCAACAACGCGACAAGGAACCATGATATACACACACCTTCATTTTGACCCCGTCTCTATCTTCTTCAAACTCTTCATTGAGTTTCATTCGACTTGCTTTATTCCAGAACCCAGCCTTGGTGGACACAACCATTTCATCACCGTCTAATCGGATCTCTTGTTCAGGTTTAGAACTTCCTGCCATCTTACGTACCAAAAAATTTACTCCTGCAATGAAAATACCAAGCATTGAAATGTCAACAAGCATACAGAATAAGCTATCTTTAGGCCTTTAGATTTTTCAAATATCTGTGTTTTTTTTTTTATCATTCCAATTTTCAAATCAGACGTCTTTGGGTCCGGAAAATTCCAATATTTGATGCAGTCTAATGCAATACTTAGTCAGCCTGATGCATTATAAGCCTACTAGTCTAGAGCACTTGGTCAGCTTGTCTAGTGCATTTCAACCCGGTTCCCCTGGTTTTCACTGATGCAGGTCGGAGGGGCCGCTTACATGGAAAAAGCGTCTAGTCGTTCGGATGGGACAATAAACCGAGGTCCTGTGTACTACTGGCTGTAGGCTACGCGTTAAAGATCCCTCGACAGTTGGAAATCGAAAATTAGAGCAGGCTAATGCCACTGTCCTGGCAAAATTTCCCTCATTGCACACTGCATGGAGTTTGTCCGCCCTCAATTAGCCCATATAGGTGCAGAAAAGCAGGACGTAAAACTCCATTCATTTCATTTTTTTTTTGTCTAGAGCAGTACATGAACAAATGGATATGTTCTTCGTTTAGTGATAAAATATGTAAATTGATATCGTTTATACAGAACTGGAAAAAGAATGGCCACAGTAGTAAACCTTGCTGACTTCCTATAGTGATTAATCATATTAAAACAGTCATTGTGACCTACCAGCATCTAACACGGATAATAACAGTGTTATTTTTTAACTTGCAGAAATTAACTTAAACAACATAACATATCTCACCCATTTCCTTCAAAAAATCGTCAAAATTTTCACTTCGATCCAATTTCCATTTTCCACAAAATTTCTCTTTTATTTCGTCCATTTTGAATGTCTATGTATGTATTTTTTCTATACTTGACCCACAGATAATTGATGACTGGGTGAAACCATTTTCACGCGGGTGAAACAAGTAAGTTATACGAGATTAAAGTTTTGTGTAAATGTTGAAATAGGTTATATCCTTTAGAAGTGACGTCAATGGGAACAATTTAAACTGATGCAAAGTTGCGGCCCTTGATATTCAAGGTTTAATCATAGAAATATAATAGGACTGGAAGTCTAAGTCTTCCCATCGACTATGGAACTTCTCAATTTATGGTTGACCTAGTTTCTCCTTAGGCGAGAGAGACTGGATGTTCCGATCTAATTAGATCGCGTTAATCATGCCTTTTAAATTATATGACTTCTTGCAGAAACCGGAAGTTAAGTGGGATGCCAGAATTCAACACATGCGTGCCAAGTATTAATCTTGTGTTATTATTCCCTACCTTTCAGTTCTAAGGTTTAATCAAAACCCTGATTGACAGCTATGTTAAAATGTGATCTATCTGCTGGTTCAGTCTATATTTAGATTATAATACATGTATTTAAATAACTAAAACTTACTTTACCATATTTCTCACCAACTTTACCCACACTCCACCAATTAAAGTATTAAACTACGTACTCCATGGGTGAAACCTTAATAGATTTAGGGGTGGGGAAACTCAGAAGGGGGGACAAAAGGGTCTGGGTACCCTTGGAGATACTTACTCTTAGAACGGATATAAAATTTTAATTCTCACACTTGTCCAATGATAGTAAACATTCTTCAGTGGACAACCTGGTATGATTAATATACAAACAGAATCCAATAGATCCATAAAACTAAGTAGGCTAATAATCCATCAAATTCAGATTATCTTGGAAAAAGGCTTTAAAAAATCGGGATTTTCTGGATTTATAAGATTATACAGGGAATCTGTTGTATATTTATGACACTGAGTAAGAATATATTCTCTTTTTGGCCAGTTGAAAAAAAAATCATTCTAAGAGTATTCCTTTAAAGACCAGGGAATTTGATCACACATTTGAACAGAACCACGAATGTCCGTTAGTTTATAGTTTTCTCAATTTCTCATTATAATGTGGGCGTATAAAAATAATTTTCGTTTAATTCATTCATTTTTTGTTACATTAACAAGTAACAACTTTAATTTGAGTATATTAATACCAGTATTTGATAGAAGTTATTTATCAACCCCTATATTTATGTATAGTATAAGTACATGAATATCTAGAGAACACCCTGAATATTTCTGTTTAATAGGAGTTGGTGTAATCCCTATCAAAGTTAACTGTGTTTGAATATGAACTGGTTTGTGATTCTAGGTCTTCTAGGTTTTTCAGGTCAGTACCTATAGTCTTTTGAAGATATAAATCCTGGGTTTTCAACTGGTTTTCTCAAACGTCCCCGAATACCCACAAGAAAATGATCATGTCCCCAGAATTGTCTGTGGAAGCCATCGAAAACATGCAATTATGAAGAATGATCAAGTCACAGAATTTTGCTGTTTAATAGGAACATAAATATTGTGGCCAAGGTATCTAGAGTCATTGTTGGCAGTGAACTCTGGATGCATATCCAACTAGATAACTACTTTTTTCGTTGTAAAACGAAACTAAAGGTTTCTGAAAAAATCCGGAATGACCATTTGTTAGGGTTATGTAGGTTAAGCAACCCAAACCCAACCTAACCCTAACCCTGCCTAGTTTTTGTGGAGTTGGGCACGATGCGGCAAAACGAACCCACCCGTTTAGTGTTCCCTGGAAAATGTCCAAATGCCCAAATGCACAATAAGTTAAAGATCCTTCTACATAGGGTAAAAGAATGGTGTCAGTCTGAAGGCCTTACCAGGAACGCTTCATTTTATTCTATTTTTCTATTCAGGTGTAAATACTCTGCCGACCACACCGTCAACCGACACAACTACCACAACAACCACAACTACCACAACTACTGAATGTACAAATACTAAAGTAGAAAATTGTATATTATACTTGTGTTTTGATGGTAAATATGAAAAATTCGAGTTTGTAGCCACATATTCTTGTTGTCAAACCAAACCATTCTATCCACGATGCATCATGATCTACCCTGGTAAGCATGGCAGGTTCTTTCTTTAAACAATTTTCAAATTTATCTTTAAAAGCTTTTTCTCAATGGTCTCAAAGAGATCCCAAAGGCATAATCTAAGTGTATATTCATGTCCAGATCTATTTACTAATATAGCACGCTGGTAGTGGCGTTCACTTCACAAATGTGCTCTTTTGAGCCAATAAAGAAACCGAGTGCTAACTATCCGAACCGCAAAATGAAACCCGAAATCCAAAAAGACATTTTGAAGAAACATAGGTAACAGCTTTTCACATGAGGAATTATATCAATGATAAATGCGTAAATAATGCAAAGTTGTATCAGGTGTCTAGAAGAGTAAGCATACCCAATCTTATATATTTTCAAAACATTTTAATCCCAATCAAACAGGCACAAATGTTCAACATTTTATCCACAAGTGCGGCGTTTAGTTATTCACCATAAATGTATACATGGTTCGGTATATTTCAATAAGACCTCTTTTTAATAACATAAGCTAAAGAAAATATGAAGACAATCCTTCAAGCAATATGTACAGTCCAATTGGTTAAGAGGTCACTCGTATACACCAAAATACATCCCATGCAATTTTCAACCAGGGTTACCTATTCAACATCAACCTCTTGACGCTGCCAGCGGTCACCCTTTTCTTCACAGTGAACAAGTGTCATCCTGTAGTTAGCGCTTCATTTGTGATAATCCTTGTTAATCCCACTAATTAAACTATTAACGTATTGGATGAATCTAGTAGTGATTGCCCAACAACTACCCAGCTGCTGCTGGAAGCGAACGTTAACTTGTCATCTACCAACCAACCAAGTAGTGATTATGAGAAGAATCACAAAGACCTGTACTAGTCTACTAGCCCAATTATTCAGCTCAATATGTCAAACGTTCAAATATGATATTAAAATGTTGTCTCACAGTTCGCTAGCAAATCTTTCTAATTAGACACAGCATGGCGTTTTCATCGTAGCAAACTGTCTTCACAAGCCCATTCAGACACTTTTAAGTAGGGCCTAAATACGGTAGGACGTAAAGCTCTATTTAATTTCTTTTTTTCAGAGCTATCTTATGGTAAAACACCTCCCTATTAAGAAGAGAACTGTCTCAAAATGATATTAGAATAAAATGTTCTTTCAAAAACATTTAGCTATTCTTTTGCGTATACAGAAAATGAAAGATAAATGTTTAGGTACGGGTAGAATTCAGGGGCGGATACAGGATTTGACGTTAGGGGGGCGCGGAATAAAATTTCCGCCACGCCCCCGCCTAAATCCGCCCCTGGAATTGAATGGGTTATGCGATTTAGGCAGTTCCAGTAGCCTAATTACTAAAGGCTATTTATATAAACTAAAGGCCCAAATCGATCCTAAAAAATGCTGAACATTCCCCTTACTAATCCATCATTTACAAGTTATCTTTGAAAAATGCTGAAAAATTTGTTAAACGTTTTTCGATAATTATATATAATTTAGTTTTCTGGATTTATCAGATTATACAGGTAATCTACATGTATATAGTGTAACTGCAAAAAGTACTGTTTCGGCCTTCTGAGTTCTGGGCCTCATCAGTGCTGTGCTGAAACTGGAGTTGAGGTTTGGCTATATAGACACCTCAGATGATCATATATGTGAGATCATCTGAAGTGGCTATATAGCAAAACCTGAACTCCAGTATCAGCACTGCACTGATGAGGCCCAGAAGGCTGAAACAAACCTCAACTCCAGTATCAACACTGCACTGATGAGGCCCAGAAGACCGAAACAAACCTCAACTCCAGTATCGGCACTGCACTGATGAGGCCCAGAAGGCCGAAACAAACCTCAACTCCAGTATCGGCACTGCACTGATGAGGCCCAGAAGGCCGAAACAAACCTCAACTCCAGTATCGGCACTGTACTGATGAGGCCCAGAAGGTTAAAACAAACCTCAACTCCAGTATCAGCACTGCACTGATGAGGCTCAGAAGGCCGAAAGGTTGAAACAGTACTGTTTGCAGTTAATTATGAAACTAGGTAGGTCCTCTGATCAATTAATTTCTTATTGGACAATGTTTCATTGTAAGATGTAGTAATCCTTTAACCAAGGAATTTAATCAACCAACAAAACCATGAATTTCGGTTTTACCTCTTAATAAAATAGTTTTCTCAATAAATAACAGTCGCTTAACATGTTTCGATGTTTATCTACTAACTTGGCATACAAATAATACAGGCAGTTCTATGTTTAATGTTAATGCAGTAGGCCTACAACCTCCACATTTATGCTACACCAGTATTTGATTGAAGTAAATAGATCATCTTACTTAAAGGGCTATGTTCACTAATTATTCGACCAATACATTTTTTGTCTCAGAACCTGGAATTTTTTTGCTATTCTAATACATAATAATGTTCACAACTCTCTCTCGAAATTTAAGCTTTCAAATCCCTGTGTAGCCATAATTATGAGCGTTTGAAAGTCAAAAATACGACTCGGCGTTGCTTTATATCGAAAAGACAAATACAGAAAATGTTTAGGAGATAAATGTTTAGGAAGGGATATAATTGAAGGGATTATGCGATTGTTGTTCAGTTCTAGTACTTCTGGAGGTTATTTACATACATTAAAGGCTGAAATCGACCCTCGAAATTGCTGAACATTCCCCTTTAATAGGCCTATCTATGTAAAGTTAGTAAATCACAAAAACATCTGGAAGTTCCCGTTCAATTTATAACCGTAATCTCTATCAAAGTAAACTTGAGTTGGAACATGGACAGGTTGATGCTCTCGATTCTTTTCCTTATTTTGACAGGTAAGACAGTAAAGCCTACATCAGGCCTTCTCAATTAATTTTTGTAAAGGGCCAAATGCATGTTATGAACAAAATATCAGGGCCAAGGCCAAATAGAGCTTAGCTATCATAGCGAGCAGAGCGTTATAGTGAAAGTGGTCACTCTTGAGGTGCCACTCTTAAAGGGATTGTAAAGAGGTTTTCTAGCCTTTTTGTGTGTATGAAAGACACTTCTAACATCTATTTGGTGCAGTCAAAATTCTCATTGGGTGCCTGGGGTTCCTGTTATTCCAGAAAGAAAAACGGGAAGTGACGTCAGTGTCTTGAAATAAGTGAGACTGGATGATCAGGTACAGGGCATTATAAATACATGTTGTTACAACGATATGACGTTATTAGATAAATGTTGTTACAGCGATATCATATAAGTCATAGCGTTGTGACAACATGTATTTATAATGCCCTGTACCTGATCATCCAGTCCGATTTTTTCCAAGATTGTGACGTCACTTCCTGTTTTTCTTTCTGGAATAACAGGAACCACGGGCACCCAATGAATATTTTGTATGTACGAAATAGATGTTAGAAGTGTCCTTCGTCCACATAAAAAGGCTAGAAAACCTCTTTACAATTCCTTTAAGAGACTTGTTGGCTGGATTTGACTCGCGGGCCGCCATTTGAGAAGGCATTGCCTACATTAGGGTCTCTAAGAGATTGAATTCATTGTAGTCTACTTCTGCAGTCAGCCTGATTGACTAATGTTACTTCCCTTATTATACAGTACCGTGCAATAAATATTCGTACAAATAAATAGGTTGCCTTCCTCGTCCCTCTGTTTTCTATGTACCCTCTTCGTTCTACACGCTTCTTAAAACTTGCTATTGTACTTCTGGACACGTCCAGCGTTTCCTTTGTAATAATTTCCAAGCGACGTCCAAGTACATGTATGTATAAAGGTCATAGAGCGAATATTTATTGCACGGTACAGTTATGTACGCTATATAACAGAGGGATTGCCCACGATCATAATGAACAGGATGATTATATTTTCATCATGTTAGTTGACCACGCCTTAATCAATAGAACCCGGATTCGAGAGAGGTAGGCATAGCCGTAGGGAGCCCCACTACTCAACAGGGGGGGGGGGGGGGGGGGGAGGGGGTCAGATAGACTTATTGCCCGAATTTGAATTATATTTTGCCCGAAAACATAAGCTGGCCCCCTGATAGGCCTACCCTGTCTAGAACAAGCTAAGCTGGACATGTTCTACATTAGTATAATAATATCCTTCAAGAATGCCCAATCACAGCTATTTATTGTCCGATAAGGCAACAGTCCTTTATGATTTCATTCCTTTCCATATGGAAAACAAGTTTGGCCGGTATGGTGAGGGAATAAACCGAGGCCTCATGTTCCATGTGCATGTAAGATCAATCTGTGGGTTGATCTGGAGAGAAATAGGCTTATGTCCGGACAAAAGTATGCACTACATCGCGTTGTCCGGCATTTGCATAATCAGTATCAAGAAATTGGCACAATTATCTTCTTCTATTAAGGTGTAAATACTCTGCCGACCACACCACCAACCACTACATTTCTCACAACTACAGTAGAATGTCGATGGCAAGATATTAAAATAGAGCGATGTAGAGCATACACGTGTGAAAATGGTCGCTGGCAGGGATTTCAATTTACTGCGACCAAAACCTGCTGTTACACACACTACGACCACCCGAAATGTATCATGATTTTCCCTGGTAGGTTGGATTCGTTGTTTGATTTTATTGTTTAAAATATAACTTTGTCGGAGACGTTGTTTAACATGCTACTTTTCATTGTTCATAAGAAATTAAATTGAAACTTTTTAGACATAATCGCACCCCTCTCGGTTAAATGGAAAATAAGTACTTTTAAAGTAGGAAATAGTATTACGCTAGAAAACGTAGTTGAAACTCAAATTATGGCGTAACACCATGGTATCTAATCTGAAATATACAATAAACACATGTTGTTATGTTCGTTGGTAGACATGGCAAATTAACGTCGGATTCCAGCGGGTACTGATATCAAAAACTAAGTAGTTGTTGGTAGTCGTAGTAAGTCGTTAGTTCAAAAGTATGATTCTGGTGGTCAGGTACAGAGCATAACTATTTTTAAAATTCCCACTTGAAAAGTTAACTTCTTCCCAAATGTAAGGAAATGGGCACGAGTAATGTACATCAAATCGTTTTATACCCACAGAACTATTTGGAACATCAACACCACCAACTACCACATTTCCTACCACAACTACCGAATGTACAGACGGTGGTAAAGTAGAAAACTGTACATCATATTTGTGTTTTAATGGTAAATATGAACCATTCGAGTTTGTAGCGTCACATTCTTGTTGTCAAACCAAACCATTCCATCCACGATGCCTCATGATGTTCCCTGGTAAGTATTACAGGTTCAAGTAGCGCCTGTGTTTTCAACTTGGGGACATGTCCCAGATTGGGGGCATTCGGACATTTCTCCGGGGGCAAAAATTGAGCAATGTGTCTGAAAGCAATATCCAGTCTGCAACAATTTTCAATGTTCATCAAAACCACGCCGGCGCGTGAATATCAACTGGAATTTACCAAGAAATCGTTTCTCTAAATTGCATGTTTTTTGACGAGTTTCGCGGACAATTTCTGTTTAGGGGGCATAGTAATTTTCTCATGTATAATGTGGGACACTTCAGAAAGCTAGTTGAAAAGCCAGGAAGTATCGGGTACAAACAGTGGGCAATATGCCGCACGTTCAAATTGTATGATATTTACAGCTACCTGGAAAGTTTTCCTCATTGCAAACTACAAGACATTGCCCATCTTCACTACCCAAATCAGATGCCAATGGGTGGGTTCGTTTTGCCGCATGCCCAACTTGCCGCATCGTGCCCAACTCCACAAAAACTAGGCAGGGTTAGGGTTAGGTTGGGTTTGGGTTGCTTAACCTACATAACCCTAACAAATGGTCATTCCGGATTTTTCAGAAACCTTTAGTTTCGTTTTACAAATCGTTTTTGTGCAGTTGGGCACGATGCGGCAAGTTGGGCAATGCGGCTAAACGAACCCACCGGATTCCAATAGGATGTTAAACGTTAAGACGTAGAGCCATACGAAAACGCACCTGACCACGTTAAGGCCGTGGTCACACATACGTACGTCAGAATTGTGTACGTTAAACGAATGCGAAATGCAGGTTTTATTTGATTGAGTACGTATTCAACTGACGGAGAGAAAATAAATGGACAGGTACGTACACACACGTACGTATGTGTGACCACGGCCTTACCAGAATCTAATGGTGGACGTTAGAACGACGCGATAGTTTCTGATGTACGTAGGGCGGAAAACTTTATTTCAATTCATTTTCTTTTCTTTCAGAGTTATCTGGTGCAACACCTCCTTGAAATTTACTGTAAAACAAACCACTTCCTGAAGATATTGTACAAAATTATAATCAAATAAATCGATTCTGCCAATTTGTAATACTGTTCGTTTCAAAAAATGTTTCTGTGTACATCTATATGTATGTATATGTATTGAGGGCACTTATTTGAACAAAATCATACTTTCAATCCGTCTAGAAAAACAAAGTCTAGAGTACAAAGTCTCGAAAAAATCATTTAAACCCCTCATAGGGTAACCGATCATTGCTCGGTTCATTAATTCATTTTTTCACCATCGATTCAAAGACTTATGCAAGGGAAGGTGGCGTCATTAGGAAGGATAGAACATTCCCTGGAGCGAAGGAGATAACAGACTTTTTTTTTAACGAAACGTAATGTCCCAGATAAAAGAGGTCGACCTTTGCAGATATTGTGGATTCCGATTTGTATACTGTTTCAGCAATTCATAGGACACACTTTAAATTTAATGTCTTAAACTGAATATTATCTAAAATACATCAGATCTACTTGAGATGGAAACTTTTATACTCTAGGCGAAAATTGTTTTCACTTGTGGTTCTTGGTAATTACTGTTACATTCATATTAGTTGGAAAAATATAATAGTTTGATAAATACGACTGTAATTTTACCAAGGAAATACTAACGTATCTAATATGTGACATAAGATTAAGTAGATATTGAAGATAGAGGTGTTAAACCATTAAAAACACATTAGATATTAACTCTAACAATTCACTTTCTCATCTTTCAATAATTATAAACCATACTTCAAACGATTCGCTATAACTCTCCATATTGACTGTATTGCATATCGCTATTGATACGTCACGTTCGCCCACCATCCGCGTCTACCTCCCGATCACTGAGCTATTGTCCGATACAGTATCCTTTGGTGCACCCTCTTGTATTTCTCTTATAGATACTTAGAACCTTTTCCCACCCATTTCACATTTTTAACGACCGTATTTCTGTTATGTATATACGTCTTTACGTGCCTGAATCGGCCATTAGTGAACAATGTGTGCCTAGAATGCTAGTGGATATCGTTTTATTACTAACAATATTCAAATATTTTCTGCATACCAAGGAGAAAACTTAAATAGCAGTTATGAAACCATTACTTGTATTCATATTAGGTAAGTGAAAATTTCATTATTACACGAACGGATATCTATTTGAATTTATTATTCTTTGGATCAGTTCCTGTTTATTGTATTTAGGTGGTAATAGTAATCTCCACGACACCAATGTGAAAATTCTCAGACGCTGCTGAATTATTTTGGTCCGATATATTTGACCTCCCTGAAAATGTGTTATAAAAAATGTGTTAGAATGTTGTCTCATTTGTATTTTAGCATCCATCATCTATAACGTCACTGCTCATCTGACAGAATGGTCAAAGTTTTGTGGTGGTAAAATAGGGTTGTTTGGTCACCCTGAGTTCTGTGATAGATATGTAGCCTGTGCCCCATCTCATCTTTATATTGGTCGATGTCCAGAAGGTCTCCATTTCAATGCCAAACATACAGTGTGTGATTGGCCTTATAAAGCTAATTGTAAAATACAGAACAACCAGAACTGTAAGTTTCCTTTCATCACAATTCTTAGAACTCTAGAACTGATACAATTATTTTCTAATTTCCGGAAATGGAATGCTCTGAAATACACAGTGTTGTGATTTAATGCATCTTTAATGATGGTTTTCAGGTCTAACCTGTCCAAACTATTATTATTACCCCTTGTTCAAATGAACCCTTTTTAATAATTTCAGGTCCAGAAGTGATCATTTGTAAGGACCACGTGAAATATTTCCAGTTTCCTGATTGGTCAGATTGTAACAAATTCTATGTTTGTACGTTTGGTGTTTTAAAGAAGAATTCGTGTCCAGTTGGAATGCATTATGATTTTGTTAACTGGACGTGTACCTTTCCTAGCTCGGCCAATTGTTTTGAACCTTAAAGGATTTAACGAGAGGACCTAAATTGTACCAGCTGATGTAACCCAGTTTCAGCCACCTGATTTATAATGTTAGAAAGAAATTGCCTGTTCATATACAATTTATAAAATAAATAATTTCAATCTGTGGACCTCACGATATTCTAACATTTAAAGGTACCAGTTTTGAAATCCATGTAAGTGAATTTTAAAGACAATCAGCAGAAATTATGTAGATATAGCATATGGATAGCCATGTTCCTTCAGCAACGTTAGACATTTGCATTATCTACCGTTGCTGGATTGACGGGGTTTTCTCGTCATTATCAACTAATAACCTCGTTTAAAAAACACCATACGTCACATTCAATTTATGACCGTTGAGACTCGATTATCACAAGGTAAATTTGCTACAAGAAATTTGACGTCTGGTCATTCGAAAGTTTTCCCGCAATAATTTGTTACAAGGAATATAACTGGTCGACCATAATCGTTCGACCAATCAAAGTTAATGACGAGAAAAGCTTATCATGATAGCAACGGATTAATGTAATGAAATGAAATGATAGCCGTTGCTAAAGGAACATGATGAATAGCAGACTTAGTGTGATCAAATATAGGATAGTGTCTTGTTTTTGTCAGATATTCTTTCCATAGCATTTTACAAGTTTTAGTTCTGTCATCTAATAAAGAACAAATCAGAAGATTATAAAACTTTTTATTTTAATTCAGCTAGTACACAACTTGTATTCCATTCTCAACAAATATTGGTGATATATTACATATGATACAGATATATATATATATAAGAAACCAGGGTTGTCTTCTATATTTGGTAAAATGAAACACATTTAATCCATTTTCGAGAGAATAAATTGTTATTTAATCCATATTTATATACATTATCTCTAGTTGTTTGGATAATATCTCGAACCAATCGTTGTTGTTTGTCTGACTTGTTCCATCAGTTCTGTTTAATAACCTTTGATCATTAGTGGAAGTTAATTTTCCTTGATCATTCATGGCGTTTAATGGACTGGCTCCAGTCTTCTTATAGTTATCTGGAGTTGTTCCAATGTTCTTGGCTGATCTCGTTCTACCAAAAATATCAGGCATCTTCGTGAGTAGTAAAATATATAGAAAAAGAAGTACTTATATATATATATACAATAATCTGTACAAATACATGAGTTTTAAACCCATCTGTTTTCTTTAAACTCTCTTCGCTTAGTGTTCCGATACAATGTTCCTTCTTTATTGCCTTTTAATATTTCACATGACTGTCAAAAATACTCGAATATTAAAATTAAAATCAGATTAACCTCGGAAATCTAGTTGACATCTGATATCACAACAAAATCGTCAACCAATAAGGCCTACGTTGATTGTCTTAAGAACTTCTGAAAACTAAGTTCAAGGGAAGCTACTATTGCGTTCGTAACATATCTTTCAGAACAATTCAAACCATTTCCGATCATCTGTAACATTGCATAACATGATTCTTTATTATTAGTATCACATTTGGCAATCCTCGGCAGTCGGTAAACCATAATCTATGTTGCATAGCGGTAAAATAACCGTTTGTAAAATCACATCATTCGCTTATCAGGATTTGAACTCGAAGCCACAAAATAAAGTAAATCCGAACGAAGACTTTCACCGACTTCGTTGTTGGCCGTAATGTACAATCTGTATCTTTTGTTCGGCTGTAAGTCACGAACTGTCACGTGACCAGAAGATCTTCCAAAATCGCTCACTATAACACTTGATTTATCAGAACATTTACCATTAGCAAAAATAGAAGTTTCATAATAAACAGTAAAATATCCCACTTTATCGGTTGGTTTGTATTTCCATGATACAGAAACAGATACATCGTTAACTAAACTGTCTTCTCGTTCTATCACTGGTGCTGATGGTATCACTGAAACAGAATGGAATCAAATTTAGCAAACGAGTAATGGAACGTGATATAACCAACGCTTTGAATGACAACACATTGGCTACATTGGGGAATTCTGATCTACTGTTTTTAATATTTACAAAATTATGACAGAGTTATTTCCCTTAATGTTTAAATTGTATATTCTTTTGAAAGAAAGAAAGAAAAATTTCCTCCCTTGAACTTTATTCATTTGACCTAATATGGAGCATAAATTCATGGCGGATTTGGCGCCATTAGGGGCATGCTTATTTGTCTAGACACCTGATAACACTTTTCACTTTTAACAAAGCAAGGACAAATTCAATTTCAATGTCGTTTTCAGAGAAGTAGTCCGTTATCGATCCTAGCCACATGCTTAATAATAAAAATCCGTACAAGCAAAACAATTCCGTTAATCAAAAATCTCGTCCAGAGCATGACTAAATCGGGTGCAAAACATCAATGAATTGTTTTAGTCGCAGTTTTCAGTGGCCAGAATTTCCTTTATTGGTCTTATATTTAATCTCAAACACAGTACCAGAACTTACCAACTGGTGTGCTGTTGTAACATTGTCTTATAGCAGAAACAGCTTCTCCAACATTAGCTACAGGTGGTATACTGGTATTGACTATGTTCAGATAACATCGTGGATCCGGTCGTAAATTACAATCTGGTAGCTCATCTATACTCTTTAAAACTCTACACAAAAAAATAAAAAGAAATTTTTAAGCAATATGCAATCGTTTCAATTGACAATAACTTATTGTTTGTTGAGTTTTATTCTGAAAGCAGCTGTTGTTTGTTGATTCAGTGTTACTGAAAGGCGTTGGAGAATCGGAAATGGTAAAAAAAAGTATACTATATACTATTTAATTCAGACATGCTTTTTAAAAATTGCAAAATTTCGTGAGAGTTTTCTCCCATAATATATTGACCGAATTATTACAGTGATTTTTGACAGAGTTATCTCCCTTAATGTTGAATTTAATGATTTTCATAAAATTGATTTTGTGAAAGAAATCAGAAACCTGTTTATTGTAGTAATATCATTGAGCATCAGACGCGAGTATGGCGCCAAGAAGGGCATGCTAACTCAGATTCTAGACATCTGATACCAAGTTTCATTATGAAATTTATTTGAAACTCATTTATTGGTATACTTCCTCAGATGAAAAGTTCGTTAGCTATACCGGGTACCAATGTATTGCCAATCCAATGTGTTTACATGGATTTCGAGATTTGTTTTACAGTTGGGATCGTTCGTGTTTGGGTTTTATTATTGTATATGACAAAAAGGAAAGCAATTGTCAATGTTTTTGTACGACATTTCCAATTTTCTTTTGCCACATTCAGTGTAGAACAGTCGGATTACAGGGATGTCAGTCATTACTTACCTACTTATTTCACTGTTGGTCTGAAAAAAAGAAACGAAATAATATTATTTCTTTATTTTCTGGGAGTAGTGGTACTGCGTGACGTTGTCTGAAAGACCTTAGACTGGCAGAATCGAGGAGCATTATGGATTTCAAACGACCGATGAGGGCTTGCGGCATTTAAAAGAACCTGTTCAATCGATGAATCTATAACTTAATGGAATAATTGTAATTGACCCAAACAGTAAAATTCTTATAGAAAATTAATGACTAGATACTAGATACCAGAATTGTATTGGATTCATGGAGACTCTCTGAATCAGCACCTGCGTCCACCTTAAGAGAACCTTTTACATGTATATCAGTTATAAATGGGCTTATAGCCGTGCATGAGGCTAATTCCTGGGTTTTCAACTGGTTTTCTCAAATGTCCCCAAAATACGTATGGAAATGATCATGTCCCCTGGTCTGTCCACAGAAGTCGTAGAAAACATGCAATTTCGAAGCATGATATGGTCACAGGATTTTTCGTTTCAATACAAACATAAATTGTGGTCATAATACAAGATATAGCATATTTTTTCAGGCCTATAGATCAGTTTATGTCCCCTGGAGAATGTCCAAATGTCCCCAGTCTGGGACATGTCCCCCAAGTTGAAAACCCAGGGGCTAATGGCTAAACTTACCTTTGAAGACTGTGATTGCGATAAAATTTCACACTGGTTCAGTAAATTTGAATACATCTGTAACCTCGACACAGATTCACTAGAGTTGTCGTTCATTTCTGGATTCTGCGCACTTGATCTTAGATATTCAATATGGCGTTTACTGTTGTCATCCAACATTTTCTTTAATCTTTTCGTTTTATATTGAACGACTTGGCATTGGTTCTCTACAAAATCCTGAAAATAAAATAAACTTTGAAAATTAGCATGAATTAGATCAGTCTGCATGGGGCGGGGTATCCAAACCAAATTATAGTCAAAACAGATCTCTTAAAGGATGAAAACAACTCGGCCAAAAGTGAACATTTTTGGATACCATTTAGGTACCAATGGTTGCGGGTTTTCCAAAGGTACATTTTGCTAATAATTCCAACCAAGAAATATTCTACATCTATATCTTCACTATAACAATTTATTTAAGATTCGACTCTTCTAATGAGATAATGTTTTTACCTGAAGCGTTTCTCCTGTTTCTAAAAGTTGACTCAAGTACGTCATTTCCTCCTCTTCTTTACTTTTAAGATAGCTCTTCGTGATCTGTACCAAATCCTGTAATGTATAGTGATTGGTAATACGGATCTCAGATATCAACTGATATCAATGGTCACCGTCGATTGTTCACTGGTGTTGTATGATTTCCCTACCCATTTCAAAAACTGAAATACATCCCAGTTCGCAATCTTATCTAATGATGATATGACCTCAAAGTGGGATAAACGAGACGTTTCCAAAAGGTTATCGCTTGTCAAAGAATTGCTTTTCCTAGCTCGGACACATGTTGACTGATTTGGTGTCATATTGTGTTAGGAATTTTAGATTGTAACATTACAATGAAGTAATGTTACGAAAGCACAGGCACAGGCATGTAGGCATAACCTCTAGTGAGAGAATTGTTTGTGAAGTTAGTTTAAAAATTAAAAAAATATAATGAAAACAGGGGTGATGCTTTGAACAATTCATTTGGGGGTCTGTGAAGATGTTCTGATGAGTTTAGGGTATATGACCCATTAAACCTTTGATAACCCAGGTGACAGGACTCTATGGATAATCATAGTTTAGATTAACATGAGGATGACATTCTTTAAACGAAGCATCAAAAAGGGTTGGTGTGTACCCACTTCCCTGCCAGAATATAAAATTTGAACCTTACCTGAATATATCTGTTTTTCTGATCTATAGGAATGACTTTATGCTGTTTATGGACGGGAGTATCACTGATGGTAACAGTATCAAATTCAACATAGCATTTTACACATACATCACTATAACAGTCAGTACAAAACATTGTTACAGTGTCACTAGGGTGGGTCTCACATTTCAGGGTAACCTCCGGGGTAGTGTCTTCACGTTGTTGAAGAAGGTGACGGAGGTCATAGTTTTTGGGCAAATCCTCTCCATTAGGTACCCAATGAGTTGAACGACATTTCGGACAAGTTATTTTATGGTGTTTGATCAGCTTCCTGGAACATCTTCCATGGCATAAACTATGCCCACACGGTAACACGACTGGGTTTTTAAAATCGTCTAAACACACTGGGCAGCTCATTCTGGCAGCTTGAATTTAACGAATCTGAAATTGAAGACAATTGGAAATTTAAACACTCCTAAGATTCCTCAAAGCACAGAAATTGTTAGTTTCAATTGATTTCTTACGACTGGTTAGTGGTATAGCGTTTTGCTCAACTGTACCGTTCACGAAGATAAACATTTAAATATAAAAGTATTGCGTCAGATTCCAAAATATAGAAATTTTTAGTAAAAATCCTTTCTTGAATAACTGTCATCATAAAAGAGTGATGTCATTTGGTAATTTCCATTGATATTCCCGGATGATGACATGATTTTTTAAAAATACTTCCATCAGTTATGGCTTCTCTTTGTGCATTCGAGAACGTGTTAATCCATCATTCAGATGTCATATCATAAATCATCATACGTCAGTGCTTTTATTAGATTATGCATATCATATCTAAATCTTCGTTTTACTGAAAAAGTAATCTGAAACTGGGTGACTCTGCTAAATATTCGTGACGGTTTACACGGATGTAGTGTAAAGGCTACCAAACCTGATAGTTGTGGGGAGGGGAAGGGGTCAATATCTCGTGGGGAAATACAGTGATAATATGATTGGAATTGGTGAGAACATCAGAAGAGATTTACTAGAGATTTTCTGCATCCCTAAATGTGAGTTTTAAAGGGGAATGTTCAGCATTTTCGAGGGTCGATTTAGGCCGTGAATATGTGTAAATAGCCTCCAGAAGTCATAGTCTTGCTAAACGACGAGTCGTATTTTGACTGGTCCTGAGACTAAAATGTTATTGGTCGAAAAGTTAGTGAACATATCCCTTTAAGTATCTGTATTGTCTCTTAGATCATGATTATTGTTGCTTTCTCTGAAACGATGATCTAGAAATTGTCAACAGATGCTGGTTTCGGACAATTGCTCATATCCGTAAAACCAGAAATGAAAAAAAAAAACGAATGCTAATAATACCAGTGGAAAAGCCAAAAAATGTGTATATCCACACCACACATCACCACCGTCACTTGGCCTATAAGGTGATATATACTTGAAAATTGAAACCCCTATATAGTGCATTTATACAAAAGACAATAAAGCTGAATAGAGTTATTGAGTTCAACGAGTAAATTATTATATTATCTACGTCAGTCCTATATATATCAATATTGCGTCGGAGATCAAGATCTTGGTTTTTGTTAGACTTCTCTTTCCCCACCCCATACCTCCATTGACACGCGTCTGTGCATTTCGGTATGGTCATTTGTTCGCTTAGTTATTTAAATTTAGATAACGCCAAACGGATATAACGTGTCGATTTCGACTAGAATGGTACATTACACTTTAGTAACCATATCATAATGCACTATTGTGATCGTAAACTCAAATTACCGGAAGCAACTTCCGATTCTGTATAATGAATTTGGAAATGCCCCACCCTTTTTAACATCATCTGAAAGTCATTTTGCAAAGGATTGTTGTTTAAAGGTTCCTAAATTGACCATTACGAACCAAACGTTATCCAAGGATGAAAATCTTAGACTTTATGCAGAAAATTGGAATGTTCCAATGTCCTCCTTTTTACAATAAGAAAGAAATTCTTCAATTCCAAAATGTTTTGATTCTCTAACTATTTATACTAAAATTACATACCAGCAATCGTCTTACCTGCATTCTGATACCGAATTGGTTTTATAGTTCTATATCCATGGTGAACATGACACAAATGTCACCCTTACACTTCACGAAGACGAACATATTTTATGTCCTTTATAAACCTTTCTTCAAATCAAACCTAGGTGTATTTTAATAGACATGAATAGTTGCATTATAACAGTACACTATTCATATACCCTAGAAGTGATTTGATATATAATATCATAGAAATATAATAGGACTGGAAGTCTTAGTCTTCACATCGTCTATTGAACTTCTGTTTCAATTCATGGTTGACCTAATTTCTTTCCTGGGACTAGTTGACTGTGGCAGAGAGATTTGTGATGTTCTGGTCTAATTAGATCCTTTTAACATGCCTTTTGAATTATATGACTTCTTGCAGAAAGCGGAAGTTAATTGGGATTCCAGAATTCAACGCATGCGTGCCAAGCATAAATCTTGTGTTATTATTCCCTATCTACATTTCTATGATAATATGAAGTCTTGGCCACAGCTGTGACTGTACATATTCATTGTTAATCAATATCCCAATAATTTATTATTACCAAACTAAATAGTTCTTCGACCGTTATGATTATATTATGATTTTTTATGTAGTTATTAATTGAAGGGCTCATAATGAGAGTAAGAGGCAGAAAGGAAAGCAAGATATGAGACAGAGGGTATGTGTATGTACATGTATAAGCGACAAGACCACACATTGAAATAACAATTCTATGGTATAGAAACTCATAATTATTTTGAATGGAAAATAAACATCTTGTTCAGAGACAGAGACAGAGACATAAATAAAGGCAAGGTCTGAGGAATAGGGTTTATATTTACACTATGTACATGCTAATATTCATTTAAGTTTATATTGACTACGGAACACAATTTTATGAAATGGAAACTCATAATTACTTCGAATGGAAAAAAAAACCATCTTGTTGAGAGACAGGGACAGAAAAGAAGGCAATGTGAGGAATAGGGTTTTGAATTTATATTATGTATATCAAATAATCAAATAACGGAACACAATTTTATGAAATGGAAACTCATAATTACTTCGAATGGAAAAAAAAACCATCTTGTTGAGAGACAGGGACAGAAAAGAAGGCAATGTGAGGAATAGGGTTTTGAATTTATATTATGTATATCAAATAATCAAATAACGGAACACAATTTTATGAAATGGAAACTCATAATTACTTCGAATGGAAAAAAAAACCATCTTGTTGAGAGACAGGGACAGAAAAGAAGGCAATGTGAGGAATAGGGTTTTGAATTTATATTATGTATATCAAATAATCAAATAACGGAACACAATTTTATGAAATGGAAACTCATAATTACTTCGAATGGAAAAAAAAACCATCTTGTTGAGAGACAGGGACAGAAAAGAAGGCAATGTGAGGAATAGGGTTTTGAATTTATATTATGTATATCAAATAATCAAATAACGGAACACAATTTTATGAAATGGAAACTCATAATTACTTCGAATGGAAAAAAAAACCATCTTGTTGAGAGACAGGGACAGAAAAGAAGGCAATGTGAGGAATAGGGTTTTGAATTTATATTATGTATATCAAATAATCAAATAACGGAACACAATTTTATGAAATGGAAACTCATAATTACTTAGAATGGAAAAAAAAACCATCTTGTTGAGAGACAGGGACAGAAAAGAAGGGAATGTCTGATGAAGGTGGAATAGGGGAAAAAGGGAAGGGGGGGTTGGGGAACCGTCTGCCCAATAATTTTGACTGCCTTGAAAGCCTTGAAATTCTGAACCAGAATGAGTTTTGCACAATTATTATCATTACGATCATTATCTGTATTGAAGAGTAAGAGTGGTTGGAATTGTAAATAGTTCAACTGCCAGAATCCGAAATGCATATCAAGAGAGGTGAAATATATTGAATATCTATTTGGATAGGCCTGCCCCATAATCCGTAAACGTGGCTCGGAAGAAATGTTTAAATTTGTATGTTGCCGACAAAATCTACACAGACACTGCATTTCCCACCTCTCTTTCTAACTAAAACAATTGGAACTTAATAAGGAGTTTACATAAGATTGAATAGACAATTCTTCTGTCCTTTTTATGTTGCATATGTAGAAATTAAATTGCATTGTGTTCGTATGTTTTCCCTTCCTAAGCATATTTGCCGTTCTGAATTCGTCCTTCGCCATATTCTTTCAATATATAAACAAAGGAATCAACTATTATTGAACAAAAAATGTTTTATTTACAAATCATACACACAATATACAAATAACACAGATTAACTTCAATTTACAACCAATCCAATAAAAACACAGTTCTTTATTATTTAGTTCGTTATTTGAGTGTCTAGCTTGTTTTTTTAAATGATAAATGACACTTCATTTTCTAAATATCTATATTTTATAATGAATATAGCAGATGTAACACACGGTTTTACTAAGCAGAGCATAACATTTACTATACTCAAACTAAACACAAACTCTCGTATTTAAGTCGAACAATTTAATGAAAAAATAATAAGATCTGTATATTGATCAGATTGGTTGACAAATTCGCGGGGTTTTCAAGAAAACATATTAACAAATATACAAATATACAGTAAACAATAACAAATAAATAGAATAACAAAGATGTATGTATAAACAAGCACATCCAAATAAAGAGACAACAAATTATGAGCAAAATATTCTTGAGGAATACCTTTTTTTTAAAACACGATTTCGTTTACGATAAACAAACGTTCAAATTAATTAAATTCAAACAAGACACGTTAAGTTTTAGTAATTGTATAGACAATACCTACAGAGCAACAATCATTGGTTAGATTTTGTGTTTTAGAAGGACGGGAGAAACACTTCGAACGCTACATAACTTAACCAGCTATTTTTGTCCCGTAAAGCTGTGTCTATACATACCTAAAATACCTAAACTTTTATGAGTATTTTCGGAACTGAGTTATAATCAGGAGAAGCAAGGTCTGTATGGATAAAAATTGAATATTGATTTAACTCATAATATGGAGGGGTATCGTTGCCAAAACTGTTTGCAAAGTCAAGATTGCAAAGTCAAAAATTCACATTTCCACATGTCACCTTTTACAAAATTCATTCTCTACAAAATCAACATGTCGCAATTTGATACCCCTCCATAAACTCAGGGTTATGTCTTATGCATACAGGCCCAGATATCTGCCACTTCTGCCAAGTCAAAATAAATAACAGAAAATAAACACTTTCTACATGTATATACTGATAATTGATAAAAACGCTATTATAAGAGCGAAAAGCGAAAACTTATAAAACATGAATAATATCAGCTAAATGAGACATCAAGCAAAATTATTCTACATAATACTGAAGGCTAAATAAATTGAATATAATTAAGCTCAGCGGAAGCAAGCTTTAAAGATTATGGATTTAAAAAAGAATACATAACGTTCAAAGTCTTATTTCCTTCAGCTCCATCAATAGCTTTTTGTACTGGACGAGACTAATTGTTGTCAACCCGAAAGCGATATATAGGGTTTGAGACCACTTGGAACATTGATTATACTTTTCAATGATAAAGTACGTAATTTGTGACCAGACTTTGATAGCTAAAAGCAACAGATCTTTTTCATTGCGACCAATATGCTATCAGTAACTTTGCTTGAATTTTTTGTAATACTTTTTTTTCTAACCAGACAATAATAATACGGGACACCGAGTTGCAATCACGACAACACATTAGAAACGGAGAAAAACGTGAAACATATATGGACGAATTGGAAATAAATTGGACATGGCGTCTACAACCATTTTTGTAATTACTAACCATACAATAAGAGTCCATTAATATTTGGAACATTTTAAACATTTTTGATTATGGAAACCATAAGATAGTCCATCGTTGGACAATCAAGTGAAGCTATGAGATGATGAACCGCTTTAGTAAAGGATGGAGCGATCTAGTCATATCGTTTACAGATAACATTATCTGGATAGTCACAAGTATGAAGATGTATATTATAAACCAAATCACCGGGGCAGTTAATAACATACGGGATGAACTTCTTACAGAAAATAAACTTGGTGCAAGATTTCGGATGACCAAAAACACCATCTCTTAATGGACATGGTAATTTCACTGAAATAAGAATAAAGTCATCATAATCAGAAGTCATTTGGAAGCAATTTTTGCTTTGATCATTATTCTGTCATTTTAGAGGCAGATAAAGCTGAATATGATGCATTTCGAGCGTTAGAGGAACTATCAAAGTGGGCCTTTGCCCGAACATGATATGATGAATGTGCATTATTCGCTACCCGTAACTCAAAATAAAAATGCTCAGTGTTTCGTACCAAGAATAGTGCTTCTGAATTATTTTTGCTTTGTTGAATTTTATAACTGAGTTGGTAAGAACTAGTATACAGATGAATAGAAAGATTTTTAATAATTGTCTCACCTGCTTTGAAGCCTGGAGGCATTCTGTCAAAAGATGATTCTCCACGATTTTCTAAATTATAAACAATTAGATTAATCGTAAGTTATATTATGTAATAAGGCATGGTAACTAATCACTACGGTTAATTTTATATAGATCACTATATGGATCACATAGAACTGTAAGGTAGGGGATAATAACGGAGATTTATCCTTGGCACGCATGCGTTGAATTTTGGAGACTCACTTAACTTCCGGTTTCTGCAAGAATTCATTTAATTTAAAAGGCATGTTGAAAGGATCTAATTAGACCGGAACATCCAGTCTCTCTGCCACAGTATTACTTAGAGTCAACTTGTCGCCAAAGGAGAAGCTAGGTCAAGCATTAATTTAAACAGAAGTGCAATATACGATGAGAAGATATAATATATAATATATATATATATAATATATATATATATATATATAACATAAGATGAGAAGAGCATACTAATGGATATTTGCCATAAAGGTGTTTTTATGCTGCTATGAAATATGGTGACTTACCTTTATCATGATTATCATGAACTCGTCGTGATTTAGGTTCAATAAATTCAACTGAAAATATAAGAGCAGGGAGGTTAACTCATTAACCCTAGGTATAATAAATCAGGTTCACAAGAATCCTTTCAACTAGCTGGTCTTTGACATCAGGTGTTAGATTGGATCAATGTTTAATAATATGGAAGCACCATAAAAAAAAAACCAGAATGACAGTCTTAAGACATTAGATGTTTCGAGTTTGGAGAATATAAACAGAAGTTATTGAAAAGGAGCATTTAAGAAAATCGAGCTGTTGCAACCCCATAACTGCCCTCAATACATATGCAAAGCATATACAGCCTGTTATGAATCTTTTAAGTATTAAAATTATCTTCTAAATTAAGTTGACTATCGTAATGCTGTAAATTGTTAGATCTGCAAAAATGTCACCCTTTTCTTGACCTTACTAACAAAAAACAAAATTTTTCACGTTACCTTTCTTCTGTTCAGAATGAGAATGTCGAAATTTGGGTTCAATCTTCTTGTATTCATCTGAAATAGAGTGTGATAGGTTAGTACTGAATTATAACTCAGTATACCCGAAAAGAAAATCATTCTCCTCTAATATCTAAAGGTGATTTAGCACAAAAAGTGCTTTAAATGAACATGAACTTTGGGTAATTGATCTATGCCATAATGATTTCGATAATATCTATGATACTTTGCTGCTTCTTCTTTTTTTTTAAGAAATGAAATTTTGGTCAGATTGTGTAGTATCAGAATGATTTTCTTTTCGCTCAACTCCCATTTACGTGAATAAAACACATTCCACCTTTCCAGTTTCAAACTTTACATGCCGAAAGTGCAACATTACACCAACATATTCAAATTAGTTAGGGTCAGAAACTGTCTCAAAAACACAACGAAGTACAATCAGAAGTACCATCTTGGCCGTCAAATTTTAGTCAACATCTATAAACATCAGACGTCCACAACGTTAGGATACGTTTTCTATTCCCCCTTCTTTCTGGTAATGTTTTGGTCCCAATTTTTTAAAAGTTGTATAGAAATTTTGTGGCATGAATAATCTCATATTTTGGCTTTAGATGAGATTTGTGACATCACCATGTACTCTGTATGACTTGCCAATCTGGAAACAAGCTCGTGGTCATCAAAGTATTAAGAGAGAGGAACGCTTGAAATCTATCCATAATACCTTTCATGGGCGAATTTTCATCCATTTCTGCCAACCATTGAAATGATTACTCACTTTGAAAATACTTTATGAAGGTTCTCACTGTTAAAGTTTGTCAAAGCAAGGAAAGCATTGCAACAATGATGAAGCTGTTAACGCTGCCCCAGAAGCGATATTTAAGCTTCTGTAGGTTATGCAAGAGACCAAGAGGGTTAAGAGACTAAGGTAGGTAAGGAATAAGCATAGGTAGGGGATATAAATCCGTAGGCCTATTTGTGTTAAATTGTTATTCCCGTTAACCAATGGTTTATTGAAAGCTCTTATATTGATACCATTTTCTTGAATTTCACAATATATTACTCAAACTTTCTGCAGGATGGTCCAGGTGAGGCTGGACATTTTCCTGGAAAGGTCGACTTCGTGTCATTATGAAAGCCCAATAAGGGGAAGCAATCGGGTTAATCGCAAACCATACAACCCCAAACTCAACCAAACATCTACATATACTACAATATCACCACATCCACAAAAGGCAAGGCAGCTAACAACAAATACCAAAAGGTGAAAAACCGCCACATAGAGGCACATTTGCGCCAATTTTCAAACCACAACAATGCTCGGTTTGTGGTACTTGTATAATCACAAAAATATTTATTCACAACCAAGAACGTTACATTTAAGTACTGTACACTGTACACTCTGACAGCAAGTTGTTAACATATTACCGAAACACCTCGGCAACACAAATTTGGTCCTGTACACACGAGACACCAGTTCGACAACATGTTGGGCAACTTGTGGCTGAATGTTTCCGAACCTGTATACACTGACAATATTTTCAACAACATGGCATTTCCGCAACCTGTGGGCTAACATGTTGTCGAAAATGTTGTCAGTGTGTACAGTACTTATTTTCCGCAGGCCCGTAGGAAGCAATTTCATATTGGGGGGGGGGGGGGCAAAATGTGCAAAAACTCATTCTCAAGGGGGTTGTGCAGAATTCAAGGCTGCTCCTGCCTATATAAAGCAATTTTGCTTTCACTAGCCCTAACAAGATACCAGTAACTTCTTCTTTTATCTTTAAAAAAATAATTTTGTCTGCCCCCCCTGTTCCTACGGGCCTGTTCCGTGGGGCTCAATTTTGCTTATGTTTATGACGACTCGTGGATGTGAATAAATATTTTGACTGATTATACTTCTAGTTCCACGATTCACACTCATGGCAAACCACAACCATGCTAAAACTTGGATCAATACTTACGACTTTTATTACCAAAATCACAAGGACTAACAGAATTGTTTGATAAAAATCCTCCTTGGGATTACATTGAGTCATTGTATAAAATAATAAGAGCTATAGATGATTAGATAATATTGGGAGACAGAATGGTGAGAAGGTTCGACAAAGTAGGATTTTAAAACTACCAAAGGCATGTCAATGATAATCAAAACTGAACGAGTGCATGTTTTGTAGTGTTATAACAACATCAGTCTTAAATCCCACTTTGTCTTTGGAAGGAAAGGCCGAGAAACACCATCATCAAATTGGTTTATACTTATACCCATGAATCAATAGGAAACAGAGATTATTATAAAAAAGAGTCAAGGTGGGTTGGGTAGGAAGGACTATATATGGGATTTGTCTTTATTTACCACAAAGTTCACAAAGTTGCCTCGAATGAAAATGTAGGCATTTCCTCTTGGTCGTCAGTTTCATCTGAATAAAATGCGAGTTTGATTAAAAATTGACTTTTTAAATTCACATGTTCTGTTGGAGGTTCTCAAAGTATATTACTCATGAACTTTTCAATGTATTGGTGTATTATCAATATATGAAGACTACAATCAATGGTACCCCACAAAATCTACTCTGAAACTTTGAACAACATTTGTAAATTATCCCTAAGATTTTTAAGTATAATAACTGATATCTAATTGTTTTTCTTCGCCGAATCATAAAAGTCAAATGATCTAAATCTATTAGAGAAATGTTCAGACTTTGGTCAAGTAATTAGAATTTGCTTGACCTTCAAATGGATAGATCAGAGACTTTTGACTAAGATCGTCTGTATCTGCAAGGAAATAGATGCAGGGTTAGTAGTCTTACCTCGTTGTTGTTGTATCATAGTGTATCTGATACCATCAGAAGTACAATCGTTCACCTCAGACACAAAGTTACAGATATAACGAGTGTTGTCGAAAAATGTTCCAGTTGGACAACTAAAGGAATACATTTTACCGCCAATACAGCGATAAAACTTTGTACAGGATATCGGATCACCATAGTAACCATCAAATACCGGTGGACAAACAAACGATATAGAGGCTGCTTCTGTGATCGAATTAATATCCGGTACTGAAAAGGAAAATTAAATTCATTTGGGATCCACTTTTAAAGAGATATGCAAGCATATATAAAAAGAATGACTAGAAAATACAAGACAATGGGAATAGCAAACCTTGGACCAGGGATTCAAGTACTTAGCTTAAATCAAGATTTTGAATAAATGCAGCAATTTGATTGAAGCATATCAAAATAGATTAGATAATCTGATGCCTTAATACGACCCCCCTTCAGATTGTTTTTGAGACTCAAAATACACTGATGTGTCACGATCTATACAAATGGTCTGCATAGGGAATCCTTGTGCTTAGTTTATAGGGGTGAAAGACGACACCGGACCTACTCTCGAAAGCTCTGGTATAATGGACCTCGCCAAAATAAACCAAATTCAGATTAGAATTTTACAATCAGAATCGAAAGCGAATCATTGAATGAGATACTTACAATTTTTACCATCATCACCATTTTCATCATTATCGTTATTAATCTGATTCTCATTATCGTAGTAATAACCATAATCATAATTTTGATCTCTCTGTTGAATGGCAGTAGTAGGACTGTTAGTTCCCGTGACTTTATTCTCTAATCTGATAGTATTAGTGGATCGAGTCTCATCTCTACTGGCTTGACGATGAGGACTAGCTGTAGTCAGTATTGGTAAGGAGTTGGTAGCTCTGACAGTAGATGGTGCAGCAGTTCTAGTAGAGTTACAATCGACATTGCTGGGCCAGGTACAAGTGAGTTTCTCCATGCTAAAGACAGTTCCTGGTTTGCATTGTTGTTGAAAGACTTTCCATTTGGTACAGAAGTAATACACGGCACAGTCTTCGGCATCTCGGAAATACCCTTCTTCAGCGGGACATTTAAAACTTCTGTAGGAGATCACAGTATCGTCACTTTTCACTGAAATTAAAACATTGGATATTTAGAAACAGAGTTTTCAGAGGAGGATCTTAAAGAATCACCGAAATTGAAGAGACGCAACAATAAGCTATGACAACTCACTAAAAAGGCAAAACACTAAAAACCTACTAGTACTCTGTCATTAATGTTCTCTTTTAATGTTTATCTTGGAAATCATTTCATCATGAAATCATACTCAGTGTTTCGGTATACCACATTTTGTTTTCAATACCCGAAATACGTCGCTCGTGAAAGGCCAATTAAGGATTGCACTAGTTAATATACTGTACATATTTTGAGTACCCCCCACGTCAAAAAGATTATTTACATAAGTTAAAGATGTTTAGTTTTTCTTCCTTGTTTGTGGTCATCGTACGCTGACTTCCCTAAACATTTTAACACCGAACTTAATCTCAACCTTGCAACCCGGAAATATTTTAATATTGTCTTGTTAATCCGACCGGATCAGACAGAATTTTCGTCCAGAAATGTTAATCAAGGATTAAATTGTAATCCGTCTGAAAAAAATAATTAGGTCAAGGCCAAATTTTTGAGTTTTTAAAAAATGAGCAAATTACATCCTCCTCTCTGGCCCCATAGATTCTGTCGGGTCGATTTCAGATAACAATTTATACAAGTCTATTTCATCAGCTAAATCTACAAAATATACAAATTTTACATTGAGAGACAAGTTAGAAATAAAAATCCGTACAAGAATGACAATTCGTTATATTAATCAAAATCGTATCCAAAAACATGGCAAAATCGAGAGTAATAGTTGTTGTAAAGTAGTGGAATACTCCAAAGAGAAGTACCATCAAGTGTTTCGAAAAGAGTAAGCATCGTCAGAAATCGTTTCTCTGAACAATTGTAACTTTACGAGTATCCCATCGGAGTTTAAATGGACATCATCCGTCCTTGCTCCCAACTAACACTCATTTGAATGAAAACAATTGAAACTGCATAGCATGGCATGGCATACGATGTTTGGCACATATACCTCCCCGGTTAGGGTAGCAGTAAAAGAAATATAATTTTAAGCAAAAAAATTGACTTTCTGAAGGGCTGTTTATTTTAGAGATTGTAGTAGAACATAAGGTACAAATTGTTTTGCGTTAGATACTTTAAAAATTACACGTTTTAAAAGTTAAATTGTAAAAGATAAACATTTCGAGTAACATGAATGAGGTAAAAGTATAAACAAATTCGATAGTATTGGATGAGAAGTAGATAAGAAGGGATAAGTGAGGGAATTTAGGAATATCAAATATCGTCAAACCCTAATACAAATAAAATGCTAATAAATTTGCATGTCGGAGATAGAGGCGGATCCAAGGGGGTGGGTGTGGGTCTCCCAATTTGACCCAAAAATTTGCCGTTGAATTTTAACCATGTTATATTTCTCTAAATCCTGGATCCGCCCCTGGGAGATCATGCAGTCTTTACCCAGGTTCTGGAGAGGGTTTTGTTAGTGACGGGGAGGAAGCTCGATAATCTTGAGACTGAATTTACAGATGATGATGATGGTGCTGATTAATAAGGAGTTTTGGGATTATTTCCTGCTTTGTGTGAGAAGCAGATTATAAAGATATCTAGATAATTTTGCGGATGGTTATGAAATGGATGTAAGAGAAGTTACATATAATAGGATGATATTAGTAGGGTACCAGGTCTGCCGCAGACCGAGAAAACAAGGCGCAGATTGAAATGGTGAGGATTATAAAGATCGTTAGATGGTTTTGCCGATGCTGATGAAGTTACATGGGATGATGGGAAATTTTTACCGCCTTTCTTCCACAAAATATGAGTATATAATAGCCCAAGATGAGTACCAGATGTGAATGAAGATGTTGGTGACAAGAAAGATGAAGTTGCTGATGAAAGGTGGATACATTGGCAAGAATATAAATGTTACATAGGATGATATCATGCGTTTTTACCCTGGTTTTCCGGATTAATTTGTCGGATTGGCTGTGGTGTTGGTGACGATGTTGGAATTTTAGGAGCGCATTCTGTAATCTGGGAAGCTGCAACACACATCATCATCTCCGTATCAAACGCATGTCCCCTGCGGCAATATCCTTTATATGGCACATCCGATAAACAATGGTAAAATATAGCACAGTTGCTGGAATCCCGGAAATGACCATTTGGTAGTGGACAAGCGAAGTTGAAAACCGATCCTATATTTTTGGGAGGAGAAGATGGAGTACTGGATAAAATTGGAATTGACTGAGTAGAAGCTGCTCTAACAGCCACTGAGGTTGGAACCACAGTCTCTCGTTTAGCAGATGTTGGTAGGCTTACTGCAGGTGGTGGCACAACAGTAGCCCTCTTAGCAGGATTGACAATAATAGAAGGAATAGCAACTCCATGGCCATACAATGCTCCAACCATGAACACAAAACAAAACAGTCCTAAAATATTTCTCGACTGCATCCTCGTGACTCTCTAACGATTTGTCTTAACTGTTTTTAAAAAGTTTGAAATTTTTCAAAAATACGAAGAAGATTTATATAAGCTACTTATGACGCGATGACCAGCCATTGGTCACTGTACATTGGTAACCTGCCGAGGCTAGGGTGTGTTAAAAAAAAACTTAACATTAACGTAGTAAATATTTTCGCGGGTAAATGCACTTGTACCGGAAATGACACTGGACCACCATGACGTCTGTATTGTATGGTTACACTTGACTCGAAAAATTACATGCTTAAAGAATACCATGGCTACTTTAAAGGGATTATTGAATGATAATTCTCTGTTAAATTGTATAAATTGAAATATAGCTCGTCTACGAAATCAGTTTTATCGGAAACGGGAGTTAGTCTGCCCTCTACCAACTAATAATAGCACAGGCACCAGATTCTGGTAAAATCGTATATATAAAGTTAAAACTCTTATAACTTTATATAGGATTTTTTTTTACCAGAATCTGGTGCCTGGGAATAACAGCTGTATGTAGGTATAATAAAAAGTTCTACCATGATATGTCCATATGGCATTAAAGATTGTATTTCAACCATTCAAATACGTAAATGGGTAAATAATGTTTTGGGCTTTGCTTGTCTGCATCGTATTATTACAATTACTGAAGACAAAGTGCAGTATGCCAATTAGTAATGGGACATTTTGTGTATTAATGGCACTGACCCATTTATGAAAGGGTAAACGACTCACCTGGTTTTTTAGGAATATTTTTCTCTTTTTGTTTACGACCGTCCATTGAAACTGGTTTACCATCTTCATTACAATCATACACTCGAGAAAACCACGTACATTTACCTAGTAAAGAGAAAAATTTCAGATGTTAACAAATTTCAGCGTTTTAAGCAGGCCCGTAGCCTGCCAAGTACTTTTAGGGGGGCAAACGTCCAATCAAGGGGGGCAGTTTAGGTATCCACCCAAAAACACCCTTACCCCCCTTTTATGGAAAACTTTGTTTTATTGCAATTCATTGTAACGCCATTACAGTGCCATCTGTAGAGTTATTTCTACATTTATTGGTGCAGTTGAAAGCCTGGAAATGACATTTTCTGAAGGATGCGGACCCCTAGAAAATTTTAGATAATTTGACTCCTTGAAACGCGATATCCTGATATTTTCCAGCGAATTTAAGGTTCAAGATTATTTCTATAGGTTCAAAGGGTTCTTGTCTGAAAACATTTTGAGATTTAGACGCCAATTAAAGACATTTCCCGACGAATTTAGGGTTTAAGCTTATTTGAGTAGGGTCTGAGGTATGCCACTAAGAAAATTTTGAGAATTACACATCTTTTTTGCTGTCAAGAACGCCAATTGGAAATCTGGAAACACGATTTCCTGAAGTCTCTTCTAGAAATTTTTGAGAATTTGACTCTCTAAAACGCGATTTTTTGACATTTTCTGGTGTTAAGGTTTACTTGGAAAGGAACTGTGTGACTAAAACATAGCAAAATCGAGAAAAAGATGTAAAAAAATTCCTGATATTTCCCAGCGAATTTAAGGTTCAATATAGGTTATTGGGTCAAAAGATCCTGTCTAAAAAAAAAGAAGAGATTTAGACGCGAATTTCAGACAGAGTTTAAGGTTATTTGATTAGAGTCTGAGCTACCGAAAACGCCAATTGGAAGCCTCGAAACACGATTTCCTGAAGTCGGGGATCTCTTCTAGAAAATTCAAAGAATTTGACTACCGGAAACGCGATTCCTGATGAATTTAAGGTTTAAGGGACTGTGGGACGAACACTGGAAAATTTTGAGAATCAGATATCTGAAAACGCAAATTCTTAACATTTCCTGCTATAAAGACACCCCTTGACTCAGTAAAATGAATTAATGTATCTTTTAAAAATAACACTTGAGATTTTTTTTTAGGGGGGCAAGATTTAAATTAGGGGGGGCAAAGCCCCTCCAAGCCCCCCCCCTTGGCTACGGGCCTGGTTTTAAGTATCCATGAGATCACCTATCACAATGTGTTCCGTCTGTATTCGATCTCGGCACCGAGTGAGCGCAGAAATCTAGGACGTAAAAACTTTTTTCTGATCTCGGTGCAAAGATTTTAATAGTAGATAGTTCATGAAAGGATCACTTTGTATCCAGTAAAATTACCCTTAAAATGACTACATATCTATACTGCAGAGCGATCAGATCAAAACTTTTCAAGAAGCACTTCACTAGAACATAGAAAAATGTTACAATCATTTTCTTTATGCTTATTTCCAAACTGAACACAGTATATTTTTGTGATATTTTCTGCATTAAGGGATACTTCGATGAAAAACCTGTACTTTAAACTAAACAAATACTTACCTAAATGAATGTCAAACAAGGATCCGGGAGTACATTGGTAAACAATAGCTCTGTTATCTATACAATGATAGTAAACTCTGCAATCTGACAGAGACCGGAAGTAACCATCTGGTTTAGGGCAGTGGAAGCTGTAGTCTATTTTGTTCGATACTGAAAATGTGAAAAAGGTAATACAACATTTTGGAGCTTTATGGAGTTTGTAAATTTACATTCTGTAGTATAGTCATGAGAAAGACTACTCAGAGAGAACAGAATTGTCAAATTCCAGAGCCATTCCAGAATATTAAAAAGATCCCTTAATCGACCAATCGACTGGTAGAATTTTCGAGCAGCTATGAGAGTTGGCAAATTGCGGCATCTGGACGATTCGACAACTCATAAATCATGCTTACGATAGGTTGCGAAGAATTGCTCATTCTCTAGCAAAATCGAATTTTGTTTTCGACCTGAGCTATCATAATAATGTCCTCAAGATTAGCAGTAATAGTAATCGTTCAATTCATGTGATCGTCAACGGATCTCAATGCGCCAATAAGAGACTACACATGCTTACCTTTTGTTGTGGTGTCTGTAGATGCAGTTGTAAGTTTGGCACAATCTCGTACCAGATTCTCCCAGGTACATTTATGTCGTATTCTATCAAATAAGGTACCGACCATACATTGTCTTTTATAGGCGTGGCCCAGGATACATTCATAGTAATAGGAACAATCGTCTGTATCTGGATAGTATCCGTTATCTTTAGGACAACGAAATCCGGTTACACCTGAAATAGAACCATACGTTATTGGCATCAAAGTTTTAAAACTTTTAATGATTCTAAATCAATGTACAGTCATCAATTCAGTTGCTTCCTTTTTTAATGTCAACAAAAATTCCATGATTACTGCATAATATATTAAAAAATATTGTTGGTATTAAGGTGATATGAGAATAAAATTCCCATAAAGAAGCACTGGCCTAGGTCATGAATCTAGAACTATATATTTTAAAGTGCAGTTGGTATAATTCTTCTTAACATACAGTGTGTTTACTTGTAAAATGTATAATGACTGATTGCGAACCCTAGAAGTATATGAAATTAAAGGGAAGTAAACCATGAACAAACAACCATAAAATGAAATTATAAGGTGATAAGTTAGGTTTAGTTAGGTCAACAGGATGAGGAATAAGGAGAGAAAAAGAAAGTAGGGTGGAAGCAAACATATATGAAACAATATCAACAATGAGAGATGTTGGATAAATTGTGGATCCAAGGATGTTTCACCAGACGATACTTTCACCACACGAGGAGTTATCTGAAAATGAAATCCGAGTCATAGCACTGCCCAAAAGGATTTGATTTCGGGAAGGTTTTGGAAAGGAATCCTTTGGAGTTAGTTCACCACACAATACTTGCCTTCAGCTACCGGCCTACGAAATTCTATATCTGAACCCGGAATGCCATAATAAAGACAACCCTGTACAGATGACTTAGGACCACAATTAAATATATTCTGATCGTAATATTGATCGCTTGGACAATGTCGTTTGTATGGTATACCGTTTAGACAGTGGAAGTAGGCACGGCAGTTGTATGGATCACGGAAGAAGCCAAAATATTTGGGACATTTGAAGTCACTGAATAGATCTGAAACCAGAAAACGGTGGTAGAGGAGATAGAGAAAACATTAAACTGATTTAACGGCATGTTAATTGTGTATTGTAAACAATATGTGCAAGGACATTCTGCACATTTCTGATAGATTTGAAAGATCATGAAAGGTCAACGAGGGCAAGAGTTGATCATCATTACAGTTTTTCATACATACATATGAAATATCGTGGCCAAGTGGCAAGCGCATGATAGCTGGAGAGATGAATCTGACACAAATACCAGTTTTCTCTGGTCAAAATGGCATTAAATATTCAAAAATATGTATTGGAATGTTTGGTACATGCTTGCTATGCGCTTGACAAATCTTACCAGTGCGCGCAAAAAATTCGATAAAACAGTATGTATGACGCTACATTAGCCTCTCTATTTTTCCAAGTCTCAGAAACGGGGACTTTTTTAGTTCAGCAATTTAGTACTGGTTATCACAACTCACCATTGAAATTTGAGTCTTCAAATCCATGTGCATCCATAATTATTAGCATTTGAAAGTTATAATGCCCTACTACACATTAGCGATACTATGCAATATATAGAAAAGTCATCTATAGAAATAGAAGGAGAAATGTCTAATTTAAGATATATTTGAAGGAAATATGCAATTTCTACATTTCTAGTGCCTGTGAAGGATACTTTAGTATATTCAAGACCCAAATCAACCAATAAAAATGAAGACTGGTCCCCTTTAATGTGTCGTGGTCATGTTCAAAGAAATAGACAACTTCAATTGTTCTCTCAGGAGTTTTGTATGTCTTGTTGTAAACGTAAGAACAAATAAAGAGTTAACACTATTGTAAGCTGTCAGTGTATTGAGCCGTTGTAGTTTGGTATGTACAATATTATAACCTCAGATAGGCAGGCGGTTGTTTGTGTTCTCTCAAACCGGACAATATCGTACATTTCTACAAACAATGTATATATGAACAAATAGTTTGACCAGATATTATCCACGATTCTGGATTCTTTTTGCTGTCGATATAGAGGTTAATATTTTCTGTACTTATTGGGTAGATGAATTGAAATTAGAGTTTGACTGTTACTCTTGTACTTAGGATTAATTAAATCAAGTTTTTTTTTCAAATTAAGCTGATAAACTAAGACCGTGCCAAAATATATTTTAAAAGTGTGCAGTTCCATTGGTTAATTATTAATCCTAACGTTTATTTTTTAAGTGCGCTGTATACATTTTGTAAAATGACCAGCCCACGTCGTGTCAACGGAGATTTAAAAAAAAATTTCAGCTTTTTAAACATTTGTCTTAAGAATAAACAATGTTATTTTTGTTTTTTCTCTTTTTGACTTAACAAAAGATTGTGAAAGTAGCAATCTTGTAATGGTATGTGTAGAAAACGTGTTCTTTAGGCCACTCATCAATTTATCTTCAAACTTTTTACGCTCAGATCAAACATTTGTCTGTCTTCTAGCAATTCTAGTATTATAATGTTACAAAAAGACACTAAGAGATTTATCTAAAGTCTATTTTATATTTTTAACGTTTTTCTATTGTTAGCTTTCGTCTTAAATTAAAAAAATTGTTTGTTTGTAAGTGTTTGACCTGTAGATAGATTACATACTGTATAATAATATTTGTCCTAAGAAATTAACATCTTTATTTATAGAGGGGCTGCGTTAGCTCTTGTTAAACTGTTTCAACTCTTTAGCGCAGGTCTCTCAATTAATTTTTGTTAAGGGCTAAAAGCATAACAAGCAGAGCGTTTTAGCGGAAGGGGTCACTCTTGAGGGTTATTCTCAAGGGCGTCACGGGCCGTCATTTGAGAAGGCCTGCATTAGCGGGTTGTGATTAAGTGTTTTTGGAAAATCCGGACGACGTTTGTCCGCTAGAATTTGTAGTCAATTTTTCTTAACTGTTATTCGCTTGTTACCACAATTTCATTTTTTGAGCTTCATCTTCTAGCATAATGCTATAAGCAATCTCTACCCAGTCGAAATAACGTTTCTGATGCATTTTTAAGGCCATGACTTGTTCTTCTTGTCTTATTGTTTTTAGATCTTTTCCATCTTCTTCGCTTCTGATCTGACCAAGATCCAGAGATTTTTCAAACGTTTGTTTCAGTCTTTAGACATTTCATTTGAAAAGGACTGCGTGTGTGTATTTATTTGTAGCAAATTTTAAGACTTGAATTGGACGTTTGACTTAAAAAAAAGATAGAATATTAGAGGTAACTGTACTAACTTCTAGCAGCAAATTTCATTGGAACTGGATTAGAGCTGGTGTTGGCCTGGGTTGGCTTCTGTGTGACAATGGTGACATTAACCGACGTAGTACGATCTGTAACTTGTATGGTAGCCGTATGGTCATCATTGGTTGTGGTATCTGTATGGACATTTGTTGTCCCTGGCTGATTCGTGATCTTTGGTGTTACACGTCTTGTGTTGGTCGTTACGACATGGTCCTCAGCTTTTGTCTCGACGGGTTTTACAGCAGTTGATGACTGGCCGGAAGCGACGAATGCTGCAGGTGAGTGTGTAGTATGTGGACGAGAATCTCCTGACGCATTGGAAGAAGGTGCCAGAGATGTTGGAGCATATGTAGTTTTTTCGGAACCCATCGCTGTATTTGAGTCCGTGGTCAAAGTAACTGGTTCACCAGTACCTTGGTCAAGGTCATCTGATGTTTGCTGTTGAACACCATCGACGCCATTGTCAGTTTTCTTGACCTCAATGTCACTGCTTCTGTAAGCGGATTGACGAAGTCTCTTTCCGTAGCTGTCGCAATCAGTAACATCGTCTTTCCATGAACACACTAAAGTTTGTGAAGACCAAAATGTTTCAGGAGCACATTTGAACTCAGTTCCTTCGCCGTTGACGCATCTGTAATATTTGTCGCAATCAACTGGATGTGGGTAGTATCCATCAATGGTAGGGCAGATGACTTCCTGTCCAATGGCAAACTCTATTAGCACCACTGAAATATATGAAATGAAATTCATATATAAAGATAAATAAGAAAATAAAGATGAAATATGATGGTTACGGTACATAGGCCTACTCATTTAGCCAAAACACGAGAGCAAATTACTACAGATATCATTTTATCAGATCTAATCACTGAGATAGGCCTACTTAAGACAGATTTAATTATATACATAAATATATGTAGTATTAGTTGCAAAAGAATAGAAAACATAAAAGAGAATATATCGTTGTATGTCATGGTATATCGGGGTGATACAAGGTTCTCTGTTTCAACCAGTCTCATTTTCCATATGCAGTAATGATATTGGATGTTCCAAGTATATTCATTCGCCTAATGTAAGATTTAGACCACGGTAATTGAGCAACTGATAAAATGAAGCATAACTTTGAGTGAAATGAAAAAAAATACACTAGATGGCAATCATCTCCTAATGTTGACCTGTTTTTGTTTTAAGAATTTAAAAGTACTCTTACAAATCTGGCACGCAACAGCGAATTCTGAGATAACATAATTTTGTCTGAACCCCGAGTAACAATCGATTGGTAAACGTTCAATAAACCACAGATGGTTGGTTAGGGATTAATTTGTATGATCATTCCACATTGACCGTCTCGATTTTTGACCACAATAAATCCCTTCTAATCCCATTTGGCACTTTGTTATACCAAAACAAACGTAATCTCTGCCAAGTGAACGGACACCATCGGTTCGGTTTAATCTTGAGTAAAGGCTGGGAACTGACCCACATTTCTCAAACAGTCGCCGGTCAGCTGAAATTTTTCTGTTATGCTGAGCACAAATTTGATGACTGACATTGTCGAAAAAAGCAAATGTTTGACTAATCTTCATATGTGATCAAAATTCGTCAAGATATTCATTTCTTTCCTTTGAAATGAAAACTTTATTCAATCGTTATTGCAAATCAATGCCTAGTTAACGTTTTGCCGTGGGTATTTTTTTTTTTTTTTTTTAATTTTTGGATCTGACCAATTTTGTCTCGTTCTTCAACTGATAACAATTCCCTTTTTTTTTTATTCATGTAGTGGAAAGGTGTAATTGGAAATATCTAAAGTAAAAGTAAACTTTTAAGCCATTTATACAGACGACTAAGCATTTTTGAAAGTTATTATCGCGTAAGGAACAGTATATAACGGATTTAAAGAAAAATTTACAGGTATTTGCTTGGCGGTTGTACTTATACAAAAAGAAGCAATAATTGAGCACCTTTTACACGTAAGAAGTTCAGAAAACCTCTATACAAAGTCTTACAGTTATAACTTGCCCTGTATCGAGTTCATGATATGCTTTGTTCAAAAAGTGTCTCACATCTCTTTAGTCGTGTATCATAGTGGAAAGAAAGCTCAACAAGCTTTGTTCTTCATGCATTCATTTAGATCCATTAAAATATATATTCAATTAAACCGAATGGTCTATCTGACCTTTTTCCGCATTGCATAGTAAAGTCTGATGCCTTGTAAGTGCTAATTTCAAGTAGATACTTAAAGAAAAAAGAAAAAAAGCGTGTCCGCGGTGCTTGTTTTCAGAAAATACGCGTGTCAACAGAGGCAGATGAGCTGTTGTATGCATTGCAAAGAGTTTCAACCTTTTTATTGCATTCCAAATGCCAATTATTAAATGTTTTGTAGTTTCATAACAACAAGAACAGTCTGTTATTGCAAAAGATTTATTGTCCAACAACGCATAACTCAAAACAGTCAAAAGTCAGATGACCTCAGTCTACTATGGATGCAAAATTGTTCCCAATAAAGAAACCAAGTACTAACGATCCGAACCGCAAAACGAAACCCGAAATCCGAAAAGACATTTTGATGAAACATAGGTAACAGCTTATGAACTTTGCACTCGAGGAATTATATCACTCATTCATGAGTAAGTATTTCATAATGAAAAGTGATATCAGGAGTTTAGAAAATTAAGCATACCAACTGTTTCATTGTCTCATTTTCAGCAATAAATGAAATAAGAAATGCAATCACATAAAACGACTTACCAGAAAGTGCAATATATGATATCCAAGACATGATGATGGTACAATGTAATGTCTTATAAGATTCAATGAAACAACTAAAGCTGCTTCTCGTAAATGGTTGTAGAAGCTTCTCGGTTCAAGCCGCACAGCAAAATGTTACAATAACTTGTGAGATGCTGCGTTTTATTGCTGGCAAAGTCGACTCCCTCGTGCCAATCTACCAACCAATAGATAACACTCTTCTTCGGACGCTGACGTCATGTTTCAACAGACGACCGAACGAAAAGCCAATACATTCTCATCATGTCACGTTAGTATGAGAAAGTTTACTGAAGAGGACAAAACTATTGACAAATTTACAAAATCTGTTTACCGATATCAAAACAAAAATTCGAAATAAATGTCCATCCGTCCGACTATTAGTCGAGTGCAGGAAATAAGAAAATTGCGACGGTTGCACCTTCACTTTTAGTCTGAGATGCCGAGGTTTTGAAATTTTTCAAGGGCTTTTCTTCATAGTGTTCAATCACATCTAACCATTTTTGAATTTGCCTTATGTTCTATGGACATATTAGAAATTTAATGGGTATCAAAGCGATACAACCTCTCAGAATGAACAAAAAAAGTTCTCAAACTTGGTCAATCAGAGTATACGACATCAACGATGTCCAAAGTATATAAACAGAATCAAATAAACCCATAAAACTATGTAATTTTCCATATAATAACAGGTTATAATTGATAAACGCCTTAAATTGGATTAAAGGTTTTTCAATTTGTATTGTATATAGCCTAAACATTGTTTTCTCGATTTATCAGATTATTTAGGTAATCTGTTGTATAGTTATGCAAGCAGGCAAGTCCCTTGATGAATATAAACTCCTTTTTGTTCATTCTAAGAGGTTGTATTCCTTTAAAAAAGTATGATGTATAAGCATACCATGATTTTGAAATAGTCTTAATAAAATTGAAAAGAAATTGGGCTAAATTTTAAAATAGAAGCTTTGAGAAACGATACTTAATTTATTCTTGGATTACAGACAATATTCTATTTGGCTCTATTTTGTCCAAAAATAAAATAAAATTGGCAACTATGTAGCCAAAAAAGTGCACAATTAAAGTCTGTAAACAAGACAATGTCTGTGACATTGAACGGAAGATACTAAAACTCTAGCGTCTGTATAATTTTCACAATTGTTTCTCATTTCTCGAGAGAGAGCATCTTAACAAAAACAAAAGTTAACACAAAATCATTCGAATTTTGCTATATTTCGCACATAAATAACAGACTCCAAAGTTTACGTATTGGTTTAAACTTTATAAAAGGGGTTAAACCAAAGAATCTTTTATCTAGTGTGTTACCTTCAACAGATTTTGGATAGTTAGGCCCTATCTGATTTTGGTAAAATCTTCAGATTAGCAGCATCTCTAAAATCCAGACGAATGATTTTTAAATAAGTGTTCATAATGCCTTGCATTTTTGGTAATAAATCTAATAAAGTTCGAAGTTTACGTATTGGTTTAAACTTTAAAAAGGGGTTAAGTCAAAGAATCTTTTATCTTGTGTTACCTTCAACAGATTTTGGATAGTTAGGCCCAACTGATTCTGATAAACGTTTCAGATTGACAGCTTCTCTAAAATCCAAATAAAAGATTTTCGGATTAGTGTTCATAATGCCTTGCATTTTGGTAATCTTATTAAGTTCAAGAAAATAGTTATTGTTATTCAGATGAAGGTATGAAGCAAGGTTACACTTTGGACCATTCTTTATTTCTATACTATGCTAATGAATTGTAAAATGGGAATATGTATCATATCGATTTGCATTAAAAATTAAATATTTATTTTAAAGCAGTTGTTCTAGTTGGTGACTTTCCCTGCTAGGAAGCTCAAAGTTCATAGTTCAATGAAGGGGTTAGATCTTCCCACATATTGTGGCATAGCGTTTCCTTTAAAAGTATATTTAACTATATTGCGTTGCACATGAAACACTTCCACTTCTTAGTGCGAATGATAAATCTGCCACCTCGACACAATCAGAAGCTTTTTATCCGAGTCCATTACACTCATGGACACAATTAAAGTGAACATAACCAAAGTACGTATTCAATCCAACTCTTGTAAACTCTTGAATACTCTTGTCTCAGGGACAACCAAGGGCGTGGATTAAGAGGGTTTCGGTCCCCCCCCCCCCCCCATAATTTGATTAGTTAAATAGATTTTTTGAAGAATCAAAATCAATCACATAAAAATCATAGCAGGAAGTCCCTAATATCAAATCAAAAACCGGAAATATCTGTCAGAATGCACGAAATTGACGCCATTTTCCAATTTTTTCTCTAGGGCGACGACCTTGTGTTTTGGCTTGCGGTTGCGGCGCTTCGCGACGTACTTGGACTCCACAACCCATGCTGGTTGGTCTCCCCCAAATGTTTTGACAAATCCACGCCCTTGGGGGCAACAGAACTTAACTTCATTGATACACAAATCCTGTCATTATACCGTTGCGTATAAAAAATGTTGCCATCTTGACCTAGTAAAGCTAGTAACTGTCAAGTATACAAAACAAATCTGAAACAATGTTCACCTTCACGTTCTATCAACAAGTTTTTGAGACGGTACACGAAGGTAAGAAAGTGTATGTAGTCAATCGACGGAGAAAAATTCACGTTAATCCACTCATGGTCTCAGATTCTTTACCTTCAAGCGGATTAAAGTTCTTAAAAACTATTGTTGGCCCAATATCTTTACCCAGTCTTTGATGTTGTGTTTTGAGAAGTGTATCAATATCCACGAATGTTTGCTGAATGATGTGAATAAAGAAGGAATTGTCAAGTTTAACGCCACATAGACTAACATTATTATTGGAATGCCAACTTTGACAAATACATATATGCATTGAGAACATGTTAAATGAATTGAGTATAGAAATTTCATGTTAGTGCATTCCTTCAAACAAACTATGACATGCAAAAACATATAATTCTAAAGGCAAAAACTATGTGAAATCGATGATTTTCAAGGGGCACTTTAATTTTTGGGTTAATTATGCTTGGTCATTTGTCTTGTGAACAGGTGGGCCTAATTCAGATATACCTGTTCACTGTCAACAAAAGGGTGACCGCTGGACCCGTCAAGAGGGTGGTGTTGAATAGAGGTAAGTTTTGTTGAAAATTGCATGGGATGTAATTTGGATGGCCGTTCATTGAAGGGTGGTTCTGAATACAGGTGTATATTTATTTCTTAGTCGATGGTTATCTTTCAAAACAATCCCCAGCGTCTGTAAATATCAACTCAACTGCGTTGTCGATTGCGGTAAAAGATGTTGGGAATATTATTATGCTGGACAAAGTATATTATCCCTTTCAGCCAGTTGATGCTCTTATGTTACAAACAGTTTTATCACTCTTTTCGAAACAAATATTGCTACTTCCCTTTGGCGAAGTCCATTTATATACAATTACTGCTCTCGATTTTGCCATGCTTTGGACGAAGTTGTTGTTGAGTGGAAAGTGTCTTGCTTGTGCAGGTTTTTATACGCCCACATGAAATGTGGAGCGTATATTGCCGTCACCCATGTCCGTCGGTCCGTTCGGACGTCCGTTATTGAACCTTATTGAAAATCAGAAATTTTTTAAAATGTTTAGTTTGAGTTATTTCCCTTGTTCTTGTGTCCAATCTTAGCTCATACAGCTTAAAAGGCACACTTCTTTACAGAATTTGACTAAACTTGGTGTGAGAGTTTGTTATCACCCAAGGATGAACCCTATGGAAAATCAGAAAAATCAAAAATTATTAAGTTTGAATATACTTGTCTCTTTAAACATGTTGAAGGCCACTTAAATCTTTTATCAGAGATTGAATACACAAAGAGTAGATTTGGAAAGATTTTCTTGAAGCCCTTTAATCTTATGTTTATTACCAATTTGATATTGGACCAAAAATCAAAACCTAAGGAGAAGAAAGTTAAAAACAAATTTTTAAATGATAGGGCACCTTTAATGTAGTCTTGATTACCAATTTGATCCTTGATAAAAGATTAAAACTATGACCAAGGGATGAAAAGTGTTCACTCTATTGTCAGTCTTTTGTTTTAAAACTGGGGATATGGAGACTAAGATATTTTACCCCTAGCTGGGGTGTGAGTAGAATTCAGGGGTTATAGTCAGGTTGACAACAACAGTATACAGCCTCATTCAGTCAGCAGATGTCCCAGGGTTCACTTCTTGTTGCTATGAAAGCAGAAAAAAACATTTGATGAAGAACTGAAGACTAATTTATTTAAAGTGGAAGAGAAAAAAGATAAGTATTCAGCTACTATAGTTTAATTCAAAGGTGAATTTTGTATTGGAACTGTGACTCAATTTGAAAATTTGGTCTGATGCAAGACTGTTTGATTATTTATTATCTGAAAATAGGGCTAGGTCAAATGATTGAAATAATTAATTATCAATGCTACAATTTTTTTATTTCGATTATCAAATTTCATAATTGATTAAAATTCATAATCAAATTTTCTTTTAACATTATCTGTTACACAATTATCAGAGAAGTCACAGACAACCCATTATATAATGATGATCATAAACAAATTCTAGACATTACTTCAATTTCATTTGTCTTCAATACCAAATATTGATAATCAATCTCAATTTGGTAATCGATACCCAGCCCAACTGAAAATAACTTCTATATTTTTATTTGTAGGTTTGTATAGTTGGTATTGGGTGTTATAGAAGATACTCTCCTATAGAAGCACTGGCCAAGAGGTGTAAGCCAGGGATAACAACATGATAGTTTTGAATATTGGTTGATGTTAAAATTGTTTTGTACCACAAAAATTATTTGGTAAGTAATCTTAAATTTAACTTTTAAAATGTTTGTATTCATATCAAAGTAAGAAATATTCCAAATAGAATAAAAAGTTGTTTTAGTTAAGATTGAGAATAAAGTAGACTGAATTAAGATTGAGAATAAAGTAGACTGAATTAAGATTGAGAATAAAGTAAACTGAATTAAGATTGAGAAAAAAGTAGACTGAATTAAGATTGAGAATAAAGTAGACTGAATTAAGATTGAGAATAAAGTAGACTGAATTAAGGTTGAGAATAAAGTATACTAAATTAAGATTGAGAAAAAAGTAGACTGAATTCAGATTGAGAATAAAGTAGACTGAATTAAGATTGAGAATAAAGTAGACTGAATTAAGATTGAGAATAAAGTAGGCTGAATTAAGATTGAGAATAAAGTAGACTGAATTAAGATTGAAAATAAAGTAGACTGAATTAAGATTGAAAATAAAGAAGACTGAATTAAGATTGAGAATAAAGAAGACTGAATTAAGATTGAGAATAAAGTAGACTGAATTAAGATTGAGAATAAAGTAGACTGAATTAAGATTGAGAATAAAGTAGACTGAATTAAGATAGAGAATAAAGTAGACTGAATTAAGATTGAGAATAAAGTAGACTGAATTGACTGAATGAAGATTGAGAATTGAATTAAGATTGAGAATATGGTAGGCTTAATTAAGATTGAGAATATAGTAGGCTGAATTAAGATTGAGAAAAAAGTAGACTGAATTAAGATTGAGAATAAAGTAAACTGAATTAAGATTGAGAATAAAGTAGACTGAATTAAGATTGAGAATAAAGTAGACTGAATTAAGTGTGAGAATAAAGTAGACTGAATTGAGATTGAGAATAAAGTAGACTGAATTAAGAATATGAATTAAGACAATATATCAAAATAGAACATATAATGTAAAAATGTCAATTCGATTCACCTATTGGCTATTTTCACTTCCTGATGAACCTAAGTAAAGTGTGAATGTGTTTTTATCTATCTGATACTTTCTCTCTATCCAACTGCTTGAAGAGAAAAAAATGACTTCTTTAGGCTCTGAGGGAAGTCTGGCCAAATTTTCTCTTCCCAATTCAAGTCTTATCCCCCACTGTGGTTATAATCTGATGAGCTGTGTATCATATAAGACGTAAAGAATGAATGTTTTACGGAAATGCCAAAGATTATTCCATTTTTAGTAGCTTTCCTTTTAAAGAATCATAAAAAAAAATGTTCTTTACAAATCAAAACATACATTTGGCATTTCTCTAAAGTTCAACAGATTTATAAGGGTTGATTTCATGTGGACAGTGTTTTAGTCAATGAACATGAAGTCAATTCCAAGGATGTGTATTTTGTGAGGTCATCAGGAAGTTTTGTATTGCCATTTACAAAATTGGATGGTCAGTTAGCGTGCACCTCTGGAAGTGGTCATGTAGTAGGTGAGGGGACCATTTTGCTGCATGATCCTCGAAGGAAGTGTCATGTGTCCTACGGCAATGATTAGATAACTGCTAAATTGGATGGACGGTCGGCGTGCACCTCTGGAAGTGGTCATGTAGTAGGTGAGTGGACCACTTTGCTACATGATCCTCGAAAGAGTGTCATGTGTCCTACGGCAAAGATTAGAACCTTATAGATCTGACATTATTCATTTTATCAATTCTTTGAGAGGGATCAAATCAAGACTGGAGTGCCATGGTTAGGTTTGTCCCTGTGAATTTTATCAGACGGTAGGGTATTCCAGTGTCTAACTTTTAGTGACTATTTAGAGAGCTGTATGGTTGAGGACGGGGGCTATAGCTATATTCTACCGGAGATACTATTCACTTTTTTTTTTCGTTATTATTTTTATCCCCTTTATTATTATTATTATCCATATTATATTTAGAATTAATACAAAATAATAGGCAATACTAATTCTTTTTTTTGTCCGTGTGGATTTTATCAGACGGTAGATATACCAAAAGTCACTGACCAGGTGCTATATTCTACCTGAGATACTATTCACAATTCATTTTTGTTTTAATATTTTCATTTTCGCCATTATTATTTTTATCCCAATTAAAATTGTCATATTTATACCTATTAGGATTACAACTTGAATTAAACATAAAGTCTTTAGTTTTAGAATTAACTACTGAAAGCTTAAAAAATGAAAAATATTTAAAAAATACTCATTCTGGTAAAGTTTGTATTTAAATCTAATTGCTTTATGATATTATAAAATAATAGAGTAACGATAAAGTATGTGTAATGTGTTTTATCTTTGTAATATCTCGGATAGTAATAATATATTCTGTTAAAGAGGCACAGGCTTCATTTTCGTGGGTCAATTTTTCCAAGTCTCAGAAACGGGGACATTTTTTAGCTCAGCAATTTAGTACTGGTTATCACAACTCACCATTGAAATTTAAGTCTTCAAATCCATGTGCATCCATAATTATTAGCATTTGAAAGTTATAATGCCCTACTACACATTAGCGATACTATGCAATATATAGAAAAGTCATCTATAGAAATAGAAGGAGAAATGTCTTAAGATATATTTGAAGGAATTATGCAATTTTCGTACATTTCTAGTGCTTCTGAAGGATACTTAAGTATATTCAAGACCCAAATCAACCAATAAAATGAAGACTGGTCCCCTTTAAGGCCTCCAATGCTGATAATAATAATCTTTATTAGAAAATTACATTCTCAGTTTGTGTTTTTTGCTCATATTTCCATTGATTTCGCATTCTTTCAATTAGATTATGAAAATATATTATACTAAATTGAAATTTTTAACATTGTAAAATTGTAACACCAACAAATTTTAATATAATGAAACCAAAGCACTAACGATCCCAACTGTAAAGCAAATCTCAAAATCCATGTAAACACATTGGTAATACATTGATAGCAGCTAATGAACTTGAGGAAGAATATCAATAGATGAGTAAATGTTTCATAATGAAAAGTGGTATCAGGTGTCTAGAAGAATGAGCATACCCTGCTTGGCGCCACACCTGTCACAAAATCAATTTTTAAGTTGAACTTTCAAGACTGTTAATTTAAGTTATTCCTGCATTGTTCTGAGGATTTAGTAAATATAACATGCAAATAATTTCCAACTGTAGTTAAATCATGACTAATTTAGAAAACTGTTGATTTATGTTTACATATAGTGACAGCAATTGTTGGTCATATTATAAATAATTATTATGTCAAGAACTAAATTTGTTGTGGGTGAGTTTCTTGGTGCCCTGAAACCATTGCGTTAAAAGTTTATTGTCTAATTCTACAAAAATATTTTTGTATCACGTGATTGCAGAAAGTTCTAATGTGTAATGAAATGTGGGACGTAAAACTCCATTTCATTTCTAATGTGTGATAATTCGTTAATTACGTGGCTTGAAGAAGCCTTAACATGTCAGGGCTCCTTGTAGCTAGCTTCCTTGTGAGCGAAACACTTGACTCTGAGAATATATTGGGTTTATTATGCTGCCTGTTGAACTTTTCAGTAACTGTGTGAATGTGATTTTATGCATACATCAGTCAATCTTAAAATCTTTGTTTGAAGAGAAAAGATGACTTCTTTAGGTTATAAGGGAAGTCTGGCCAAATTTTCTCTTCCCAATTCAAGTCTTATTCCCCACTGTGGCTATAATCTGATGAGCTATGTATCATATAAGATGTAAAGAATGAATGTTTAAAGCTCATCGGATTTATAAGGGTTGATTTTATGTTGACGTTATTTAGTCATTAAACATGAAATCAACCTCAAGTATGAGTGTTTTTCCAAGTTCAACAGGGGCTTTCTTTATAGATACAACTTCTTTAGGATAAGGGGAGTTGTCAAAAACTAACTTTGGCTTTATCTGGACATATTTCAGTCTTATATATTAGGAATTCTCCTTCTGTAGCAATGGCTATAAGATTGATGATGTTGTTTTTTACTAAATTGGATAGGGAACGGCGACCTGTATGACCACTGAAGGCAAGCGTGTAGTAGGTGTGGGGGCCACTTTGCTGCAGGGCGGTTCTGAGTAGGTGTGTTCATGAAGTCCTACGGTCGCAGATTAGATCTTCACAAAATCAAATGACATTCTATATTTTATACCTTACTTCAGGGGGATCAAATTTAGACTAGAGCCAGATTTTTAAAAATTATTCTCAGATTTCACGTGGTTCATTTAAATTGTGTACCTATTGACACTTTGTGGTAAAAAAGAATAATTTGGAGCAGCAAAGATAAAAAGTTTGAGATTGAGGGCATTGAGAAATTCTAATCAATATTTTGTAAAATTGAATCTGTTAGTCTGTTTTCAATCATATTGATGATAATAAAAACGAAGCACGAACTGTAAACAAATCTCAAAATCCATGAAAACACATTGGCAATACATTGGTAGCAGCTAATGAACCTTTTCATATGAGAAAGTACTAAGGACCGAGGAAGTATCAATAAATGAGCAATTTTTAATAATGAAAATTATTAGGTTATCTACCGATAATTGTTATTAAAGCTATACTTGGTAAAAATATTCACTAAAGAAATAATTTACAATATAAACTCTTAATTTGTTATGGTTAATGTTCTTAAATGTTTTTTTAATTAAATTATTTAGCTCATTATTTTACAATTGTAAATTTGACCCCATGAGACCAGCTTTGGTTAAAAGAGATGAAATCGTTTCAAGTCTTTGGCATTTCTTTAAAGCTCATCAGATTTATAAGGGTTGATTTCATGTGGACAGTGTTTTGGTCACTGAACATGAAGTCAATTCCAAGTATGTGTATTTTGTGAGGTCATCAGGAAGTTTTCTCTGTAAAAACAACTTCTTTAGGATAAGGGGAGTAGGAAATGTCACTTATTGTAAAGTCTTACTTTAGGAAAACCCCCTCTCACTGTAGGGATGAATTGGGTATTGCCATTTACAAAATTGGATGGTCGGTTAGCGTGCACCTCTGGAAGTGGTCATGTAGTAGGTGAGGGGACCATTTTGCTACATGATCCTCGAAGGAAGTGTCATGTGTCCTACGGCAAAGATTAGAAAACTGCTAAATTGGATGGACGGTCGGCGTGCACCTCTGGAAGTGGTCATGTAGTAGGTGAGGGGACCATTTTGCTACATGATCCTCGAAGGAGTGTCATGTGTCCTACGGCAAAGATTAGAACCTTATAGATCTGACATTATTCATTTTGTCAATTCTTTGAGAGGGATCAAATCAAGACTGGGGTGCCATGGTTAGGTTTGTCCCTGTGGATTTGATGTGAATTTGAATCACCCATTGGCTATTTTCAATTCCTGATGAACCTAAGTATGAATGTGTTTTTTATCTGATACTTTCTCTCTATCCAACCGCTTGAAGAGAAAAAAAGTGACTTCTTTAGGCTCTGAGGGAAGTCTGGCCAAATTTTCTCTTTCCAATTCAAGTTTTATTCCCCACTGTGGTTATAATCTGATGAGCTGTGTATCATATAAGACGTAAAGAATGAATGTTTTAGGGAAATGCCAAAGATAATTCCCTTTTTAGTAGCTTTCCTTTACCTTTTCAAGAATCATAAGAAAATTTACCCTGTCCTTGCAAAATTTCCCTCATTGCATACTGCATGGCGTTTGCCCGTCCTCAATTAGCCCATATAGGTGCAGAAAAATAGGACTTAAAACTCCATTCATTTCATTTTATTTTTGATTAGTAAACTGGTAGAAATCAATACAGAGAGATTCATAATATTTACTTGAATAAATGTTCTTGAATAAACTATGTAGAGTCAAAATACAAGATACAAATGAAATATTAACCATGTTATAGTAACTAAAATATATTTTTGTGTTATTTTTATCTTTTTGATTATATAATGTGAACTTAACGGCAAATAGTACTGTTTTGGCCTTCTGGGCCTCATCATTGCAGTACTGATACTGGAGTTGAGGTTTGACTATATAGCCACTTCAGATGATCTCACATATGTGATTAATGCATTTGTTGTGAAAAACAGACCATGCTTAATCTTTGCGAAAGACCTGATAGTACTTCTCTTTTGAGGAGTCCACTACAATGATTGCTAGCGATTTTGCCATTCTGTGAAAGTGTATTGAGATTAACAGAATTATCTTGCTTGTACAGATTTTTATTGACAATTCATCTTGTACTGATGACAACACATATTGATACACAATTCTCAGTAGAAGAGATTTGGAAAGGGGTAGGGGGAATTTACTTTTAAAAAAACGTTTAAAACTTTTAGGACTTTAAAAAAAAGTTCGACTTTGTTTTGGCTTGCGACGTAGAATGAAAAAGAAAATCTACAAATTTCTGAAGATTTTTATTTTTTCGTTCCAATATTGTTACAAAATGAAAATGTTTGACTTTGTTTTGATTTGCGATGTAGAATGAAAAAGAAAATCTACAAATATATGAAGATTTTTATTTTTTCGTTCCAGCTTTATCTTAAGCTCAGTTTTGGAGGGGGTAGGGGGAATTTACTTTTTTAAATTTTAGTGAACTATTAGAAGTCTAATTTTGAATCAGATTTGTCAGTTTATTTCGTTATTTGAAATTTGCAAAGAATTGTAATTTTCAATTTCTTTTTTTTTTGCAAAAGTATTTTGGAAATTTAGCTCATCAAATGATTCTTTCTTACAATGTCCAAAATGAAGTCAGTAATATTTATTTGGTACCGTACTGAACTGTATGGTGTATATTTATCAGAAATTTATGTACCACTGCAACGTTTTATTTGTCATTGCCAGCAATAACCATTAACATTTAACCTTACTCACCCTAACTTACCTTCTACTTAAATCTCTGATAAATATACACCATACAGGTCTAAAAAAATAGACACATTCAGATTTCCTATTCGTACAATTTGAATTATTTGATATTGTTTTGGCTTGCGACAAAGAATCAAAAAGAAAATCTACAAATATATGAAGATTTTTATTTTTTCGTTCCAGCTTTATTATAAGCTCAAAATGTTTGATATTGTTTTGGCTTGCGACAAAGAATCAAAAAGAAAATCTACAAATATATGAAGATTTTTATTTTTTCGTTCCAGCTTTATTATAAGCTCAAAATGTTTGATATTGTTTTGGCTTGCGACAAAGAATGAAAAAGAAAATCTACAAATATATGAAGATTTTTATTTTTTCGTTCCAGCTTTATTATAAGCTCAAAATGTTTGATTTTGTTTTGGCTTGCGACGTAGAATGAAAAAGAAAATCTACAAATATATGAAGATTTTTATTTTTTCGTTCCAGCTTTATTATAAGCTCAAAATGTTTATATTGTTTTGGCTTGCAACAAAGAATGAAAAAGAAAATCTACAAATATATGAAGATTTTTTATTTTTTCGTTCCAGCTTTATTATAAGCTCAAAATGTTTATATTGTTTTGGCTTGCAACAAATAATGAAAAAGAAAATCTACAAATATATGAAGATTTTTATTTTTTCTTTCCAGCTTTATTATAAGCTCAAAATGTTTGATTTTGTTTTGGCTTGCGACGTAGAATGAAAAAGAAAATCTACAAATATATGAAGATTTTTATTTTTTCGTTCCAGCTTTATTATAAGCTCAAAATGTTTGATTTTGTTTTGGCTTGCGACGTAGAATGAAAAAGAAAATCTACAAATATATGAAGATTTTTATTTTTTCGTTCCAGCTTTATTATAAGCTCAAAATGTTTGATTTTGTTTTGGCTTGCGACGTAGAATGAAAAAGAAAATCTACAAATATATGAAGATTTTTATTTTTTCGCTCCAGCTTTATTATAAGCTCAAAATGTTTGATATTGTTTTGGCTTGCGACAAAGAATGAAAAAGAAAATCTACAAATATATGAAGATTTTTATTTTTTCGTTCCAGCTTTATTATAAGCTCAAAATGTTTGACTTTGTTTTGACTTGCGATGTAGAATGAAAAAGAAAATCTACAAATTTTTGAAGATTTTTATTTTTTCGATCCAGCTTTATTATAAGCTCAAAATGTTTGATATTGTTTTGGCTTGTGACGTAGAATGAAAAAGAAAATCTACAAATATATGAAGATTTTTATTTTTTCGTTCCAGCTTTATTATAAGCTCAAAATGTTTGATATTGTTTTGGCTTGCGACGTAGAATGAAAAAGAAAATCTACAAATTTCTGAAGATTTTTATTTTTCCGTTCCAGCTTTATTATAAGCTCAAAATGTTTGATATTGTTTTGGCTTGCGATGTAGAATAAAAAAGAAAATCTACAAATTTTCAATATTAGAAAATCAAACATATGACAATGAGATGAATTGAAATCAATAAAAATCTGAGTTTCTGTTGTCATTCAGGGAATAGTCAACATATATTGATATGAATTTAAAGGGACAGTCTGAATTTTTTTTAGGTCAAAAGAGATACAATAATCATGCTTTAAAAATACTCTCAGGTAGCATTTGCGATTTTTTTGATAATAGAAACTTTTTCAAAAAAGTAGAATGGCCCTTTAACTGAATCTGTGAAAACTTTAAAGGCAATGTATATAACCCTGTTCACTTTTATATTTCTATTAATTTTTTTAATTTGTTTACTTACTATAATTGCAGGTTTAAGAAAGAATCAGAAATGAAGTTTAACATCATGCCATATTGGGCTTATAAAGATACAAATATAGAATTGAGAAGAAAAATTATGTACATGTTTATCTTCAATCAAATAAATTGCTGTGATTCGATAGAAAAAATAATGAAAGTGGTGTGATATTATAGACCGGAACATCCTGTCCCTCAATTAGTGAATTTGAGGGACAGGAACCATTGATGGTTATATGTTGAAATTGTGCAGCCAATTTGGTTGCATTGAAATATTCTTCTTCCTTGAGATTTTTTTCTCTAAAAACTGACAAATTTCTTTTATGCTATGAGGTCAGCTTCATAACAACCATTTTTTCGACAAAATGAACCAGAGATAATTTTAAATGTACATTGAAATAAAATATTTTGTCTTGGTCTTGTTTATTTACTCTAATTAACCTTGAAAAATGGTCAAGTTCAAAGTAACGTGCCCTTTAGATACATATCATGTCATTGGTACAATGTACCAATATGCTCTGGTGATAGCTAAGAATGATGCCCTTGCTACAAAATTACACTGATAACATAGTATTAAATATATCTACTCTCAAAAAGACTTCACAAACCCATAAACCATATAAATATTGGTGGCTTTAATAGTCCATGCTAGAGGACCACATTATTTTATACGCCCACATGAAATAGCACAATTCTTTATGGAACTTTGTGTGAGTGTTCATATTCATCCACTGATGAACCCTTTTGAAAATCAGTAAAATATGTGAATTATTGCCCTTGTTCTTGAAAACGCATTCAATTTTTAGCTCATACACACTCTAGAGGTCTAAACTGAAATATTTTTGTTTAAATCAAAGCTGCCATTGGGCGTATATTACCTTGCCTGGCAAGCTATCTTTAAATGAATGTTCAATATAGTTTCCCTGTGAAAGATAAAGTCAACCAGGACAACAGATATGTAATCCTATATGTACATTTTATCATCCTTCTTGTTTAAAGACTTAGTGAAAAATTTAAATAAAAATGTTGTCAAGTATATTTTTTGCATGAATAAAGACTGAGTGTTTGAGACAAAGGTTTGGTGAATTTGTTAACTGGGCGAGTTTATTCTCACATTATCTGGCCAATGTTAATATTGGGGTATTACTGCAGGTACCTGATAGAATTTACACTTACATTCTCTGGAAAAATACAGATCAGAGGGGAATTAACGGCTGAACAAGGCGACTAACACAAAATATTGTCACACCAAAAACAATGTCCCGAGATTTTTATTCCTTCCAAGAATGTTTTTATACCATAGTTCAGGTCGTCCTCGTCAAGAGATCGTGACATTTGTAAGGTGGTGTCGGAATGACTCAGTTTATTGATAGAGGAAATACTAATAATAATTCTCCAGGCTGTATATTTTATGATTTCAATTTAGTATGTCTGTACCGGATGTGTAAGACAAAGGGTAGCTGTACAATGGAGTAATGGAACTGCAACTATGTAATTTCGTTCATACTAAATCTGTTGTATTAGACAAATTTATTGAATACACATCCCTGATATAAGACAAATTATTTTTCTTGTCGGACGTGATGTGACCTGACCTAAATGGCTTAAAGGGGAATGTTCATCATTTTCGATGGTCGATTTAGGACTTGAATATTTCTAAAAGCCTCCAGAAGTACTAGAACTGCACGAATATCATATAATACATTCACTTATATCCCTACCTTAACCTTTATCCATTATTTTCTGTATGTGTTTTCTATATAACGCAATAAATCTTAATAAACGACGAGTCGTATTTTTGACTTTCAAACGCTGATGATTATGGGTACACATGAGTTTGAAGGCTTGAAATTGAAGTTTTGAATAATATTACGGTCTAGATTAGCTAAAAAAAAATCAGATTCTGAGATTGTGATTTTATCTCGAACAGTTAGTGAAAATATTTCTTTAATTTGTCGAAACAGGAATTGTTCTTTTGAAAACAAACCGGCCTCATACTCATACACAATACATTGCCTGTACATGTATACCTAGGTATAGGTTCATCAATTAATATCGTAATGCATTAGAGTATACCTCAAAGTTATAGTTGAATATCAAGGCCAAAATATATTGAACAGATAAAGAAACGTCGCATTTATAGATCTTTTGGGCAAAGTCGTGCATCATTATACAATTCATGACTTTTGTGAGGTTGACATGAGGATTCATCAACCTGAAGGGTGTAATATTTACCGAGGCCAAAGGCCGAGGTGAATATTGCATCCCTGAGGGTTGATAAATCCCATGTCAACTGAAACCAAAAGTCATGAATTGTTTTATTAAATGGCAATCGGTGTATTTGCTTTATCGTCAAATTTAGCAAAAAATGTCGAATCACTTCATCTTCAAGTGACGCCATATGCATTTTTTTTTGTTTACTGTTGTATCTCAAGTAAAACGTAACATATCTTTGACGTTTGCAAAACCAACTTTGATTGGTGGAAGGTTAAATCTGCATCCAATCAAAATCGCAGATCTAACTTTCGGCAAAGGAGGTGAATATAAAATTTATTCACCACTCGTGCATGATTGCGCGGTGAATATGATGTTCTATCGAAGGAAGCGATGCACTCTCTCGCCCAATGAAAAGAGAGAGATTTTCTAGCCATTTAATAATAAAATTTGTGTTTTTCTACATAAATATTATTTAGTCTTTTAAACGTTCAGTTTATGAAATTCCACTGACAATACCAGCTGCATTCTTATAATACTGTACTTTTTTCACCATTTACTCTGTGTTTTGCGACTTTTCTTTATTTGTTCAGTACACAATTCAAAAAGACTCGTTTAAAAAAAGGAAATCTGTGGCAATTTTGTTTATCATTGCCGGGAATCACAACCACAAGATTTGAGGAAGACTTTATACATATTTGTACTGTATATATCTGAAACTTTTTTCATTTCAACAACAACAACAACAACAAAAAAACAAACATTCTATTTCTGTGAAATTACAATAAAATTTGATGTAATAGTGAACCTTGTTTTAGACCTTTATATCTGGAACTTTAGAGGTTATCAATAGCCGACTTCAATAAGACTTGATATAACAGTAAACCTTGTGGAATACCCTGTACATATATAAGTATTATTATTTTATTTCTGTGAAATTACAATACAATTTGATGTAATAGTGCACATTGTTTCAGACCTTTTATATCTGGAACTTTAGAGGTTATCAATAGCCGACTTCAATAAGACTTGATATAACAGTAAACCTTGTGGAATACCCTGTACATATATAAGTATTATTATTTTATTTCTGTGAAATTACAATACAATTTGATGTAATAGTGCACATTGTTTCAGACCTTTTATATCTGGAACTTTAGAGGTTATCAATAGCCGACTTCAATAAGACTTGATATAACAGTAAACCTTGTGGAATACCCTGTACATATATAAGTATTATTATTTTATTTCTGTGAAATTACAATACAATTTGATGTAATAGTGCACATTGTTTCAGACCTTTTATATCTGGAACTTTAGAGGTTATCAATAGCCGACTTCAATAAGACTTGATATAACAGTAAACCTTGTGGAATACCCTGTACATATATAAGTATTATTATTTTATTTCTGTGAAATTACAATACAATTTGATGTAATAGTGCACATTGTTTCAGACCTTTTATATCTGGAACTTTAGAGGTTATCAATAGCCGACTTCAATAAGACTTGATATAACAGTAAACCTTGTGGAATACCCTGTACATATATAAGTATTATTATTTTATTTCTGTGAAATTACAATACAATTTGATGTAATAGTGCACATTGTTTCAGACCTTTTATATCTGGAACTTTAGAGGTTATCAATAGCCGACTTCAATAAGACTTGATATAACAGTAAACCTTGTGGAATACCCTGTACATATATAAGTATTATTATTTTATTTCTGTGAAATTACAATACAATTTGATGTAATAGTGCACATTGTTTCAGACCTTTTATATCTGGAACTTTAGAGGTTATCAATAGCCGACTTCAATAAGACTTGATATAACAGTAAACCTTGTGGAATACCCTGTACATATATAAGTATTATTATTTTATTTCTGTGAAATTACAATACAATTTGATGTAATAGTGCACATTGTTTCAGACCTTTTATATCTGGAACTTTAGAGGTTATCAATAGCCGACTTCAATAAGACTTGATATAACAGTAAACCTTGTGGAATACCCTGTACATATATAAGTATTATTATTTTATTTCTGTGAAATTACAATACAATTTGATGTAATAGTGCACATTGTTTCAGACCTTTTATATCTGGAACTTTAGAGGTTATCAATAGCCGACTTCAATAAGACTTGATATAACAGTAAACCTTGTGGAATACCCTGTACATATCTGAATATAACAAGTTTATTACTGTGCAATTGCAAGACTTGATGTAATAGTGCATCTTGTTTCAGACCTTTTATATCTGGAACATTATAGGTCATCAATACCCGACTTCAATAAGACTTGATATAACAGTAAACCTTGTGGCACACCCTGTATATATTACAAGTTTATTACTGATAGCCTTTCTTATCTGAACCTTTTGTGTTTTCTTTTTTTTTCATCAACAATCAACATACATCAACAATGAGACTTTTTTAATTACTATTTTCTTAATTAAGATGTACTTTTATAAAGTATTAATTTTTAACTCTTAGTCTCCATCCTTTATAAAATATTTCAAATCTTTGCAATTTCCGTTTTAGCGTAGATAATGATTCTGGTGGTAATCCCCAATTGATACAGTAATGTGAAATTTGTCCACTGAAATTCCCAGTTACTTGGCTTCATGGTAAACCATGATATATATTGTAAATATGTTGTTGACTTATAACAGTTTGTTGTCAGTTCATTGGAAACTGCATTCTAAACTAAATTCTACTTCTTCTTGGGTTTTCCGAAATGTGCATCATTTTGTGAAAGATTCGTTTTTACAGAAATTCGGAAATGTTTCAAAGACTAAAAGCTCCGAAGTAAAACAATTTTTTGTGGTATTTGTGTAGGTTTTATTTTTAGCACAAAGAACATGAATGAAAACAAATACAAATTCAAATTTAGCTCCAAAAATTTAGAAAGTTTTTTCTATTATCAGCATGCGTTTAAAATCCTTCACATATTTCTATCATAGTGATCATTGTATTAGAGCAAGGTTGAGCAAATTTGATACAATTTTATTATTCCATTTGGACGTAGGACCTCATTTGACTGCAACCACTAAAAAAACAATTCAGTGTAGCTTAAAGGCATAGGTTAACCATCCATTTTCGTTGAAGTCTCAGAACCTGTTCACAACTCTCCCTCGCAATTTTTGACTCTTAATCCCAATGTATCTATAATTATCAAAGTTTAAAAGTAAAAAATACGACTCGTATTTTAGCGAGACTATGTCTTATACAGTAAACACATATAAGATAAATGAAGAGGGATTATGCGTTTATACAGTATTTCTGAAGGTTATTTTTGTTTATGACTATTCAAGGCTCTAATCGACCCTCGAAAATGCTTATAGGGATTGTAAAGCGTATTTCGTAACTTTGTATGTGTATCGGGGACACGGATAGTGATCTGCATAGATATCAATAGTACCGGAAAAGAGATCACTGTCAGTGACGTCATAAAACGCGTCCCCGATACACATACACAGTTTAGAAATACGCTTTACAATCCCTTTAATGCTCCCCTTTAAAAGTCGTATCGGAACCCATCTAGACAGTTACTGGTGTAGATGTAAAAGGAATGATGATCTTCTAGCTCGACTGGATTAGTTCAAAGTTTATCTTAGTAATCTGTCAAGTGTGCCAAGCTTAATACCAAAGAATCAAAATGGCGAATCTGTCCAAACAGGCGTTTTGATCAATGTGTATAGATTTGGTCAAATTAAACAAACAAACTCACTCAAGATTTCTATTTGTTCGGACTAAAAATGTTGTTGTCTGATAGAACATTGTGGAAATAACTGTATTCCTGCAATGGCACACATTTCAAACAGTTAAAGGATGCCACATTCTTGTAGTTTTGATTTTTGTTCTGAATAAAGAACAGCCTGCAAGCGGAACTAGTTCACCGTTTATTACCGCGAGCGCCAACAGGCGCTAGCAAAATTGTTGAGGTGGGTATATAATTAGGTCTCAGAAGATGCATTTTCCCGTACATTGATTCTGCTCCATAAGATGCCTGAATACTTCGTCCCTTTTCTGACGAAGGAGCGAATATTAGAAAACGGCGTTCTGGATTCAGAAGTCGACCTACCACATAAGACAAACACATAAAAATCATTCATGAAATAATATTGAGTGGCCATTTATTCTGTTATGTTTTACAAAAAAGAGCAATAGAGAATGAGCCTCGATTCATAAGTCCTCATATTAAGAAGGCCATTGATGATAATTTGTCAACACGCACTTAACATTGATTAACCACGTGATTAAAATTGAAAATTGCACAGCTTTTTTTCCATGACAGTAGCTTGTCGTTCATTTATTTGGCAACACACTTCTAGCGTCTGGATAAATAGCCTCGATCATCCAAGCGCTTTTCAGTTGAGGGAGCTAGCGGAGGCGCCATAAATTTGCATTCTGATGCAAAAGCCAGTTGTTTCTACATGTCTGTTGTGGCTTTTCAACTCGAATAGAAAGTAGTGAATTGTAAAAAAAAATCTACACTTTTTACGAAATGAGAGGTATCGTCAAGTATCGATACACGACCTCAAGTTTAATGATGCATCGGGTTTTTATTTCTGAGAAAACTCGTCCTCGGTCATTATCCTATACTTAAATATTTTGCTATCAATGGGACAGAACTCAGTTAAAAAAGCTCATACACCTGTAAAATCTCTTTTTATGGACTAAAAAAACCCGTCTGCAGTATTTTTCGACATCTCCTTCTCTTGTTTTGGTTTATGCAGGCCTATTTTTTATCTAGATTTTGTCGTATCTTTAAAATTTTAGTAAATAAAATGAAATTTTGATGCGTAAGAATATGTGCGAAAACAGCATTTTCTTGTATGTACATCACCGTGTTCACATCCAGCAGTGGTTTACTTTCGATTGCTTAACTCATTCATCTATTGAATTTTTGAGGAGACAATAAGTATTAAGTATTTGGCTTTCGGGTGACATAACATTGGAAAGTTTTCAACGAATTTCAAGATTGAATTTCAAGTTTAAACATGAAGGGCATGGCAAACGAATAAGTAGACAACATTCACCAATTATTTTGCCATCTTTTTAGCTGTTAATTTAGGCACAGAACTGTTCTTTAACTGGAAGACCAGGACTTCACATTTTCGCATAGAGTTATAAATGGGTTATTATATACATCTAAGCATTTTCGCTGTATCTTCGACCGGAAGTAATATAGGCTCTTAGAAAATGTCAAACTGTCAATACTTTTGAATACAATACATTGGTGGAAAAGTTTGGGCATGTATTTGCCCATAGGCGTACGGGGCGTTAGTTGAGCAGGGGGGCAAAACCAATTTGCCCGACAACTAATGCTAATTTGCCCGACAACGAAATATAAATGCCCGACAAGTCGACCCCCACCCAACCCCTAATTCCAAAAACTTCTCGCCATCTGCCTGATCACATCATTTCCGAACGATTTAATTTTTTTAAATTTCCTTCATGAAAATCAATGGGGGCCCCCCCCTGCCCCCAGCCCGTACGCCTATGCAGTGGCGTGGTGGCTCCAAATTGGCTGGCGGGGCACAAACCCTTTTTGACGCTCCCACCCACACCCCTCTACCTACCCTCTGTGACGATATATAAGTTCCACTATAATAATATTATATTATATAACACTAGACCTAACTCTAACCCTAATATTATATGATAAGAGTTTCTTAGACCATCTATTATAATAATTTTTGTTCCACGAGGAATATTTATTATGAGAAACAAATATACAGTCACACCTCTAAGGTATTCTGTTCAGGTATGGATCACAATGCATGAATGCACTGATGCACATGTAAAACCTCTGGAGCCCTTCGACCGTGGAACAGCGCGTCGAAGAGGAGGAACGAGGGAATAAGGGGGTCCTTTCATGGAAAATTTTGAAAATTAAGACAGTTGTGGGTGCGATCTAGATATATTTCAGGCACTTGCAGCCCCGATAAAAATATTCGATACTGAAACGCAAAACACAAATTTTTTAGGTTTAATTTAAAGTAAATGTTATCAGTTAATGAAAAATTCTGAGAGTGACATTTTTTATATTACACGAATTTTGTTGACATTATGTTTCTTCAAGTGGATTAACTTAATAGGCTTCATCCTTGGGTGGTTACAAACACTCACACCAAGTTTCATCAAAATCAAGAAATCAACTCTCTATCGGGTCCACAAACAATTCAAGGACGAGGGCAATAATTCATAGAAAATGTTGTTCAATTGCTCTTATTTTCAATAGGCTTAATCCTTGGGTGATTACAAACACTCACACCATTGTCTTCATTGTCCTTAAAGTTTTCGTTTTAACTGTAGTAAACGCGGTTAATTCAACATTGTTCTAAAATTGAAATTAGGCTTTGGACCCCAGAAGTAAATTCAAAGAGCCAAAATAATTAATTCAGTCCGTAGGAAGACCGGAAAGACCTAATTTTGAAGTACAAAAGCAATTTTAGCACTTGTCATAGTGAACGCTTGTAGCGAGCGCGGACCTATGAGAGACCCTCATAGTTGTCTCCCTTGAATAGCTGTAAGCAGTGAAATGTAACATTTCGGCTCACTCCCTTCATTTATCACAACTTAATAAGCTTTATCCTTGGGTGATTACAAACACTCACACCAAGTTTCATCAAAATCCATCAAGATATCAACTCTCTATCGGGTCCACAAACAATTCAAGAACGAGGGCAATAATTCATAGTAAATTCAATTGCTCTTATTTTCAATAGGCTTAATCCTTGGGTGATTACAAACACTTACACCAAGACCCCCGGAAACTTCAAGGTTTTAGCTATTTGAAACAATGCAGGAAGGCTATTTGAAGCTATATTTTTGTATTTTTTGTATGTTTATGTCTGCTGTCGGTCGGCTCAACTTTACCGACGGATATTAATAACGGGGACGGATCCAGGATTTAGAGAAAGGTGGGGGGGGGGGGGCGAGCGGCAATGTTATAGAGAGTTCTGACATTATTTGGCCAAAAATAAGGGGGAGGGCCCGTGTTGTATTGGGACTAAATGAATAAGCTCGAAAAAAATTATTATTTCTTACCTTTTTTTTCGAAGGGCTTTTGGCGCCCCCTGGTTTCCATTCACTGAGGGGGCACGTGCCCCCCAGGCACCCCCGGCCACCACGCCACTGCGCCTATGTAATTTGCCTCTATAGTCAAGTTCAATTTGAGTAATTTGGGGAGAACGTTATTTTATTGTGTGGGGTATACAAAGGCATTTTATTTATGATAACTGGGTTAAGTTATACAATTTTTAGATGAATAATTTTAAATGAGAGTGAATGGACATTGATGATATTATCTGGGTCAATATGGGGGTCAATATGGGATGTTCTTTTAGAAAAGATTTGAAAAGAAAAGTGATTGAAACTTTAGTTCTTTTCTCATCCTGTCGCTTTGAACAAAAAATCTTCGTAACTGTCAATATTTCATCTGAAATTATTTTTTAAAGGGATATATTCACTAAGAACTTGGACATTTTTAGCTTATCTAATCCGTAATATTGTTCCAAACTCTCCCTCAAAATTTGAGCCTTCAAACAATAAATAACAGAGTATGAAAGTCAAAAATACGACTCATCGTTTAGCGAGACAGTGACTTATATATATAGAAACACATTTACAGAAAATGAAAGATAACTATTAAGCTAAGGGAGAATTGAAGGGATTATGCAATTTTTTGGCAGTTCTAGTAAACTGAAGGCTATTTACATAAAATTCAAGGCCCGAATCAATCCTTGAAAATGCTGATAAAAATTCTTTCAGAATTTAAGGTTTCAGTGAGTGAATGTGCTTAGATATTTATTTTCTCCAGGTCCTCCCGTAGAAACGCTACTGGGTGTAATCGATGCTTCCGGTTTTTTTTTATTCAAAATTTTAAGGGCGTAGCTTGTCGGACACGTACAACATGACTTCACAGTGGAAGAATTACCAAGATATCTCCCACTGGATACAAAAATGCATACGGAAATATCCCCTTACAGACGGGTAACATAAAGGTAGTCGACCACTTTTTAGTGGCTTTGGTATAAATTTCAACGAATCTAAAAATTAATTGTTACTTCGAATGGACATTGACGAAATATTTGTACCCGTACCGACGAGTGTGGGTTTAAGATTGTTTTCAGAACATAACAATTTCAAAACAAAATGTAGATCAAATCCGCCTGCATTATGGGCGTATGTCTTTGTTTGAACGCTGTCACCTTTTTCCGTTATCTCGCGTTTTCACTTTCTTTTTAAATTTCATCCGTTTCCAAAAACTATTCGCAATTCCCGAAAACACTGTAAAGTACATACTCTCTAACGCCTCGGTTCCCAACCATTGTTTGGACTCTTTGTACCCCTATTTTGTTCCAGCAATCTCTTAGTTCCCCTTTACATACCCTAAGTAACATTAAGAGACAACCTGAGAGTAAAAGAATATTTGTCAGTCGATGGAGTTTGATATTTAATCCATCATTCCGTACTTTAAAAAATTGTCTGAGAAGCTTCTCAGGTACCCACCGTGGTGTTCGCTGGTACCTCCAAGGGGTACTAGTACCCCTGGTTGGGAACCTAGGCTCTAATAGGATTCAAAGAGACACATGCATTACACGGATCATTTAAAGGAAGACAAATAGGTTTCAAAATCATAGATACATGTATGTAAAATATCACCTCTGTATTGTCGGGGTCGAGACGCTGTAAATAGCATTTGGGGTTTGCGAGAACTTTCATGGAGCAGTGGCTGCACTTGTTTCCCCGCAAACCGTTCGATAGTTGGGTAAAAAAAAAAGCCACACGCCTCTCACAGACTGAACCGTTATCTTTTATACATTTTATGATTGTCCGTGCATTTCTGATTTTTCCCATTCAACATACAAGAGCTCTTACTCCGAAAGCAGTGATTTTTTCACTTGTGCTCTTTCGTGTTGTATACCTTATGACAAAAACATAGTAGAAATGCGCTTTATGAAATAGAATAGGGCATGTAATAAAAATGTGAGTCTTTCAAGAGAAGTCTTAGAGGAATGGTGAATCGCCCTCGTAAATTTCTTCACAGTCTGAATCATAATCATAAATACAAATTTTGCATTCCTCTTTCAACACCTCTTGAAATTTACGCCATTTAACGATGCCGCATGAGGTTTCGAGGTTACAGTATCGTCTCCCGCTTTATTGCACAGGTCAACTGCACGTTATTTCCGTCACACTCAATTATCCACAATATTATTTCCATGGCACAGTTTTTGCAGCCAAAATTTACTTGCATTATTTAAGTGTACACGTTAAATTTTGCCGAATAACCTTCCTTCCTCACTGTTTCCAGGATTGATAACCGTTGTTGTTTTTCACCTGCACCAATTCTCAGGATCGGGGACACCTATACGTTCGATTAAGCTGAGGATATTAATTGAAGGTGATCATGACGCCTTATTCTTCTCCTTAACGGGGGAAAACCTGTAATATTGTCTAAATAAATACAGCCATGAGGGTTTGCTAAAAAAGAAAAAAGGAAATTAAAAAAGAACAGTTCATAAAAGCAAAATGAAACATAAAAAATGATGATTTAAGTTCAGCCTGACAGTGAACAATTTTGAAAAAATATGTCTGTTTCGGTGTAATAGGGGTCGGTGGAACACATTTTCATCATCAGATACCGTAACAATCTTAAAGGGGACCAGTCTTCATTTTTATTGGTTGATTTGGGTCTTGAATATACTGAAGTATCCTTCAGAAGCACTAGAAATGTACGAAAATTGCATATTTCCTTCAAATATATCTTAAATTAGACATTTCTCCTTCTATTTCTATAGATGACTTTTCTATATATTGCATAGTATCGCTAATGTGTAGTAGGGCATTATAACTTTCAAATGCTAATAATTATGGATGCACATGGATTTGAAGGCTCAAATTTCAATAAAAATCAAGTCAAATAAAATGTAATTAGAAAATAAAAAGTTTTTTGAATATACCTTAAATAAAACATGAGTGAACTTGAGCGTGAAAGGTAGGTAGGTCGACTGAGCTTCAAATCCATTATAACGAAGATACAAGATATACAGTCTTTTGTATTGGTTGAAATACTATACCCAATGACATCACGCATTTAAATATTTCATTTCAATAGGCAAGGAAGGGATTACAGTTACATATATTAAATCATTTGGTGTCCATTTTTATAGGATTATTTTTGATTGAGTGGAATATAAGCTATGTCTCGTAGTGTATTATTAAAAATAGGAGCACTAAGTTTCGCTGTGATTTTTTTGTTACAATTATTTTCGTATGCATTAAACTCTAACTATGCAGCGTCCAACTTGCATTTTATACCTGAAATTTGGAATAACAAGTACGCCAAAACCAACGTGATACTACAATTAAATGCTTTGAAACTTTCTAACAATACAGAATCTATAGGTAAGATTAGCATTTGCTTCTAAATATATTATTTTCTAAGTTTCATTTTGTCTTGAAAAATTTATGACGGTTTAATCAAGACACGAATATGTTTTAATTGCCCAAATATAGTGGAAGATGAAGAACATTGTCTCTTAAGGTGCCCATTATACGCCAACCTAAGAAGTGAATGTATTAAAAAAGCTCAAAATATGTTCACAAATTTTGATCTATTACCCGATCAAGATAAAATGTGTATACTTTTATCCAACCCTGAAATGTATCAATTAACCGCCAAAACTTGCTGTAATATTTTAAAACTTAGAAAATGTACCCTGTATCGGTCAACCTAAATAAGAATGAAAAAATTGAAATTTTTTTATATGTAAAATTAATAGTTCTTTTTAGGTCAATATATGTATTTATAATTGTTTTTGTTGAGTTTTTATATTATATTTTAAATTTTTAGTCCTGTGATAACTATGTTTTTATAATGATAACGTCTCTCATAATTCTTAACAGAATGGCAGTTAAATAATGTTTTATTTGTATATATCTTTTATGTATAACTGGTGAGACTTTAATAAAATACTTACTTACTTACTTACTTACACATTATGCCCTAGGTGTGTTTTCTTAAATCACAAATCTGTTATCGTTTTGGCTTACTGCCTTCTTCAGAAACATCTAAAATAGATCTCGATCACATCTCGATCCGTTATTTTATTAATTATTTAAAGTTTAGAATACTCAATCTGTTTGATGGTTTTTTACCCGGGTTTCCTCGTACGTGAGATGTATTCTCTGATCACATTGAGGTCTGAATTGAATTTTTTCTCTCATGTCACAAATATTCAAATTATGTTTTTCTATTGCATACCATGTGTCTTAGAACACATTCTGGTCCATGAAAATATATGGTTCGAAAATTTTCATTATTAAATAAATACAGTTCCCCCCTAGAAATTTCAAGTAAATGTGACCCATATTTCGGACTGAAATTTCCCCTCTGTAAAATCATATTTCAAGATAAATATTTTTTTAATAGTTGTCATTTTCATCAAACCAAAGACAATCTAAGACTCTCAGAACTAATTTTGGGTTGATATTTCAATTCATGAAAAAATAATAGGCAAAATGCGATTCTGAGCCCATTGTGATCAGAGAGTAGGTCGGTTGTTCATTCCTCAACCAAAAAGAAGGTTAATGCCATTTTAATGCTTTTGCATTATTAAAAAAAATGTTGATTTTGTTACCGTCGGTAGTAATTACCAACTATTATGTTAGGGCGGTGGTTCCCAATTTGGAGGCCATTGGGTACTAGTATTAAATTTGTCATGAGACATCACAGGGGCTCGTAGTTATATTTTTTTTTAAATAATGTTATACGGTAATATTCTCTTATTACCGTATAACATTATTTAAAAAATATATAACTACGAGCCCCTGCTGTGACATGAGTTAGTTAATATTTTCACTAGCCCAAATTTTATTCAGCTATATATTTTGATGTCTTGTTAGTGTTTAAATGCTGATGATGAGGAGGTACTTAACAACAGTAAGTTGTTATTTTACTGTTTTGACCCAATTACCCGATATGAGATAAAATAATAACTTGCCCGATGGACAAGGGGTTAGTTTTTTTCCGAATTGACTTTACCTTTCTAAATCTTAGATATTTAAAAAAAGCCCTGACTTATTCGATCCCCCCTCCTCTCCTTAAAAAATAATTCTCGCTACGCCATTGCAATTTACTTTTAAAAGTTTTTAATTCAAAAATCCTTCAAATATCACCGTCGTAAATATTATTATCACATATAGAGCCTATTTTAAAATTAAAACTAAAGGTGTTCAATATTTATTCTTTGAATTATCGCCAAGGTGAAAATCTAGGTAAAAATTGATCCGCAAACCTTATAAAATATAGATGAATTGAATCTCTTATCTTAAAGGGACAGTCTAAATTTTTTTATACACCAAAATCTCTAACTGTATGTCCTTTAATGTATCTGAAAGTTCTAACTAAAAAAATCCATTCTTTAATTTTTAAACGCTAAAAACATGCTAAAATAATCAGAAACCTTACGTAAGGTTTTTAAGTACGTAAGATTTTTAAGTGTGTTATGTTTTTTGGACGCCGATAGAAAACTAATGAACGTATTTGAATAAAATAAAAGCCTAATTGTAGAGAAATGTCTTAACTATCTATTAAGGTTACAGTTAATAAGCTAAACACCAAAACTAGGTCGAACTGCTTAATTAACAATAAGTATATACTCCCTGTTTGTAATTAACCCTTTAAAAACAAATTCAGTTTGATCAAGAAAGTACATAGATATAATAAGCATACTTAAGAAATACTCTCATGTAAAATTTGCGATGTTTTTTTTTTATAATGGAAACTTAAAAAAAAAAGCAGAATGGCCCTTTAAGAAAGAAAGAAAAAACAGTCTCAAGAAATCGTTATTTCATACACGCAATGTTTTCAGACGATGAATAATAAATTGACCATGCAACGCCCTTCATTGAAAAGGCTGTGGTATATAGGTTAGGTCAGGTTACCCGTCGTTGTCGTACAAAGGTTTTAGTTCTTATTTAGCCGAGTTGAAGTAATTTAGCCTATAAACTTGGTAATATTATTCTTTAAAAATTGAGAGTTTCGAATCAGTGATTTTAGGCCAACATCCTTAAAGGGATATGTTCACTAACTGTTCGACAAAAATTAGTCTCAGAATCTGGAATTTTTTTGCTTATCTAATCCATAATATTGTTCACAACTCTCGTACGAAATTTAAGCCTTCAAACACACGTGTGTACCCATAAATATATAAAGTCAAAATTACGACTCGCCGTTTAGTAAGACTATGCGTTATATAGAAAACACATGAAGGATAAATGTTACCGTGGAATGACGCTGATTTTTTTTTGATCAGGGAGTTATCGCCCTGCGGTCAATTTTACATGGGTGTAATTTGGGTGTGGGGTGAGTGTTGATTGTCTGGGGGGCAATCATCCTAAGGACAGTTGTCCGGGAGCAATAATTTTATTATCTAGGGGGTTAATTTTCTTGAGAGGCGGAGTCTGATGAAGACTAGTGAAACCTGGTTGAAACATCGATTGTAATAATGATAGTGGAATTGCGAGAACCACAGACGATTGGAAATTGGAATGGTATAAATTGATGCTATCAGTGTTCCCGATACACATACAAAGTTTAGAAAACCTCTTTACAATCCCTTTAAGTACATCTATATATTGTGACGAGAAGTCGTATGGAATATTACGGATTGTGAAACAGAAATCTGATTTTAATAGGTAAACTTTGAACATAAGAAGTAATATCTATCCTTCAATATTTCAAAATTTCGTATTAAAACTACAATGGAAAATAAATTTATAACTGTTTTTAAATATTTAACAGACCAAATAGATGTCAACAACTGCCACAAATTGCGTACTTATGGTCAGATAAAACCAAATTTCTTAACTTTTCCAGAATACCTTCAATCTGTAAAAAACAAAGCTCACAAAGTAGCATTAACGTCGTTGCGCTTAAGTGCACACCGTCTGGCTATAGAGCGAGGTAGATATACCCAAACACCTATTAAAGATAGAACCTGTAAATTTTGTACTAGCAACAGTGTTGAAGATGAAAAACATTTTTTACTAAATTGCCCTTTTTATGAAACAGAAAGACAACAAATAATTTATCCAATTTTCCAATATTACCAGTCTTTTTTTCAAAATATAAATTTTTTTCACTTACTTTTAGACCCACCGAACCCATTGCCAAGTCTGTTGCGTACTATGTGCACCTTTGTTTTGAGAAACGCAACAAATCGCCATAATCAGAGTGCCTGAATTCAAATATTTTTATCAATGTCTTTGCATTGCGTTCTATTATACACACCAAATGTAGAAGATTATATGAATACACCACCATTTTGGGGAAAAAATTCGTCAAATGAAAAATAAATTTCCACCTTATTTATAGTCTTGAAGGCTGAAAATTATATATCCTTTTACATATTACTTTTATTTTTCAGTGTTATCAAACATATGTTTCATTTTATTTACTCTGTAAACGTTATGTATTAAGTACTTAAACAGTGGTATTTTTCCAAAAGAACGTAATATAATGCATATGACATAATTTTAGTACCTCATTTATATCTTTATTATTATATACCTCATTTTTATCTATATTTGTTAATATGTGTACTGTTTAATTTTTGTATGCTGCCTTTAAAGGGCGTATATGCAATAAAATCTTATCTTATCTTATCTTCAAAAGTAAAACCTCTCCCCCAAATGTATAACTTGTACTTCAGACTAAAGAACCTCTCACATGTTCAGAGGTTATTACGGGATTTGAAGCAACCTGAAAGATAAAAGAAATATACCGCCTTAGACATTACAGTCAATTTGTAAATTTTATAACTGTCATTTTATTTCTACCAAGGACATCTTCAAAAGTACCGAGGGTAAGCAAAAACAATATTTATTTAAAGATGGTGTGCACTTAAACGGAAAGGGTATTGCACAGCTGGCCAGACTCTTCAAATATAATCTAGGAATGCCAACTAGACCGCAAAATCACCCCAATAAATCTTCCTATGGCATGAATACAAATCAACTAACTTATTTCCCAGACACTCGTTTCCCACCGCCCCTATTCAATAGACCTCATGCGTACAGGAATGTACATCCATCTGCACTCAGTGGTCACTGTCTTAAGTATTAATATCAAATGAACCATAACTGACACATAATTTAGAAGTTTATTTTGTTATCTGATATGTTTACAAACATTACTTGAAGTTTAACTTAATGCTAATGCCATCATCTTTATATTTGTTTTAGTTAATTTATGGTCAGGTTATAATCGCCTTATTACTCTTACTATTATTTGTTTATACAGTACTTTGATTGCATGTTGCATAAGGTTTTTTACTATTTTTATTTTTTACTTTTATTTGGCATGGATTTCAACATCGGATTTTGGAATATCAATGGTTTTGGAACTAAAGTATCCAAATGTAAATTTGATTTATTTAACGCAATTAAGCACCTTGATTTAGTTTGTTTTGTTGAAACATGGACATGTATTGATTCCACCAAATCTGAATTATACAAAGATACATTTGAGGGATATTCTGGTCGAACATTTCACAGAAAATTAACTTCCCAATCATCAACAATCAGAGGCGGCTCTGCAATATTTTTTAAGAATAAATATAAAGATGGAATTCATTTTATTCATAAAACAGACGGAGATATTGTCTGGATCAAGCTCAACAAAATATTTTTTAATTTAAGCCAAGATTTGTATATTTGTTCTGTTTACATCCCACCAAAAAATTCCTCTATTTGGCAGGTTAAAATCACAAATCCGTTCGATACTCTTGAAAACGATATAGCAAAATTTAGCAAAATAGGCAATGTAATCATGGGAGGAGATTTTAATGCAAGAACCAATTCATTAAGTGACATCTTGCTGCCTGATAGTGAATCAACATCCTCTTTTGAAAAACCATTCCCTCATTTCGGCCACCGGATTCCAAACAATCAATTTTTATTTAGCAGAAACAATCAAGACACCAGTAAATGTAGTGGATGGGGTAAAGAACTAGTAGGGTTGTGTCAAACCACAAGTCTATGCATTCTCAACGGTCGTTGTATCGGGGATATGCTAGGAGATAAGACCTGTATTAACGCACAAGGTTCGAGTACAGTGGACTATGTCTTGACCAATCTCTCTCATTTTCAAAATATTCGTTATCTAAAAATATCTCCTCTCAGTTATTTATCTGATCACTGTCTGTTATCTTGTACCATTTCAAGCGCCATAAATGCCAATAACCCTAAGAAAACCAATACTCCTTCCCATAACATTAACGATAACAAACCGAACGTTAGTTTAAGAAAATTTATCTGGAAATCCGACTCTGCTCTTTTATTTTCGGAACACTTGCAACATCCAGATATCCGTAAAGACCTTGACACTTTCTTGAGTTCTCCTTTTTCCAAGCAATCAAAAGACGATGTCCAGGCAGCGACTAACTTTATATCCAATATTTTAATACATGTCTCTAAATCATGCCTAAAAATTGTCACTGTCAAAAAAAGGAATAAAAAGAAAAACCGGTGGTTTGATAAAGATTGTATTCGTCTTAAGAGGGATATGTTAAAAGCACTGTACCGGTACAACTTGAACCAAAATAATAATGATTTAAAGCAAATATACCTAAAACGCAAAAAAGAATACAAAAAGGTCAGCAAATATAAGAAAAAGAAATCTAAGAATGAAATGTTAGCTAAACTCGAACAACTTTCCTCGAATAATCCCAAGGAGTATTGGAAGATATTAAACTCTCTTATTCAAGACAAAAATACAGATGGTGACAATGAGCCTATGGTCACTTTACCTGAATGGGAAAATCATTTCTCTGACCTGTTAACCCCAAAACAACCAAATTCTAGGCTCGAAGTTAAACTAGATAAGAAAATTGAAAGTCTACTAACGAATAGTACATCGAATAACACCCTTAACGGAGCGATCTCTCCTTCCGAAATTAAAAACACTTTTAAATTATTAAAGAAAAATAAATCTCCAGGACCCGACATGATCCTCAACGACATGTTACTTGCCTCTTTCGACACGATGATTGGACACTATCATAAATTGTTTAATCTGATTCTAGAGTCTGGTATTTTCCCTGAAACTTGGTCGGAATCATTACTAGTACCAATCCATAAGAAGGGAAATAAATCAGACCTCGGTAATTATCGAGGTATAGCGTTAGGAAGTTGTCTGTCAAAGGCATTTCTGTCAATCATTAATAAAAGGCTGGTAAACCACCTGGAAGCAGACGATTTATTAGATACGGCCCAGTACGGCTTCAGACAGGACAGACGGACAGTAGACAACATATTTATTCTTAAAACCATCATAAATAAATATAAAAACAAAAAAGAACCTCTGTACATATTTTTTGTAGACTATGCGAAAGCATTCGACACTATTTGGAGAAAGGGCTTGTTATTTAAATTGCTGAAACATAATATAAATGGGAATACATTAAATTTAATATCATCCATTTACTCTTCAACCAAATATAAAGTCAAAACCCCCGAAGGGCTCAGTAATCTAATCCTTTCTAACACAGGAGTGAAACAGGGGTGTGTACTAAGTCCTACTTTATTTAATATATATATGAATGACTTACAAAAATATTTAGCTAAATCTTCTTCCTCCTCACCAATATTAAATGATAAACACGTCTCCCATTTATTATTTGCCGATGACCTGATAATTTTTTCAAAAACTCCGAATGGATTAAAAGATGCTATAAAAAATCTAGAAAATTTCTGTACTGATTGGCAACTAACCCTCAATATTGAAAAATCTAAAATTATGGTTTTTAATAAAAAGTCTCCCAATAAATTTCAATTTTTCGGCAAAAACCTTTCTATAGTTACCAATTATACATATCTAGGTATATGCTTTACTAATAACGGATCTTTCAAATGTGCAATTTCTGAACTAAGCAAGAAAGCCAGGCGTGCATGGTTCTGTATAAAAAACAACATCTGTACGACTGACAATCTTCCAACAAAAGTTCTCTTGAGACTGTATAAAAGTGTTGTTAAGCAAATTGCTTTGTATGGTGCCGATGTTTGGGGATGGGATGTTGCTAAATCAAAAAAGTCCCGCTTTGAAAATTGGGATAAGTTAGAGTCCAACAAAGTTACTATAAAAATTGCAAAATCAATATTAGAACTACCTAAAAAGTCATCAAATATTGGAGCTTTGTCTGAACTTTCACTTTTTCCAATCCAAACTGATATCTATCTCCGTATGATCTTGTATTTAAAAAGATTACTTAAGCCTGAAACTCAACTAAAAAATCCTCTTCTATACTCTGCCATGATTGATGATATGTCAATTCGAAATTCGTGGACGCAAACTGTTCTATATCTCATTGATATATTCAATATCGACATCAATCAATCTTCTAACTGTATAAGATCAGCTATTGAAAAATATTTCGAAACGTTTTACACTGCATCCATTCATGCTGAACATAGTAAACTACGAACATACGCTCTAGTTAAACCTTTTATTTCTACCCCCGCTCAATACCTTTTTTCTATAAAGAATCCAAAATATAAAAAAGCTTTAACAAATATCCGACTAAGTGTCCACCCTTTAGAAATAGAGAGAGGTCGGTACAGACAGGTCCCTGTAAATGATAGAATATGCCAGCACTGTCATCTTGATCAGGTTGAAGACGAACATCATTTTCTCCTAGTATGTCCTAAATACAGCCAGCTTAGAGAAAAATATTTGACCCCAATTTTTTCCAATTTTACACATTCATATTTATCTTTAAATTTCCTATTAGACCCACCTTCTCTTGTGGCTAAGGATATATCATGTTTTGTGTTTTTTGCCTTTGAGGAGCGGAAAAAGATCCATGATCTGTAAGGCTTCTTTATTGTATGTTATAAATAACTCCGTTTGGTTTTTTTTTTTTTTTTATGTGCTTATAATAATACGGGTTTTTTTTAGAGTGGGGGGTTGGTTTTCTTTTTTGTTTTTTAGTTTAAGACTATTTTGAAAGTTTGCAATTACCACTTTTTAACAGTGGTATTTTTTATATCACTCTACAATTAATGTATTGAGCACTTTTTCAACAGTGGTATTTTTATATCACTCTACAATTTATGTATTGAGTACTATTTCAACAGTGGTATTTTCTATATCACTCTACAATTAATGTATTGAGTACTATTTTAACAGTGGTATTTTTATATCACTCTACAATTAATGTATTGAGTACTATTTTAATAGTGGTATTTTTATATCACTCTACAATTAATGTATTGAGTACTATTTTAACAGTGGTATTTCTATATCACTCTACAATTAATGTATTGAGCACTATTTTAACAGTGGTATTTCTATATTGCTCTACAATTAATGTATCGGGTACTATTTTAACAGTGGTATTTCTATATCTTTCTACAATTAATATATGGAGCACTATTTTAACAGTGGTATTTCTATATTGCTCTACTATTTAATGTATTGAACACTATTTTAACAGTGGTATTTCTGTATCACTCTACAATTAGTGCATTGAGCACTATTTTAACAGTGGTATTTTTATATCACTCTACAAATGATGTATTGATCACTATTTTAACGGTGGTATTTTTATATCACTCTACAATTAATGTATTGATCACTATTTTAACAGTGGTATTTTTATATCACTCTACAATTAGTGCATTGAGCACTGTTTTAACGGTGGTATTTTTGTATCACTCTACAAACGATGTATTGATCACTATTTTAACAGTGGTATTTTTGTATCACTCTACAATTAGTGCATTGAGCACTGTTTTAACAGTGGTATTTTTATATCACTCTACAAATGATGTATTGATCACTATCTTAACAGTGGTATTTTTATATCACTCTACAATTAATGTATTGATCACTATTTTAACAGTGGTATTTTTGTATCACTCTACAATTAGTGCATTGAGCACTATTTTAACAGTGGTATTTTTATATCACTCTACAATTAATGTATTGAGTACTATTTTAACAGTGGTATTTTTATATCACTCTACAATTAATGTATTGATCACTATTTTAACAGTGGTATTTTTATATCACTCTACAATTAGTGCATTGAGCACTATTTTAACGGTGGTATTTTTATATCACTCTACAAATAGTGTATTGAGCACTATTTTAACAGTGGTATTTTTATATCACTCTACAATTAATGTATTGAGTACTATTTTAACAGTGGTATTTTTATATCACTCTACAATTAATGTATTTAGTACTATTTTAACACTGATATTTCTGTATCACTCTTCAATTAATGTATTGAGTACTATTTTAACAGTGGTATTTTTATATCACTCTACAATTAATGTATTGAGTACTATTTTAACAGTGATATTTTTATATCACTCTACAATTAATGTATTGAGTACTATTTTAACAGTGGTATTTCTCTATTTTACTATTGATATATTGAGCACTACTTTAACAGTGGTATTTTTATATCACCCTACAATAATATATTTAGCACCAATTCAGTAGTGTTATTTCTATATTGCTTCACATTTAATGTATTGAGCACTATTTCAACAGTGATATTTTCATATCGTTTTACATTTAATGTATTGAAAACTATTTTAACAGTGTTATCTCTATTTCACCCATTGTATGAAGCATTTTTAAATTGCAAATATTCTGTTATTGTACTTTATTTCATTTTGTCCATTTTCATTGTAAATCTTTATACTGTTTGTAATTGTATGCTGTCCACATAGGACGTATATGCAATAAATCTTATCTTATCTTATCTAGGCGTACGAGCCGGGGGGGGGGGGGGGGCAGGGAAATTTAAAAAAATAAAATCGTTCGGAAATGATGTGATTAGGCAGATGGCGAGGAGTTTTTGGAATTAGGGGTTGGGTGGGGGTCGACTTGTCGGGCAATTACATTTCGTTGTCGGGCAAATTAGCATTAGTTGTCGGGCAAATTCGTTTTGCCCCCCTGCTCAACAAACGCCCCGTACGCCTATGGCCTTAGGTTTATATTACTGATCAAGGAACAAAAAATATACTTCTAACTTCTAAACAATTGATTCGTTTAATTTTGTGATATTATATGATATTATTTCGTTTATTTCGTTGAAAATTGCGCCCACGGGGCTCCGTAGAAAGGATTTCTGTCTCATTTTCAATAGTTCTGTTTGAAAAGGTTTTAAATATCAAACATTGCTTAGAATTATTGAATCGTATTTTACTATGTAAATGTATTGAGAAAGGGTGTGACCTAAGTTGTCTGAATTGACAAATAAGCTCGTTAAGCAAACAGAACAACATGTATACATTACATGCAATATTATATTTAAGTGTCTTCATTGTGTAAACGCAGGTCACAAAGTCTGTTTAAAGAAAATATCACGTACAAATAATAAGCGACAAAATTTTAGCCTTACTCTTAAGTTTCAACCAATTTCAAGGCCACGTTCACAATCAGTTAGATCCATCCTACCTTGAAAGGGATACGTCCACATTATAATTGACCAATCTCAAAATCAAATCCCTGAGGAGCCATAATTATCAGCTATATATTTGTGAAACGATGCATTAAAAGATAAAACCCCACTAAAAAATGAAAGATAAATGTTAAGATTGGATATAATCAATGCGATTTCCATGCAGTTTTATTACTTCTGGAGATTATTTACATATATTCATGGCCTTAATCTACTCTCGAAAATGCTGAACATCACCTTTAAGCATCTTCTACACTGAAAGACAATCCAAGACCTAACTCAACTCAATTGTTGCTAGAATTGTAGATTTTTTGTTTTAATTTTCAACTGATGGTGCCACACCAATACGACCAGCATGGTAGGGTTGCTTGGGCCATCTTTGATGGGGAATCGCGTTACATGATCCCTGACCTGTTAAGTTGAGTAGATTCGGTGGTCTTGGTGGCGATAATGCATCGGCTTTGGTCACGGAAACGAGAACAGATCAAATTAATTCTGTTTGAGCTTTTGTATACACTCTGCTTTTCAGGAAAGGTTTGGTCAATACAGAATCAGAAATCCTACAGAAATTAAAAATCTAATTGAGCATCACTTTTTTATTTTTCAGTTCACAGTTATAACAAAAGTTGTACAGAACATTTCCCTGCCTCTTTGAGTGACAGACTGAGTTTGTTACTAAGAATGAAAACTGATGGTGCAACAGAGGAGAGCTTACATCGTCTAGGATTACCGTATTATACATCTTCTATTAATGATTTAGTTGTACCACAATATGTTCAGAATAAAATACTGGTCAAAATTCCAACAATAGTATGTGCAGCTTCTTCCAATCATTTTGGTGAACTTCAAGCATTGATTCGTCATATAGATACCAATATTAGACGATATTTCCCCGATATAAAAGTTGTTATTTATGATATTGGACTCAGTGAATCAGAAATAAAAGTGGTAAGTCTACTGAACAGCTTGCTATTTAAATATGTTTGGCTATTAAGGGGCCGTTTTGGCAGTTATTTTTTCAACCAAGGGAATTCGGCACTGTTGCACTTTCGGGCCTCTCTGGTTCTAATTGAGTTAGCAATCTGAAATTTGGTAGGATGATTTATACATATGTTCTGATTATTCACAGTAAATTTGGTGTCATTCCGACGTTTCCTTCTATTTTAAATCATTTTTCAAAGTTTCGAAGTGAATGATATTTCACCGATAATGGCGAATCGACAAGCGGATTATTCAGTTGTACTTGCTTTGTCATTCCATTCTCTCGGGACGATTCGCAACAAAAAAATATAATTTGGAATCATTTTGAGATGTTTCGTAACACTTTAAATATGACGAATTGTTAAAGTTTAACAACTGAATGAAGACGGAAAATGTTGTCTGGTTGGTCTGAAATTTTCTGACGTTGATCAGGACACATTACTCTTTCGCATTAGCACGTTTCATGTCGATATCGCGATCGGAATTGATCGAGGGGCGATGCAGCAATAGGGGCATTACTTTAACAATTAATTAAAAATGGAAATGGGTGCCTGATCGGTCTGAATTTTTTTGTGAGTAATCAGGACACATGACTGTGTCACATTGTCATGTTTCGTGACGATATCGCGATCGAAAGTCATCGAATAGGGGCAATTACTTAAACACACGATTTAAGATGGAAATTAGTGTCTGATCGGTCTGAAATTTTTTGTGAGTAATCAGGACACATGACTGTGTCACATTGTCATGTTTCGTGTCGATATCGCGATCGAAAGTCATCGAATAGGGGCAATTACTTTAACACACGATTTAAGATGGAAATTAGTGTCTGATCGGTCTGAAATTTTTTGTGAGTAATCAGGACACATGACTGTGTCACATTGTCATGTTTCGTGTCGATATCGCGATCGAAAGTCATCGAATAGGGGCAATTACTTAAACACACGATTTAAGATGGAAATTAGTGTCTGGTCGGTCTGAAATTTTTTGTGAGTAATCAGAACACATTACGGTGTCACATTGTCATGTTTCGTGTCGATATCGCGATCGAAAGTCATCGAATAGGGGCAATTACTTTAACACACGGTTTAAGATGGAAATTAGTGTCTGATCGGTCTGAAATTTTTTGTGAGTAATCAGGACACATGACTGTGTCACATTGTCATGTTTCGTGTCGATATCGCGATCGAAAGTTATCGAATAGGGGCAATTACTTACACACCCGATTTAAGATGGAAATAAGTGTCTGATCGGTCTGAAACATGACAATGTGACACAGTCATGTGTCCTGATTACTCACAAAAAATTTCAGACCGATCAGACACTAATTTCCATCTTAAATCGTGTGTTAAAGTAATTGCCCCTATTCGATGACTTTCGATCGCGATATCGACACGAAACATGACAATGTGACACAGTCATGTGTCCTGATTACTCACAAAAAAATTCAGACCGATCAGGCACCCATTTCCATTTTTAATTAATTGTTAAAGTAATGCCCCTATGCCCCTATTGCTGCATCGCCCCTCGATCAATTCCGATCGCGATATCGACACGAAACGTGCTAATGCGAAAGAGTAATGTGTCCTGATCAACGTCAGAAAATTTCAGACCAACCAGACAACATTTTCCGTCTTCATTCAGTTGTTAAACTTTAACAATTCGTCATATTTAAAGTGTTACGAAACATCTCAAAATGATTCCAAATTATATTTTTTGTTGCGAATCGTCCCGAGAGAATGGAATGACAAAGCAAGTACAACTGAACAATCCGCTTGTCGATTCGCCATTATCGGTGAAATATCATTCACTTCGAAACTTTGAAAAATGATTTAAAATAGAAGGAAACGTCGGAATGACACCAAATTTACTGTGAATAATCAGAACATATGTATAAATCATCCTACCAAATTTCAGATTGCTAACTCAATTAAAACCCGAGAGGCCCGAAAGTGCAACACTGCCCCCTGCTATGAGAGTTATGTCCCCGATGACATTCAGTTGAAAATGAGGAAAATGTGGAACGTATATTGCCTCACCCATGTCCGTTTGTCCATAATTATTGCTCGTCAACATTCTAGCATAGAGGGCACAATTTTATTCTTCACCGATTAAAGGGATATGTTCACTAACTTGTCGAGCAAAAAAAATGTTCTCTTTGAACTCTTTAGCTAATCTAATCCATAATAATATTCACAACTCTTCCTCAAAATTTAAGCCTTTAAATTCCTCTGTATTAATAAATATCAATGTTTGAAAGTCAAAAATACGTCTCGAACATTATATAGAAAACATATATTTATACTTGCTATTTGATGTAAATCTAGATCAAATATATTTTGATATTCATATAACACAGTTTTTTAGTATTCAAACTATTATATCATTTAACCGTTTTTTTCCTTTTTTATTATTAATACTTTCTGTTTATATAAAAATATGTGTAGTATATATTTGTCTTTATAACATTAATGAATATATTATGTATATTGTATGCTGTCCTTTATGGTATGTACTGATACAATAAAATATCTTATCTTATATACAGAAAATTGTTAAGGTAGAGATATTATTGAAGGGATTATGCTATTTTTGTGTAGTACGTCTTGAAGCTATTTACATATTGTCAAGGTCCAAATCGACCCTCGAAAATACTGAACATTCACCTTTAAAAAAAAATCCGTTTATCATCACATGAATTCAGGCTCGTAGGAACAGGGGGGTGGGGGGGGGGGGGCATCCGCTTTGAATTCTGCACAACCCCCTTGAGAATGAGTTTTTGCACATTTTGCCCCCCCCCCAATATGAAATTGCTTCCTACGGGCCTGGAATTGATAGGTTTTATTCTGAATGTTTCATAAATTCTGATTCTTCGGGCTTTAAACAATTATTTTTTTTTCGACAGATTAAAAAGTATGGTAAAGCAGAATATAGATTATTTAATTTTGACATTTATCCACCCCATTTTAGAAAGCATCATCTACATGCCTGGAAACCAGTCATTATACAGGTATGTAGAAAATCTATAGATCAGGGGCGTGGCGCCCCCCCCCCCCCCCCTAAAATTTGCAAAGCATGGGTTGTCCGCACCATTTTACCACAAATGTTTCTCGCCACACTTCGCTTGGCAGGATATCTATCTACATTGCACCCACTCTAGAAGAATATTTCAATAACTTTGATTATTTTAACCTCAAATAATTTTTCGACTCGTTCCTCTTTTATTCTGCGCCCCCCCCCCCCCCCCCAACGTCAAATCCTGTATCCGCCCCTGTAGATAGTGGATAAAGAAAAGAATGTGCCCCAAAGCGACAATTTTTTTAGGTTCGCATATTTTGTAGGGCCATTCCGATTTTTTGAAAAAAAAGTGTTCATTGACAAAAACGTCGTAAATGTTACCTGCATGAAAGTATTTCGAAAGTATGCTTAATGTACCCTTATATCTTCTTGATCAAACTGAATTTGGTTTTAAAGGGTTAATTAAAAACAGGGATTACTTATTGTTGATTATGCAGTTTGACCTAGTTTTTGTGTTCGGCTTAAAACTGGCTTGATATTTCTAGCTGAAACATAGCAGAGTTTTTTCTCTTCAATTAAGCGTTTATTTTACTCAAATCCGTTCAGTATTTTTCTAACAGCGTTCAAAAAACATAACTCCTTTTGTATTCATTAAATGATTTATACATGTATTTCATTTCAGGAGATTTTGCGTGAGGTCGGGTATGCAATGTACATGGATACGTCTGTTCGACCACATGGAGATCAATTACAAAAACATTTTGACCTCGCTGAACGAACAGGACACGTTTTCAGAACGGTCGCATCAAATCAACTTGCATTCCATACTTTAGCAGGAACTTTCCCATTTTTCAATGTATCGGTATGTGTGTTCCACGGTTTCGCTGAAATAGAGAGTGGTCACATCCTCGTGAGAAGAGACAACCTTATTTCCCTAATTATTATGAGATCCTTTTTAGCATGCATACTACAAAAAGACTGTGTAATGCCTGTAGGAGCTGAAAAGCCTACAGGATGTGCTTATCCAAAACATTACCATCATTGTCACCGTGATGATCAGTCTGTTTTAGGAATAAGCATTTATATTGTTTATCAAGATTACTTCAAAGTTCCCTTTTTTGATCGCACGTCCTTTGACACGAAAAGAGGTGAACAAAGTAAATATTTAATAACGGGGAACATTACATCACGTTGATGACAATTAAAATATATAATTTTGAATTTAGATTTAAAGGGATTGTAAAGAGGTTTTTTTTTTAAAATTGTGTATGTGTGTGTCGGAGACATTTATAGCATCTAATTGATTGCGTTAAGTGGTGATTACACGGACGGATTTATCCTAATGCACGAAATAGTATGACCTATAGGATAAATTATCCCGTTCACATGGGAAGATTAAACTTATAGATGTAAATCCTCAGGATAAATCCTTCCGTGTAATCACCGCTTTAGATAGGCTATAATCCTATTTTGTTTACATTATATTCCATTCGTTTTATGTGCCAATCATTTTATTGTATTATATTATATTTGTATATGTATATAAGAAACCAGGGTTGTCTTCTATTTTTGGTAAAATGAAACACAATCCATTTTCGAGAGCACAAGTTGTTATTTAATACATGTTTCTTTAACATCGGCATACGATCTTAATGCCACAATATTCTCGTCATTAATGACTTACATAGATGTACGGGCTGGGGGTGCAGTAAACTAACGCCCCGTACGCCTATGATGACTTATCAACTCTTTGCGTTGAACTGTCGATTTGAAACTTGTTAGAAAGACATTTTTATATCCATTTTATATTTCAGCTTATTCTACCGTTCCCTTGTAAAATCAGGATTCAAAGTTTCTATAAGATTGTATGCGGTTGTTTAAGGAACATGATTTGTATATATGTTTAAAGGGATTTTAAGGGGTTTTCTAAAATGCTTATGTGTATAAGGGAAGCTGATCTGATGGCATCAATTTGCATCATTCCAATTTTAAATCAAATGTCTGTTGTTGCTGCTATTCCACTTAAAATTAAGTGTTTGATGACGTCACTAGCCAGCAATATATGCCTGTATTGCGATTTGTAACGTCGAAAATAGGAAAGGTGCAAAATGGTGCTATCCCCGATACACATAGAAATCTAGAAAACCTCTTTGAATTTCTTTATATGTGGGTTTAGTGATGTTTTTTCATATATTTATATTTATCAGTGTATTATGCAATTAATTTACAATGTTATATTTATTTTTTTATTTTAGTTTTGTTATAAAATAATGTTTTAAAAATTACTTCAGTCGAAAATCTATAAATGCCAATGCATAAATTATACTAACCGCTGCACTGGGTTTTCAGCTTGAGGAAAATGTCCTACATTTATTTGATTTTTTTAATCTTGTTGAGAGCCAGAAAAAGACATGAATTTACATCAGACTTTATTTTTCCTCCAGGTATGACACATTGTTCAAAACTCTTTCTCAGGGGTGATGGTGCAGAATACAAAGCCTTGGGGTTGACTGCCCCTGTCTATATGAAGCAATGGGTCGATTGATTTTTCTGGCTCCAACAACATTCCAGTAGCCTAATTTCTTGATCATGGGCGGAGATCACGGGGGACAGGTACCCCCCCACACCCACCGTCAGAAAACCTGGGGGGACATGATACCATAGGTCCACCCCTCCCCCCCCCCCCCCCCCCCCCCCACCTCCAAGAAATAGTCAAGCTCAGTTGAGTAGAGTGTCTGTAAAAAAAATGAGAAATATCATTGCTTTCAGTCGTAAATGACAAAATTATTAACCATTCAGAATTGACCCTATTTCGATTAAATGAGGATTCCGTACAGGATATCGTAGGCCATAAAATCATTCCTAAACAAATCATGGATACAGAGAGTTACAGAGATCAAAACATAATACCGTGAAATGTCACTGTGCTCAGAATGTTTTTTTAATCAATCTTGACAATCCATGGGAGATAACTCTATTTTAGTTATAAAACCGCGGGAAAGTCAGTGATAAACAATCATGGCGGACGAAGAGAAGATGGAAATTGATGAACCTGTTTCATCTAAAGTTAACGAAAAACCAAAGACTGGTGGCTATGAAGTACCATGGTAGGTTATTTGTGAGGTCAAGAAATAAACTTTTAAACCATTGACATGAATCATCTGGGGTTACATCAACGTATATTTCCACGAAAACTTTACAAATTACAAACAATAACAATAACAAACTTGCAGTTCCAGTTCCACTTTGACTTAGCTTTAGATGTTGTTAGCACTGTTGTTCTTGTTGGTTGTCAGTTCATTATTATTTAAGCAGGGCTTGAGATTACATAATAAATGTCGTGCCCAAATTAGCAGGAATCCATTAGCAGCGTCCGTAAATATCTTACTGTTCCGTAATTAAATACCAATGGTCCAATCACCAATGTATGTGATTGTGGAATAAAATAAGAAAGATGTCGTATTTTGAAAATATGTGTGAAGCTTGATTGATCGTAGACATAACTTACAGTAGGCTAGTCCATCCACCTAAATGAATCAAAAACCATCAGAATGCTGAATTAGTGAAAATGCTACTGTAGCCATTCCTGTAGCTCAACAAGGCCTATATTTTTGGTGCTCATCTTCTCAAATACAGAGTAATTTAAACGGTGTCTCTATTAGTTATGTTATAAATTAATGTGAACGATTTGAATTTTTATTACAGGGTAGAGAAATACAGACCATCCAAGATGTCAGATATTGTTGGTAATGAAGAAACTATCAGTAGATTAACTGTGTTTAGTAGAGAAGGCAATGTTCCCAATGTTATCATAGCAGTAAGTAGGCTAAATCAACTGCTTTTCACAACCTTAGAATTTTAATATGATGTAATTTTATATACAGAGAACAAGTATTTCAATAACTTCTTTATGAATTTCGGTCTTTCTGGAACACCTGATTTCTATTCATATTATTAGAATTTATATCTATATCTTATCTTATTTTAGTATTTAAATTCCTCTAATATAGACTATGATACAAGCCCTTGACTTGTTCAGCCACAGGACTGTTAGCTTTTTTTCTAAATTCGTTTACTATTATTTATTGAATGTCAATTTGATTTTTTAGGGTCCACCTGGTACAGGTAAAACAACCAGTATTTTGTGTCTAGCTCGGACCATGTTAGGACCATCATACAGAGATGCTGTCTTGGAATTAAACGCTTCCAATGATAGGTAGGTAGCTTACATTTAAAAGGGATTGTAAAGCATATTTCTAACCTTTGAATGTATATGAGGACACTGATAGCATCAATTTGCACCATTCCAATTTTCATTCTGACATCTATTAATTAGAAATGTTTGGAGTTAGCGGGTTTTGTTGATGTTTAAGACGAGTTTTCGCATTTTTATGGGTCAAATCAAGCTTACTAATTGATTAATTGGTGTTTTTAATGAACAATCCAAAAATGAAGGAAACCATCTTTAAAGGAAGTCACCAAGTTGATTAACATGTTATTTTTCAGCCAGAATTTTTATTTCACATCAAGATAAATTTGAATTACAAAATACCTATAATTTTTCAGAGGAATTGATGTAGTAAGAAATAAAATTAAAATGTTTGCTCAACAGAAAGTCACTCTACCTAAAGGAAGACATAAAATTATTATATTAGATGAAGCAGACAGGTACTGTATATTTCTGAATTTAATGCGCAATCATGTATAATGCGCACCCCTTCCTTACCCGTAAGTTTTAAAATTACTTGTGGATGTATTTTGACATTAAAGATCCTGTAATCATAATTTTTGAAAGAAAAACATCCATATTTTAGAAGTGAAACTTAAGTTGACGAGGATCCTATTTTCCAGTTGATATGTGATTTGATTTTTTGTAAACAATTGCTGCTAGTGTTAAGCTGTACTGAAAAAAGAGGAATGAAGACTGAATGTTATCAGATTTTCCCCCAAAGAAAAACAGTGGATATTTAATGGTTCAAATATATGTATATCTATTATTTGGAAAGTATTTAATAGTTTGTATTGGAACCAAATTATGATTTTTAGTTTGACATTTTAAAAATAATCTCCATTTCTAGAATGTAGCCCACATTTCTTATATCTAATGCCGTTCCTACTTATATTGTTATTTTCTATTTTAGCATGACAGAAGGAGCTCAACAAGCTTTGAGAAGAACAATGGAAATATACTCTAAAACTACCAGATTTGCTCTAGCTTGTAATTCTTCAGAGAAAATTATTGGTAGGTAATGCTAATGATAGTTAGTAAATGATTTACTACAAACATCACATGGTATATGTATCGAAAAACCCAGTTTCTCTTGCCACTTACTCTTAGATGAAGCTGTTGAACAGAGGGTTAGAGCATTGGAGTTTTTAAATACATGTAATGTCACATGCTTGGTTATGTCAAACAAATGGTGGTCATGGGTTTTAATTTTTGTCAGCTTGTTTTTTTTCTTTCCTCCAATGTCAATATGTACATGGTTATATTTTGAAATTTTCTTAAGCCTGGTGCACGCATGAGCTATCAGCTTAGGCAAAATACATTCATGCACTTTAAGCAGATAGCTTTGGTATTTACCACAAATGACTTAAATCTTGCGTAAATCTTCCAGCACATACAAAATATTGCTTCAAAGTGCAAGAATGAATTCTATCTTAGCTCATAGCTCGTGTGTGCGCTGGCTTGAGTTTATCTGTGCACATGTTAACATGGAATATTTACATGGAATGTTTTTTTTTACAGAACCAATTCAATCTCGATGTGCTGTGTTGAGATATTCTAAGTTAAGTGATAGTCAGTTATTATCTAGATTATTAGAGGTGTGTACTAGTGAAACAGTCAGTTATACAGATGATGGTCTAGAAGCTATAGTTTTTACAGCACAAGGTGATATGAGACAGGTATACTAACTTAGTTATATATAGAGTAAAAATAAATTGTCAATTTAAAGTGGGACTCCTTTTATCTCCACATTTCTGGCCTTATTAGAATTGCGCAGTCAGATAAAATTCCTGTTTGTGAAACACAAAGTTGACTTATTGATCTAACATTTGATGAATATCTCAAAACAGCCCGATTTGGGATTTAATATACATATGCGAATGCTCATTAAATAGTAATGCCATGACATTGTATGATATCCTGAAAATTCAATTCAGTTACCCTACAGCAGGCCTTCTCAAATGGCGGCCCTCAAGAGTGACCCCTTCTGCTAAAACGCCCATGCTTGCTATGCTAGCTCAGTTCAATTAGGCGCTTATATTTTTTCATAAAATGCAATTGGCCCTTTACAAAAATTAATTGAGAGGGCCTGCCCTACAAGACTGTTGTCTCCCGTGTGATTCATTTATAGTTATTGAAAATCTAATAAAAAAAGTTGTCATCTTTGGTGCCTTTATCCTTTCTGAATCGTCCATATTGCCATTAGTCCTATCATAATCTGTGGAATAAAAGCATTGATTGTAATTTTTCATGTTTTTCAGGCTCTCAACAATCTTCAGTCAACGTTTCAAGGTTTTGGTCATGTTAATAGTGAAAATGTGTTCAAAGTGAGTCATTTCTTTTAGAATTATTTTACATTTAGAATAATGCATCCAATTCCACCACCATTTTGAAAACTGTCTACCCCCTTTTTACACGCCCACATTATATGGGTAATGGGGAAGGGGTTATATTGTCGTCACCCATGTCTGTTGGTCCGTCCGTCCACAATTGCTTGTAAACACTTTACAGGCCACAATTCTTCACAGATTTTGACGAAATTTGATGTGAGTGTTTGTAATCGTCCAAAGATAAACCCTATTGAAAATCAGCAAAACCAAAAAACTATTACTATGAATTATTGCCCTTGTTTGAGATTTTTTTACTGCATGTGAACAAATTTTGAACCGTATTCCTACTTTTTGTCTTGATATTGAATCCTAGAACTCGATTCAACATGATTATAAAGTTTTATTATTTTTATTATTTTTATTTCAAAAGGTGTGTGATGAACCTCATCCAACTCTTATTAAAAAGATGTTACAACATTGTGTTGAGGTTAATATAGAAGAATCATATAAAGTAATGGCACATCTGTGGAAACTGGGTTATTCTCCACATGATATTATTAACATTGTCTTCCGTGTCTGTAAAAATCATGAAATGCCAGAATTTCTCAAATTAGAATTTATTAAGGTAAGTGCTTGATTTGGAGATGAACAGTACTTTATAAATGCATTAAAGGGATTGTAAAGAGTATTTCTAAACTTTGTATGTGTATCTGGGACACTGATAGCATCAATTTGCCCCATTGCAATTTCTATTCCGACGTCTGTGGTTCTTAATTCTACTAAAACTAACGCGTTTCATGACGTCACTGACAGTGATCTACCAGAAGCTACTATTGATATCTATGCAGATCACTGTCAGTGACGGATGGAAATTGGAATGGCACAAATTGATGCTATCAGTGTCCTCGATACACATACAAAGTTTAGAAATACTTTTTACAACCCCTTTAAGTTAAAGGTAAACTAAAATCTTAGTCTTTTAGATGAGACCATCAAGACCCTGTGTGCCAAATGTTCTGCATATTATGAAAGATATTATGGAAAACTATAATAAGCTCTTAAGAAATCTTTGTAATAAGTTCAAAAAATGATTTTTCCCGTCCATGATGTTATATTTTTGATTCCAGGAAATTGGATATACCCACATGAGGATAGCAGAGGGTGTGGATTCGTTATTACAAATGGCAGGATTATTATCGAGATTGTGTAAGAAATCTGCTGCTCCAGAAATACTTGTACAGTGATCTCATCAAAACTCTTAAAGATGAAACTCATGGCAAATTCCATTGTCAATGAAGGTTTATTTTGTGGTAGATCTGTGAATTTTTTCCAAATCGGGCATCAAAATATGGATCCATTTATAACAAATTATTACATGAGCAAGGGTATTATCTTAGTGTGCTTATAATAAAGAGAACTTTATCGAGCTCTAGTGTAAAATGTATTGAGATGTATGATTCTTTTTTTCTTGCATGTGCCGTGGGAATACATCAACTGTGTAGGGAACAAAGATGGCGGAGTGGAACAAAAGACAAATCTGACCCTACCCACATTTTGGAACCCAAATATAGAGTGAGTCAACTCCCATAAAAACTGACTGGCTCTTCCTGTAAGAAGTTTTCATAACCATATAAATAAAACAGATTTTGAAATTAATATTGTTTTATTTTTAAAGATGCTCTGTGGTTACATTGCACTATTGTTCTCAAAGTAAAAGTGAATTATCATTTATCTTCAGATCTCATTAAGATGCTAAATTCAAGTAAAAATATTATCACAGATTTGATCTGGTATTTTTTCTCTAAAACTACTCCATTTCTACGCTTTAAATAAAATAGAATAAATCATTGTACAAAAATTATTGTTAAAATTCTAAAATTGTGGAGGGACTAATGTGATTTTCTTTAAAAAAAAATTTCAAATCAAGTTATATACAAAATAACAATATGTACAATAGATTGAATAAATGTAAAATTGTAAATATTGGAATGTCATGTCATTAATGGACAAAAGGGGCGGAAAATATTTAAAATTGGTAGTTAATTGACCGAGACAGTTATTTTAACAGTTCTTCCTTATAACGAGCTTTCTGGATAATTTGAGCTCGTTTCTGTCTCTCAGTAGCTTTATTACCAACAGTATGTTTTAGAGCAGGCAAGCTGATTATATCTCTTTGAACATAAGCTTCATCAGGTCTGAAAAATAACAGTCTATTTATTAAGACATTTGAGCATGTAATATTCTGATTCGTTAAGGCAATTCTTCTCAAAAGGTGGCCCCTCAAGAGTGACTGCAAAACGCTCTGCTCGCTATGTTAGCTAAGCTCTATTTGGCCCTTATATTTCATTCATAAAATGCATTTTGCTCTTTTCAAAAATTTATTGAGAAGTCAAGAATTAGGAATCACAGAAGCTCTGTGGCCAATCCATTAAAAACAATGAGTATAGTCTAAGGGCCTGTTAAAGGGTGAAGCCCCTGTCAGGGATTACAAGGGTTGAAAAAGGCAGTGACCAATTATAACGACCCTTACTGAGAGGTTGTTAGGGATTACAAGGGTTACAAAGGCACTGACTTAATTGTACTGATATACTCACAATTTTCTGGTAGGATGTTTTAAAGGTATTCTAGGTAGAGCTGATTTACTAGTTTTATCTGATATCTCTTTATTATCATCTTCTGCTACGTAGGCTTTCGCTAATAAATAGGCATCAGGCGTCCATTTATGTGAATATAACACATCTCTTAAATCAGATTTTAATCCCTCCAACTGAAATGATTTTAAAACATAATAATAACTCGTATGGTTACTGATATTGTATTTTCTGGAGTAAGCTTATAAATTGGATTATTGAAACCGGGATTGTAAATATATTTGCTGAACTTTTTTGTGTGTGGGTAATGGGTATACTGCTAACATCAATTTACACTTATACCATTCTAATTTTCAGTCATCTGTGGTTCTGGACCCTGGGTATCACATAACTTTGGTAAAAGCTGCTAATAATACATATCTAAGGTCATTTTGCGATATTGAGGAATTAAACACTTGGTTTGAGTTGATATCTGACTGTAAATCTACTATCTTGACTGCAAATTCAGCAAGTCTAAATTTGTCTGATCATAATTTACCTCATGTGACTGTTTCTCGTTAACTTGTTGTAAATGTTTGATAATTCCTTGACATTCAGATAAAGTAGGCTGTGTTGAAGATTTGGGACTAAAAAGATTTTCACCAGCAACAACCTGTTCAGCCATTAGAGCAGTTTGAGGTGCTTGTATTGATTCCTCTTTTAATTTATCTATTGCCACGTTCCTGAAATATATGTAATATTTTTATGGAATTTTTATTGATTTGGAATAAAATCTGATGCTAATCTTATTGTTTCGTCTTCCTTTTGAACTTTGGGTTTCGTTTTTGAGGTTCGGATTGTTAGCACTTGGTTTCTTTATTCAAATACATGTTAACCCAACCAGAAGCCAACCATAGCCGTAAATTCGGGCAATAAGTCGGTCTGTCCCCCTGTTGAGTCCTGGGCCCCTACGGCTATGAAGCCAATGCTTCCAATATCATAGCGAATATTAAGTAAATAGTAAAATGTGATTCAATCTATTAAATTGGTTCAAAACACTAAGATATATGTATGGACTACTAAATTTATTACATACGTTTCAAAACTCGTATGTTTAACGTTTAGAAGTAAAACTTGATAACGTTACCTGTACGAGTTTCGAAACATAAGTTTGTTATAAATTCAAAAGTAGTACATCCATATATCTTAGTGTTTTAATGTAATCTTCCTACTTCTATATGTCTATTAAACATTATATTAAATTGATAGATTTGACAAGTTATACATACTGTCTCTTGATCTGGTCTTCTCTTTGTTCTAACAGTTGTTTGAGATAAGTATTAGCATTCACTGCCTCACGTAATGCATGTTTTAATTCTTTTATTTCTTCATTTAAAAATATAACTCTCACTTCTGAAATATTTACAATAAAATTATCCATAATGATAATAAATATATCCACAGAAACTAAATAATCAAGTTCAAACTTTCTACAAAAAAACTTTGCATATCCACCAAAAATAGGCCAATATAGAATTCTCTTATTTTGATATGAAAACCTTTGAAAATAAATCTGTCATATATGAAAACTTTGAAAAATGATCTGTCTGTGTTGTATTAAAATTTTAAACAATTCACCTCTTGATTTCTCTGTACCTTCAATATATTTAGTATCAAATGATGTTGAATCTGAAAAACAAAACATTAGCCTTGTTTTAATTAATTCCATGCATTCCCCAAGATGATGCTTTAAAGAAAGGACTGAAGGACTTTCATCCTCTACTCAGCTCAAAATTTTAATATTTTGCGGTTGACATATTTGATTGAGGAAAGTCAGCACTTGTATCAATAAGAAAAATCTTACTTGTTAAAGAGATTCTCAAGAAGACAAACTCAAAATTAAATCAAATTAAATTATATCAACCTACCATCAATTTCAGTTTGTTCTTCACCTTCATTATTTTTATCCTTTCTGGCACTATTTTTCCTTTTCTCATTCATAACCAATCGAAACTGCAGATCTACATAAAAATTTGACATAGAAAATAAATTTGACCATAATTCTTATTATTAATAATTTTGATAAATAAAATGAAATGAAATGGAGTTTTACTTCCTGCTCATATCCACCTGTATGGGTTAATGAGGATCTTAAATTTTGATGTTAATACTTTTACCAGACTGCAACTCAATGCATATAGCCTCAAATGAAAGTCAAAAAAGATTTTTTAGCACAATAAAATTCAAATATTAATATTGTAAAACAAACCTTTATTTTCTTTCTTAACAATATCAATTTCTTCATGTAAACATTTCAAAATATCTTGGTGTTGTTGTTTCAGAAATTTAATGCTGCGTTCTAAATAAGTGGCTTTTTGTGAAGGGTCCATGTTGCTCATCTCTGTTTCTGTTCTTTGATCTTCACCTTCTCCTTTCCCTATTGCTGGTGGGGGCATACGGTCTCGAATGAAAGGTTTAGGATAACGAGATTTATCCAAGGTATTTACACGATTCCATTGAGGAAGCATACTTAAAGGTGGTAAATGATTTGGCATTGCCACATCTTGAAGTGGTACAGCTCCATGATTTTGTAATGAATTTGCTTTCATCATCCTTAAATCATTTCTAACATTATGATATTGTCCCTGCATTATGGATTTCTGAAAAGATATTTAAAATATTTTCATTAAATACCTGATTTAACAGAACAAGACTGAAAGTTCCCACTAAAATAGGTCCAAATGTCCAAAATGTGTATCTTACTAAGAAATACTCAATTACCAAGTGGCTTGAGGTGAAACCATTCTACCATATAATCTTTAATAAGATAGTATATAACACAGTATTACAGTATAACTAAGTGAATCCCTTGACCCTATAACCTCTTAAACTGTATGTCTCAATTTGTGACAGCGTGAGACAGATAAAATCTAGTTATATAAGACTTCAAAAATATTATGTACGGTATGGTGGTTAAGCTTAATATCAAAGTTCACAACAATCTTTTTGTCATTCCAATTTTTCCTAATAAAATTTTGTCAATCATCTCTATAAGTTATGAGTAACTTTGAAATTTTTGGTTGAAAAGATAACATAGAAGTATAACTTCAGAAGTTGACAGCTCAACACTACAACAGGGAATTTACCAAGTAACAAAGAGATTATAATTTCGAAAACAATTTATTTATCTGTTCACTGTCAGTGTCAAGGACATGACATTTGCACTGACATTAGTGACATGACAGAAAAGATTCAATTTCTCATTTTAGTCTTGGTGTAGCCTAGATTTAATTTGTTGACATTGGCCTATTTTAGTATGATTATTTTTTTTTTAGGCCAGTCTAATGTCTTGTCTATCGAATTCCAAATTGACCAAATTTACAAATTGAATTCCAACACAGCTAAAAAAAAACCGTTGACGCATTAATTGCATGCTACTGCTACGTTTTCATCTAGAATTTATCAACTCCAAAAAATTACTTACTTTCTAAGGGATGTAATTATTCCCTCATTTCAATACATTCCTGAAACAAAAGACTACCAAATCAATAATTATTGGTTGTCAACGACTCGTCCATTTTGTAACAAGGAAGGATAACTCTCTTAATCATATTAACCGGAAGTGAATGACTACTTATTGATTTATCTTTATTTTTCCTCTGAATAATTTTGTTTAGGGAAAAAAAGATGAATTTGTACGACTTTCGATTTGAAACAACCACATGTTATTAATATGACAAAATTTGGGAGTCAATCATGCAGCAAGTTGGGTAAAAACTTTGAAAATCCAGTGATGGAGATAAACCGGAAGTTGAATAGGTGGCGTTTGTTTTCATTATGGCGGCGTTTTGAACAAATTTTATTTCATGTTGAATCTTGTATATTTTACATACCTTTTTCAAATTTGAATTAAACTTTTTAATGAATTGGATGAGGCATGGCAATTGATATTTAAAAAGGGTGAGTATTTTGTTAGTATGTATGCCATTATAGGCATAACCCATAAATAAAAATGTTTGAACACATTGTGACATTGTCATTGTTGATTGTTTTCTTGTTTGTTGTCATTTATTGAAGCTTGCTTTGACCAGTGTCAGACTAGGCCTAGTTATTAAATTGTTTATCAGAGATGCTAACACAGATTAATAGAAGTTGAAATTATATATTTGGTGTCAGGAAATCGACACTAATGCCAACAACAGACATTAGTAAAAGATGAACTAATTTAGCTTCCGAGATTATCATAACAGACCTAAAATAAGTAATAGAAAGAATAGTAGGCAATCTGATGCTTGGAACAAAGTAAAAGTTATGAAAAGCAGGGACCAGGGTATCCAATCTGCATTGGACCTTTAAATTGATATGTTATAATATAAGTTACGCAATAACAATCCATTTACTTTAAGTACCAGTACTATAGTCTTGCTATAAGGCTCTAGTGAGATTACCATCTTTCGGCTTACAGTAGTTTCCCCCCTTTTCAAACTCCACCCTGTCTTTTTCCCCCATTTTCATTTTCAACCCTGGTGTTTTCAACCTTGGCTGGGTACTCAAAGATCTAGATATGTGATAAATGTGACAACAATTGTATGAACATTTTTAATAAAAAATGAATTTACTTTTTTTATTACAGATAGTGAGTGAAGCAATTGATTAACAGTGCCTTGGGGTTGAAAATAGAAATGGCTGCTAAAAGTTTTCTGCAGATGAATCAGTTGCAATTTAATTTGAATGCTCCACCAAGTGCCAATAACCTTATTTATAAACAGAGAAAACCTGAACCAATAATGATCGAACGCCTTGGACAGTCGAAATCAAAACATGAGAATTTTACTCCCACTTCTCTTCCATTAAACACTTCAATGCAATTTTCTGTGTTATCAGAGGATAAACTTAGTGCTGCAGTCTTGTTAGCTAGACGAGATCTTAGAAATCAGAAAAGGGCTGAGGAAATGAGAGCTAATCAGCCGAAAAGTCCCCCACAAACAAGAGGTCGACCTAGAACTAAAGGGGTGAATTCAAAAGCATGTCAACCTGCCAATAAGAAGACAATAGCAGGAAAAACAACTGTTAAATTTAAAAACGAGGTGAAGAATGTACCCAGATCTGCTCCTCAACCTGTACCAATACCTAGAGTGAACCCTGTTAACTTACCAGGTATCTACAATAAATCTTTTACAATAAGAATATCAAAATAAGCATCACAGGCATAAAGATAAAAATATTTTTTTGTTGTACACTTAAAACAAGATGTAGTTCCAATTTCTTTTTTGGCTCAAACTAACTGTTTGAAAGATCATATTGTAATGATTTGATTACCACTAATGGAGTTTCTGTCAATTCATGCCTTAAAGGGATTGTAAAGTGGTTTTCTGAATTTTGTATGTGTATTGGAGACACTGATAGCATCAATTTGCACCATTACAATTTCCATTTCGACGTCTGTAGTTCTTGTAATTCCACTAATGTACACGTTTTATGATGTCACTAACAGTGATTTACTGGAAGCTACTATTGATATCTATGCAGATCACTATCAGTGACGTCATAAAACATCACTTTAATGGTGGTTGATTTATCATGGTTTCTATTTACAGTGACTACAAACAGTCCACCAACAAGAGACACTGATAGATATCCCATACATAAAGTACATATAGCTAGTACAGAAGGTCAAGATGAAATATCTAGAATGCAGAAGGAATTGGAATCCTACTTAAATCAAATTAAAACTATAGAAGAAAAGGCCATAACAGGTTAGTAATATGTTCTATATCTAGCATAGTCTTACTAATACGAGTCGTATTTTAGACTTTCAAACGCTCATAATTATGACTACACAGGGATTTGAATGCTTTCATTTTGATGGAGAGTTGTGAACATTATCATGGATTAGAATAGCTAAAAAAAATTACAGGTTCATTGGACGAATAGTTATTGAACATATCCAGGTGTTTCTAGAATTTGTATTTGTTTGTATATATAGTATCAGTTTGCTCCATTCCAATTTTCAGTCAGATATCTGCGGTTCCAGCAATTCCACAAAACAACTTGCATGTATTTATAATGATTTTTGAATTTGCATTGTAGAAGAAGGTACAGAGTTTTTAAAGAAGAGAAGAGGAAGAAGTAAAGATGGTTATTTATCAGATGAAGAAGATTTAAATAGAAAGGCTATAAGATCTGAAGAACAAACTGTAAGAACAGCTCGTAATCTCTATAACCTACGTCAACAGGTTAGACAAATACAGACAGATTTCTTACAGCTTGGTTCTACTGATATTAAACAGACTAAAAAGGTGAGTTTCTTATTTATTTTTAACCTCACTAACCTGAGGGGGTAGGGTTCAATCCCGACATGGGTCCAGATGATATCTTCATATTTTTTAACACAGTTTCCCCCTGTCAGTGATGCAGGTTGGAGGGGCTGACACAGAAAATGCATCTGGTCGTGCACATAAAGATCGCTCGTCAGTTGGAAATCGAAAATAAGAGTAGGCTAATGCTGCTGTTCAGACAAGTTTCACTCATTGAACAATGCATGTGGTTTGCCTGTCCGCAATGTATGCTCACAATTCACAACCCCTCTGATGGGCTATATAACTATTAATTTTTTTGTTGACAGAGTCAAGCTATATCCAAGCTAACTGCAGCTCATCGTGGTGCTGTGAGATCAATGCAAGCCTTCGTTCATCAACTACCTCAACAAAATTTCCAGACTGGTTTACCCTCGTCTTATAGAGAACTAGCTTTATTAATACGACAGTTGACCATGTTAACAACACAGATACAGAGAGGCAATGATAACTCTGTTAATAATCAACTTATTGCCATCTTAGATAAAGTTGATGTAAGTACAAAAAAGTTTTAGCATTATGGGTGCAATGAGAAAGATGAGTGTAATTTAATCAAAATTAAACAGAAATTTTACAGAATGATAGAAAGATAGAACACAAGAGTGTATTATTGTATTGTTTAACTATGGTATTCAAAATCATGACTTCAATTGCTTGGCTACATTAATAGATTGTTGTAGTTATCAGAGTGGGATAATCTGATGACCTTGAATTATTCGGAATTCCAGTTAACCCAAATGTAAATGGATATGGATAATTCAGGATCAATGCCAGGATGTTTGTCCAAAAAAACCAGCTGGTATAAAGGATCCACTTAGGAGCCTTAGTTGTTATAAGCCTTGAAATATTTTTATTGTCAATCTGACAATAGATTCTATAGCAGTGGTTCCCAACCTGGGGGCAATGGGGCATAAAGATGTGTATAATTTTTTCACTAGCCTAATTTTTCTTTAACTATATTTTGCTGTGTAAGGTCTGTAGTTGCTTGTGGTCAAATGCATTTGGCCTCCCTATGATGAGGCACAAAAACCACCCCTTGGGCGCTATTTCGAATTAAACAGGGGGCCACGCCTCTGGGAGTTTCATGAATTTTGGGCCATGGTATGAAAACGGTTGGGAACCTTTGTTTTATAGGAATGATATTTTTGATTTTACAGGAATTAAATGAGATATGGCGTAGTGATATGAAAGCTCACAATACATCTAAACAACAACATAATACGTCTGTTAGACCACCATTTATATTGGATTTTAAACGTGATAAACAAGCTCAAGTACATCAGAAATTCTATGGTAAAGAAAACAAACTGAAAGGTTGGTACAACACTTCAAATTAAAGATCATTTGGACAAAATATTTTTAAATAAGCCAAATTGAATGACTTTTTACAGAGGTCCAATGAAAATTTTTAAAGGAACTTTGATTAAATGTTAGTCTTATCTTATTTTATTGTAGAGGTACTAAAGAGACCAGTAAGAAGTGAAGTTGGTATCAGAAAACCTGTCAGCCATTATCGAGGTAATTTAAATCCTATAACCTGAACTTGCCTTTTTTTCTATTTTTATCTAGTTGTGAATAAACTACCAAATCATTCTTATGACACAAATTGTTTGCCTATTGTTTTTATCTAAATTGCTTACAATTAACAGGATTGTAAAGAGGTTGTCTAAACTTTGTATGTGTATCAGGGACACTGATAGCATCAATTTGCTCCATTCCAATTTCCATTCTGTCGTCTGTGGTTCTTGCAATTCCACTTAAACTATTGCGTCTTATGACGTCACTGACAGTGATCTAAAATGCGTTAGTTTTAGTGGAATTGCAAGAACAACAGACGTGTGAATGGAAATTAGAATGGCACAAATTGTTGCTAACAGTGTCCCCGATACACATACAAACCACTTTCACATGTTTGTGATCTGTTACTTGGTATATTTCTCTAACTAAGCCTATGTTGTACTAGAACATTTTGATATTTTAAGAATTAAATAACATGACCATGACATTATTGTGAAATATAACTACTATTCTTTCAGGTGGTTCCCCGTCAAGAAAGTCTACATTACGAGCTGGTATAAGTTCATTATTAAAATCATCCAATGTTGTTATTAAGAAACCAGGTGTAATGTTTAATATACCTAATAAAGTTAGAAACCAGGGTCCTAAAACTAGTGTCATATTACCTGGTAAACTACAGGTAGGAATATTGTTCAGTATTTTATTGTTTTGGAAATGAACCCCATCATCAGGAGAACTGGCTTAAATTAAGAATAAATTGGCAAGATATTGAATTTATGGAAAGAGTTTAGCAAGCACTCAATATTTTCTAGCTTCCATTTTTTTTCGGCGTTCGACAATAGACGCACATTGAAATGGAGACACTTGGCAGTAGACACAAGGCAATGGACACACATGGCAGTAGACACATGACTATCACGACGAACACACATGGCAATGTAGGCATGTGGCAATAGACACAAATGCCAATGAGAAAATAAGAACATTTAAGCAGGATTGATCAAATTTCTTTGATTTTTTGAAGGCATAGTTAAAAGAATATGACGAAAACAATTTTAGAAATTTAATTGTAGTAATGAGTTTTCTTTTTCTGTATCCCTTTTAGGTGAAAAGAGAAAGAGTGAGTAGACCAGTCCAGCCTGTTGTTACAGACACTCATTTTGCTGATCCTACACTAGCTTCTAATCTAAAAGCTGTGAATGGTGTATTTAATCCACTGTTAGAACAGAGACCCTCTTCAGCTCCCTCATCACCTGAGAGGTACAGTATATTATCCAGACTTAAAGGGAATGTAATGGGATTTTTTAAACATTTTATGTGTATAGTGATCATTAATAGAATCATTGTGCAAAATTTAGCAATGTCATAATTACTTAGTTTGAGTGAAAATTGCAAGAATCACAGAGGTCTGACTGAAAAGTTGCTTTCCAATACCTGAAACATGTAATGAGTAGATCTTTGGTGTATTTGTGGTCCTTTAAGATAACTGATATTTATGTTTGATGTATAAACAATCATTATTTAACATATTTCAATCCTATTCTAGACATAAACAGTTAGGATATAGTCCAAGTAGACATCATAAAGCACCATGGATTCCACCTGGTTCTCCTAGAAGTTGTGGTAGATCACCGTCACATAGTCCCAGTTCATCTAGCAGATATCTTATTGAAGATATTGATAACAGTCTTATAAGGTATGTGAAATACCATTTTGCTCAACCTACGTCATTGTGTTCAAGACTATATAATGACTCGATCATGATAGGCCATCTTTCCCGCTAAATGGGCAATGGAAGATAACGCTTGTTCCAAGAATGATTGTGATTGGCTGAACTATAAATTATTCAATATGTCGATCTCTGTATAGTATACGAGATTATCTAGCACGCTCGTCTAGTTCCGAAGTTGATACGAGTGGTGATATACATTCCTTTTGGAATTTAAAGAGTTGTAAAGAGATGGTTAAATTGTTTTTTGTGTGCATCTTGTTCTCAAAATATTCTTCTGACAAATTCAAGCATTTTGTTATATTTTATATTTCAGACGCTTATTTCCAGGTAAATCGAAACAACAGGTAATAAAAGTTTTGTTGGTTTTTTTTCTGAGATGAAAGCCATTTTCCATCATATTTTCTAGCCGTAAAGTAGGATTAGTAATAATAATCATGAATGAAATATCATGAATCAAAGATGCTATAAAGCTTATACCTTATACTCAAACTTATGATACAAATGATACATAATTTTCTCAAGAGTGACACAATTGATTAGAATTTTCTATTCTTTTTAAGATGTTTGCAAGAAATGAAGAAAGAAAACATTCTCAACACGTTCCACGACCAAGATCAGTTTCTCCCCGGTCATGGGCAGATTCCCCTAGACGTAGATCCAGATCTCCCAGTCCCAATCCAAGGTAATTTCCATCAAGTTTTTACTCTTTGCATGTAAAATTGGAATGCAAGTGGTCTTCCCATTTCCTAAAGAAAAAAGCAGCCTGTTGCTCTCCAACTCTTAAAGTGTTTTTTATTCCATACTTAATGTGAAAGAGCCAATAGAATTGTTTTTTGATTGAAAAACATGCCAGATTTGTTAAAAAGTAAATGTATCCATTGTAATTTTTGAAACAGGAGAAGAAGAAGAGCGTTGTCAGATTCATTGATAGAAGATATAGCTGATGAGGTTAGAAGAAAACTCAATCTTAATACACAGAGAGATAGCAGCATGTTTAAATCTTATCCTTTAGCATCTAAAGCTAATAAGGTAGATATTTTCTCTTATCTTACGGTATAGGTTTTAAAATCGTATTTTGAAAAAAACAAAAAATTGTATTTAAAACAATGGAATACATGTAATAGAATGTGCTTTGATAAGGCATCTTGAGATGGCTTGTAATATGTTTCTATTTTGGCCCTGATGGCCAGTTTTCCTGATCTACAAACTATGTATTCTAGATAATATACAAGTACAGGCCTTCTCTCCATATAAATATGTGTAAGTTAATTGTTAGAATTTCACAACAACAAGAAATCTGGCCCGAGATACATGGCAAATCTGGATAACTGGCCTAGCTATAAAAATAAGTATACACCTTTATTAAAACATAATTATAATAGTGTTAAATAGGAATAATAATTGTATTTTTTATATACTACTAATATAGATATTACGTCGAAGTGAAGAAGATTTAACTGAAGTAATTGTAGATGATGTATTGAGAGATACAGTTCACAATTTAAACCACATACAAACTAGAGATAGACTACATCAACATACTATAGCTATACAAGATTCACCTACATTAAATAATCTTATATATAGATTACAACAGATGGAGGTAGGTTTAGAACTATATATTATAATATAGAAACATACTATAGCTATACAAGATTCACCAACATTAAATAATCTTATATATAGATTACAACAGATGGAGGTAGGTTTAGAACTATATATTATAATATAGAAACATACTATAGCTATACAAGATTCACCAACATTAAATAATCTTATATATAGATTACAACAGATGGAGGTAGGTTTAGAACTATATATTATAATATAGAAACATACTATAGCTATACAAGATTCACCAACATTAAATAATCTTATATATAGATTACAACAGATGGAGGTAGGTTTAGAACTATACATTATAATATAGAAACATACTATAGCTATACAAGATTCACCTACATTAAATAATCTTATATATAGATTACAACAGATGGAGGTAGGTTTAGAACTATACATTATAATATAGAAACATACTATAGCTATACAAGATTCACCAACATTAAATAATCTTATATATAGATTACAACAGATGGAGGTAGGTTTATAACTATATATTATAATATAGAAACATACTATAGCTATACAAGATTCACCTACATTAAATAATCTTATATATAGATTACAACAGATGGAGGTAGGTTTAGAACTATATATTATAATATAGAAACATACTATAGCTATACAAGATTCACCAACATTAAATAATCTTATATATAGATTACAACAGATGGAGGTAGGTTTAGAACTATATATTATAATATAGAAACATACTATAGCTATACAAGATTCACCAACATTAAATAATCTTATATATAGATTACAACAGATGGAGGTAGGTTTAGAACTATATATTATAATATAGAAACATACTATAGCTATACAAGATTCACTAACATTAAATAATCTTATATATAGATTACAACAGATGGAGGTAGGTTTAGAACTATATATTATAATATAGAAACATACTATAGCTATACAAGATTCACCTACATTAAATAATCTTATATATAGATTACAACAGATGGAGGTAGGTTTAGAACTATACGTTATAATATAGAAACATACTATAGCTATACAAGATTCACCAACATTAAATAATCTTATATATAGATTACAACAGATGGAGGTAGGTTTAGAACTATACATTATAATATAGAAACATACTATAGCTATACAAGATTCACCAACATTAAATAATCTTATATATAGATTACAACAGATGGAGGTAGGTTTAGAACTATATATTATAATATAGAAACATACTATAGCTATACAAGATTCACCTACATTAAATAATCTTATATATAGATTACAACAGATGGAGGTAGGTTTAGAACTATATATTATAATATAGAAACATACTATAGCTATACAAGATTCACCAACATTAAATAATCTTATATATAGATTACAACAGATGGAGGTAGGTTTAGAACTATACATTATAATATAGAAACATACTATAGCTATACAAGATTCACCAACATTAAATAATCTTATATATAGATTACAACAGATGGAGGTAGGTTTAGAACTATATATTATAATATAGAAACATACTATAGCTATACAAGATTCACCAACATTAAATAATCTTATATATAGATTACAACAGATGGAGGTAGGTTTAGAACTATATATTATAATATAGAAACATACTATAGCTATACAAGATTCACCAACATTAAATAATCTTATATATAGATTACAACAGATGGAGGTAGGTTTAGAACTATATATTATAATATAGAAACATACTATAGCTATACAAGATTCACCAACATTAAATAATCTTATATATAGATTACAACAGATGGAGGTAGGTTTAGAACTATATATTATAATATAGAAACATACTATAGCTATACAAGATTCACCAACATTAAATAATCTTATATATAGATTACAACAGATGGAGGTAGGTTTAGAACTATATATTATAATATAGAAACATACTATAGCTATACAAGATTCACCAACATTAAATAATCTTATATATAGATTACAACAGATGGAGGTAGGTTTAGAACTATATATTATAATATAGAAACATACTATAGCTATACAAGATTCACCAACATTAAATAATCTTATATATAGATTACAACAGATGGAGGTAGGTTTAGAACTATATATTATAATATAGAAACATACTATAGCTATACAAGATTCACCAACATTAAATAATCTTATATATAGACTACAACAGATGGAGGTAGGTTTAGAACTATATATTATAATATAGAAACATACTATAGCTATACAAGATTCACCTACATTAAATAATCTTATATATAGATTACAACAGATGGAGGTAGGTTTAGAACTATATATTATAATATAGAAACATACTATAGCTATACAAGATTCACCTACATTAAATAATCTTATATATAGATTACAACAGATGGAGGTAGGTTTAGAACTATATATTATAATATAGAAACATACTATAGCTATACAAGATTCACCAACATTAAATAATCTTATATATAGATTACAACAGATGGAGGTAGGTTTAGAACTATATATTATAATATAGAAACATACTATAGCTATACAAGATTCACCAACATTAAATAATCTTATATATAGATTACAACAGATGGAGGTAGGTTTATAACTATATATTATAATATAGAAACATACTATAGCTATACAAGATTCACCAACATTAAATAATCTTATATATAGATTACAACAGATGGAGGTAGGTTTAGAACTATATATTATAATATAGAAACATACTATAGCTATACAAGATTCACCAACATTAAATAATCTTATATATAGATTACAACAGATGGAGGTAGGTTTAGAACTATATATTATAATATAGAAACATACTATAGCTATACAAGATTCACCTACATTAAATAATCTTATATATAGATTACAACAGATGGAGGTAGGTTTAGAACTATATATTATAATATAGAAACATACTATAGCTATACAAGATTCACCTACATTAAATAATCTTATATATAGATTACAACAGATGGAGGTAGGTTTAGAACTATATATTATAATATAGAAACATACTATAGCTATACAAGATTCACCAACATTAAATAATCTTATATATAGATTACAACAGATGGAGGTAGGTTTAGAACTATATATTATAATATAGAAACATACTATAGCTATACAAGATTCACCAACATTAAATAATCTTATATATAGATTACAACAGATGGAGGTAGGTTTAGAACTATATATTATAATATAGAAACATACTATAGCTATACAAGATTCACCAACATTAAATAATCTTATATATAGATTACAACAGATGGAGGTAGGTTTAGAACTATATATTATAATATAGAAACATACTATAGCTATACAAGATTCACCTACATTAAATAATCTTATATATAGATTACAACAGATGGAGGTAGGTTTAGAACTATATATTATAATATAGAAACATACTATAGCTATACAAGATTCACCAACATTAAATAATCTTATATATAGATTACAACAGATGGAGGTAGGGTTTAGAACTATATATGAAAATATAGAAGCATGGACAAATGACTTTTCGTTTGTACCATTTGCTAGTTTCATTGAAGATCTAATTGTTTCTGTTTGAGGACCGTGCTTATGCACAGTTTGTTTACACTCTGGTTTCATTACAATATTACATGGCATCTCTTACTTGGTAATGTGGAATAAATAGTGGTCATGGGTAGGGCAAATCTTTGAAAAATCAAGGCTAAAAGATAACTGCTTCAGAAAATCCTCATGAATAAGAGCTTGGGTATTTTTGTGGTTTTCATTCATTTTTATTGCATAAAATTTAAATTGCATGTGTGTAATTATAAGCTTGAAACCAGCTTAATTCATAGAAAGGGATTTTCATAGCTATAAGAAATTGCAAATGGAAGAACTAAATGCTCTTGCAAGTGCAAACATCAAGACCAAGTGATATACATACCAACATGAAAACCATTTACGAAAGATGTGCATATATTGTTATCACCCTGTCGGTCCATCGCTCCTAGACCCTTGCGCCGCCGCCGATTTCCTTACAGCCATAATCTGCCAGTTGTGAAAACAAAGCGCCGCCGATTTATGTCAGCCGATTTCTGCCACTTCGTAAATGAATTCAAGACGATCGTCACTTAGACCAACCATGCTGAACATGATAACTTTCATCCAAGATAATTTAAAACTATTGCAGGTTGATTAAAAAATTTTAATTGTGAGATGATTATTCAGAAATAAATAACTTGATAACAAACCAGGCCCGTAGCCTGCCAGGTACTTTTAGGGGGGCAAACGTCAATCAAGGGGGGCAAACGTCAATCAAGGGGGGCAGTTTAGGTATCCACCTTATAATACCCCCCCCCCCCTTTTTCTATTGTGGAAAACCTTGTATTTTTGCAATGCAATGTTACGCCATTACTCTAGTGCCCTCTGTAGAGTTATTTCTACATTTATTGGTGCAATAGGAAGCCTGAAAATAAGATTTTCTGAAGTTTGGGGTTCTCTTCTAGAAAATTTTGAGAATTTGACTCCCTGGAACGCGATTTCCTGACATTTCCTGATGAATTTAAGGTTTACTTGTAAACTGTAGGACCACCACATTATCAAAATCGAGAAATAGAAGCGAAAATTCCTTATTTGTCAAAAGGATCTTGTTTAAAGTGAAAGGAGAATTAGACGCGAATTCCAGACGTTTCCCTGTGAATTTAGGGTCTGTGGTATGTCACTAAGAAAATATTAATAATTACACACCTTTTTTGCTGACGAGAAAGCCAAATGGGGGCGAGGAAACACAATTTCCTGAAGTCTGGGGATCTCTTCTAGAAAATTTAGAGAATTTGACTCTCGAAAACACGATTTCCTAATGACTTTAAGGTTTAATAGACTGCAGGACGAACACAGGAAAATTTTGAGAATTAGATACCTGGAAACACTTAAATTCTTAACATTTCCTGCTACAAAGACTCTCCTTGACTCAGTAAAATGAATTAATGTAGTTTTAAAAAATAACACTTGAGATTTTTTTAGGGGGGCAAGATTTATATTAGGGGGGGCAAAGCCCCCCCTTGGCTACGGGCCTGTAACAAACACCAGTTGTTTATGATGCCTGCAGTGTATAATGTATGTTCCATCATTAGAACTCAAATTTTAATGAAGGAAATCCGTTTTAGCCGCCGAAAACCGCCAATTCAGCCAGTTCAAAACCGGCTAATCGAAAACAAATGGCTAGCCAGCCGGTTTCATCTGCTAGCCAGTCACTTTTTACAAAATAAATCGGCGCAAGGGTCTAATCGCTCCGTCCGTTCACATTTGGCTCGTGCTCAATCTACAGGCTTTAATTCTTTGCAGATTCTTTTGATTTTGTAGGTCAATATCATTATGAAGCTGATCCCTATTGATTTTCATGATGATCGGATAAGATACCACCAAATATTGTGTCTGACTTGAGCGCTCACACTACAATCAAAGCTACCAGTAGGCGTACATTACCTTGCCTGGCAAACTATGTTTTGATAATAGTGTATGTCTATTTGTAGGATGAACAAGAAGATATTAGAAGAAAATGGCAGTGTGTAGATTTTGATGATCCTAGACCAAAAACTAGATACTTCACGTCAAGTATGTTTTTAATATATCTTTATTTTAGATTTAAAATTGTTGTTGATATGTTAAGAATATGTTAACCACTAAACGGAATCCCATCTAAACATATTCATCTTTTTACCGTGGACATTAATAATATCATATACATGCTACTGTAATTTTAACTTGGCCTAAATGTTTGATGAAATTTACATGATATGGGGAATAATGAAATATTTTTGCTGCAGATGAGATAGCCTCAGAGAGACCTCGATCACCAACTGGTATTCGAATATCATATCACAGACAAAAACCTCAATCTTCCTCTTCACAGTTCCATAAAACAAGGTAGGAATTAATTTAAAGGGATTGTAAAGATGTTTTCTAAACTTTGTATGTGTATCGGGGACACTGAATTGTCAATTGTACTGGTTCTTATGAAGTAGGGCTGGGCGATATACCGGTATCGCGATAAATACCGGTATAGGAATTTATATCGTTAGTAATATCGCCTCAAATAAAAATACCGAAATATCGCCCTATCGTGATATATGTAATTATCATGATATATCGTCAAACTTTGGTCAAGATAAAGTCATTTTAACAGTTTTAACACATAACTTAATACTTTTAGATATTTGAAAAAGATGTGTTTTTTCATGCTATTGAAGATTTGGTTGTTTTTGACAGATATTTACTGTTTTTCTTACATTTAAGATTTTTTGATAGAACAAAACATGAACATTTTGTTTCAAAAACCAGTAAAAACCCTTCTTAAAAATATCGCGATATATACCCATATCGTGATATATTAATGATGAATATCGTGATATCCACTTTAACCAATATCGCCCAGCCCTATTATGGACATTTATATCAGAATCCATTATCAACAGAATATGAGAAACTCTTGCCAGACAACTTTTCCATTAGTTTGAAACAGATCAATTCCTTAAAGTCTTTTTGATCAAGAACAGAACCAAATCACTTTTTTTCCTGTGCAACATAACTGACAAATTTTAAATGCCCTTGGTTATCAAACCATTACAATGACAAATTGTATATTTATGAATACTCCTCTTAAAACAAATAAGGTTTTTGAAAATGAAGAAGTAAATAATATATAATTGATTGTTAGTGATAAGCAAGATGCAATGTTATTTGTTCAGGTCTGTCAAGTTAACATCTTGTATAAACAATATCATGGAAATTGTAATTTCAGTGCTTTTTCCCAGGAAGTTTTACCTGAGCCTATATTATACACTAAACCCAAATCAAGTAGACTGGTAAAACAAGAGAAGGTATATCAACAGGCTAGCAGTGAATCTATAGAGGATATCTTAACTGTACCATCCTATATCAGATCTACCAAACAGTTGTCAATACCTCAAACTATAGTTAATAAAATAGAGGACAATCGAGAAGATTTTCAACTTCATTTAAAAAAGATCTCACATCATCCTATGGGAAAGTTTAATCCTTGGAAACTTGTCGAAGAGTAAGTATTGTTATCCATCTATGGTTTGAGACAGCTAGTTTTGGTTAATATTTTGAAAAAATGTTGGAATATCTTCATTTGCTTGGCAACATTTAACAAATGATCCCTTGTGGGGTTCTATAGCACAATCTATTATTGCGTCGTCCTTTACAAACATGACTTCATTCGCTTGGATACGAGGAAATGAAGGTTGTTATGTTTGAGAGTTTGGTTCTTGATCGGAGTGTGAAAGTTAGATGACCTTGAATAGGTCATCTTCACTCATAATTTCAGTCTAACCCAGCTGTAAATGGGTACGGATAATCCAGGAAAGATTAATGCCAAGAGTTTTGGCCGAGGACCAACTTTGGAGAAAGGAACCTAAGTTGTTATCCTTGTAAAACATAGATGTTTCTTTCTTTGTAATCCTTTCTTTCCAATTAAAAGTGAAAATGATTAATTTTAGAATAACGGACCAGATAATGGATGAATGTTTAATAGAAATAGCGGGAGAATTAGATGATATGAATGAAGACATGGCTAATCATATGTATAAATCAGAATTTTTATTATCCAATGGTCAATCCCCTTCATCCCCTGTCGTCAGAAACATCAATCAGTCTGAAGACGTTTTATCAGAACAAGTTAGTTATGGAGAATGGGAAAAGAGTGAAGAATATGAACAGACTAATTCTGAAGATTATTGAAATGTAAGATTTATAATGGTATCTGCAGGACGTTGATTAAATTTTTTACCAATCGGACATTTTTTATCGGCATAAGAAATCTCAACCCAACAACAGTTTCCAAGAAATATTTTTCATGGATAACATCATTTATATATTCACATGTGAGTTGACAATAGGCCAGATATGTCCATTTTAAGTGCCAGTTTGCCACCAAATTGAGCCTTTCATAATATTGACAATATCTGAGTACCTGTGTTATTTAGAAATTTGAGAGTGTTTACGGGACAACTATTAATATATGATATTCTCAGAGTCTGGCATTCCTTTTTACTAGATTTTCTAGAGGATTAGGAGAACATTTCCAAGGATTAATTTAGGTCTTAAATATAATTAAATAGTCTTCAGAAGTACTAGAATTGCCAAATATCGTATAATCTCTTCAAATATACCTCAAACTTTTGGTTGTCAACATAATAGAATTGTATTGATTATGTATGTTTATATCGTTCATAAACTCTTATATTGTTTATTAGCAATATTTTAAAAAAACCTGATGACAGATTGGTTTATATATATTATATTATATTATTAGATATATTAATATGTACATTGTATAGTCAAACAGAGATATTTCGGCTCATCCGGGTACAGTGAAAACATATACACAACCAGTCCATTATATTTTCAAGGGTGTTGCTGTAACTTGCCAAACAAACAACCCTCTAAATAATATACTTTTATACCCTTGAAAATATAATGGACTGGTTTTGTATATGTTTTGACGGTACCGGGATGAGCCGAAATATCTCTGTTTGACTATACATTAATATATTCATAAATTATTGTTATCCTTATTCTTTTGTGAACAAAAGGTTGTAAAAATTGAAAGATATCAATTTGTGCTGGACATGTACAAAGCATGTTAAATGAGCATAGCAGAGATTGAATTAGTGCCTACATTCATGTAACATTATTCAGGTTACATAATTATTCTATTTCTTGTAAAATATTTACAACTAGAAATATAAAACAGAACCTGAGTACCATTTTAACAGTGAACATATTTTGTTATTGTAACTATTTAACTGTGATAATGTAGTAATGTATAATTGTTTATAAATAGATGATTCTTATTTCTCAATTTTAACATCATTTTTATTGTCCATTGACCATTGGATTTGTCAGTGAAAGATCTATATGCAAGAACCTTTAATGACGAAAATTCTCTCCAACCAATTTATTAGTTGATGAAAGATAATGTCAAATTATTTTGAATAATGACTGCATACAGACAAAAACTCCAGATAAATAGAAATGATATTTAGTAGGTCAGGCCAATTATTGTGCAATGCTAGTCATTGCATACATCAATTACATATTACCATTACAGAGGTCCAGCTGTCACCATTTGTCAAAATTTCCATGGGCTGAATGCTAGATAAGACTACTATATAGTGTATATCACCTTTGTGTTGTATTGGGCCTAATTCTGACCACATAAAATACTAAGTTTGTGCCTTATATTATCTTGCATGCAGGTCTAGTTCCCCAGTTGATTCATGTTTGAATTCATATCAAATTATGAATAAAAATAACATTTTATTACTAACTATATATTATATATAAACAATAACAATCCCTAGTTTTACATAAAAATCTCACAAAAAATTAATAAATATGAGCTCTGGAGCCACTAGCTTCCATCAAGGAAGACATTTTTATTTCAATTTGATTAAAATACAGATCTAAATGTTAATTACACTCAACATTCAGGATCCACAGAATCCATTGTTCTTTTTATTGTGTTTTGGACAAGATACTACCATAAGGGGTTTTATCACACTATAGGCAGAGCAGGGCGATGTGGAGCAGAGCGGTTAGCAGCAGCATTAATGTACAGATAGTTTTCAATGTACAGACGCTCAGCTGTTTACATCACAAGCAGAACAACTCAGGACGGTGGAGAGCAGAGCAAAGCGATACGCTGTTCCGCCCTTCGCCCGGCTCTGCGTGTAGTGTGATTAAACCCTTACGGTTATTTACAAAATCATTTTTTATTGCACAGTTTGGATTGGATAAAGAAATAGGAAACACATAAGAAACCTAAAATTTTAAACACTGTTAAAATAAATATCCCATTATTCTATACAAAACATTTAGTTATTTATTCACATCATAGATATCCTGTAGAAGGAATCGCCTTTAGAACATGAGGAACATGGAAGAACATCCTGATCTGTATTTTAATCAAATTGGCTTTACACATTGAAGAATATAAATATGGCAAATACATGTATAACATTGAAAGAAAATATATTGCAAGTAAATATTACTCATGAAGGTCATGGTATGACTACACCTATTTTCATTTCCAGAATGAGGCTTCTATAGTTTTGTTTGCAAAGAAATGAAAAAAAAGTATATTCAAAAAATTTAATGTTTTACAGATTCCTTCCATATTCCAGAAAATTAAAAAACAAAATAATCTGTAAGACAAGAAAATTAATTAGTCTGGTCTAATGAAATTAGATAAGTTCTCCGATGGCACATCAATATGATCTTCATTGTTTTATTTCCAGATTATCAACCTGATGGGTAGATGGGGACCTTATTCTGGGAAACCTAACCATCTAAAATTGAGGTTTTAAGATTATTGACCAGGAGAAAGTTACCCTGAAATCAATAATGTAAAATTTTGGAGAATAAGGGCTTGATCAGAGTACAGGCAGAGCAGGGCAACAGGGAGCAGAGCGGTTAGTAGCAGCATTAATGAACAAATAGTTTTAAATGTACAGACGCTCAGCTGTTTACATCACAAGCGGAATGACTCAGCACGGTGGAGAGCACAGCAAAGCGCTTCACTGCTCCACCCTGCTCTGCCTGTAGGTGATTAAACCCTAGGGCTCCAAGGTTTCTTCTTGTGACAGAATAAAGAAAACTTTAGACTAGTATAATGGATTTGTTCCTCTACTAATTTTCTTCTTTTTATTATAGAAGTTTTTAAACATTGGTAAATATCTCGACTTCCTCAACATCACATCTATAAAAGAAATATGCATTTTAAACGTATTTATTACTGTATACCAATATTTATTCTTCATTCTTTTTGTCAGTGATGCAGATCAGAGGGAATGATATGGAAAAAGCGCCTTGTCTTTCCAATGTGACAATAAACTGAGTCCCGGCAGTGTATGTTAAAGATCCCTCAACAGTTGGAAATCAAAAAAAAAAAAAGTAAGGTTATGTCACTTTCCTGGCAAAATTTCCCTCATTGTACACCACAAGGCATTTTCCTGTCCTCTTAAGTAATCTTGTCTGTAGCGAATGTATATTTACCTTTGACTGTTGTTAAAGGTTGACTACTTTCAAAATCTACAACTTCCATAACTGAATGTTTACGAATTCTACATATACCAGCATACCAAGATGCTAAACATATTACTAATATTAAAAATACCATACATAAATAGGATATCTCGGCATCAAACTCCCTGAAAGAAATCATGAACTTGCAGACAAGTTTAATTTTTTGTCTCCTACCCCATATATTTAACAGTCGCTGTGCCAGCCTCCCTGAACTTGGGATAGAAATTAGGGGAGACCAATATAAAGAAGGAGGGGAATTTGTAATATGAAACAACAATGAAAGTCTGTCTTCAGGGGTCCTTAGGGTTTTCCCAAGAAACATTTTGAAAAAAAGAATTGATTTTGTGCATTCTTACACCTAAATTGGAACAAAACGTATAAATATCAAATTTTGAACTTTGAAAGTAAAAAATATGATTGTACCACGATAGCAACACATATCGTGTTGCAAATCATATCCTAGTAATATCTAATTAATCAAGCACAATTTTGACAATTAAAAAAAAGTCTATATGCTTGACTTTATTTCTACTGAATATTTAAACTTACATTTGTTTTTTCATACGTAATTTTAAATAAAGTTTTCTATAATAAGCTAGCTCCGTGTCTGTTAAATTAATAGTAACTTGTGGAGTTGAGATCTTGGGTGTCACGTCATTGTCTATTCTTGCCTTCTGTGTAGCACTCTTCTTTAATCGTGAATTTTTCCATATAAAATCAAATCTATTTTGAGTCTGATATTTTTTTGTTTTGTTAACCTTCACCTTTCCACCATTATTTCTGCTTCTCACAACCATATGGCTTTTTGCCTCGGATGTATTTTTGGCCACATTTGTATCAATCTTTGAACTGTTGTTATTTGCTGTAGGATTTCTGCCATTAGTGCGCTGTAAAGTGTTCTCTGTTATGCCAACTGAAAGATTGGGGGTCTGTTTGATTGATATGGGATCTGTTTCTGATATAATTTTGTGACCATTCACATTTTCCAACACCAACACCTGAAATGTTATACATAAATAATCAAATTTCACTAATACTGATACTGATAAAAGATTGTAGATTAAAAATCATGTGAATAATAAATCTGTTTGTCTTAATTACCCTTAAGTTTAAGATAAACAAAACAGAATTAAACTGTATTGTACAATGAAGAAATGAAATGAATGGAGTTTTACGTCCTACTTTTCTGCACCTATATGGGCTAATTGAGGACGGGCAAATGCCATGCAGTGTGCAATGAGGGAAATTTTGCCAGGACAGCGGCATTAGCCTGCTCTTATTATCGATTTCCAACTGTCTTTAACGTGCACAGCCAATAGCACACGGGACCTCGGTTTATTGTCCCATCCGAACGACTAGACGCTTTTTCCATGTCAGCCCCTCTGACCTGCATCACTGACAGGGGGAAACTGGGTTGAAAAATCCGAAGGTATCATCCCGACCCATGCCGGGATTGAACCCTGGACCTTCAGGTTAGTGAGCAAGCATCTAACTCACTGAGCCACCGCGGCTCCCTTGTACAATGAAGAGACACCTGGTACTCTTGCAAGCTTTGCATAGGTCACTAGCCTATAATCTAGGCTAAAAAAATCATGAGTCACAATTCAGCTTTCAATTGATCATTGCCTATGGTTGAATGTTTCTGTTACTATCATATTGACGTCTAATTTATACGTCAATGAGTTATCTTTGGCTAGATTAGATCAGTATTAGCAGCAAACTTTATTACAAATTCATATAAAAAATAAAAGTAAGAGTATATAGCTACAAATTCATACAAAGTTTCACTATATTTTGTATAACAAATGCATACAAAGTTACACTATATTTTGTATAACAAATGCATACAAAGTTACACTATATTTTGTATAACAAACTATGTTTTGTATAACAAATTGATACAAAGTTTCACTATGTTTTGGATAACAAATTCATACAAAGTTGCACTATGTTTTGGAGAACAATGTATCACTTACCGTTAACAATGTTGTAACACCTATCACAACTGTCTGCCATTTAACAACAAATATATTTATCTTCATAATAACACAAATAAAACATCAGATTAGACATAATTTCCACATTTATTCAATTATATTCATTAAAACTGTCAGGTTTTCATTTTTACATTACATGTCATCAAGGGCAGATAACTATTAAATAATAACAAGCTTTGATTATCCAGCATCTGATAAGTGGGCGTGGTCTTCGTTGTCCTTGTAAACAAATCTTAAATTATGGAATTAAATGCATGCAAGAGAGAAAATAGCAATTATTAATAATGTTGAATCCATGTCCAATAGTAATTTATGTTGTGATTCTATAATGATTCTGAGGGAATGACACACATGAATTGACATCAAAACAGACAAAAATTCATATGTCAGTATTGCACAATCATTCATCATGTTAATATATCAAAAGCTCTGTAGACTATTTTTGGTTTATGTTTCAAGAGGTTAGGAAATAACTTGAACAATAAAGAGAATATTAGTGGAACAGATCCTCATTCCATAGAAACTTAATATCAGTGAGATAGGCCTACATATGTCAATTTAATTTTAATTTAATAATTGAGTATAATATAATTAAAACGATAACAAAATGAGTAATATAACCAATAATTATCAGACTGGTGGAAAACATCTCTCAAAAGAAGAAATAAAACTCAGACTTTCTAAAAGATTGTGTTATATTTTACGTTATGGTGCTATAAAATCTGGCCTTCAAGTCACAGAAAATGGTAAGTAGCAATAAAGCTTGCCTTCTCAATTAATTCTTTTAAAGGGTCAAATCCATTTTATGAAAAAAATATAAGGGCCAAGTAGAGCTTAGCTAGAAGATGAGTAGAGTGTTGTAGCGGAAAGGGTCACTCTTGAGGGGTCTTTGTCATTTTTTTTAAAGTTTTGAATGAATTCATATTTCAGGTTTTGTAGACTTTAAAGAACTTATCAAATTACCAATGTTAAAATGGCATTCTGAAGAGGAGATATTGGAAGAACTCAAAAATTCATTTTCAGTTAAAAATGTGAATAGATTTGAAGTTTTAGAACAGAAAAATAGTACTTTAGTTAGAGCAACGTATGCCAGAAATTTTGAAAAGGTAACAAGAAATTCAGATTGAAGACATCAATCCATAAAATAAAATAAATTGGATAATAAATAAATAAACCATTTTCAAGTTTAGATATCTGTAGTTTTAAGGGGAACGTTTGGCATTTTCAAGGGTGAATTTGTGTCTTGATTATATGCCTTCAGAATTACTAAAGATGCATGACAATCTCATAATCCCTTCAATTGGATTCAGTATTGTGATGCCTTCTGAATCATTTTGTTCCTTTTAAGTGAATATTAAATTTTAATAATTTGCCTTATTTTTTTCAGAAAAGTTGTTTTGTTGAGAATGAGGAGAAAGATTCAATGGTCGATTCGTTATTTGAGAAATCTCTACAAATTATTATGGATAATTTAGAAAACTATGATTTAACAGATTTTCCTGATGAATACATTATAAGGTATACACCAGCTTGGGTGTATTAGATAGTTTCGTGTGCATCAACAGTGGCTTTCTAGAAATTATTAAGTGGTTTAAAAGAAGGGGGGGGGGGGAATACTTCCCAGTATTTAAAGGGAATGTTCAGCATTTTCAAGGGTCGATTTGAGACTTTAATACACATGTAAATAACCTAGAAATGCACAAAAATCACACAATCCCTTCAATTATATTCGTTAAACGATTAGTGAACATATCCCTTTAATAAATTCAATGATAAATTTGAACTTTTGTCTTTTATATTCAGTATGATGTTATATCGCTTAAAAATTCGAAAAAAGTTGACCATGAAAAATTTACGTATTTTACTGGTGCCTACATTACAACATATGGATATGGAGGGCTTATATTTAACAGAAAATATTATCAAATTGTTGTGTAAAAACTGTCCATGTTTAAAAGAACTGAGTTTAAAACATTGTGGTTATATTATTACTGATACTATACTCTTACAAATATTGAAGGTAAGTAAAGTCTGAAGTAAATGACAATCTTTTGTCCGTACCTATCATTTCTTGACAAAAATCTGGCTTGTGCAATTTTAACCATGACTAACAGCTGTTGTTCTTGACCATGGGAACAGCTCTGGTACTTGAACATGACTGTTGAAAGCTGTTGTTCTTGACCATGACTAACAGCTGATGTTCTTGACCATGACTAACAGCTGATGTTCTTGACCATGACTAACAGCTGATGTTCTTGACCATGACTAACAGCTGTTGTTCTTGATCATGATTAACAGCTGTTGTTCTTGATCATGACTAATCTGTTGTTCTTGACCATGACTAACAGCTGTTGTTCTTGACCAAGAGAACATCTCTTGTACTTGACCATGACTAACAGCTGTTGTATTTGACCATGACTAACAGCTGTTGTTCTGGACCATGACTAACAGCTGTTGTTCTTGACCATGACTAACAGCTGTTGTTCTTGACCATGACTAACAGCTGTTGTTCTTGACCAAGAGAACATCTCTTGTACTTGACCATGACTAACAGCTGTTGTATTTGACCATGACTAACAGCTGTTGTTCTTGACCATATGCACAGCGCTGGTGCTTGACCATGACTAACAGATGTTTTTCTTGACCATGACTATAATAACAGCTGTTGTTCTTGATCATGACTAACAGCTGTTGTTGTTGACCATGACTAACAGCTGTTGTTCTTGACCATGACTAACAGCTGTTGTTCTTGGCCATGCCTAACAGCTGTTGTTCTTGACCATGACTAACAGCTGATGTTCTTGACCATGACTAACAGCTCTTGTACTTGACCATGACTAACAGCTGTTGTATTTGACCATGACTAACAGCTGTATTTCTTGATCATGACTAACAGCTGTTGTTTTTGATCAAGACTAACAACTTTTGTTCTTGACCATGACTAACAACTTTTGTTCTTGACCATGACTAACAGCTGTTGTTCTTGACCATGACTAACAGCTGTTGTTCTTGACCATGACTAACAGCTTTTGTTCTTGACCATGACTAACAGCTGTTGTTCTTGACCATGACTAACAGCTGTTGTTCTTGACCATGACTAACAGCTGTTGTTCTTGACCATGACTAACATCTGTTGTTCTTGACCATGACTAACAGCTTTTGTTCTTGACCATGACTAACAGCTGTTGTTCTTGACCATGACTATAATAACAGCTGTTGTTCTTGATCATGACTAACAGCTGCTGTTGTACTTGACCATGACTAACAGCTGTTGTTCTTGACCATGACTATAATAACAGCTGTTGTTCTTGACCATGACTAACAGCTGTTGTACTTGACCATGACTATAATAACAGCTGTTGTTCTTGATCATGACTAACAGCTGTTGTACTTGACCATGACTAACAGCTGTTGTTCTTGACCATGACTAACAGCTGTTGATCTTGACCATGACTAACAGCTGTTGTACTTGACGGCATGATTTTATACATAGATCCAGCCATTGGTACTGGTATCAAATTTCTTAACGGAAAATATTGCTACCGACGATCGAGTAATATATTGTTTCTGAGTCAACTCTGCTTTTATTGTCTCTAAGTTGGATTTTGTCTCTGAGTTAACCGACAAAATATTGTCTCCGAGTTGACCAAACACCTTCTTGACCATAAGAACAGCTACTCTTGTGTCCTTATAAGCTCCAGTCCGGTAATCTTTTATTTCTCTTTTCAGAAACTGCCTGAACTTCAATCACTCAACTTGGCATTTTGTGAGCATTTAACAGACAATTGTCTCCAATCACTTGTGAAATATGGACAAAATCTTAAAATTTTGAATCTGAACAAAATCAAAACCTTTTCTGAAGCAGCCATTTTGGATTTTATTCTCATGTGTCCGAACATCGAGAAGCTAGAGATTTATAATGTGAAGTTGAGTTCAAAAGGTCAACAGACTGTGATGGATATAGCTAGATCTAGAAAGTTAAAAGTCACGTACAGAGGGCTAGAAGACTCTGATATAGCTCCCGAAAAGCCTAATTATCTTTAAAAGCTCAGTTTTCAATTCCTGGCATTTTTCTTAAATTTACAGCATAAAACAAGACACCATGAGCATTGCTCGATATATATAACTTTACAATCTAAAGTACTATATTAGTCATTTAAATCATTTCTACTTTTTGGTAGAAAAATAAGTTTCTTTGAAAAATACAGATTTAAAAGTGCCAATATCACCCTCAATGGCACTGGCAAATTCTATTAATGATGTAAATGGCATTTTATAACTTTACTCAACCTGCCAATATGCTCCTGTTATTTAATGTTTTTGTATTGTTATTATTATGAATAAAAATAAAACTAAGTTATTATAGTAATTCTATTTTACAGCATGGTATATGGAAATTTTTTACAGAAAGCAAATCTTTTTCAAATGTACAACAATTTATAAAATTTTCCCTTTAAAATATTTCATTGTAATATTATACTTTCCCAAGACGTTATTACATATGTACAACAAGTCAGAAAACTTTCCCTTTAAAATTCTCATGATTCCTTAACCATCTTTAATACAACTTGAGATGTCCAGTTATTTCATCTACAAGACAAGCTGGACCTGAAATAAAGAGTGCAGTATTGAAATAAGATATGCAGTTCTCTTCAACATAATTGACTTCCTGTTGACGGCCTTATTCTCCAAAAATTTTAAAAGGACAACATCCAGAGTTTTTGAAAATACTATAATTTGATTGGATATAATTTTAAGTTTGAAATTGCCTTTATTTTAGTGATTACTAGAACACTTAGATCATCTTAAAGGGATTGTAAAGAGGTTTGTATGTGTATTGGGGACACTGATAGCATTAATTTGCTCCATTCCAATGTCTGTGGTTCTTGCAATTTCACTATAACTAACATGTTTTATGACGTCACTGACAGTGATCTACCGGAAGCTACTATTGATATCTATGCAGATCACTGTCAGTGACGTCATAAGATGCGTTTGTGTAATTGCAGTAACCACAGAGATTGAAATGGAAATTGGAATGGCACAAATTGAAGCTATCGGTGTCCCCACATACAAAGTTTAGAAAACCTCTTTACAATCCCTTTACATTTATGAAAATAAGGCACAATCAATCATCAATACACACATGCAAATATAACAAGTGAAGCCATGACAGCAACGAAATATGTTATTTACCTGGCCCAACACCTAATACAGTTTTAGATCCACTTGGTATCTGTGTTCTACCAGCATCTGATATCACACAGCATGGTAATCCTGAATTCATTGCTTTTTTATACAGAGACATTCTGAAACAGATAATATTATTGATCTTAATATCATTCAAAAGAACCATTGTTTCCACAATCTACAAATTATATTTACAAAGAACCACATTTCACATACTGGTACCTGTAGTTCACAATGCTGTGTTAAATTAAATAGAAAGTATGTTCACATACTATTAATTAACATCCAGTATCCAATGTATTCAAAATGTGCACAAGATTTGACACTGATATATAAAGCCTGGGTTTTCAACATTCTCCAGCGGACACAAACTGACTATAGGTCTGAAAAAATATGTTATATCTTGTATTATCTTGCAACACTAGTGTCCACTGCCTGCAATAACCACAATTTAAGTTTGTATTGAAACGAAACATGCTGTGACTATATCATGCTTCGGCGGACAATTCAGGGGACATTTGAGAAAACCAGTTGAAAACCCAGGTTCTAAAGGTAGAACACATTATATAAAATAACAAATTAAATATTACAAGAGATAACAATGTAAAGAAATCTTACAAGGTGGGTCCATCTTCTACTTTAACTACAACTTTAGGTTGACCATGATGTCTCCAATATTGTAGAGCTTCTTGATGTGTCTTCAGAGCATTTTCACAACAACCTACAGCAGCATGTGCACACTAAAATAAAATAATTGCAATAACTTTTACAATTGAATCAATCACAGTTTCTGGAAGAGGTTTAGAGGTGAGACTAGGCACATTTTTAAAGCAACACCCATTGTCCACCATAGGATGCAAGACTAATTCTTCAGATTTATAGCATTGGGAATATATATAATACTATATATTTCCAATGCTATATTTTGTATTCATTTCTTGATAAAGATAGTGGATGTTTATAGCAGTTTGCTTATCTAGGTCAATTCAAGAGAATAAAGCAGGTTAAGAAATATATCTTGATTTTACTTGAAGATTAAAGTATATTGATTTTACAACACATGTTTATTGTCGTGTTACTCTCATTAAAACTTAAACCAGGGCCCAGTTCCTAGCCTTGTGCTTAAGATCAATTTCGTGCTTAAAACTCTAAGTCGACTTGATTCTATACAAGAATTAGTAGGAAAATCTCAAGTCGAAAATATCTGACTTGTACTTACTTAAATGCTAGGAACCGGACCTAGGTCTTCTCAATTAGTTTTTGAAAAGGGTTAAAAGTATTTTATGGAAAAAATATAAGGGCCAAATACATGTAGCAAAGCGAGCAGAGTGTTTCAGCGGAAGGGATCACTCTTGAGGGGCCATTCTCAAGGGCGTTGCGGGACCAGGACAGATTTAAACCATTATACATCACATTTAGCTCTTTTTTTGTGGTGCACACTACATACCTGTGCAGCTGCTTTTCCTTTCCCCATCTTTAAATCATTTCTAACAACTAAAACCATTTTAAATTCACCATCTGTAGCTATGACTGGTTCACTTAGCTGAAATAAAAAATGACAAAACAATTTAAATTAACAATTAACAATTAAAAGTGTTTACAAAAATGAATGATTGAAGAAAAATTTATCTTGATATTTCCTTAAGCAAAAAACATTTCATCAGCCAAAAATGTCTTCCTTAATTGGCAAGAGGACTTGGATTAAAGCTTATAACATGATGATTTATCAGTCAAATGAATTCATGACATGTTTCCGCCAAGGCATCATTAAAATGGCTCATTACACAATCAAGATTCTGAAAGGTATTACATATTCATTTATTGTTTCTAAACATTTCAAGAATTTCATGTCTTAGCGTTAGAATTAAAATCATAACAAAACCACAAAGAACAAGAACTTCCTTCCTCAGCCAAAGACATTTTTTCACTTACATCTCCATTATTTGCCACTACAAATTTGGCTCCATGTTTAGATTTCAAGAACCAGCCAATAGCCAAACCGATTCCACCAGCTATCACACCAGCAGTTGCTATTTCCAAAACTTGCATGCCGAATGATCTTCTGCTACCGCCAATAACTTCTTGAACCACCAACAACTGACCCACTTTATTCAATATATCTTTTGACAGCTTATGAAAGTGTTTCATACCATGACTGTCATCACCACTCAATGCAAATTCAATAAATCAATTTGTAATCTTATCTTCTTTAATTAATAGAAATTATTGTGGTCTAAGTCCAAAATTAATTTGCTGATCAAGACAAAAGTGGACAAAAGCTTTCTATAGACAAAATGAATATCGATTGTATCATATAATTAAGCGCCTTCTTATTCCAAGGTTTTAGGCCATAAAATTTCCAGCTCAGTAGATCTAGGTTAACTCAAACAAGACTTTCAAAATATGTATGTTTTCCTGAGTTCTAGCCGCTCTTTTCACGTGTTGAATAGAAAGATTACTCGCGTCAAACTCTACAACTTATTCTGGAATGAAAAACCAAATGTGATTGACCAATCAGGATTTAAAACCAGTTTTAGTTTGTAAACAAAGTGGCTTCCGGTTTGAAAACAACAACTTGTCAAAATTCAATTTTAAACAGAAATTCAGAAAAATGACCTTATTTGACAATATAAAGCAGCTTTATCAATCAGAGTTGTTTGGAGAATTGAAGCAGTTGGTAAGATCGATTCCATGCACATAAAATAAATGTGAAACTAACTTAAGATGATGTTAATACTTGGTTTTGAACAGGCTCAAACTCGATACTCAAACTTCTGATCATAACAATTCATAAAATAAAATAATGCCTGGGCAGGATTTGAAATGAAATCAAATAGAGTTTTACCTCATACTTTTTGCTCCTGTTTGGGCTAATGACTCTAATGAGAACAAGCAAATGCAATGCAGTTTGCAATGAGGGGAATTTTACTAAGACAGCTGAGCATTATGATAACTTACTCTCATTTTTCTTTTAAACTTTCAGTTCTCTGTCCCTAAAACTGGGCACTGCAACTATAAATCTGTAATAAAATTGTACCATTTTTTTTTTTTAAACAATATTTATTCAAAATTTACAAGATATGTGGTACATAAATTCAATATATGGTTTCAGAAACAAGCCGAAGCTTATATTAATCCGTTACCATAAAAAAAATTGTACCTCAATATCTTCCAGGCCAGTGTGGTACTAACATTATGTGATAACAATACAGAAGCTGAATTACTGTCGCCCTCACAGAAATACCAATGTTTAGTTTATTTGGGAGATTCTCTCCTTCAGCTTGCGGAATACAAAAAATCAGAGGTAACCTTATCTTGTATGTCAATAGCAATAGGGTTTAAAAGCTGAAACTTGGCCAATAATAGCAATAGAGTTTGAAAGCTGATACTTGGCATACCTTTATGAGCATTGGAAATGGCATCGGAATTTTGCTAAACTTTGGGAGAGAGTGATATAGGCCTACTGGTATTGGAAAAAATATTAAATGAGGAATTTAAGAGAATAAGTTTTAAGAGTTTTTTTTTTCATTACATAAGCAGAATGTTTGATGTCAAGCATGTCTGGTTCAATCAAGACTCAAACTGAAAATGATTAGTGTGATCTTCAATTTGTTTGATAATGTCTTCATGTTTTTATTACAGTTCATGTATCGTAAAGCATTGGTATTCAAGAAAACTATCAATAAAACCAAAGGAAAATGTGGTACAATAATGGTGAGTGGGGCCCTGTGAGCTTAAATGGATTGCGGTCACTTGCTAACTGGGAAATCTTTTTCAACATAATCTTGTATTTTTTTCGTGGCCCCTTAGGCATAGTGGCCTTCGTTCAATCAGTCTCAATAGTATAAAACTTTGGCAGTACATACAAATAAGATACTCTCTGATTTTCATTGAAAGGGTAAATGATTTCACTGATGATGAGATTGGATAATGGTGTCATTGATATGTGTATAATGTGATAAACAAATTCTTACTGTTAGAAAAATAGTTTGTCATTCCATTTGTTCTACTCAATCTTGTAGAAAATGGTATTTGTCTTTTATTTATATCCCCACCTTATATTCCTGTTATTAATACAACATATTATCTTTTCAGGATATAACATCAGATGTTGAAGTAAAATGTAGATTATATAATTGTTTGACAAAAATGGATCAGGATAAAGAAGCCTTGAATGTTGTAAGTTCCATTACAAAAATTAGGAAATAAAAGAACATTCAAATTTTACTTCAACAATGTGTACCACTGAGCAATGTTACTGAATGTACCAGTGCTATACAAAACAAGATTATTATTATTATTACTATTACCCTAAACTCAGAATTATTTATCAGAACTTTTTCAATTGAAAGTGGGGGCTCTTGATACGTAAATCTGAACAGAATACTCATGCATACTTTATCAAAACTGTTTTTTAGAAAATAATAAAAAATTATACGTAGGGCCTACATCTGCATTAAGTTTTATTTTCATTCAGTCCTTGTACAAAAAAATAGTATTCATTCAATGATAGCAAGTCAGTTTAATCTGCATTTTTGACATATTGCACTGTAATAATAAATGTTATTTCAGTTAGAAAGTATTAACAGTAAACAGAGAAATAGTAAAGTGAATTCAGCCCTGGCTAAGTTATATTTAAAAGATGGAAGAGATAGATCAGCTATAACTTGTTATAAAGAAGTGGTCAGGTAATTTGATGTATAGTTTATGTTGTGGATGATCATACCTTCAATTATAAATCTGAAAAAACCTGTACCTGTATTAGTTGGCATAACAAAGACACCATGATAGTGTGTTCTAATACTGTGCATTCCATAGATCAACCTTATATTGATTACTCTGTTCATGAAAATAAAATCTGTCATAAAATCTTTCAAAATCCAATTTACAACTGACATAAACAGGTATGGAAACTTGAATTAAAGAAGATTGCAAAAATCAGTTAAGTAAAAGCAATTAAACACCCTTTTTTAACTCCAATTGTTTTTTTCAAATGATGATTTAAGAGAGAATTTCAAAGAGCATATTTGTTTCCAGAGAACATCCTATGGCATTAGAAGCTATCAATGGTTTACTATCATTAGGTATGAAATCAGCTGATGTAGAAGCTTTAGTTATGAACAGTTTACCACATGGTACAAATTATGATTGGTAAGTATGACAGGTATTCTGAAGATTTCAAGAGGAAATTAAATAGAGAAGGAGAGTCATAACAAGTTCCAAATAGTGGAAAATGTCAATCTTCTGTTTTATTTTATTTCAATTCTCTTGGAATCTCAAAAAGCAGAGTTTTTTTAACTCAATGTTTATGGGCTGATGATATGTTTGGTAATTTTCATTTAAGATTGTTAAAAAGATTGTAAAAAGATAATGTTAATATTTAATGTTTTGCGATAGTGACCTAATATTAGTAGAATTGTACAACCTTTACAAGTTTTATTTATTATACTTTTAAAGGTTGACTATCTGGATTAAAGGACATTCATATTTAGCTGCTAAAGAATATCCTTCTGCAGTTTCTACGTTGAAGTTAATGGAATCAAAGGTTAGTCTATTAGTCTATCAGATAATGTTTTCAAATAATACTAAAATTGAACAATAAATGATTTACAACAAACATCACTTTCATAGTTTCTATCCTTTATCCAAATCATCAATAAAATAGATTCAGTCATTTATTTCAGTCTTTTATTTAAGATTGTAAAAGATTTACTACAAGCATCACAAACAAAGATTCTATCATTTATTTTGGTTCAATAACTCTATGGTTCAATATTAAAGATTGTTAAGGCTAAATGATTTACTACAAACATCACTAAAATAGATTCTGTCATTTATATCATTTATTGTAGATGAAAAGTAAAAATTGATTACTCTAAATGATTTACTACAAACATCACTTACATAGCTTCTGTCATTTATTTTAGTTGAATATTAAAAAAAATGATCATCTTAAATGATTTACTACAAACATCACTAGAATAGATTCTGTCATTTATATCATTTATTCTAGCTGAAAAGTAAAAATTGATGACTCTAAATGATTTACCACAAACATCACTAAGATAGGTTCTTTCATTTACTTCAGTAAAATATGAGAGATGTTGTTAAATAAATGACTTACAGCAAACATCACAATGCTTTGTTTTGTCATTTCAGTTAAATATTAAAGATTGCGTGCCTATTATCAGTGCTATTGGTGAAGCTAGATTTTATGATGGGAATTATCATCAAGCCATGTTATTGTTTCAAAGGGTATTTATTTAAGATAGGAAATTTTATCCAAATAAATATCTGCACTAGGTTTGTCTGTAAGACTGATTTAGCAAGTATAAATAACTTAAATTGTTTTGAAAAGAACCTAGCACTATAAATTACATGTATGATATAAAATTTGATTTTGATTTGATTGTTTTTAATTTCAGGTGAGAGCTCTAGATCCATTCTATATGAAGAATTTAGATCTGTATGCCTATATTCTAGCAAGAGAGAAGAAATTTAATGAACTACAAGGGTAGGTAGTAGGTACTCATCTTTTAGTAATAGTTTTACAGCTTACTGAATGTAGCATCTATTTAATTTATGTAATTAAATTATTCGTTATTTGTGGTAATCAGTTGAAAATTTATTGATGTATACTGATTATCAATTTTTATACGCCCACATTGAAATGTGGTCGTATATTGCCGTCGCCCCTGTCCGTCCGTCCGTCGGTCCGTCCGTCGGTCCGTCCGTCCGTCCGTCCGTCCGTCTGTCCACAATTGGCTTGTGAACGCAATAGAGACCACAGTTTTGGTTGGATTTGAATAAAATTTTGTATGTAGGATTATATTCATAAGATCTCGGACAAGTTCGAATTCGGGTTTGATTCGACTAAAATTCACGGAGTTTTACACCCAAAATATGTTAAAAATGGCTTGTGAACGCGATAGAGACCACAGTTTTCGTTGGATTTGAATAAAATTTTGTATGTGGGATTATATTCATAAGATCTCGGACAAGTTCGAATTTCAGTTTGATTCGACTAAAATTCACGGAGTTTTACACCCAAAATATGTTAAAAATGGCTTGTGAACGCGATAGAGACCACAGTTTTCGTTGGATTTGAATAAAATTATGTATGTAGGATTATATTCATAAGATCTTGAACAAGTTCGAATTTGGGTTCGATTCGACAAAAATTCACGGAGTTTTACACCCAAAATATGTTAAAAATGGCTTGTGAACGCAATAGAGACCACAGTTTTGCTTGAATTTGAATACAATTTTATGTCTAGGATTATATTCAAAAGATCTCGGACAAGTTCGAATTTTGGTTTGATTCGACAAAAATTCATGGAGTTTTACACCCAAAATACGATAAAAATGGCTTGTGAACGCGATAGAGACCACAGTTTTGGACAAGTTCGAATTCCGGATGGATTCAACAAATATTTACGGAGTTTTACATCTAAAATGTGTTAAAAATGACTAAAGTGAACGTGATAGAGACCACAGTTGTGGTAGGAATTTAATAAACTTTTGTGTGTAGGATAATATCCATAAAATCTTGGACAAGTTTGAATTCCGGATCGATTCGACAAATTTAATATTTACAGAGTTTTATTAGTTATGAAATTAGATGCTTTATATTAACAAGATATGGGATGAATTCAAATCTGAACACCATCCAACAAAAATTAAGATAGTAACATTCCTTGATATATTGACAATTTATGTAGTGTAAGTGGGCGTATATTGCTAGGCAACCACTTGTTTACAAATTGTATGGGTTTTATTCCTATATCAATTGTTAAAAAAAAATAACATCTCAAATCAATCCAGAACTCAATTGAAATTTATTGTAATTTCAGATTAGCACATGAATTAATAGCTATATCAGAGACAGTACCTGAATCCTGGATAGCGTTAGGTTACAGTTCCTTGATCTGTCCTAGTAGAACACGAGATAAACTCACTAGAGCTCTATATTTTGGGGTCAAGGTCAGTGCTGTTTTGAATTTATACATAGAATAACAATTGACTAAGATTCACTTCTATCCCCCACCAACAATGGGCCTTATTCTCGAAAACTTAACTTAAGATGATTTTATTATTCTACGTCTTCTGATTGGTTCTGATTTTATATTGAGTTCTATTATCCAATCAGATTGCTGTATATCTTAAAATTCTGATTTTATTTGGGTTAAGTTTTCAAGACAAAATTGACTAAACTCAACTCCTCAGATGTCATATACGGAGGCAATATTGTCACTGTTAAGGGTCAGACATCTATTGTTCTGTATTGGAGTTCATCCTGAACCATTTTGTTGTAATGTTTGGTTTTCATATAAAGCTGAACCATGATAGCCATCACCAGATATTTGATGTCTTTATGCCCCATACTGTGCAGAAGAGCAGGATGTAAACTCAATTTCATTTCTATGCCCCATATTGTATCATAATTCATTCAAAGGTTTATAAATTTATATAATCTTTATTACATTTCTCTATTTCAGGCATTTAATTTTAAACCTAAGTTAGTAGAAGCTCTGTTATTAAAGGGATCAACTCTAGTAGAATTAAAGAAAACACAAGATGCTATTTTCCATTTTCAAGAAGTAGTAAGATTAGCACCTCATAGATTTGAAGCATATCAAGGTAAACAATTCTTTACTTACTGAGAAGGGAAAGATTCAAAACTTTTAATAACTGAAGTCCCAATTCCTTAACAAAAACATATGCATTGAGTATAGTATTTCTAAACTTAAGACAACAATATTCGACAAAATTGATCTCCTAAAATTTTCTGAGGCTCAAATGTGAAATAGAGTTTTTTATCATGTTTTGTAGTGTGCAAATATCATATTATGATACTTATTGAGATGTTTTTATCAAATATTAAAACTATATTTTAGGGTTAATAAACTGTTATATGATAACTAGAAGAAATAAAGATGCTATATCATGGTGCGGTAGAGCTATGAGAACATTAGGAAATAGTGCCAGAACTTTTACTGTAAGATTTACCTTTTAATTCAGGAAAATTCTTCATTGCCTAGTCGCCTCTCCCCATCATCTCCTTATGAATAGAATGAAAAGATAAAGAAGGTTTTCCAATTGTCTCTATTACAATAAATCGATAAGGATAAGAAAAAATCATAGTATCTAAAACCGTCTCTTTGTCTTTATCAATACTTTACTCTCTACTCATTGACTGTATATACACTGTACATTTTTTCTATTTTTAAGCTGTCAGCATCAGTTTTAGCCAAAGATCCCAACACAATTGCTAAGGTAAGAAATTATTTATTTTATATAAAGTGTATTGACTTGACTGATGGATGTCAAAAGATAAAATGCATAACAAATATTTATTGTACTGTAAAAATCAAAAATTAAAATCATAAACACTACTAGTCCACTTTATTTGTGGGTAGAATGAACAGAAAGTTAAACTAAACATGGTGTCCATTATTACTTTCACAACCAAAATGAAAGTGGACTGTTTTTTAAATCATATCCCATTGTTTAAAAATATCTTTGCTCAATTTTTCTTGAATCATAAACACAGCCTTTTTAAGTTGTAATTATATTATTACAGGCCAAGTTATATTTAGAAAGATCTATGAGACTGGATCCAAACTATGTCGAGGCAGTTTATATCACAGCAGAAATATTGATGCAGGAAAAAGCTTATCAACAAGGCATTGATATGTAAGTGTTGTGTTTAGAATTCAGAATAAAAATTATGTTGCATCTGCAGCACTTGGATTGATGTCTCTAATCTTGAAATTTACCACAGGATGCTACTTTGATCTAAGAGAATACATAAGAAAGAAGATTTCTATGTTGTTGTATGGATGATTGGATCCCTTTAGCTACTCATTTATGACTCACACCTAGGCTTTTATCTTTCTAATATTTTACATACAACTGAGTAGAATGGTAAAATATAAATTATTAATTAATTTTGTATTTCAGACTAAAGAAACAGCTGTCATTTCAATCAAAAAGTACAGCCAGGTTACATCAGTTATTGGGTGATTTCTTGGCTCAAGTTGGTTCTTATGCTAATGCTTTAGTTCAGTATCACAGTGCTTTAGAGTAAGTTTCTTTATTAATTGCTTTATCATATCTCTGAAAGTACAGGGGCAGATCCAGGATTTAGAGAAAGGGGGGGGACCCTCAAATATAACATGCTTCAAATTCAACTGCGTTGCAAGCGCCAAATTTTCAGAGGATTGGGTATAATTAGGTACTAGGATATGCACTGTCGGCCAAAAAAATGGGGTTGCTCGAGCTGAGGGAGCCCTCCTTTGGATCTGCCCATGAAGTAACATATCCAGTTTGTGGCTTTGACATAAAATAGATTAGATTTTTCGGCAACTGCTAAAAACTGTGTTTTTGGTCTCATCTTCAATAATAAAAATTTTAGTTTGAATTTGCCATAACATAAATATTTTTTACCAATTAGTTTACTTTTACTCTATCATTAAAAAGTCTTCTAATGATGTCTTGTTTTTCTTGGTAATAGTATATGATATGTATAATTCTAATACAGGATAGATCCAAACTGTAGTCGAGCTAAGAAAGGTATAGAAAGAGTAGAGAAACAGAATGTAGATTTAGAAACTGATACTGATGCTGAAGATATGAGAGGCAGTGATAATGATGTAAGCTATTTCATTTTTTTTTTATTTACAAGAAGGCTTTAAAGTAGTTTTCTAGGAAAGAAAGAAACGTCTGAATTTTACAAGTTTTACAATTTCACATGAGGATCCTTTCTCCCAGCTGGTCCTTGGTCAGATAGTCCTCCAAATATCCGTTTCCATTTAAGACTGGGTGGATTAGAATCAGCAGAATTTCACACTCCAGTTGGAAGCCAATCTGTCAATTGAGGGCTTAGATGGGCATACTGATGGCTAACCTATTACTCTTTGTGGCATTCAGGTACATTTGTTCATCATTATGGACATTGCATGGTGTCTGGTGTTAGCTTTTCAATTCATTGATCAAACATTCACTTAATGTACTTTGTTACAGATTGAATTTGAAGGCAGTGATGTAGATAGTACTTGGTCAGAAGCAGAATTAAATTGACACTAGATCTGAATCATGATTAAATTATTAAACCTATTGGAAGAGCATTTAAATTGTAAGTTTGTGACAGTGCTGAATTATTGATTACTTGATGGTGTAGATGCCAGTCTGTGATTTAAGTAGGAAAATCAGTAGTTTTCTTTTGGAACGTTGAGTGAAAAATCAGCTGATCTCATGTCAAAGGTCATGTTTACTATCACAGTGAATTGAAGGATATTAATTTGTTTGAATTATTGTGCAAGATTTTCAAAAGATCTCAGGGGCGGATCCAAGTGGCTCGAGCCCCCCATATTTTTTGTTGACTAATTTGCGCCTTTGGGGCTCGCGGTGCCGTTGAATTTGAAGCATGTTATATTTCAGAGCCACCACTTTCTCTAAATCCTGGATCCTCCCCTAGATTTACAAGAATCACTTATTTAACACAGTGACATGAATAAACATATAATTTTGTTCTGTATATATTTGTGAGATATTGTCATTGTTTTTGTCAGATCTGTTTGAGAATGTGTATCATTCTTATTTAAAGATTACGTTCATTGTTATGAAAAACCGCATTATGCCATTAATATGTTCATCTACATAGAAAACTGATACATAGATTTTAAATCTATTAAGGGGATTGTTAAGAGGTTTTTTAAAGTGATCTACAGGAAGCTAGTATTGATATCTATGCAGATCCCTTTTAGTGACGTCATAAAACCTGTTAGTTTTAGTGAAATTGCAAGAACCACTAACGGCGGAATGGAAATTGGAATGGCGCAAATTAATGCTATCAGTGTCCCATATACACATACAAAGTTTAAAAAACCTCTTTACAATCCTTTTAAGCTGAAAGTTTAAAATACTATTCAAACATAATTTTGGTCCACAATTGAGAGTTGCATTTTAAATTCATTTTGATATTTCTGTAAGAAATCCTGTATTTGTTTGTTTTTATTTTGGTGTCGTCAAAACGTAATAAAAAAGGAGACAGATATGCATAGTTTATTGTTTTGTATTGAAATAATACACATACTGAGACTAGTCATTTAATACAGGACTAAACATAAGTTAATCAGAAATTTCAGTCACATAGCACGCTTGAAAGTGACGACACATTGTGGACATATTTTATTGATATTATCACATAATAAGATATAGTCAAACAGATATTTTGACTCATTCGGGTACAGTCAAAACATATACAAAACCAGTCCATTATATTTTCAAGGGTATGAAAGTATCTTATTTAGAGGGTTGTTTGTTTGGCAAGTTACAGCAACACCCTTGAAAATATAATGGACTGGTTGTGTATATGTTTTGACTGTACCCGGATGAGCCGAAATATCTCTGTTTGACTATACACGAGGACATGTATTTCATAATCATAGAATATGGTAAACCCAATGAAATACCCTCATAATCTTCCACATAATATGATCAAAACTTGAAATAGCTTTTGTTTGACACCCCTTTTCTACACACAAACTTTCAATTTAAATGGTACATTGCATTTGTAAGCCTATGATTGGAAGAGCGCATTTGTAAAATTAGGATTTATTTCATGTTGCCTATCCAGTTTGTCCGCCAATGATATCAAGCCTAGTATGGAAATGTATCAAAACTGCCTAATAAACTTTATGTTCAGACCTGCATTATGATGACTTTAATGATACATAAATGTAAAAAATATGTTCCTTAAAGATGAATAAATAAGTAAAATAATGATACATCAGTTATAATGAGTAATGGTTTGGTGCTCAACTATGATATAATGTGAATAATAATACAATTCAGTGCCGATTATTATCTTATATATTTATATCATTATTTTATACACTTATAAGAATCAAAATTATAAGATACAGAGTATCAGGGTTGTTGATTTATTTTTTTTGCCAATCAGACATTTTTAACGATATATTGAGTGAGAATAATACAGACCACAAAATTCAACATAGAATTTGACAGTTTTCCAAAAAGAATAAATATCTCAGTGATACAGATTATCGTTGTACTCTATCAATGAATTGTTCAGTTTGTTGTAATACTCTGATAATGGTATTCCTCAGATAGTTAGATATTGTCAGAACTTGGTCACATTTTATCAAATATCGCATGATTTGTGACAGATATTGATATATCTTTGATCATAACTTCATGAATTTGACAACTCATTCTAAGCAATGGATGTTTGTCTTGTTTCAGGAATTTTAAGACTAAGGCTGAGGATTCCTTTAACTTTTACTGATAGATAAATCACATAGACAATATCAAGTGGCATTATTGGAAAACCTCATTCGTTCCTGTCCAAGAAAATTTTACAATCAGAAGCTCAGTGCATGTTTCAGGGTTTAAAAATCAAAGCAATCCTTCTAATAATTCTTTCTCAATTGATACGAAATTAATGAATAAAATGAAGAGAAAGATTTAACTAAGGAATAGCAATGTTTGAAACCTCCTCCGATTGCAAGTGACCCAAACTCTCACTTTATAAAATGATTCTATACTTCCAACAATTAAACATATACTGCTCATGTTTCGGCTACAAAATCCCCACCCACCAGGACAGTGAATTTTACATTCTTACTTTACTAGCATATTGAAAATGGTACACTTATGTACCATACACTATGCGATATGGAAACTGGAAATGATATTTTCTATAAATAATACTACTATCTAAAACTAAGTGTAATACATCTTAATAATAATACTGTTTATAATTGCCATATAGAAATAGAAATATTAGCATCAATTCACATGTGTCCCCAATACACATACAAAGTTTAGAAAACCTCTTTACAATCTCTTTAAAGGAATGCTAATGTTAATTCAACATCGTAAATTCTACTGCCCACTAATTACATGTCACTTACACAGTGTACACATTACTGTTAGTGAAAAAGTCAAATTTCAAAAGTAGGAACTTGTAACTTTTGAAATATTTCAATACTTTTTATTGGTCACATTCCAAAAGAAACAGAGTTATGTACCCAATGCAAAAAAAATCTGGTGTTAGTGACTCGTAAAGTGAGGCTGAGGAATTCAGAAGGCAAAGGTCTCAAAAATATTTCATTTCAGATCATAACCAGGGCCCGTATGCATAAAGAATAACTCTGAGTTAAAATCAAACTCTTGAGTTAAATAAACATTGACTAAACCAGGTCCGTATGCATAAAAAATAACTTGGGGTTAAAATCAAACTCTGAGTTAAATTAACATTGATTTAAGCACGCTTTCGAGGGTTAAATTTGGATTTAACTCGGTGTTAAGTTTTATGCATATGGCCCCAGGTTTTTGAGAGTTAAATATTGATTTAACTCATAGTCAAATTTTATGCATACGGGCCCAGAGAACAAGCCTCTATTCTTAAAGTATACTAGTCTTAACCTCAGCCTTCCCTCTAAATAAATAATAATGTTGTGCAGTTTAATATGATTTTAAAGCCTCGGTTCCCAACCCTTGAGGGTACCAGCGAATACCACAAGGGGTACATGAGAAGCCACTTAGACAATTTTAAAAAGTATGGATTAGTTTAAAAATCAAACTCCATCAACCGACAAATATCTTTTTACTTTCATGTTGGATCTTAATGTTACTTACAGTGGGCGAAGGGGTACCAGAAGAATGCTTGAACAAAATAGCGGTACGAGGAGTCCAAAAGGTTGGGAACCGAGGGTTTAAAGTATAGGAATACGTGTTAGTCACCCTTTAAGAGTGTTTACATAATGAAGAAAAAAAGACAATATAATAGGCAAGGTTTCATATTAATTTGCTTTGCAATAGATAGACCAACCCTACAAATAGTAACAAAAATGTAAAAATGTGAAAATGCAATAAAATAGTAGAACTGCACATACGTGTCAATAGGAATTCAATATTGCATGAGGGGCTTGGCGTAGGGATATCACGAGTGTGCGTAGCACACGAGTGATATCCCGCCGCCAAGCCTCGAGTGCAATATTGAATTCCTATAGACTCGTGTGCAGTTCTACTTTTATTACATACACTATCATTGTTTTGAATGGAGTGTAAGTTTTTCATGTACAGTAAAAACCGTACAACAAAAATTGTGCGATAAGGTTATGAGAGAAGTAGTCTTACGCCTAGGTGATAGAGACTACTAGCCTAAACAGGGGATTTCCAAAATTATTTTCCGGCTATAAATAGGCTATTCCCAATGCCGTTCAACACGTAACCAAGGCTATTTTGCTTTCAAAACCATTAATTACGGTGTTCTTTATGGGTTTTGTAGACTATTTTTGTTTGGACATGTTTTAAATTAAGAATTTATTTTAATTCATCATCATTTGTTTAAATTGAAACTTGTAATGCAACTGGGAAAATTCTAAGTGAGATAAAAAAATAAAAAAGAAGATGGCGTCATTCGCGAGTCAGTAGAAAAAATAGTTCCGACCGTATTCAATGACCGTTGAATATGGATTCAATTATTACATGGGCTTGTATTCAATGATTGGCTGTCATAGTATTACACATGTATGTAATAATATACAATACTCCCAAGTTATAATGAGCAAATAAAAAATATCAACAACTTAAAATCTTGGCAGAAATCCTTAAATAAATAAAAGGCAACAATGTAAAATAATAAAGCACTATTTCAAGGGCATTCATTGGTTAACCATCAAACCAGTTTCTTGTTTAAACCAATCAGAAATATGGAGGTCAAACCCTCACTTCAACCAATCAGAAACTTGAGCATCTAAACAGGTTGGTTGTTCTCTCAGTCTGATTGGCTTACACTCTACATGTCAAAGTTCAAATAATATCACAGTTCAGTAAAAAAGACTAGAAGAAGTAAAAGTGCGGTGGGTCTAATACGTGAAAGTAAGCAAAATTAACGTGATGACTTTAAAACTTGATATTTCCGTAAAGACATTCTCACTGATCCCAACTCATGCTCAACTTTCTCTAACTTCTTCTCTAAATCATCCTAAAATTAAAAATATATCATTAATTACGCATGAAACACATCAAAGCAGAGCTGAACAAGGAGCTTATGTTAATCCATTTATAATTCTATCAAATCTTAGCAGAGCTTGAAAAAAGGGTTTTGGAAACAAGTCAGAGCTTATGTTAATTTATATATAATTCAATTAAATAACATTGTCTTCTATTCTTTTTGGAAATCCAGTTAAAAGATTTATCAATTTTCAGCTCAGATTCCATAAAATAGATTTCCTTAAGTTCAATGTTTTTACTTTTCATAATATGAATGACATTCACTCACCTTTTCAGAAATAGATTTGCGACCAACTCGGCCATGGATTGGTATTCTATTTAATGCTGACTCCAACTGAAATAGAAATTCACTAGAGCTTATAATAGATTACCTCTCGTACAATATCAATCCGGTGCCAGATTTTAAGAAATAATCTGATTGGATAAAAAAAACTAAATTTGGAACTTTTTTTAATGATTGACCAATCAGATGAATGGATCAATAAAATCATTTCAAATTAAGTTTTTGAGAATGGCATTTATCCATTAATTCCATGGAAGTGGTAAATACCAGTATTGATAGCCTGTTTCACTTAAAATTGCTTTTTTTTATTTCAAAATTGAGTCCTACCTGTCTTTTTTCTATAGTTAATTCATCATATCTCTTTTCTTGTTGTTGAATCATTTGTAACCGTTCTTTAATTCTCTCTTCTCTTGTCTGGTAATTCAATAAAAAACAAAACAATCTGATTAATCTGTGAACTTAGGATCAGGATCACTCACGGTTATTTTATATTTGCACATGTGTGATTAGTTCTGCTTGTTTGGGATTCATGGAGTCAACAGTTAGCATGTTCAGAATGATTTCTAAATGTGGAAAAAAATAGGTTTTAGAAATAATTTCAAATGGCAATAGGAATAGACGGCTAAAATCTGAAGCACCAAAAGAGTGTCAGTTTGAATTCATCAGAAACTATTGATATTGAAAAATAAAATGCAACTGGTTATGACGTTTCTGTTCACATTAACCAATTTACTTTGTCCAAAATAAATGGTGGCACTTAAACAAGACAAAAAGATTCAAAAATTTAAATTAAATAGATTCTTTCCTTACCATTGCCTGTACAGGAATAGATTCTGTTTTTGTATTAGTTGATGTATACGATATTTGGCTAGAGTTATCTCCCTTCCAATTATTAATGACCTCTCCTTGTCGAATTTTATCCAAAGTTTCATCGACACCATTTAATTTCTTACTAACTTCTTCTCCAACTGTGGAGATAAAATATAATACTAGATTAAACATTTTTTCCACCCTAACTGAATGGTTATAAGTAGTGAAAGCCTACTTAGTAGTTGTGGCATCAGATTTTTTCTTACCTTGATGGAGATTCAAACCCATGGCACCTAATCACAAAATATATTTAAGGTCATATCATTCTGTGATCGAACGTATTTTATAGAATCACACAAACAGGTTTGTGCTGTTACAAACGCACCTTAATAATAGAATGACAATTAACAAACTCCTCTCACATATATCAAGGAAACCAAAAAATCTTGGCCTCAAGATCTGCCATTAAGCACCAAAATATTTTGATCACTGTGGATCCAATGTAACCAAGAGTACATAATTCTCATAACAAAACATGAATAAAGCTGATATATTAACCAAAGGTAAATATTGTCTGATTACACAGTTATAAAGAAAAAAGATGCTTAGAAAAGTTGAAGAACAAAACCCACCTGATCTCGCTGGTGCTGGTGAACTGGAGCCATTTCTAGGAGATCTAGTTCTATTCTTCTCCTGAATCTGTACGACTCTTTTCTTCTCCTTACCATTACCACCGACTTCCTTTACACTCACATCAAATCGTGATGGGGTAGACATATCTTTAACATGTGTCTTTATATTGGATCGTTTTGGAGGACCTTTGTTCCAAGTTGCTCTAGATCTGGGAGAGACGTCACCGTTCTTGGCAGGTGCTTTGATGTCAATTCGTGATCCAGAAGCAATATCACGATTACAAGCAGGATAGTTATTATCACTTCCATAAAACTTTTTCTGCATTTTGAAATCTAAATTGTCTGATATGTTATTTGTTTGAAGTTTGATTAATTCTTGTTCAGCTTTTATCAATGGTGAAACGCGAGTATTTTTAGGTTTTTCTGGCAAATCAACTTGTAAATGATATTCGTTGTAACGGCTGGAATGAAAATTTAAATGAAAATGGAATTTCTTATGAGGATAGGTAATTGGCATGGAGTTTGCAATTGGGGAAATTTTGACAGGAAAGTAGCATAACCCTACACATTTTAAACTTCAAACGAAGGGATTGTAAAGTGGTTTTCTAAACTTTGTAGACACTGATCAATTTGCGCCAATCCAATTCCACGCATTTTAAGACATCACTGATAGTGATCTGCATAGATACCAATAGTAGCTTTTGTTAGATCACTGTCAGTGACGTAATAAAACGCGTGGAAATTGAAAAGGCGCAAATTGATGCTATCAGTGTCCCTGATACACATACAAAGTTTAGAAATTCCTTTAAGTGCACTGTCTAAAGCATATGACTTGGTGACCCATCTGGAAAACTAAAACCTTTGATTTAGGAATAGTTAAAAGCTTACCTGGAATCTTGATGATTATCATGGCGTTTTGAAACAGTATTTTTATCATAATGGTTAGACATATAAGATGAAAATTGTTCGGAGGATTGTTCAGGTACAGAGTAAGAGTCTTCATAGCTAGTCTTAGCTGACGACATACTGGAAAATAACAGTTTTAAATTTAAATATTTGTGGTTATGAAAATGGTTTAAAGCAGTGGCAAGACAAACTAGACATAGCACCTGCTAAAACATCCAATATTACCTTATCTTTGAAAATGACAATTCCTATTGATACACATAAGACTGTTTTAGATGAGGGGATTGAGTTTGTGCACTAATAGACTCCTGAAATAATTAACTAAGCACCAGAAAGGGGAAACCCACATACCACCAACTGAAAAGCCTGATTGGGATAGCCACCAAGAATATTTGACAGCACTGTTGCAAATTAAAGCTTGATGATTGAATCCAGAGAGTTTAAAGAATGAACTTACTTCATAGCAATGGCTGATTTATGTAATAAATTATCATTTTCTCTCAATAGTTGTTTATTCTTTAATTCTAATCTAGATACAGTTCTAAAAAAAAAAAAAAAAATCACATGAAACATATTAATATTTTATCAAAAATAAAAACCAAAATCAATAGCCCTCGACAAGATCTAGTCAAATTGTAATTATAAAGTTATATTTAATTGCTCATATTTTAGTATTATTTTGTCCAACATCAGTTTCCATTAGCCAGTGTGTGTTTTAAAAGCCAAGATTAGCGTCAAAACTTTGCACGAAGACACATCTGTGATCAATCCTTCATTTTAACAATATTTATAAGGCTTACTTGTTTAAATCAGATATTTCAGCTCTAGAATCATAAAAACTTCTTTCTTTACTTATAAAAGATTCCTTAAATTAGATGAATAAAGAGTCAAAACACTGTAAAATGCTTTGATGAATCTTTTATTCACCAAAAACTAGTAATCTTCTACATTTACATTACTCTGACAACATCTCAGAAAGTTTTTGAAACAGTTGAGAAGAATATCCCAAAAAATTGATGACATTAAAGAAACACTTTTTTTTGTCTTAAATATACAAAATGAAACACCATACCATACCTTTAATAATCTGTATTCTTTATCCAGATCTTCATATTTACACAATGTCTATAATAGATTAATAAAAATATTTATCAATTACTCGTATTGACTGTATAATATGTCTGACAACAAAACAAAAAGACCACTGCTTGAAAACTAACATGGGAAAAGGTTAGAATCCAACAGTTGCAATTTAAGAACTTTGTAACATTTACATCAACAGCATTGGAAACACTTACGCACTTAACTTGGTTCAAGATAAAGCCACCCTTCTGTTTTGGCATGACCAAAAAAATGATGTCATACTTGGTGAGAGCTCGCAATGGCGTCTGAAGCTAAATACACGCCAATTGGATTTGCATTATTTCATATGGGAAAAGTTATAGTAAATGTTAAACACCTAACTGATATCATTTTTATCTAATTTAAGAAAACTTTAAATAATGCCTACTCACCCTTTGTAGAGCCATTTGATCATGTTTAGATGTTTGTTGTAACTCATCTTGAATCTGTTAATAAAAGAAATGACAGATAATACTTAATCTTAATTTGTTGAAATCCCTGATATTGACAGTTATGAGCTAAGGAATAAATAACTAAATTTTGGGGGACTTTACAAGCTGTCCAGATGTTCAGGAGTTTTAGCCACTTTCTCTTCCTTTCATCCAAAAAAATATACATATCTTTAAAATTCACCATGTTACATTTGTGAATCCATAAAATTTTCTTAACCAAAAGCCTCACTTTGACTGCATGTGAAAAATTCATCATTAGAATAATAGCTCTCTGTCACAGAGCTCCCACTGCACTGGAAAATAATGATATATTTACCTTATAAGAATCTTGTAATGCTATGGCTTGATGTTTGACTTTTTGTTCAAGACTATCTAACATGTGATCTCTTTCTTTAGCATAACTATGTAATTCTTCTAACCTAGTCTTTAACGTCAAGACGGTCACTTGAGAGTCTTTATATCGATCTGAATAATCATTCTGAAAATATAATTATAAGTTTAAATCTGCTGGCCCGATATATCACGATACAACATGCCACAATACGTATATCGTGGTCGTTTATCTTCACAATACCTCTCATTTCATAAAAAGGATTACAAGTCACGCACAAAGAAATTATGTGCTTTGATGTTAAAAGTGAAAAAGGAAAAAAATATAAAAATTGGTCATATTTTCTTACCGCTCTTACTTCTAGTCCTTGAATTTTCTGTTCTAAATCTCTAATACAACTGAAATGAAAGTAATATATTTAAAAGATAAAGAAATAACCTTGTATACTATACAGAGATTGACATATTGAATAAATTATATTTCATCCAATCAAAATCATTCTTCATAAAGTGTTGTCTTCTTTCACAGCAAAAACAGCCAATTAAAATCAATCTCCAAACAAGAGTTATCTTCCCTTGCCCATTTACTGAACAAGATGGCCACCTATCATGGCCTGTCAGTGATGGTGATTTTTTTAAAAAAAATCAAAAAAATCAGATTTATTTGATTTAAATCAGATTTTTTTGATTTAAATCAGATTTTTTTGATTTTTTTAAAACATACACTTAAAAATAACCCAAATGCCCCCCAAGTAGCCTAAATAGGCAGAACATTATCTGCAATTCATTAGCATGCATTAGGTTTTAGTAGAAAATTATCTGGGAATTCCCAGAAAGTTAAAAATGAAAGGTCCCTTTTGGATATTCCAGTTAATAATAATTGCTGCAAAACTGGTGTTTTTATTCAAATCTATGAATATGAAACAATGCCTTAGTAGTTAGTTTTAAGAAAAAAAACATGGTCTTGTTTTGTATTTGTTAAATGGCTGACTGTGAATGCCTAATTTAGAATAAAAAATTGTTCTTTTTAACTTTTTTTTATGTTGGTGTTGGTAACATAATGTAGCTGGTTGTATTTAAATGTTGTTGCTGTTTACAGTAGATATGAAGATTTGTTGATTATTTGTTTGTACAAAGAGAGAGGGAGAGAATTCAAATTGTTAAGTTAACTTGTAAGCATAGCCGTAGGAGACAGGGGGACAGAGGGGCACAGTGGCCCCTCAAATATTATGTTTTCGGGCAAAAAATCTCATTAAAAATTCGGGCAATAAGTCGGTCTGCCCCACTGTTTAGTCGTGGGCCCCTACGGCTATGTTTGAAAGAATAAAAAGTTTCCGTGAAAAAATCTTTGTCAATGTTTTCCATGGGTTTCAAAGAAAGTGATTTAAATCAATGATTTTTTAAAAAAAATCATGTGATTTAAATCGCGATTTAAATTATGATTTAAATCAACGTGATTTAAATCAGCCAACCCTGTGGCCTGTCATAAAATAGTTTAAAACAATGATGAAGGTTGAGCCAAATGGTCTACAGTGTTCTAAATATTTTCAGATGCACCTGATGGTACTTCTCTTTGATGTAGTCCACTACTATACAACTATTACTCTCGATTACTAAGAATTATTTTGCTTGTACAGATTTTTTATTAAAATCAATTTCATTTTAAAAATCCAATAGTGCTGCTGGTTTAAATATGTAGTTCAAAGGGATACAACTTACTTATTGGCATCATCTAATTCATCTGTTAAATCTTCACATCTTCGACGTAAATCTTGATTATCTTCCTTTAATATTCTCTCATTAGGTGTCTCTTTATTAGAGTGGGAGGAGCTTAATGCTGAACGTAAAGCTTGAACCTCTTCTTCATAATAAGCTTTTAAGTCAGCTACGTGTTTAGCATGCTTCTCTCTTAGTTTTACATTAGAGCTGAAATTAAACAGACATTATCATATAGCTAACAAATATATGAATATGGTTGTTGCTTTCTAAAATCATTTGCACCTACCCATTATGACAAGGGGTTCATGAAGTGTAAACAGGGGAAGAACAGAAGCAAGTTATAGTTTTAGGTTTTCAGTCATTTGATTGGCCAATAGCTAAAATTGATTCCAAATGAAGTATTAATATCCAATCAATTAACTGTATTTCTTAAAATCTAAATTTTATGTTCGATAGATTGAGATCCTTTTATTTACATCAATCTGGGCACTGCTCCAGATTATCAGTGGCGGATCCAGGGGGGCGTAGAGGGCGTACGCCCCCCCTTTACTATGGGTTTTTTTAAGAATGGGGAGAATACGACATCAAAAATGTCTAACCCATTAACGTTTACTATAAAACATACATGGTCCACGTCAGAAACCGTTAAATTAGTACAATTTATACTTATTCTATGTTTTTAAGCCAAAAAAAAGGTCAAAAAAATTTTCGACTCGCTCCGCTCGGATAAAATTGGCATCTACGCCCCCCCTTTCCAAAAACCTGGATCCGCCCCTGACTATTTACAACAAGTGGTTGCCTATCAAGATACACCCACTTTAAATTTAAAATGTTTAGTACATCAAGGGCGCTCGCCAATTTGTGTCAAATTGTACCAAAAATATAACCTGTCCAAAATATGGTTGACATTATAATGCGGGCGTATAAAAAGCACACAACAATGGCCTTATCATAATTAGACTGTTTTATTTTAAACACTGTACTATTTGTGAGAATATGACGAAAATTAGTGTGATATTACCTGTATGATAAGGAGTCTTCATTTAGATCAGTACTAACATCACCATGACCCTGGTAGTGTAATTCTGTAGATTTTGATGGTTTGGTACCACTACCAGTTCTATATATAGTATCATTTAATACTCCACTATCATACACAGTCTGAAAGATAAGAATGATCAGCTTAAAGGGGACCAGTCTTCATTTTTATTGGTTGATTTGGGTCTTGAATATATTTAAGTATCCTTCAGAAGCACTAGAAATGTATGAAAATTGCATATTTCCTTCAAATATATCTTATATTAGACATTTCTCCTTCTATTTCTATAGATGACTTTTCTATATATTGCATAGTATCGCTAATGTGTAGTAGGGCATTATAACTTTCAAATGCTAATAATTATGGATGCACATGGATTTGAAGACTCAAATTTCAATGGTGAGTTGTGATAACCAGTACTAAATTGCTGAACTAAAAAAGTTCCCGTTTCTGAGACTTGGAAAAATCGACCCACGAAAATGAAGCCTGTGCCACTTTAAAAGAACAGTGAAAAGTGTTCATTTTTTTTCACTACACTGATGTTACAGCTGAGCATAATTTACACCATTTTTTGTACAACTTTGTGTTATTTTATTGATCGTATAAGGGCATGGATAGATATCCTAATAAAATAAATCAAATATCTGCCTCAAAAGCTAAAAATTCAAAGATTTTTCAGCATTCATGGTCAATTGGTTATTGGAAATCTTAAGTTGGTTGCCTTTTATAAAATTGTCCCAGCTATTTAAGCTACCTTGGTTTTAGAAATTAGTTTCAATCAATATGTACACGAACCTGAGGAGACCTGCCTTTAGACATTGGCATTGGAGTACTGTAGACACCACCTCTTAATAACCTTTCACCTCCATCAGCTGATCGAGGTCTTTCTAGTAATGATCTAGGAGAACGCTGTGCCTCAGACAATAAAATGGAAGTTTGTGTGGAATCATATTCAGCATCTAATGTTTTCTTAACATGGAAGGAATCAGAAGGAAGAGTTGAGTAATCAGATATATCGGCTAGGCCTGGTATACCAGCAGGTGCTCTGGAGCTACAAGTAGTATAAATTCTACGTCGAATCTCTAAAGGATCTATATCAGATGAATCAGAATGATAACCATCAGCGTTTGGTGAACGCGCAGCAGACAAATACACATCTGATCCAGATCTTGGTGATCTTCTTCTAGGTGATCTTCTAAGATTTCCTGGATCATTGGTGTAATAACCGTAAACACTTAAACTACTAGTTTCATCTTGAGCAGTTTCTGTCAGTGCATCACGATGAGCTTCAAGTCTTCGTTGTATGTTATTCTGTTGTTTTCTTAACTCTGTTTCCATCGTGTTCTGCATCTGCTCAATCATCTGTGAATGTTTAGAATACTGAGCTCTCAATTCTGATCTATGTTGATCTTCTAAAACTTTAAACATTCTTAACCAATTCACCTGCAAATAAAAGGGAAAATTTAAATCAAGGGGCTCAACAGATTCTTGTCAAAATATCAAGATAAATGATGAATTCCATATCAATTAAATTCTTAAGAAATAACAGTTTTTATGGATATAGACTTCTATTTATTATTGAACACAACGTTTCATTACACATACAGGTGATCACTTGATAACGTTACCTGTATGTGTAATGAAACGTTGTGTTCAATAATAAATAGAAGTCTATATCCATAAAAACTGTTATTTCTTAATGTGCTGTGATACTTCTAAATGTCTTACAAGGATTAAATTAAATTCTTCTTAATACAGATTCATTCATTTTGTGTATTTTTCATATTGGGTAGTTTTTAAGTAAATGCATTTCTCCTACACTTACTACAAATAAAGGACATTTAAGCTCTTAAGCTCTAAATTTAAAAAAAAAAGTTTTTTAAGGGTATCTCACCTGTTGTTCTTGCATAGTGTTGAAGCCAGGTATTGGTCCAGAACTTGGTGGAGATGACATAACATCAGGAGAATATTCATTGTATCTATTGTCATCTTGTTGGTGAGCAACACGACCAGCAGGTGGGCGACCTAAAGGTGAATTACGGGATTTCTTCTTCGATTTGGATTCTGGAATATTTTCTTTATTCTCATGCTCAGGTACATAATCTTCTTCTTGATCTTCTTCCCCACTTCTTCTTGTAAACAAATCCTTACGCACATGATTATAGTTATCTATGTTAAAAGAAGGAGCATGTGTCGCAGCTTTAGGTGAAGGACTGAAGGTCTCATGAGTCAACATCTGGCTGTCACTGACCAGTTCTTCATCATGCTCTGGGATGTCTGATGGATTTGGATTATCTGTACCAGTTGGTTGAGAAGCATTGGGATCCATTTCATTAGGACCACCTGGATGAACAATAATACCACCTTCAATTAAAGCAGCTTTGTTGATCTTGAAAACTTGACCACGAGGTGAATTTGCCATTCCAGGGTCAGAATCAGGTTTAACAGGAGAAGCAGTAGAAGATGAATCAGATCTGATCCTGGACTTTTTATTTTCCTTATTGATTTCTCCAGTCTCGAATATCAAACATTCTTTAATTCCAGGAGATACTTCTCGACATGCTTTATAGTTCCCATAAACCAGAGGAAATCCAGGATGAGCATTTTCATCCACAACAAAATTAATATCTTCTTCCTCAGATTCCTCCTCATCTTCAGTAGCATCATCAACAACAAGTTCTGGAGTCTTTGGATGAAGAGGGGCATTCAGTCTTGGACTAGTCACTATATTTGTCTGGTTCTCGGCTTGAGCAACATTCTCTTGCACAGGGTTGTCCTCAGTAGCCTTTAAAATGGTTATTTGTGGAGTGTCATCATCTGTCAATAGAGAACCATCATCAGCATGGTTGGACATAGCTTTTGGTTGTGTACCATCTTGAGATGCAGTTTCATTACTTTGATCTGCTCCAAGCACATTTTCAAAATTACCAGTTGCTTCTTGTTGAAGGAATTCTTTATCATTGACATCTACATCTGTGGGGTCCTTGTTAAGTTGCTGAAGAGTATTGTCATCATCGTCTTGCTGTACTGGATGTGATATACGACTACCATCAGCTTCATCTGGATGTACTGCTTGTTGCTGGCTGTCATCCCCATCAGATTCTTTACCATTTCCTCTCCCTCTTTGTAGAAATATATCATTCAGCTCATCATTGAGAAGATCATCACTTGAATCGGTACTTTTTGCAATCACTGGTACATCCGTTATGCCTCCATCAATCTGATTGTCCTGATCTACTGGAAGGTCTTGTCCTTCAAATGATCCATTGTGATGATTTTCTTCAGAATGGTCTAAGTCCCCAGCAGCTGTCCCGTCAGAACCAATGACAGAATCAACTGCTTTATCAATCACCTGGTTAACTAACTGCTGTGCAATCAAACTGTTATCTTCTTCATCAGAATAGGCATCAAATGAACCACCTTGATCACTGGCTACATCAGATAAAGGTGTTCTTGGTGAATTAACTGGTGTGTCTCTCGGTGATTCACCAGGTGGATGTTCATTTGGAATTGTCTCCCCCTCTTTTTGATGAATCTTATCATTCATATCATCAACGTTTTCATAAATTACCGTTTCATTATCATCAGCTTGCGTTCCAGAATCCCCAGAGTCAGATCTGATTGGACTTCTTGGAGGAATATCTGGGGAATTTGTCTGAAACTTGGAAATTGATGCATCCTCAATTTGCTCTATTCCATCTAAAGAAACATTTTCAACAAGGTTATCTGCTTCCCCTGATGTCTCTTTTGAAATATCAGGAATGGGATCCCTGTCCATATCTGGAATTCCATCTGCATCTTGAATATTTTGGGATTCTTCTGGTTTCTTCTCAGCTCCTTCCTTATCTCCATTCTGATTCAATACTACAGGTTCATATTTCGGGTCTTCCAAAGCTAGCTCGGCATCATGTTCATTATTTTGGTTTTGAGGCAAGTCTAAGGTATGAATACTTTTGTCTACAGGTCCACCATCTGAGAATTCTCCTTCTTTATCCTCTTCTGAGCCTTTCGTTTTCCTAGGCTCATCTGGTGATAATTCTGAAGTCGTGTCCATGCTAGGATTTTCTCCTTTTGAGCTATCCTTTCCTACACTAGCAGCATCTTCAATTGTTTTTATTTCAGCTTCTTCATCATCCATTTCTCATTGTCTTACATAAATCTCTTTAATCTGAAATGTTAAATATAACTATTACAGCTATTGCAAAGAAATACAGCCATCTTTTCATTCTGTGAACTGAACATCTACCATAAGCTTATTAAAAAAAATGATATCAATCAGACTTGATATGTGGTACATAATCTTTTCATTATAGATTATACACAATGTCTTCAAATGAAAATAAAATTTGAAACTTTTTTTGAAATGTTATGTTATAAGTTACCGTAATGATTATTATAACCACTTAAAAAATATTATTCCATAATAGATTCCTTGTACTCTTTGTTACATGATAGATACATACATAGTCCTGACAATATTCAGGAATTCGTGTGATAGTATTAGTAAAGCAGAAATGACTACAGAAATAAATTCATAACACTTGTCACTTATTGTAGAAATTAAGAATCCAGGGCAGTGGATTAAGTCTGCTCAATTTACTCAAGTGCATCTGAAGAGTCTTGCCCAGAAGAAGACTTAATAACCCACTGTTTCATAAAATAATTCTTTTTAAAGCGATACTACGTCTTAGAATGAACCAAAAAAATAAGTTCTCAAACTTGGTCAATAAGAGTATATATTCATCAACAGTGTTCAAAGTATACAAACACTGAAACAGAATCAAATAAACTCATAAAACTATGTAACTTTCCATACAATTACAGATTATTATTGATAAATGTCTTAAATTGGATTAAGACATTTATCAATTATTGTACCGGTATTTAAACATCATTTTCTGGATTTATCAGATTATTTAGGTAATCTGTTTATAGTTATGCCACTAGGTTTATCCCCTGATGAATAGATACTCCTATTGTTCATTCTAAGACATAGTATCGCTTTCAGTTTATGAATTGACAGCTGTCAAAATACATGACAGCAATTAACTAAAAAGTACAATTGAACTGCTCTGTAGGCCTATACTAATGTACAGTAGCCTACTAGTAAGTAAATGATAATACACTGTATTATTCAGGAAGCCAAGTCATAAGCTAATCATATAAACCAATTGACAACCCATTTAGAGATGATTATACATTCTTACAACACTCGACAGAAAGTGATTAATATGCCATAAAAGAATCAGATTCCTGTACCAACTTGCGTCATATTCGGCGCACGGAAGTGACAGTGTTCATTTTTCTAGCAATATCATAGATCTAACTGTATTTCATTTTGGTTATGAACGACACATTGTGCTTTTAAATTAATTCATTGGCTTTGAACATCGATTGCAACTTACAAATTACTATAATTTCGATCAAAACAGTAGCAAAATCCTCAAATGTTTTATTTGTTGACAAACAAAATGTAAACCGGAAACGCGCGTCATACACTACAATCAACTTCCGGAACAAATTATCTCCAGTTTGTAGAGAAAGACGCAAGCAATCTTTTCAGTACGGTACATCAACAGTGTCGGGTACAAATTTTTGACTTTTGATTAAATTAATTGACATCATCATATCATAGTTCTCACCCTGACATAGCACTTCTTCTATTATCATAGAGCAAAACACTGCAGTGGTCTAACAAATAGGACATCAGTAGGTCAAAGAGTTATGTTATATTAGATGATCAGTAATTATATAATTTCGAATATAGTGCGCACCTATGTATTATGCTCACCTTACACTTTAATGGTTTAAGATGAATCGTGGTGAATTCATATTATATAAATAAAACTCAGGTTATTACCATACTTTGTGGAGAATTTGTTACATTTATAGACACATCTTCTGGCTGACATTTAAAGGGGCACAGGCTTCATTTTCGCGGGTCGATTTGGATAAGTCTCAGAAACTGGGATTTTTTAGCTCAGCAATTTAGTACTGGTTATCACAACTCACCATTGAAATTTGAGCCTTCAAATCCATGTGCATCCATAATTATTAGCATTTGAAAGTTATAATGCCCTACTACACATTAGCGATACTATGCAATATATAGAAAAGTCATCTATAGAAATAGAAGGAGAAATGTCTAATTTAAGGTATATTTGAAGGAAATACGCATTTTCGGTGCATTTCTAGTGCGTCTGAAGGATACTTAAATATATTCAAGACCCAAATCAACCAATAAAAATGAAGACCCCTTTAAAAAAGGGAAGATAGTAGTTGGCCTAACTAATAAAAATGACAAAATGTTGTACTTTATTATTGCAGATTTGCTGAGAAATGCTAAGAAGCTTACTTCAGCTCTCCAAACCAACTACGTTTGTAAATGTTAGCTGTACTACACGGCTGATATCCAAGAAAAACTACAAATTTCCAGAGTTATTAGAATCAGACTTGGAAGAAAGTTTTGTGAAAGGAACTGGTGCAGGGGGACAGAAAATAAACAAAACTAACAGTAATGTTGTTTTAAAGCATATACCAACTGGAATAGTCATATCGGTAAGAACTGTTACAGTTGTATTGGATAATAATAGGCTATCTAAGCATGAATGATTCCAACTTGAAACAAATCACGAAATCCATGTTAACACATTGGCAGCTAATGAACTTTTCATTTGAGGACTTGAATAACTCAATACTCAATAACTGAGTACACATTTCTTACTGAAAAGTGGTATCAGGTGTCTAAAAAGTAAGCATACCCTGCTGACACCAAACTTGTCACTAGTACTGCTCAATTCTATATCACTCATGGTATTTGGCCTAATTCTGACCCATGTAAAATAAAGAGTTCTTTATTATTATTATTATTATTATTATCATAGTAGGCTTATAAGAATTATTAGATGACTGTTCTGAGATGTCAAAATTTTCCAAAAAAGCAATGAATCATATTATTAAATGATCAAATTTGTTAAAATTATTATTTGAATTCCAATTAGTGCTTTAAGAGATGATTTTATTATAAACGTTTTTATTTTTCATTTAAGTGCCAAGATAGTAGACTGCAAAACGAAAACCGTGTATTTGCAAGGCAGAAATTAAAAGAAAAATTAGATCAATTGTATAATGGTGAAAACAGTTATCATGCTTTGAAGAAGGCTGAAGATAATAAAAACAGAGCATCCATTAAAAGTAAAAACCAGAAGAAAAGAGAATTAAAATTGGCCTTCCGTGAGAGAGAAGGGCTGGATTAAATGATATTCTTATATTGGGTGTTATAGAAGATACTCTCCTATAAAAGCATTGGTCAAGGTCACAAAAAAATCAACATGGCTGCTGAAATAAAGGTTAAAAAAGACAGGTAAAATAAATATTCTCATCATAACAATGTCAATTTTATCATCTATATCGTTTAAATTTGGCATTCTGATAAATACAATAGATATCTGAAAATGGCTGTTATATTTGGGAAAGAGAATATTCATACAATCATAAGTTAGTCTTATAATTTTGTTCACTTGTGCTTTTTCTTCATCTGATTTAAAGGGGAATGTTTAGAATTTTTTAGGGTCGATTTGAGCCTTGAATATATGCAAAAAGCCTTCAGAAATACTACTAATGCACGAAAATTATATCACTACCTTAACATTTATCTTTCATTTTCTGTATTTGTGTTTCCTATATAACGCATAGTCTTACTAAACGGCGAGTCCTAAGTCGTGTTTGAAGGCTTAAATTTCGTAAGAGAGTTGTGAAAAATATTACGGATTAGATAAGCTGAAAAATTTCAGATTCTGAAACAAAAATGTTATTGGTCGAACAGTTAGTGAACATATTCCTTTAAATACGGTAGTTCAAATATTTCGACAAGCATGTCTCTGTAATTCAATATTCTAAGCTTATAGTTTCTATATCATTTTAATGGCATGTTTATAGGTATGATGGCCTGACAATAGAATCTGAAGAACAGAACCTTCAAGATATTCCACTCTTTGTGGAGCAACTTAAAGGTAAATCATTAACTTATTAAAGAAATTCCTCTATCAATTCTTATTTTCTTAACAGATCAGACACATACTCTTTTCTAAAACTCAAAATTCTAGAAAATATAGAAGCACCATTTGGACATCATTACATAGGATATAGGAGGCTAATCTTAAATGCAAAGTTCAAATGATGAATTTAGACATTTTTTGACTTTATTTCTAAAATTGAACATACTATATTTTTAGGGTAAAGCATTTCTGCCTTTTGGAACAACTAATGCCACTATATTCTTATGATTACCAATTCTTTGTAATTTCCGAAAAACAGTGTTTTGGTTGTTTTGAATGGAGGGAATAATTATTCCTGTCTGCTACCATTTCATAGCATTTTTTCTTAGAAGCAATTTAGCAAATTGTAAATAGTTTGTAATCATTGCTCTTCAATTCTTTTAGAGTCACTGATAAAATGGAAAGGTGAAAACATTAGAGGAATTTGGTTTCAAGTTAAAAAAGAAAGTTCAGCTGTAATTCCTTCATTAATAGAGGTAGGTTAAGTAAGATATTTCAAAATCCCAAATGCAATGCCTTTAAACTGTCATGGCAGCTGCGGTGACTCAGTGAGTTAGATGCTTGCTCGCTAACCTGAAGGTCCAGGGTTCAATCCCGGCTGACATGGACGAGGTCCTGTGTGCTATTAGCTGTTATTATTTATTAGCAAGTTAAAGATCCTCGACAGTTGGAAAGAGAAAATAAGAGCAGGCTAATGCTGCTGTCCTGGCAAAATTTGCACACTGTATGGCGTTTGCCCGTCCTCAATTAGCCCATATAGGTGCAGAAAAGAATTTACGACTTACTAACTTGTTTTACAGTTAGATTTTGAATATCACCATGCCCAGCCAGGCTATGTTATGTTAACAAAATGGATCAGTGAAACAGAACCTAATGGTTTACCACACTACGCCAATCAATATATAGGTAATTGTTCTGAATATATAATATAGAAAGAAGTTGGCAAGAGTATTTGCTTTAACCTTTACACAATGATATACAGGGCCCAGTTTCACAAAATTTTAACTAAGATAAAATTCAGATTTTAAGAAATACAGTAATCTGATTGGATAATAAAACAACATTTAAAATCGATTTCAGTGATTGACTAATCAGAAGACTGGAACACTTAAATTATCCTAAGTTAGGATTTTGTGAAACTGGCCCCAGGGCTTTAGATTACATGATAGTTACAACGGTAAACGGCAGTGCCTAAATTAGCTTGCCCAAATTAAAACAATAATAAGATGCTACTTCAACACAGTGGAGCCAGTGATGTCAACAACTTATTGTAGTTCAGCTCCATAAATGAAATTTTAAAACCCCCAGAGACGTCCAATTGAGTGAGAATGCTTCTGATATACTGCATTCATTTCAAAGAATTCTCACAGACAGTTATGTCTATTAAGTGTTGTTTTTATTTTAAAATAAAAATAAGTCTGAAAAAGTTTGTCAACTCGAAAACTCTTTCAAAGTGTCCACATACTCATATATGTCATAATATATCCCTCCACCAATAGACTAATTACAGGTTGTGGGTACAATTTCAGGTGTTGGAGGGCACTAGTTGAGCGGGGGGCGAAAACAATTTGCCCGACAACGAAATATATATGCCCGACAAGTCGACCCCCACCCCAACCCCTAATTCCAAAAACTTCTCGCCATCTGCATGATCACATCATTTCCCAAAGATTTTATTTCTTTAAATTTCCTTCATGAAAATCACTGGGGGGGCAATTCCCCCCGCCACCCCCCCCCCCCCCCCCCCCCTGCCCGTACACCTATGGTTGTTGGTATAATTTCAGGTGTTGGAGGGTTTGTAGTCAATGATAAAAATGAATTATTAGTTATACAAGAGAAATATGCTGATAGAAGACTGTGGAAGTTGCCAGGTGGCCATGCTGATCCAGGTCAGTTCTTTAACCAAATCACAATCTTCTGTTTCCTTCTGGATATAAACAAAATTTGTTAGCTAAGTAAACACCAGGTAGATCAAGCTGTACATAGCACCATCATAGTCTGTTAACATCTGCTAGCATTCGGAAATGAAATGAAATGAATGGAGTTTTACGTCCTACTTTTCTGCACCTATATGGGCTAATTGAGGACGGGCAAACGCCATGCAGTGTGCAATGAGGGAAATTTTGCCAGGACAGCGGCATTAGCCTGCTCTTATTTTCGCTTTCCAACTGTCGAGGGATCTTTAACGTGCACAGCCAATAGCACACGGGGCCTCGGTTTATTGTCCCATCCGAACGACTAGACGCTTTTCCATGTCAGCCCCTCCGACCTGCATCACTGACAGGGGGAAACCGTGCTAGCATTCGGAGTGTGCTGTATGTGGCAAGTTTGTTTGACACCAGTTGACTGACTACACCACTGACTAAGGCTGGGTCTAATAATTGAAATAATCGATTATCGACGCTACAAATTATTTATTTCGATTATCAATTATCAAATTTCATAATCGATTAAAATTCATAGTCAAATTTTCTTTTAATATTATCTGCTACACCCAGCTACACGCTTATCAGAGAAGTCACGACCCATTTTATCATGATAATCATACAAAATTCTGGACATTACTTCAGTTTCATTTATCTTTGATACCTGATATTGATAAATAACAAACATTCGGGTACAAAAACGTACACAAACATATGAAGATTAGAAGATTTTCCAATTAAAATATTTCGATAATTAATCGATTATTGATCGGTAACCTGCCTTCGATAATCGTTCTCAATTTGGTAATCGATACCCAGTCCTACCACTGAACATAACTTCCCATGGTTATTCTTCAAACTATACAGAACAGATAAAGAAACGTTGTATTTTATTATTTTTTGTCGTTTCATTAAAAGTATGTGTTGTTTTATTAAAATTTGAATAAACAGTTTATTATTTACTCTGTTTTTTGCGATGTTGCTTTGTCTGTTCAGATTATTAACCATAACTTAGAATTACACAAGGAAGATGGGTGTATTCATAACACATTTCTAATATACAATTGATATTTTGATGAATCTATTGTCCTTCTAGGAGAAGATTTAGCAGAAACTGGTATAAGAGAAGTTTTTGAAGAAACTGGTATTAAAACAGAGTTTGTATCTCTATTGTGTTTTCGCCATCAACATCAGTATAGATTTGGTTGTTCTGATATATATTTTGTATGTTTATTAAAACCTATTGGAGGTGATATCAAACCTTGTCAACAAGAAATAGCCGAATGTACTTGGATGAATGTAAGTTAATTTCTTAGTAGTATCACGTTTTTCCCAAAATTGAAGGCCATGCCCCCCTAGACATTTATTTTTTGGGAGGGTCGGAGCATTGGATTTTAGCTTAAAATTGAACAGGGCAGGGGAAGAACAGCTCTTTCATGAATTTGGGCCACGATTGAAAAAAAGGTTGGGAACCATTGAACTAGGCTGTCTGTATAGTTTCTGTTACTCTTTCTCTTGTAATCATCTAACATGTTCATAGTATTTTTTGCACATATTATTTCCTTGGTTCAAATATTATTACATTTGGAGTTACTTATTAAGTTAATTCAAATCTTCATATCACTTGTGTGATATCTTCAATAATTTTCTTTAGAACTTAAAGATATATTTTTAAAAAAATGTTGTCTTTGTTTTTCAGATTGAAGAGTATATCAAGCTACCAGATTTAACAGAAACATTAAAACATATAACACAGTGTTATTTAAATATAACAGAGAACGGCAGTATGTCAATAACGCCTGAACGCATCAATAATTATTTTAACACTTGTAAAAATAACATCTACAGTGTAGGACATATACAATTATAGACAACACTCTAACAAACTTCTGATGGCATGACCGGTACGTACAAGATTTGACCCAGTGTCAGCTTTAACCCCCTTTCGCCTAACAGTTTCAACAAAACTAGTCAATTGGACATAACTGCTGAAAGTTTATAAGAAATGAATGATAATCAATGAATACATTTTACGAAACGCTGTTTTTTTGGTATTCAGAATAAATAGGTGTCTTCCAACAATCAAAAGTTTATTTGATAACATAATTATGATAGTGTTCTCCTCCAAAGGTTTTAAATAAGGTTTTGTAAAGAAGCTGTCTGTATATAGAAATATGTTTTCAATAATGATATTGAAGATATTAACCACACAGGAGAAAAATATTGTTAATGCTTCAGATAATTAAGAATAAAATTATTTGATTATTCATTAGAAAATATTGTTAATGAGTGTATAAAAATATGTGTATGATTATTCATAAGAAGATTTTTATATATATGAATAACATATTGAATATCAAGTCTATGAATATTTAAAATAAAAATGTAATATGATATATAAACAAAACTGATCACAACTTTATTATATTATTCAGGATAATTATTTGAAAATGTTTTGATTTCAGTATACATGTACTTGTACTTGTTAATTGTCACTGTAAGGCCACAATAAAAAAAAAATAGATTATCATCCCCTCCCGACCCATCCCTTTGAGTGTCGATTTGAAAATTTTATTGTAGTTCGGACTCAAATATTTCATTTTATGTCATACGCTCCATTTACGGAAGGCTCGTTTACAATATTCGCTCGATATATTATTATAGTAAAGAAAAACTCTTCATTTTCTTTAAATATACAAATATGTTCAAATGGTTGACTTCTGTTGAGCTTATTAGGTTACCTCGAGAAAATAAAAAATAAAATTTCCCCTCCCTCCCCATTTTTTGTGAAAATTTGGATGATAATCTATCAATTTATTTATTGTGGCCTAATAGTCAGAGGATATTAAGTTGTATTTTGTGCCTTCATTGAAATTAATATTTAAATTGGAGTGATTTTAGGAAAGAGGGTCTTAGTTATATTCTCAGGTTGATTAATGTTATAATTGATTATTTGTAAATAAATCTTTTAATTGACAATAAATCTTAATTTTTTAATTAGTTCAGTTTTTAGCTTAAACATCTTGACATTGGGGCTGGATACTAAATGCTGATTGGTTGGCGTTTAGGGGAGTTTGCTTGAATTCTCTAATACATGTGTATTTTTGATAAAGACTTGAATACACCTAGTGTATTTGACAACTCACATCATATGACATCTAAATTTTTATCTCAAAATGCACGCGACATAGAAGTGACACGAATGATTTTCTAGTGTTCTTTCTTGCCATTCGAAGCTCCCTTATTTAGCTCTATACATAAAACAAAACACAAGACAATATTATGGAATATAACACGCTTCTTTAACAAAGTTTGGCACATGTGTGTTATATTATAGAATATTGTCTTGTGTTTTGTTTTATGTGCTCCTCGCTTATACTTGTCGTTCAATTCTTATAGCTCTATTCAATCCCAATTTCTCAGGAACATTTTTGCGAATATGACAAAATCTTATTATAGAGCACAATTATTTAGGAGTAAATGAAATGGAGTTGTACATTGTATAGATCTTTATCTGTCCAGTAAAAAGTAAATAATAATTGAAACATTTGATATTTTTATTTCGTTTATTTTTAATTAAATTAACCCACACCTTCTTGTATATAGTAGACACATTCTTGAGGTACTGCCTGAAAAAAGAGCAAAATATTCGTATTACAAGAGACAATGTAAGCATGTGACATTTTGTGTGAGAAACTTCAAAAACTTCCTATTATGTTTAAATTACATAAATCAAAGTAATAAGCTCAACCCTTTTAATGCTGAATTTATTTCGGATAAAACGTCATTTATCACCCAATAAGGTATTCTACAGTAGATATCGCTTGTATGATAAAAAGCAGTATCTACTGCACTATATCTACTAGGAGATACTGCTTTTCTGAATCATTGATTGGCCAATATGGTCACGTGATAAACAATTCGCCCAATGACGTCTTAATAACAATGACGTCATATTGATTTCGCCCTTCGAAAGTTCTTTCAATAATCTGCAGTTCACCCCTTGAAAGTTGTTGTTTCGCATATTTCGATTTTAGAATGATATTGGATGATAAATAAAATCTCACCCTTGTGTCTTTTGATATCAGATATATCAACACTCGTTGATAAAAGTGGAAAAACTCCTCGGCAAGCCTCGGAGTTTTTTCACTTTATCAACTTGTGTTGATATATCTGATATCAAAAGACACAAGGGTGAGATTCTCTATATACCCTGAATTCCCAGTGATATTTTTTAAAGTGTATTACGTTAACATTATATGACGTCACTTGAAATAGGCTGGATTACTAGCTTGTCAGGTATATATCAAGTAATGATTGAGCCGAGCCAGTATACCAGCTTTTAGGGTTGAAACGGTTAATGATCAAACCTTTACCGGTGTTTCTATGAATTATTATAAAGAAACTTTTGTTAAATGAAAGAGAAAAGTTACAAACCTGATTGGAAGTTTTGATGAGAACTATTTTTCTCTCTAAAGAGTTTGATTGTTGAGATAATTTTATCATTATTCTAGTGTGGGGTGTTTGGGACCAGGCTCGTCCTAAACTAGGTACAGCATTCCCTCCTTCAGCATATATAACATTATTAGTGATCTACAATATTACAAACTTCTTTTAAGCACTTTCTTAAGATTCACAACATTATCTTATGAGGATGTCAAAAAAAATTGATGGAAAAAAATATATTTTATAGGCCAAAAAGTCGGGAGGTCAGGGCCCCAGTTCTGCTGCTCTTGTTTACTCTATGCCAATACTTTTATAGGAGGGTATTTTCCATAACACCTTATACTAGAACGTACCATTACTTACCAAAACAGTTGTAGAATGATTGACAGCTAAATATTTTAATCTATGTCCTAATTTGATTAGTAAATTATAACCTATAACAGAAAATATAACTTTCTAAGAGGGATTGTATAATTGAATTGAATCTGAATTTTTTTTAAAATTACATATTAATTAATAAATTAAATAATTAACAAAATACAGATAACAGTAGTTCAGTTCTAAAAGCTAGTAAAGGGTAAAGGTATTTGATTTGATCAGTTAAAATCAATAATATAGAACCTAACTTACAATGATTTTAGTATTCTAGTAATCTGATTGGACAATCACTAAAATCGATTTTAAATATAGCTTTATTATCCAATCAGATAACTGTATTTCTTAAAATCTGGATTTTATCTAAGTTAAGTTTTCGAGAATAAGACCCCAGGCTTTCTCAAATGGAGGCCCAGCCCTTAAGATTGACCCCTTCCACTTAAACGCTATGTTAGCTAAGCTCTATTTGGCTCTATTTTTTCATAAAATGCATTTGGCTCTTTACAAAAATCATTTGAGAAGGCCTGATATAGAATAAAGATGAAAGCTTACCATCCATTTGATTACCTCCTAATATAGGATAAATAACACTAGCAATACAGTCAACTATTATCAGCTTCCTTTCTTTATTGTCTTCTTTCTGAAAAAAAATATGATATGGACACAAATATAATATAATAGTCCTGAGGTCTGTTTCTCAAAAAACCTTACAATAAGTTTTGTCGTAAGTTAGGCATTTAGCAATGAATAATTGCACACTTACAACAATTTTTAATCATAAGACTTTGAGAAACGGGCCCCTGGTGCTTTATTCTTAAAAACTTGATTTTAGTTCCAACTTATCTGATTGGTCATTCACTTCAATCAATTTTTAAGTTGGTTTTATAATCCAATCAGATTCCAAAAAATTGTAACTGTAAGCACATGTGCAAAACAAATATATGATATATTAGAATGGGCTACCTCTTTCTTGTATGAAAAAAAGTTGTTTTCTATCGATTTATGACAATTCATACCTGCATTTATGGTTTTATATTAAAAGCAACTTTTAAGTTTTGGCCTACCTTAGCTTGAATAGATGAGATAATTTCCTCTAAAACATCAAATATTTCAAATATATCAGTACAAACTATATGTTGTATAGAAGATAACAGACTTTCTTTATTCTGAAATTAAAAACGTGACTTGAAATTTTTTCACTAATAAATTAAATGACAACACACTCAAAAGTTTTATAATTTTTCTAGGATGGAAATGTGATTCTATAAATGGCAAACTTACAAAAAAAATATCTTTATCAACCAAAAGACATTCTTAAACTCAAGTTGGACAACAGGAAAATTGTAAAAAGTTTTTTTTCTCTTTTAGACTTGATTGAAAAAGCCCAATTCTGAATAAAAATTGAGAGTAAAAAGACGAACTTGAGCAGTATTTTCAAGGTCATTAGAGCCTTAGGATAGGGGCCCTACAGCTGCTTAGCCTATAGACTACCCTTTACACTGTGTGTGTCAGTACAAATTTGCCTGCTATGGATAAATTGGATACAGAGTTACTAGAATGAGTTGACAATCCCAAATGCAGAGTGATGTACAGTATCCTACCTGACAATGATCACCCAGTATTTCAGATATTCTAGATGCACTAAAACTACATGATGTATCTACATAATACACAGTGTATCCATTCTTAATTGCTGTACATACACAACTCATACAAAACTACAACAAATATTTCACAATAACTTGGTTTTTAAGAGTGTAGAATTTCTAATAACTCCTATGTAAAGCAATGGCCAAGATTGTAAATGAAGAGATCTGAGAGATAAAAAATTATGTAAAGTCAGAGTAAACAAAGTAATGAGTTTTCAGATAGAAATTACTCTCTGGCTACAAGATCTTAGTGTCTTAGAACACCTTGGGGTCCATGAAAATATAAGTTTTGAAAATTTGCAATATGAAAAAAGTACACTTTCCTCCTAGAAGATAACAAAGTCTGATGACCTTGAATAAGCTTATCTTCACTCGTAATTCCAGTCAACCGAACTGTAAATGGGTACAGATCCAGGAAAAATCAATGTCAAGAGGTTTGGCCAAGTACCAGCTGGAAGAAAGGATCCTCCCAGAACCTAAGTTGTTATCCTTGTAAAATATAGATGTTAGGCTAAGGACCAGCTGGGAGATAGTATCCTCACAGAACCTAAGTTGTTATCCTTGTAAAATAAAGATGTTTCTTTCTTTTTTTTTAACTTACCTGAGTCTTACCAGTAGCAATTCCTCCACAAATCTCAGTTAACTCTCCTTCCTGTATTCCACCTTCTAACAATTCATCTAACCTAATATACAAAAAGACTTATAAAGATGTCAGACTGTTCAGAATCATTCTGAACTCACAGAGTACAGGGGGGTGAATCGGGGGGTTGAATCGGATGGCTAAAGACCGCTCCTCCCCATTTACGTTCACTGTTGATGTGATTTTATTATTACCAATTTATATATCAATATTGACTAATCTTTAGATACATCTAGGAATGAATATCTGAACCTTAAACTATGTGAACCTTCAAAAATTTGCCGCTCTCTGGTTTGGGACACATCTTTTTTTCATGGTCCAACACCTTTATGAAATTCTTAAATCTGCCACTGACATTGTATTTGGGTATACATTGCTCTTTAAGGTGATATTGTAACAAAGGGTTAACACTTTTAAATGTTATATAGTCAACTTTTATCAATCAGCACTGTTCATTAACCTGACCACTACATAATCTGATCTTTCACTCATCTTTCTATCTCTCTATAGGCTACTATGAGTGAACACTTTTTCAATCACTCATTTCTACACTTCAAATCATATTTTAAAATCAGAAAGTTTTTAGTTTTTGGACAGGAAAGATCTTTTTTCTGCTTATTAACTGCTTTGTATTTTAATACTTTGTTCAAGTTTGTTGCAAGTTAATTGGTATTTGGTAATTTCTACAGTCAACAGGCATGTTAAAGGTAGTTTTATGTTTATTGTAGGAAATTGTCCTAGTTTCCATTTGTATATATTCTTTGTTTCATATTGGAAGCCATGTTGCATAAAATTTGATAACCAATAGGTCATGAACATTTTGTTTTCATCATCGAACTTACTTTTTTGAGCCAGTTGATATAAATTTCTTCTCAAAAGCCATATGGAGATCAAACCCATTTTCAACTGTAGCAGAAAACTTTTCATGAATTTCTTTCTTTAAACTCATCAAGTCCTAACAAAATATAAAAAATTTAAGTGTTTTATTTAGTCAGATAAAACCTGCCATTGAGTGGTCAACATCAGACTGCCATGCTGTATCATTGCATTGCAGAAATTCAATTCCTTTCATAAGCCCCTGTGTCCATTTTAATTATCCCGACTTCCGTCGTCTGTGACTGCTTCAAATTTTGTTTCAGTGTAAGACGGTACTTTTGGGAGTTTTTTGTTAAGTTTTTACATTCCATCGATGAGAAAATTCTGCGAAATTTCCAAAAAACGTAAATTTTTAAAGGTGTGTCAATTTGTTCAGACTTGAGAGGCGTCCAAACAGTGGGAATGAAGATTCCCAGACTTTCGCCATTGGTTCGTATAGGACAGATCCCAACTAAGGTTTTATTAGGCTAGGCTTCAAAAACTTTTTAAATTGCGCTTTCAAAGACAATATCAGCCTATTTTCTAAATAGGTGCCACTTGAACTATTGTATTTGGTGTCATTTGGACATAATATGACCAAGTTGACTATAATCTGGCCTACCTACCTTAATTTTAATTTGCGGTTTGATTTCTTCACGATTTTGATGTTCTACTTTCACTTTATCATTTATTTTTTTCATGATTTCTTTTTCATCATGAATTAAAATGTCCATGACAGTGGTAATAACGTGATCTTTTAAGACAGAGACAACATTCTGTAAATGATCTGGTACTAAATTGGTCGTGACAATGACATGTGATTTAAAAATAGGCAAAGAAATATAAAAATTTAAAATTTCTCAAAATAATTTATTACCTTTTCTATCTCAAGAGTAGAGAGCAAAGCATGGGAGATAATTTCCATGGTTTGATATATAAAAATCAGACTACAAAACTTTCTTTTATCAGATTTAAAGGTACACGTAAGTTATTTATAGCTTTATTTGTTTCAGTTGACCTCCTTTGGGGCTAAATTGGGTTTTTTTTTTATGATTGAAACACTGTTTGAAATTAGTATTTTCTTTCAGGATAGATTTCGGAGAAAAAATGCAAATATGAATGAATATTATGATGTCATGATGAGGAAGAAGTGTCCGATGTCTATATCTACTAATCTAGTCAGATAAAACCGGCCGTTGAGTGCACAATATCCGATGTCATGAATGAGGAAGGAGTGTCTGGTGTCATATTTGACTCCATTAGCCTAACCCTAATTACATTATTTTAAAATTGTACTGTACCTGTTTAGTAAGGAGAATCATGCCTTTGGCTCAGAAAAGTTATCTTTTAAGGTAAAGGAATTCTTCTACCTCTTTTAGAATAGCCTTCACAAAATATAAATAGGTTACTAGATCAAATGAAGTTGTTACAGTAATTATAAAATAAAACTTATTATTGAAAAACGCTTAAAGGGATATGTTCACTAACTATTCGACCAATCACATTTTTGTCTCAGAACCTGGAATTTTGTAGCTATTCCATGATAATGTTCACAACTCTCCCTCGGAATTTAAGACTTCAAATCCCTGTGTAGCCAAAATTATGAGCGTTTGAAAGTCAAAAATACGACTCGCCGTTTAGCAAGACTATGCATTATATAGAAAAGACATATAGGCCTACATATACAGAAAATGAAAGATAAATGTTTAGGTAGAGATATAATTGAAGGGATTATGCGATTTTTGTGTAGTTCTAGTACTTCTGGAGGCTATTTACAAATATGAAGGGCGAAAATTGCTGAACATTCCCCTTTAAATATCTTTTGAAATGTTTTTCAATTACATGTAGGCCTACTAGGTATAATTCACATAGTTTTTGCATTTTGAGATACAAACATCTCTTGAAGACCATATCAAGTGGCCAAAATTGGTTTTGTTTTTTTTTATTTTATGAGCCACCGCCCCACCCCATCTCAAGGGCACCCTGCAGCCCCTGACATGCAATGCGAATTTGGAAAAAAGCTATGATTGAATTTCCTGTAGAGACCTGGTGGAGTACTTTAGATGACCTATCTAGACTGATCTTAAAAAATTGAACTGAGAAATTTTATAGAACTAGTTTAGTATGCATGTTAGTCTATGTCTAGGCTAGTTTTATGAGAATACTGTACGTCTTATTTTTTTAAGGACAAAGTATTTGGTTGTCATTTTTTTACGTTTATATAATGTATATATAGGCCCTATAGTCTTACTAAACGAGGAGTTGTATTTTTGACTTTCAAACACTCATGAATAATTATGGCTACACAGGAATTTGAAGGCTTAAATTTCAAGAGAGAGTTGTGAACATTATTATGGATTAGAATAGCTATAAGGTTCTGTCAGAGATTAAAATTTTATTGATTGAACAGTTAGTGAACATATCCCTTTAAAATGTAGCCTACTAAGATGTACTACTTCTAGGCTAGTTTGGTGAGAATACTGTATGTTCTCCTTTTATAGACAAAGTATTTGTTTGTCATTTTGTTACGTTAGGTTAAGTTAAAATGTAAGATGTATATATAAGTTTTGTAAAAGAAGTAGAATTGTGGGTAATTAGTCAAGATGTCAGAGTGAACGAACTCAGTGCAAAAAAAACCCATAAAATTGAAGTTCATAAGGTCACAAATACTTTTTTTTTCTTCATAGCGTATATCAATGATTGTCAGTTCTAAAACATATTTTGAGATATTATCCTGAAGCATATGTTGATATATTATCGTGTTTAAGCTTATATGATAATGTAAGATTTGAACAATAATTAGAAGCAAAGAGCTGATATAACAGAAAACAAGCTGTGTTATATCATAATATATCTCTTCTGTTATAGATTTATAAATGTACATGATGATATATGTAATATGTTAACGTTTTTCTCCAATTTCTCCAATTTAAAACGTAAACGACACATGTGTCACTCAATAAGTGATTGTATTAAACAGGTGGATGTATCCTTCTAAATAACCGCAGGCGACCTGGTATAAATATGTCAAGAAGATATAAATTAAAGCTGTTTTGTCTGATATTAACCTTTTGTCTTGTTTTGGTCAATCTAATTCTACAATACACAACTACCAATACTCAAAAGGTGAGACATTTAGTTGAACGGATATATTTTTCAATTTATCATAACGCAGATTTTTCCTTCCAAACTTGTCAATGTATCAACTTTTGTAATTTAAAATTTCAATTGTTTATAGACTATTAGTTATCCAGCCTAAAGGCCGGCACACATTGAACGATTTTTTGACGCCGACTATAACAGGAGATATTTAACATGTCAAATCAAAAAACGTGACTGATCGGCTAGTGTGCGGGTCATTCCGATAATTTATGGTGACCTGGATTTAAGTCAACCAATTGAATTTCAGGTATATATTGGGCGCCATATTGTTTATGACAGAATCTCAGAAAACGACCGCTAGAAGTGCTCCAGTCGCGATAAACAGTCGGTAAGTGTGCTTTGAATGCACGCTCCGATAACTTGACGCCTTAAAAAATCGTAGGGCGTTCCGTCCTAAAATCGTTAAATGTGCGCCGGCCTTTACCTATATGATTTGATCAGAATATACCACAAAAATATTGTTGTAAAGTTATGACAGAACACATTTATTTATTTTGATTCATTTTTAGTTTCAGTTACCATTGAAAATGACACAAGTAAGTGTATATTTTATACAAATTATTAATAATGAGTTTAAAAGATAACAAAACACACGACAGTATTATGGAATATAACACACTTCTTTAATAAAATTAGGGACATAATGTTTCAACACAATATTCACGTGTCGTCGTCAGATGTAATGATCATGATCATGTAATTACATCTGACGACGACACGTGTATAATGTGTAGAAACATTATGTGCCTAATTAGGGCTGGGTCAAACAATTGAAATAATCGATTATCGACGCTACAAATTATATATTTCGATTCTCAAATTTCATAATTGATTAAAATAAATAGTTAAATTTTCATTTAATATTATCTGTTACACAATTATCAGACAAGTCACAACCCATTTTATCATGTTGATCATACAAAATTCTTGACATTACTTCAGTTTCATTTGTCTTCAATACCAGATATTGATGAATAAAAAACATAAAGGTACAAAAACGTAAACTAAGAGACGAAAATTAGAAGATTTTCCAATTAAAGTATTTTGATTATTAATCGATTATTGATCGGTAGCCTGCCTTCAATAATCGATCTCAATTTGGTAATCGATACCCAGCCCTATGCCTTTTTATTAAAGAAGTGTGTTATATTCCATAATATTGTCTTGTGTTTTGTCAAATCTTAGAAGTTTAAAATATATTTAAGACATCAGTTTATAGTTGGTATAGGGGTTATCTATATAGAGATTTTGCTATTTCCTCTCCTCCTATTACATATATATATATATATATTAACAGCACCATTCATGTGTATAATATAATATAATTAGAGGCTAAATAATTGCCAGAATGGTTGAAAGGATTGTAAAGTGGTTTTCTAAACTTTGTATGTTAACGGCATTGTAACGCTGATCAACCACACACCAGTGTATTATATAATATTTACTAGACAGGCATGTTTACAGATTGGACGCCACTTCACGACTCCAGTAGAAACATATCAGTATATATGCGCATGCGCACTTACATTTATGACATTGACATCTGGGATACTGAAAGCATCAATATTCTCTCAGAGTCCCTTTACACATACAAAGTTTAGAAAAACATTTTACAATCCCTTTAAGCGGATGAAAAGTATTAGCATTGTGAAATAAAAAATGTTTAAGAATAATTATTACAATTGCTTTTCAGAAATATTCTTCCACATTTAACAGAATACAGAAGCCTCTTTTACAGGTATTGATTAAAATAGTTTAAATGTTTGTCAAATGATGTAGCTAGAGACTTAAAGTTAAAGGGGAATGTTGGCTTATTCCATTGGACAATCAACACTATTCTCAGGAACGGGAATATGTTTTTAGCTAGGGTAATTTGCTCACAACTCTCCCTCAAAATTTTAGTCTACAAATTCATGTGTACTTACTCTTAGCCATGGTCCCGTGTGCTATTGGCTGTGCACATTAAAGATCCCTTGACAGTTGGAAATCGATAATAAGAGCAGGCTAATGCCGCTGTCCTGGCAAAATTTCCCTCATTGCACACTGCATGGCGTTTTCCCGTCCTCAATTAGCCCATATAGGTGCAGAAAAGTAGGACGTAAAACTCCATTCATTTATTTTTATTTCCTCCAAATAACCCCCCCCACCCCCGTTTGGAAATTCCTGGCTACGGGCCTGTGTGTATATATATGTATCAACGTTTGTAATCCAAATATGTGACTCATAATTAAGACAAACTTTACCTTATATAGAAAAGACAGACGGATGTTAAGTCAAATGAAATGAAATGAATGGAGTTTAGTCCTACTTTTCTGCACCTATATGGGCTAATTGAGGACGGGCAAACGCCATGCAGTGTGCAACGAGGGAAATTTTGCCAGGACAGCGGCATTAGCCTGCTCTTATTTTCGATTTCCAACTGCCGAGGGGGATCTTTAACGTGCACAGCCAATAGCACACGGGACCTCGGTTTATTGTCCCATCCGAAGGACTAGACGCTTTTTCCATGTCAGCCCGGATGTTAAGTCAAAGGTATATTTAAGAGGGAAAAGCAATTTTGGTGCAGTTTGTTCAAAGACCTATATCGACCTTTGAAAATGCTGAACATTTTCCTTTAAAGATTATTTGTATGGTTACTGTCATTTCCTTTTTGCAACTGCATGAGATTTACTATTAGGTTGCAGACCTACTTTTAATTAAAGATATATAAGTCAAGCTGTTTATATTACAATAGTCATAAGTAGGTGATTATGTGTGATTCACAAGTACAGACGCAAAAGCTGGCTATTTCTCATCCAGCAATATGGGGCAGTATGTCTGTAACTAGTATATTGAATGGTAGTCTTGTTAATTACATGTTCTTAAAGGGGAGTGTTCAGAGTATTTCCAATGGTTGATTTGAATATACATAAATAGCCTCCAGAATTACTAGAAATGCATGAAAATCATATAATTCCTTCAATTATATCCCTACCTTAATATTTATCCTTCATTTTCTGTTTTATATGTTTCTTTATAATGCATAGTGTTACTAAACAAAGAGTCGTATTTTTTACTTTTAAACGCTGATAACTATGAGTGCACATGTGTTTGAAGGCTTAAATTTCGTTGAAGAGTTGTGAACAATATGACGAATAAGATTAACTACAAAAATTCAGATTCTGAGGCCAAAATTCTTTTGGTGGGACAGTTAGTAAACATATCCCTTTAATAATGTAAGCGTTTGTTCATTTCTACTATCACTCCATTCAATGGACAAGTTACCCAAAATGGCATTTATTTTTCAATAAACGCTAGTTTGTCACGTGACACATGCAATCTATTGGCACATTTGGCTCCGCAAGTCATTTGTCTTGTTACATGATAAACCCGGGTTTATTTCCCCATAACGATAACAAGATTCACATTCAAAAAGCTAGCTTTTTTCAAATGATGCATAAGTGCTGATAAATATTTTCGTTAAACAAGGTTTTAAAAGAAGCCTTAAATAAAAATCTGTTTAATTTATTTTTTTCAGCTGTTTTTACAGATAATGAAGGATTTTCACATCTTTTTGATAGAACCCAAAGTTTTATTGTCAATAGTCAAAGAGGAGAAAGATATCACCAATAATGTCTTTACGTTTGGTTTGCGATTAGATAAGACACATAAGCTAGAGGTAAGTTAAATTATGATTAGAGAAAAATATTTCCGAAACATGGGCGACATTTCTGGAGGTGAGGGGATTCATATAATGTAGTGACATTTGTGTCAAGTCGCAACTAAATTTGGAAGGTTGGCTTAAAGGGGACCAGTCTTCATTTTTATTGGTTGATTTGGGTCTTGAATATACTTAAGTATCCTTCAGAAGCACTAGAAATGTACGAAAATTGCATATTTCCTTCAAATATATCTTAAATTAGACATTTCTCCTTCTATTTCTATAGATGACTTTTCTATATATTGCATAGTATCGCTAATGTGTAGTAGGGCATTATAACTTTGAAATGCTAATAATTATGGATGCACATGGATTTGAAGGCTCAAATTTCAATGGTTAGTTGTGATAACCAGTACTAAATTGCTGAGCTAAAAAGTCCCCGTTTCGGAGACTTGGAAAAATCGACCCACAAAAATGGAGCCTGTGCCACTTTAAATTGTGACCTGATAAAGCTTGATTTTTAGTATTCAGGACTACAATTACATTTTCTTGCTTGTTTCACAGTCTAATGTTTTTTGCCTCATGTGTTGTGTATTTCATTGTCAGTTTTTGTTTGCTTTCTATGTCAGATGTTTAAAGGAAGAACTGAGAAAAAGCAGCATGATCAATAAATTCATAATCCATTTTGATTCTAATGCTTAAGTATGTTTTCTTATACTTTGTTATTGTTCCGCACTTATTACTTATCCTTAGTTATTGTTCTGCACTTATTACTTATCCTTAGTTATTGTTCTGCACTTATTACTAATACTTAGTTATTGTTCTGCACTTATTACTAATCCTTAGTTATTGTTCTGCACTTATTACTTATCCTTAGTTATTGTTCCGCACTTATTACTAATCCTTAGATATTGTTCTGCACTTATTACTTATCCTTACTTATTGTTCTCTGCACTTATTACTAATCCTTAGTTATTGTTCTGCACTTATTACTAATCCTTAGTTATTGTTCTGCACTTATTACTGATCCTTAGTCATTGTTCTGCACTTATTACTGATCCTTAGTTATTGTTCCGCACTTATTACTAATCCTTAGTTATTGTTCTGCACTTATTACTAATCCTTTGTTATTGTTCTGCACTTATTACTTATCCTTAGTCATTGTTCTGCACTTATTACTAATCCTTAGTTATTGTTCTACACTTATTACTAATCCTTGTTCTACACTTATTACTACTTAGTTATTGTTCTGCACTTATTACTTATCCTTAGTTATTGTTCTGCACTTATTACTAATCCTTAGTTATTGTTCTGCACTTATTACTAATCCTTAGTTATTGTTCTGCACTTATTACTTATCCTTAGTTATTGTTCTGCACTTATTACTTATCCTTTGTTATTGTTCTGCACTTATAACTAATCCTTAGTTATTGTTCTGCACTTATAACTTATTGTTAGTTATTGTTCTGCACTTATTACTAATCCTTGTTCTACACTTATTACTACTTAGTTATTGTTCTGCACTTATTACTAATCCTTAGTTATTGTTCTGCACTTTTTACTTATCCTTTGTTATTGTTCTGCACTTATTACTTATCCTTAGTTATTGTTCTGCACTTATTACTGATCCTTAGTTATTGTTCTGCACTTAATACTAATCCTTAGTTATTGTTCTGCACTTATTACTTATCCTTAGTTATTGTTCTGCACTTATTACTTATCCTTAGTTATTGTTCTGCACTTATTACTTATCCTTTGTTATTGTTCCGCACTTATTACTAATCCTTAGTTATTGTTCTGCACTTATTACTAATCCTTAGTTATTGTTCTGCACTTATTACTAATCCTTAGTTATTGTTCCGCACTTATTACTAATCCTTAGTTATTGTTCTGCACTAATTACTAATCCTTAGTTATTGTTCTGCACTTATTACTAATCCTTAGTTATTGTTCTGCACTAATTACTAATCCTTAGTTATTGTTCTGCACTTATTACTAATCCTTAGTTATTGTTCTGCACTTATTACTAATCCTTAGTTATTGTTCTGCACTAATTACTAATCCTTAGTTATTGTTCTGCACTTATTACTAATCCTTAGTTATTGTTCTGCACTTATTACTAATCCTTAGTTATTGTTCCGCACTTATTACTAATCCTTAGTTATTGTTCTGCACTAATTACTAATCCTTAGTTATTGTTCTGCACTTATTACTAATCCTTAGTTATTGTTCTGCACTTATTACTAATCCTTAGTTATTGTTCTGCACTAATATGGGTTGATTTGAAGTTTTTTCTTCTGATCACATTGGTTAAAATTGTCAACGAATTTTGACGATGCTCAAAAATAATATTAAAGAGGTTTTCTAAACTTTGTATGTACATCGGGGACACTGATAACATCAATTTGCGCCATTCCAATTTCCATTCCGATGTCTGTGATTCTTACAATTCCAATAAAACTAACACATTTTATGACATCACCCCCACTGATCTGCATAGATATCAATAGTAGCTTCCGGTAGATCAGTGGGGGTGACCACAGACATCGGAATGGAAATTTGAATGGCGCAAATTGATGCTGTCGGTGTCCCTGATACACATACACATTTTTTAGATCATTTATGTAAACTTTTTGGTGTCCAAAAATTCATGGCAAGATATTTTTAATCAAAATTTTCATAATAATGTAAGGGACACATTTCTTCATATTTTGTCTGTAGTGTTCTTAAAATCGAAAAAAAAAAATTAACCTCCAAATGGCAGACCTTGCCTTCAATTTAGTGCATGTTATTTTAACAACAATTTTTCATGCTCACAATTTTAGTTCTGATGACTACTAAACACTTAACAATCCCTGCTTTACATCTTCTAACATTGACATATTTAGTTGGGACCATGGTTTCTTGCCCCCTTGCCTTGCCATCAACCACCCCCCCCCCCCCCCCCCCTCACCCCAACCCACCTCCACAAAAAATAAAATAAAATTGATTCATCTTTAATGTGCAAATTGCTAGATTAGAAAATTTTCTTTTCCCATTCTTTGTTTCCAAGGGCTTTATATTACTTAAATTTGAGCACGCCCTGCATTCAAAGAGCGGGAAACATTAAATATAGGCCACAAGAGCTCCTGAGAAAGCCATTGAACTGAACTGTTATGATAAGGCTTTTGAAGCTGTTGGCATCTCTGGCTCTGCAATCATTAAGTCGGTGAAGTACAAGCATTTTAGCAGCTCAACATTATACCTTGATATTGGCAAGATAATTATGTATGAGTACTAGAAATTATTTGAGTTCAACATATTTTCACTCCTTTTCAGTTATCTACCTTTGATGAATTCAAACAACATGGTTTCAAAGTCTTTCCCGTCATATCCAATAAGGATATATTGTCTCATGTAATCTTGTATCATGAGAAAAGTCTATTTTTAGTACATTTGATAATATTTTATGAGAAATGGGAGGGCTTTTTAAAAAGTGAAAGCCTAGTAGCGTCGTCTTCCTTTCCCAGTTGGCTTCCACACAAGCAACTTACTTTTGGAGACACTGGATATGTATATAATAGGTAATTGATTTATATCGTTTGTATAAATAAAGAACTGTCATAGCCGTAGGGGCAGGGTGGGCTGTTTTCGGGCAGCGAGTTCCAAAAAATCGGGCAATCAATGGGAAAACATTACTAAAATTCGGGCAAAAGTCGGTCTGCCCCCCCGTTGAGTCGTGGGCTCCTACGGCTATGAGAACTGTACATTTCAGACAATTCTGTCCAAAGCATGGCAAAATACAAGAGTATGTAAATGTAATTTAGTAGTGGACACCTCCAACGAGAGGTACCATCAGGTGTTTTGAAAAGTGGTCATGGTCTGCTTTGTAAAATACCCACCACTACTATATGGTAAACAAAAAATTAACCTTGGGCAATAATGTTCTAGTCAAGTCAAAACTTTTCAATCTTTGCGAAATGGTAAAAAAGTTTAATTTAAAACCAATGAGGTCTGACTCATTATGACTTGGCAGAAGCATATTTAAGGTGGGTAGGAGGGTAGTGGCATCTCCCCCTTCCCCACTTCCTTCTGGCCAAAATTTGCTATATATATTCAGTTAAAACATTGAGCATTTTCGTGCCAAAAAAATAGGGATAGTTTGTACAAGTTTTATTAGTTAAAATGTATATTACTTCTAATACAGTTCTACATTCTATATTGATGCCAAAATAAATTTGATTAAAAATTTTAAGAGACAAAAAAGGGACACATTTGGGTTATATTTTACTAAAATTAGACCATCTAGCTTTTCAGACCTACTCAAAACAAAAAAACAGTCTTCTTCCTTAAAAAAAGAATATTGAATTGATTATGATTCATATTGGAAATGTCAAGAGTAACAAGGAAAAAAAAAGGTGTACTTTTGATGACAACTATTTGTATATGTTTACAGATTAGACCTAGCTAAAGTCAATTTATATGTTGATGAGTTAACACTTTATATTCCAACCAATATGAGTCGCTTTATCAATGAAGACCTTCCACAATCAACCTTCCTTGAATGTGATCTCAATAGGGTGAACCAATTTTATGCTGCTTATCCTGATTATAAAGTATCCTACAGAAATTTACATTATAAAGCTAACAAACTGTTGCAGGATTTAAGAGAAACTATGGATGAGATTGGAGTCAAATTCTTCCTGGATGGTGGAACTTTATTAGGTATAAAGATTATCTTCTCTCAAAATAAACACTTTGCCACAATCAAAACAAAATAAGGCAGCTAATCAAATTCATTCTTCAAATGGAGTTGTCTGCTCCTGAATTCAAATCAGCCAATACAAATCAATCATTGAATGCGCAATAATAAAAACAATAGTGTTTTTTTTTCTAATTTTGATGTTCCTAATAAAATTAATAACAGCATTAGGGTAAGATTCCATATACGTGTCATGCGGATCCGTCATGCAGACATAAATGGCCCTTGCAGATCAGTCATGTCTCAAATATGATTCCACATGTGCGTTAAACGTATGCATTATCTTTCTTTTGACGCACAGACTTCTAGACAGATGGATGCTTTGGCGGGAAAAAAGACAGGGAATCCCCCACAATATACGTCGCATTTGGGAGATCTCCGTGCAGAAAGGCCTCAGGATGCGTCAAAAATTGCTACACCCAGCTATTTTATTTTTGACGCACGACGGAAACCATTTGACGGATACCGCTTCCGCATATATTCTTTGTTCCCAACCTTTTGGACTCTTTGTACCCCTATTTAAAAAAAAAAATCTCCCCTTTGCCCACTCTTAGTAACATTGAGAGCCAACATGAAAGTAAAAGGATATTTGTCGGTTGATGGAGTTTGATATTTAATCCATTCCATACTTTTTAAAATTGTCTAAGTGACTTCTCATGTACCCCTTCTTGTGTTTGCTGGTTCCCCTGGTTGGGAACCGAGGGCATATATGGATTCATACCCTCTTAAACCAACCATTTCTATTTTTAACGCATGACGGATGAGGGATCCGCATGATGTATATATGGAATAACAGCATTATTCTCTAATTATTTTAAACTCTATTTTATTTCTATTTTGTAAAGGATGGTATCGACAATGTGATATGATTTATAATACAAGTGATATTGACATTGGAATATTTGCTAAAGATTATAAACCAGAAGTTCAAGAATCTTTTATATCACATGGATTTCATCTATTTAATTTATATATGGTAAGTTTAACTAGTTTTTACCAATGACCAAGTGACAAAATTTCTTGTTTCACCAACAATCCTCGACAGTTTCCATAAACCATAATCTGTCTCGGTAATGAATGGTGTTTATAGTTGTGTCTTCATGGGCGAGACTCTTTACTTTACCACTTGTTTTCAAGGTCGCTACTTAAATACAGTTCAGAGCTGTAGAATTTTGGGAGAAATATTCTGACACCTACTTGTGTATTTGATGCTACATCGTGATTATCTGTTCACCATTAACGTATTTTTTTTAACATTTTAAATACATATTTTAAAGATAGTGGACCACAGCCATATATGCCCAACAAAAAAGTCTTAAATTTAATCAGGAGTGAACTAAACTTTCTCAAACCTCAAAGATTTTGGGGCAATGGCAATAACTCTTTTTCTAATGAAAATAGCTCAAAATCAGAGATGATGTGACAATATTCACCTAGTTTGGTTAAATATGGCTGCCAATCATTATCATGATGCGTTGCAGAGCCGCCAGAGCGTCAGCGTAACATTCATGGAGACCGTTTGGTAAATGTGGGTGTATGTAGTCGTCGCCCGTGTCTGTCTGCCCATCTGTCTCTCCATACACAATTGTTGTGGACATGATAAAGAGTTGGTTTCTTAATGGATTTTGATGAAACTTATTTTTTTATTGGTAGGTGCCAGATGGTTTTGAAATGAAATTGGATCATTATGATATCAGATTAGATGTGTTTTTGCTCTATGAAGGAGAATATGACAATTGGACGGGAGGACTCAGTTCGAATGGTACTAAATACAGGTAATTTGTGTGTGTAGGGCTGGTATCGATTACCAAATTGAGATCGATTATCAAAAGCAGGTTACCGATCAATAATCGATTAATAATCGAAATATTTTAATTGGAAAATCTTCTAATCTTCATATGTTTGTGTACGTTTTTGTACCTGAATGTTTGTTATTTATCAATATCAGGTATCAAAGATAAATGAAACTGAAGTAATGTCCACAATTTTGTATGATTATCATGATAAAATGGGTCGTGACTTCTCTGATAAGCGTGTAGCAGATAATATCAAAAGAAAATTTGACTATGAATTTTAATCGATTATGAAATTTGATAATCGATAATCGAAATAAATAATTTGTAGCGTCGATAATCGATTATTTCAATTATTAGACCCAGCCTTAGTCAGTGGCATATGTTACATTGCCTATCAATCTTATCTTTTTATGTAGGTTCGTCTTTCCTAAATTCAAATTATGTTGGGGAGAATTGCTGCAAGTTCCTGTTCGTGTTCCTTGCAACGCTCTTGAATATGTGAGAAACTCGTATGGAGATGGTTGGAATAGAAGTGTAAAAGAATGGTCATGGAATGAAAGCCCTAAAAATATTATTACAGTTGGTAACTACTCAGAAGAAGAAATGAAAGACATTATTATATCACTGCCAGGTGAAAACTTGTTAAAAATGATGAAAAGATGGTTACATAATACTTTTATTGATGTCCATTATTACTTTATTTACCTATTTACCTAAAGGAATACAACCTCTTAGAGTGATGAAAAAATCTAAATTTTCAAACTTGGTATTTGGTATGGTGAATAGGTGTATTATTCATCAGGGGACTTACCTGGTGGCATAACTATACAACAGATTATCTAAATAATCTGATAAATGCAGAAAACTATAATTATATACAATAATTGAAAAACGCTTGATCAAATTTTAAGCGTTTGAATTATAACCTGTATTTGTATGGAAATTTCCATAGTTTTATTGGTTTCTTGGATTCTGTTTGTATACTTTGGACACCGTTGATGAAAATATTATGCTCTTATTGACCAAGTCCAAGAACTTTTTTTTTTTTATCGAGGTGGTATCGCTTTAAAAATTGCCTTTTAAACGACAATCAGTATTTTCAGGGATTGTTTTTTGTTTTGTTTTTCATTTAATGGGAAAGGAGTAAATTTTAATTTTTTTAAATTTTATTTTAGCTTTTAAATTTCAAATCCATGTCAAGACATATTACCGTACCAGCATTCTAAAGTTAAAAATAGAGTCAGACAATATCTTATCTTGAAAACACACAGTAAACAACAAAATTAAAAGACAAATGTTTGGTTAGAGGTATATTTGAAAGGAATTATGCAATTTTTCTTGCAGTTTAATACTTCTAAAAACAATTTAAATATTCAAGCCCAAATCAAAGCCCAAAATGCAAAATTTTGGCCTTTTAACTGCCTTCTTCCAAAATATTTCAGTATTTCTAATACTTGTTTGATTGTAGAACAAGTAAAACAGAACAACAACGAATTAAATTGTTCTTCCACGAAAGGTTTTTTCTTTTATACGCCCACATGATATATTGAGTGTATATTGTCGTCATCTATGTCCATCGGTTTGTCAGTCCGTCCATTGCTTGTAAACACTGTACAAGACACATATCAGAGAGCCCAGACTCCAGAGTGATTTCATCAGCATAGTGAGTACAAAAGGTTTGATATCTGGGTTTGAATACCCTAGGCACCATGGATGCATGACCGGGCATTCTTAAGTGCAACAACTGTAGTATCCGCAAGGGGACACTTCTCAAAATAACCCCCAAATTAATTTGTATCAGCATACTCAAGTACGTACATCTTCCATGTTACAATAATCTAAAATAGCGTAGATATAATATTCCTCTAACAATATTCAAGAAGAATCAATCATTCTTAAATTATGCTGATATCATATTATGATAGTGTGATCTCGTGTGATCTTATAGTCTAATCTGCCATAGACGTTCCCAGTAGTAACAAGCTCATTTATGTCATTAATACAATTATACCTTATTCAACTGTTACTTATGTATCTCATTTTAATCTGTTATAATCTTTTTATGTTTTAATTGTACATTGTTGTGTAATATCTTTCTATAATCTGTTTTATTTCAATTGTTCATTAATCAATGTCCATGAACAAACGTTTGTATAAATATGGATTGATATGTTATCAGGGGCATCTTGGATTGACCAGAGCACCTATACAGACGGACAACGCCGATGTATTTGTAAATATTGTATCCAGTTGTTATTAAATAGTTTAAAGTTCCTTATCATAGTTTTAGTGTAAAAACTCACTGTTACAATATTGGTAATTCTTAAATTTCGGAATTGTGGAAAAGGCCACTTAAGAATGGGTCATAGTGCGTGACACGCCCACTTTTCATCTCAGGGTGCCTTTAAAATTTCTGCTGCTAACTTACTTTTAAGGAGACTAGGTCAAGATTGGTCTTAAACTGTGGATCTAGAGTTTCAAAATTGTGGAGAAATCCACTTAAGAACATCCAAAAGGTCATAAAGTGCACTCAAAAATGACCCCACCCAAATCAGTAAGCGGAGTACATTAATAAAACTTGCAGCATATATTCCTGGAAACATCCTGATAGCACCCAATCCATTCATAGGTATCTTAAAACTGGAATGAACACCTTCAGGACACTTAAGATAATTTTGGCTACGGATAAGATCAAGTTTGGTGAATTCAAGGCTATGCTCAGTCTTCGATAGCTATTTGGACAGATATGGCTGGGTGAGAGTCAGAAAAAACTAGTGTAGTCGATTTGTGTATATATACGTTGTATAATTGTCTTTGTATTCCCGAATTGTCTATATTTAGTAACTATGTAACTCTCGTTGTTTACATTCAATCGGAAGTAGGCTTCGACCAATCAGCAAGTTGTTATGAAACGTGGTCCAATGGGAAGAGATTTGCACGTGCAGTGCGTAACGTAGTTAGGTATAAAAAGACGGACTTCAATATTTTTTAGTCACTCAGGGTCGGTGAGTCATGGGTAGTCGGTTGTAGGCAGGAACTCAGTAAGATCGGCTCTGTTTGCTTTTTTTATTGGGAGTTACGACACTCCGCTCGTAGATTTGAGTAATACAGACGGTTAGCCCGAGACGATCAATTTTTTCCTAACGACGAGGCCCTCAGAGTGCCTACACCTCCACATTACATTGATGACTTTTATTAGTGTTACTGCTATCTTTATTGCTGCCGAAGAAGCCTACGAAAGGATTTTCGGAGATGTGAAAAGACTTTTTCTAGAAAATTGAGAATTTGACAACCTGATACCTTGTTGGCAAACATGCTGCCGAAACACCTGCATGGGCAACACAAATTTGGTCCTGTACACACACATCAACGTTTTGGGCAACAAAGGTTGCTGAATGTTTTCGAACCTGTATACACTAACAACATTGTCGGCAACATGTACGTGCAAGCTAGTGGCCTGATAGGTTGCTTGTTAAGGTGATTATAAAAAGCGTCATAATATCGTCTCGTCTATAAATTTATTATAAGCCCTAGGCTAGAATATTTTTAGGTACATGTAGGTGGAAATCATTTGGAGAGCTTTAAATTGGGGACATGATTGCATACGTTTTGTGGGTAAGAAGTACATAGGCCTATTATAAGGTAAGTAAGGCTCCAGCGCTTGAAGAAATCTTCCTGTCAAATTATGTAACAGCAATATTAGTAGCTTTTTATATCCAAGATAACAGTTTTGGTATATTCAACGCCGGATTGTATCAAAAAACACGTGATAGGCTACGGTATGTATCTCGGTACGCCCATTATACATAATGAAACTTTTGATAGTCATATATCAAAGTCATATACATATAAAAATACCCAACATAGGGTTCTGGGGTCATATTATCAGAAGACAAAATAATTATATTATCAGTAATTTTAACATACTATGTCGAAATTTAACCAATTGCTTATTTAATTTCGACACACTTGACTCGAAATAAATTTTAAATCAAATTAATTTATTTTCGACATAGGTTACTAGTACTTTTCTCGGAATTAAATCAAATTAATTTATTTTCGACATACCAAACTGAATACAACTCAATGAGGGAAATTTGACAGCGGCATTAGCTTAATCTTATATTCGATTTTCAATTGGCTAGGGATCTTTAACGTAGGCAGCCTGTATCACACGAGGCCTCGGTTTATTATCCCATCCTAACGACTAGACGCTTTTTCCATGTCAGCCTCTCCGACGGCATCATCTCGACCTATGCCAGGATAGGACCCTGGACCTTCAGATTGGATCACCATCTTTTTATTTTACTTTACTCCACCCGACAACTGCTGTCGATTAAGTAACTATTTGGATATTGGAGCAAAATGATTCAGACAAATTTAGAGAATGATCAGAGCACAATGAATGTGTGATACATTAATTTTATGGTATATAAACACAATATTACAACAAAATACACCAATGTCATTATGATAATATATAATAAAAAAACAAACTGCTATCTCATAGTAAATCTCATTTTACTCCAATAAGTACTTTCTCGCCTTGGGCGTTTTTCAAAATGTGAGATGAATACATAAATAATTGAATCATATTTATACATTGTATGGACAAAATAAAATTGTTAATGGTTACTAATTTTGTAACTATATCAACATTCAATAGAAAACAAATAATTCTCTAATAGCATCAACTGGATTAATCAAGTTTAATTAACATGTTAATTAGTATTCACTTGTATCTACCGGATTTAAAAAAAAATCCATGTTAGTCAAAGTAGGTAGATACGTGAAATTTGATTTTTTATCACTCACTATTTTGGTGTCTGTGTTATGCCAACAAGGGGATTTTGGTAAGGAAGGGGTGCGCATTATATTTGGAAACATAGGCCTACAGTATTCATAATATATAGAAATGTCAATTTTTCATGACATCACTAAGAGATCGATTTCCGAAAATCTTCTTCTGGAATATCGGATAAAATAATTTTCTTTTCTGGTTAAGTTTTACTGAACTTTTTGTTCCTCGAAAGTATCGTAATTAGTCAGACGTTTGGGCTGTCTGTTTTTCTGAGGTCGGAGTTGGCTTTTCTTTCCTTAACTCCTACCATTAAACTGCCTTTTCTCCCTTGGTCTAACTATGGTCTAACTAAACGCCAAACCACTTTTGTCGCCATCATCATTCTCTGACTTTCTGTGTTGGTGGTTGTATAAAGAAACCAAGTACTGACGATCCGAACCGCAAAACGAAACTCGAAATCCAAAAAGACATTTTGACGAAACATAGGTAACAGCTTAAGAACTTTTCATATGAGGAATTATATCAATCATACATGAGTAAGTATATCATAATGAAAAGTGGTATCAGGTGTCTAGAAGAGTAAGCATACCCTGCCTGGCGCCACACCCGTCCTAGCTGTTAAACATCCACAAAACTACAAAACAAAAACGTGAAAAAGCGTCGGATGAAACAAACATGACTCGACGACAAATTTACACAAACTCAATCCGTACGCTATCAATCAACGAGTAACCATATTATCAGAAGGGCAAGCAAATACTGCCTAGAACACCACCAGTAATAGCTGCTTAATATTTAAGATAGAGGGAGGCAAAACAAGAGTAGTGTCTAGTAAAATTATAAAAATAAGGTGACAACTCGACAGTTTCGTGAGGATAACTTAAAAAGAATCGTTTAGCAAAAGCATTTGCAGTCATAACACAAACAGATGATTTGTATTGATAAATCAATTTTTGATGGCGGTCTTAAAATTTCCTAAGAGAGCTTTAGTTAGAGTCGGTTTTAGTTCACATCTTTGTAGTAGACTAACACACTACAACTTAAAGACAGAAGCATAAAATCGCGTCAAATAAAATTAGTGACCAGACGACAAATGTTAAAAGTTCAAGGGACGTAACTAATGAAAATATACAATTTCTACAATTAAGGGACGTAACTGATCATAATAATTGCAATGTTATGATAATAAAAGGGGGGTGGCTGAGTACGTCCGAATAAAGGAGAACAATTCAATGACGAAAAGTGTTAACGGTGAGAAGAAGGGTCAACAAATACTATCTAGAACAACACCGGTAATAGTTGTTTAATATTGATAAAATAGGTAGGCAAAACAATTAGTAGTGTCATGTAAAATTAGAACAAAAGGTGAGTAATTTCGTGAAGACAGGTTTAAAAAAAAAAAAAAAAATGAATCGTTAAGCAAAAACATCTGTAATTATAGCAGAAACAGATATTTTATATTTATCAATTAGTTCATGATGGCGGCCGTAAAATTTCTTAAGAGAGATTTTGAGTCGATTTGGTAAATATCCTTGTAGTAGTAGCTTAGATGTTAGAAGCTTCGATCTAGCTAAGAAATCATCGTAGAAAGAACATGCTCTAGAGTATCGAACTAGTTGAGACACATATACTCCATAAGCTGGCGAATGTGGAATGTTGCTGCACATAAAAGGAAAATTGACGATTGGAAAATCGAAATCATCACGTTTATCATATAATTTTACACTAAGTCTCTGTTTTTTGTCATATTCAAGACGCAGATCTAAATATGATGCGTAGTGTACGTTATCGGTTGTGTTTTTAATTTCTAATTCATCGGGATAGATGAAATCTAAATATTCACTAAATTTAGGATTATTTAAAGAGAGGACATCATCAATATAGCGATAAGTGAAATTAAAACGCTTACTTAGTCGTTTGTTATTTTTTACGAGTGCTTGCATGAACTCTGCCTCGTATGTGTATAAAAATAAATCAGCAAGTAGAGGCGCGCAGTTAGTGCCCATAGGGATGCCTATCACTTGTTGATAAATATCACCGCCAAATTCCACAAAAATTTTGTCTATTAAAAAATCCAACATATTAACAACATCGTTGGCGGTAAATTTGTTAATGGAATCACTATGGTTCTGAACAAAATATGTGAAATTATAATTGACAACAATATATTTAAATCTTACATTGCCAGTTTTAGAATGGAAAACACTATAAATAAGATCTTTTAAACGTGCTTTAAGTTTACTATGTGGAATTGTAGTGTAAAGAGTTGAAAAATCAAAGGTTTGTATAGATGAAACTCTTGAAAGTGATTGAGACTGTAAATTTTCTAACAATTCTTTTGAATTTTTCAAAATCCACATTTGATTGATTCCATTGCGGGAGTATATAGTGTTGCAGTATTTCTGAACACCCTCTTTAACTGCAGTTAATATTGAAGTAAGTAATTTGGAAAGTGGCTTGGTTGAACAATGAGAAGAACCTGCTATATATATCGCTGTTTATAAGGATTTTTGTGTAGTTTGGGTATCCAATACAGTAAAGGGAGATCTGTATTAACATCCCTACAAGGAGTTCTGAAAGTGGCAAGTACAGACTTGTGATTGGATAATATTTCATCCTTAGTAAAGTTAGTGCGTTTATATGTAGGATTAGGTATTGATACCCCACAGGAAAGTTCGTTGATCAAACAGTCATAATAATATTTTTTACAAACAAAAACTATGTTATTAGACGCTTTGTCAGCGGGAACAATAATGTATTTGTTATGCAAGTCGTCAAGTCGTATAATGGTTCATTCGTTGGAAGATTTTTAATTTTAGCGCTTCTTCCATATTCTTGACGACTTCTATGATCTTTATTTATTTCCGAGAAAAGGTATGTCGAAAATAGTTATACATGTACTATAATTCAAACAACATCAGTGGCGGCTCGAGGGGGGTTTCGCAAAATATATAGGCTATATTCACATATATGGCCATCACAACATATGTCCGAAAATACTGCATGCTTTTGTGTTAAACTTAAAGCAAAAGTCCACTCTAAAACTCACTAGAGCTCACTTAATCCTATCTCGATTACAAAAATGCTTCTAACTTTGGAAAACGGGTGTGAACCGACCTTCATACGCACTTGGTCCCCTGTCGACAAATGGTCTATGGGAACCACTGATCTAACTGAGCGCACAGTTTCATTTAAATTTGTTAAGATCGGTAATCGTGCTCATAAGAAATGTTGATAGACGACCACAGTTCAGTTAATCAGTGGATAAAACAGAAGAAAGGACAGGGCGACGGCAACTTTCCTTATGATCGTACAAAAGTGAATGTCTGTTTTGCATACAAGACATGTATTTTTTGTTAAAAGTAATTATATTTTTTTTAAGACTGATATCTTTTTAAAAAAATGATATTTTTTTTTTAGAAAAATGATATTTTTTTTTTAGAAAAATGATATTTTTTTTTTAGAAAAATGATATTTTTTTTTTAGAAAAATGTCGACTTTAGGCCCATCGATATTGCGTCCTCGGGAGTGGTATACAGTATTGGCATATTGGTATATTATCGTATATATATAGGCTATTACTTTCAACTAATAATAAACTGTAATTTACAATAAATACCTAAAAAAAACTACACTTTAAATCCCAAACATGATAAATTTTAACAAGAAAATGATCAAAATACATTTTTGGCTATTTGCCAAGCGTGGTAAATATCTTCTGCCGTACTTTGTAAAGTATTTTAACTTCTAAGAGTAGAGAGCAAAGCAAGGGCGGTAAATATAAGATTACAAACCTTCTTCCTTCCTATTTATCATCCTGTATCCTGTATCATGTTTTGTTTAGCTTATTTTAGGGGCTAGGTCACAGCCGGGTGCATTATACCCATAGTGTAAGTAAATTTGATTGTTTTCGGGCTGGGGCTGCAAGTGAAATAACCAACTTACATTTACAACAAAAAAACCATGATTATGATGAAACTGAAACTAAAACTGAAAGTAGTGAAAGTACAAACAATAGGCTTTAAATTTAAAGGGGAATGTTCAGCATATTTTTTGGTTGATTTGAGCATTAAACCTATGTAACATGTAAACAGTCTTCAGAAGTAATAAATTTGTATGAAAATCCAAAAATCGCCTCTATAAGGCCTCAGAGAAAAAATTTTACTTTTAAGTTTGAAGTATCTTCTTTGGTTTCTTTTTCTTGTAGGTCTTGGCGATCAGATCTAAAACAAAATCATTTGAAGGTATGGGACTGGATAATCCAAACTTAATATTTTCTAAATATATTGTTTCATTTAAATTTTGCAAGGATTTGAAGGATAAAATTTCTAAGTTAAGCTGTAAACACTATTATTGTATTAGATTATGTAAATAATTCCGCTGTCTGTGACAAGGTTACGGTCGTCCAATGTCGCTGCATCGAGTCAGTGAATATGCCCCTTTAATTTACAAACTAGAAAAAAACAACAAAAAAACGGTACGGTAGCCTACACTAAAACTTAGAGTAGTGAGATTTACTTGTAATAAATAATAAAAACTATTGCTAACTTTGCAATGACTATGTTTATTGTCTTGAAATATCTGATATTATGGACATCGTTATGTATGCACAAATACAATATTATTACCATAAGGTAAGTAAGACATTGGTATAAATCTCAATAAAGTATCGGTATCTATATTAAAAAATTGTCTGTACAAGTTCTTAAGTTTTATGAATTTTTGCGATTATTTTTATGAGAATTGGAATATCAGCCTGACAATGGTACCGTATTGTTTATAGTCTTTGCTTTGATAAAATACATAATTTTTTTAAGTTTACAATAAATGGAAAATACATTTCTCTCCTAGAAATTTCAACCCTAAAAGATCACAAATTTTGACTGAAAAAGGCAAAATTCTCGTTTATTACCACCCAGTAATGAACCACATTAAAAATAGGTTAATTTTACTGTCTTTGATCATGTACACAGTGTAGAAGGCTCAGTTTATGTACAAATTAATAATGATCTTATTATTACTTTATTTGTAAACTACATAGAATGAAAAAAACCGAAAAGAAATTAGGTATTTCGTTAGTTTTTGCTAAAAAATTAGGAAAAAGTAGCAAAATGTGTCCCGGTTGGTACAAGATTTCTCAGCCATTTTTTATTGGAAAATTATGATCTTGGTCTTGATTGAAAGCTTATTCAATAAGTATGAAACGTACAGAGAGTTTTTTCGAAAATTCTAATTAGTTTGGCCCCTAAAAAATGTTTGCCGTACCTACAAATAAATTTTCGTAAATTTTCGTATTTCCATGGTAACCACCAAAATAATATTTTTTTTTGGAAAATCGCTCTGTACGTTTCTTGGCAATGTAATTGTCTACATTTATGCCAAGTTTGATGTAGATTGATCCATTCACATTTTTTTAAACTTGTATCAAAGGTTTGAAATGTCCAATTTTTATGACATGTTTGAAAGGGCTGTCAACTCATTAAAAAAAATCTGATTGACATGAAATCAACCTTAAACTATCGAGAAGGACCCCAAATCATCAACAAATGCACAACAAGTCTCAAGAAATCATTATTTCATATACATATTCCATTTTTATACGCCCACACATAAATGTGGGCGTATATTGTAGTCGCCCCTGTCTGTCTGTCCGTCTGTCTGTCTGTCTGTCTGTCCGTCCGTCCGTCCGTCTGTCTGTCTGTCTGTCTGTCCACAATTGTTGTGAACACGATGCAGAGCTGGTTTCTTGATTTTTTGATGAAACTTGGTGTGACTGTTTGTCATGACCTTGGGATTAACCCTATTGAAAATCAGAAATATCGATAAATATTTTATGAGTTATTGTCCTTGTTCCTTAAAACGTGTTTATTTTATGGCCCGTAACACTCTCAAAGTTGTGAACACAATAGAGAGCTGGTTTCTCGATGGAATTTGATAGAAATTATTGTGTGTGTTTATAATCGTCCAAGGATGAAGCCTATTGAAAATCTGACAAATCAAAAAATATTTGATGGTTTATTTCCCTTGTTTTTGAAAATACTTTGTGAACACGATAGAGAGCTGGTTTCTTGATGGATTTTGATGAAACTTGGTTTGAGTGTTTATAATCACTGCCCTTGTTAACTTGTAGTTGTAAACACTCAAAAATCATTCAATTTTGTAAACATTCTTGATGGCACGGTTTTCGACATATGTTTCATTTACTGATAGTTCTTGTCGACCTCCCGGACGACTTGGCTGCCATTACAAAAGTGGGCGTATTACGATGGGGCATCGCTATTTTTTCATAACGTGACATAGCCCAATTAACACCCTTAAAGGAATACCACCACTTAGAATGATCAAAAAGCAAAATTCTCAAACTTGGTGATAAAGACTTTATTCATTAGGCAACTGGTGTCATAACTATACTGTATAATCTGATAAATCCAGAAAACTACATTGTATTATATTTACTACAAGATATACAAAATATTAAGCATTTTATTAAGTGTTTTTCAATAATAACCTGTAATTTTATGTTTATTACTTAATTTTATGGTTTATTTGATTGTGTTGTATACTGTATACTAGTGTAGACACCTTTAATGAATATATAGGCTACTCTAATTGGCCAAGTTTGAGAACTTTAATATTAACTAAATAACTAAACAAGTTTTGAAAAAAGTGAGTTACAGTTACTAAAGGTTAAATATTTCATACTGGTTATGGTTGCCATTCTGTCATCTGTCATTCTGTCACCCGTATTTTACAGGTCGATGTATCCTTCTAAATAACCGCAGCTGACCTGGTTTAAATATGTCAAGGCGATATAAGCTAAGGCTGTTTTTACTGATTTTAACCTTTTGTCTTGTTTTGGTCAATTTAATTCTACAATACACAACTACCAATACTCAAAAGGTGAGACATTTAGTTAAAGGATATATTTTTTTTCACTTAACACCGATTAAAATACTTGTACTTTCTATTTGTCAGAGGAGCTAACTCTGCACTTGTGGTTAAAGTGATTGTAAAGTGATTTTCTAAACTTTGTATGTGTATCGGGTACACTGATAGCATCAATTTGCGCCATTCCAATTTCCATTCCAACGTCTGTGGTTCTTGCAATTCCACTAAAGCTAACGCGTTTTATGACGTCACTGAAAATCACTTTACAATCCCTTTAATTTATGGGTAACAAGAATTACAAATAGAAATTTATATAAACTTAATTACAAATCAGGGTACATGTGTGTCGATCAGTGTGTCTATTTGGTTTATTTTGGCAGACATCTGATGAACTCCTAACCCTAACTTTAAGAGTGTTTCTTAACTAAAATTTTTTGTTTTTACTAGATTGTGGCTCTAAGACTTTTAAAGTTTTTGTGACCTGCAGTGGGCTTCGTTTGTCAGTTTGTAATTATTCAATCATATGGCTGTTGGGCTATTTAAACACTTTTACGTATAAGCCTTGACTTATTTATCTGCATTATTTCCAAGACGGTCATGAAAGTCCAAACAGTGCCTATTATAATCCAATCTAATTACAATTAGATTACATTTTGTTTCGGTTATTTTGTGATTGTCGACTCCATGTAATCTAACCACTTTTAAAAGGCGTGCATCTTCTGGTGACGAAGAATCTATTTATAGCACGTGCCACCCCTCCACCAATCAGAACAACGTTTATATTTGAATATTTTGTATTACGTCATAATTTGGACTGCTGTGTTGCTTTACTTTCTGTTTTTTGCATAGACCCGCAATCTTGAAGGTAAGTTTTGATTGGCAGAAGATGCTTGCCTTCTATAAGTGGTTAGATTACATGGAGTTGACACTCAAAAAATAACAGAAACGAAATGTAATCTAATTTTGATTAGATTGATTATAATCCAGCTTTTACTATTACTATAGTACTTGTATATTATTATTAGCAATTCAAACCAATCATACCTAATCCAGATAGCAGATTATAATATTATCTACTTAAGCTTTAGAAGTCCATCTAACAGTAACCACTATGGCTGGCCTTTTCAAATGGTTGCCCGCAAGAAGAGCCCGCTCAAACGCCCCGCTTGCCTAGCTGGCTTCATTACCTTAGCTCTATTTGGCATTACATGTATATATCATTCATAAAATGCATTTGGCCCCTTACAACAATTAATTGAGAAGGCCTACACTATGGCATCTTGACAGTTTTGTTACAGTCACTACCCTAGCTTCAATTTTCATCTTCCAGCTACAGTATCTTGATGCCACAGTTTGTCTTCTAGCTACATTATCTTTATGTAAGATTTTGTATTCTAGCTACAGTATCTTTATGTAAGATTTTGTATTCTAGTTACAGTATCTTTTTGTAATTGTTTGTATTCTAGCTACAGTATCTTTATGTAACAGTTTGTATTCTAGCTACAGTATCTTTATGTAACAGTTTCTATTCTAACTACAGTATCTTTATGTAACAGTTTCTATTCTATCTACAGTATCTTTATGCAACAGTTTGTATTCTAGCTACAGTATCTTTATGTAACAGTTTGTATTCTATCTACAGTATCTTTATGTAACAGTTTCTATTCTAACTACAGTATCTTTATGTAACAGTTTCTATTCTAACTACAGTATCTTTATGTAACAGTTTGTATTCTAACTACAGTATCTTTATGTAACAGTTTGTATTCTAGCTACAGTATCTTTATGTAACAGTTTCTATTCTAGCTACAGTATCTTTATGTAACAGTTTGTATTCTAACTACAGTATCTTTATGTAATAGTTTGTATTCTAGCTACAGTATCTTTATGTAACAGTTTGTATTCTAACTACAGTATCTTTATGTAACAGTTTGTATTCTAACTACAGTATCTTTATGTAATAGTTTGTATTCTAGCTACAGTATCTTTATGTAACAGTTTGTATTCTAGTTACAGTATCTTTATGCAACAGTTTGTATTCTAACTACAGTATCTTGATGCAACAGTTTGTCTTCTAGCTACAGTATCTTTATGTAACAGTTTGTATTCTAGCTACAGTATCTTTATGTAACAGTTTGTCTTCTAGCTACAGTATCTTTATGTAACAGTTTGTCTTCTAGCTACAGTATCTTTATGTAAGATTTTGTATTCTAGCTACAGTATCTTTATGTAATAGTTTCTATTCTGGCTACAGTATCTTTATGTAACAGTTTGTATTCTAACTACAGTATCTTTATGTAACAGTTTGTATTCTAGCTACAGTATCTTTATGTAACAGTTTGTATTCTAGCTACAGTATCTATATGTAAGTTTGTATTCTAGCTACAATATCTTTATGTAACAGTTTCTATTCTGGCTACGGTATCTTTATGTAATAGTTTCTATTCTAGTTACAGTATCTTTATGTAACAGTTTGTCTTCTAGCTACAGTATCTTTATGTAATAGTTTGTATTCTAACTACAGTATCTTTATGTAATAGTTTGTATTCTAACTACAGTATCTTTATGTAATAGTTTGTATTCTAGTTACAGTATCTTTATGTAACAGTTTCTATTCTAACTACAGTATCTTTATATGTAACAGTTTCTATTGTAGCTACAGTATCTTTATGTAACAGTTTGTATTCTAGCTACAGTATCTTTATGTAATAGTTTCTATTCTAGCTACAGTATCTTTATGTAACAGTTTCTATTCTAGCTACAGTATCAATATGTAACAGTTTCTATTCTAGCTACAGTATCTTTATGTAATAGTTTGTATTCTAGCTACAGTATCTTTATGCAATAGTTTGTAAATGCTCTGAAAAAAAGTGTTGGCATTCTGTCAAATATTTTAATTTAAACATAACTACTTGCTACTTGGGGGCTGTTGTTACCTTGCCTGGCATGCTATTTTGTTGTTAAGTTACGTCACAGAGTAACATGACCACTGAAATTATTGTATTTGCTAAATTTAAATGTTTTTAAAAAAAAAATTGTTGTAAATATGTACTCAATGACAGATATATTTTTTTTCAGTTACCATGGAAATTGACACAAGTAGGTGTATATTTTATACAAATTATTAATAATAAGTTTAAAAGATAACAATACACACGACAATATTATGGAATATAACACACTTCTCTAATAAAATTAGGCACATAACATTTCAACACAATATACACGTGTCGTCATCAGATGACGAAATGTGTATCTTGTGTTGAAACGTTATGTGCCTAACTTTATTAAAGAGGTTTGTTATATTCCATAATATTGTTTTGTGTTTTGTCAAATCTTATAAGTTTAAAACCTATTTAAAACATCAGTTTATAATTGATATACCTAGAGGGGTTATCTATACATAGATTGTGCTACTATGAATATGCTTAACAGTATACTATACATTACACAAAATTCAATGGACGGATAAAATCTTGTATTATAAAATATATTTTTGACAAGAGTATTATTTTTGTTTCAGTTACCATGGAAAGTGACACAAGTAGGTTATATTTTATACAAATTATTAATAATGTTCATTCTTAGAGGTAGAAAGGTCAACTTTTTCACATAAACAGTCAAAATAGTAGACTTTACATTGACAGTGCAAGGTATGAGAAATAAGCTTACGTAGGCTGCACAAGCTGTGCCTTTGTACAAACACATGACAAGAAATATCAAACACAGATATTTTCTGTGCACGTAACTTAAATGATTGTAAAGTGATTTTCTAAACTTTGTATGTGTATCGGGGACACTGATAGCATCAATTTGAGCCATTCCAATTTCTATTCCGATGTCTGTGGTTCTTGCAATTCCAATTTAGAATGGTTAAAAAAAAATTTTTTTATGAATAATTATTACAATTACTTTTCAGACATATTCTTCCACATTTAACAGTATACAGAAGCCTCTTTTACAGGTAGGCTACTGTTAAAATAATTTAAATGTTTGTCAAATGATGTTGCTAAAGACTTCAACATCACACAGAAACCATCGATGACATCATCAACGACGATGACGTCATCTATTAGCACAAATTTTATGACTTAACCCTTTCAACCCGACAAGCCAGTATACTGCCCATCCTTACATTATATATACCTGACAAGCCGGTAAACCGACCGTTGTCAAGTGACGTCATATAACGTTAACGTAATACATTTTAAGAAATATTGCTGGGAGTTCAGGGTATATGCCAAAGTAACGTCAGGGTTCAAAGGGTTAAGGGAAATAGGTGCTGTTCAAACGTCGTTTGGTTAATTTCATTGGTCATTTCCTAATTACTAGTGACACAACAGCTCAGGCGGCAGCTTATGTGTGCCATGAAAGAATCTGTGAGAATGTTGCTCAGATACCAACCTCTCGAGGGAGGCAGCTCGGCTAGTTCCTCTCATCTGCAGCAGGCTATAGGCTATTGCTGATAGTCTTAACCCTTTGATAAGTGAAGCGACACATATGACGTCACATGAAAGGAGCAGAGCGGCATATATGTCGCTAATGTGACGCATGCTATAACCATGCTATAACGTCATAACGTTAAATTAAGTCACTTCCTACAGCATGACGTCATAATAAAACTCACTGCTCAAAGGGTTAAAGGGGTTTAAAGGGTTTTCTAAACTTAGTATGTGTTTGCACCATTCTATCATAATGGAGTTAGTTTTAGTGGAATTGCAAGAACCACGGAATGGAAATTGGAATGTCACAAATTGATGCTATCAGTGTCCCCGATACACATACAAAGTTTAGAAAACCACTTTACAATCCCTTTAAGATTATAATTACTCCCCATTATTTTACATAAAACATATTTTAAAATATCTTTTTACTGAAATGATACACTAAGTATCCTAAAATAAAAATCTGGTTTTTTTTTCAGCTGTTTTTACAGATAATGAAGGATTTTCAAATCTTTTTAATCGAACCCAAAATTTTATTGTCAATTGTCAAAGAGGAAAAAGATATCACCCATAATGTCTTTACGTTTGGTTTGCGATCAGATAAGACACATAAGCTAGAGGTAAGTGAAATGGCAACGTTCAGTATTTTTAAGAGTAATTGACCTTGAATGTAAATAGCCTCCAGAAGTAATAGATTTGCATGAAAATCACATTATCTCTTCTATAATATCCCTACCCCCTGTATATGTGTTTCCTATAAAATTAATAAACCAACCTCTATTTTATCCAATCAGCATTTGCTAGTATTCTATTAATTGGCTCACTTATTGATTAATATTTCCCATTTTGTGAATTGTAAAATCTGTGTGTGTATATATATATATAACAATGTGAATGGTTTAACGTTTTTTTTTAGTAACTTTTTATTTGCTTTCTATGTCAGATGTTAGGATAAAGAACTGAGTACATCAACATTCTCCGTAATCCATTTTGATTCTTAATCCTAAGTGTGTTCTCTTATTCTTAGTTATTAACAACTTATCTTTGTTGAGTTTAGTTTTTTCTCCCGATCGCATCACTAAAACTTTTACGACTGTTTAAAATGGGAATGGGTAATGAATATTTGGGATTGTTTACCACACAGCAAAATATTTAATTATTAAATTTGCTGGGGAATTTTTACTTTAGCTCAAAGGCAAACCATGTAAATATTTGGGTGCGAACATCGGATAACTGACTATTTATTTTTGATCATGTGATCAATTAAAAATTGCGAATCACTGAAAAAATCAGCCAGAGTGAAAAATCAACAGGAAATAATTCACAGTTCTGATACCAGTGTAAAAATTTATCTTTGTAGATTGGTGATCGGGTGAAAAAATATGTTTTGTGGCTTTACCATTTTTTCCTGTTCTGTTTCTGTTATAACTCTGCATGCTAACCTTATTCACACCTTGCTTTTAAACCAAGGTTCATAACGCAAATGATGTCATCCATTCATAAAATGCAACGTCAAATGAATGGAAATGAAAATGACGTCACTAATCACCATATTAACAGCAAGAAAATGGTCTAAAAACCACCTTTTCGACCCTTTTCTCAGAAAGATGTGAAGAGACACTTCATCTGACAGTATTTGATTCCTATTTTAACGATGTAACATTTGATTGGGTTTGAGTTAGTTGGATTGGAGATGATTTTAATGCAGTGGCAAGACACTCTTTGTTTGCGTTATGAGCCTTAATATGGATCCAAGATGGCCAATTTGTGAATAAGGTCTATAAAGATTCCTGTAATATAAATTTTTTTTTAAATTAAATGAATTAATTGAATACCTATATGGAACAGATGTTAAATAAAAATAAAAAATTTTGAGAATTTCTGCACTCTCTGTAATCTAATATATTTTTATATCCCAGTGCATAATGGATAATACACACAGAGTGAAACATGTAGTAAAAATTCAGTTACTGTTTGCGCAAGCTTGCATAATTGCAATGGAAAGGTCTGCTTTTTGTCATGAACTAAAAAATTGACAAATATACCGTACCTAGAACATTCTAAAAAAAATACAACCTACTTCTGTGTATTTTCTGTACCAACTTGATTTTTGTTTTGTAAAAAATTCACTACCAGAACCAATAAAGCAGATCTTCCTGTAAGTCAGTGCTTGCTTTTTCTGTAACAATTTTTCATGCTTACAGTCTTCAGCATCAAATTTTACTTTTGCTTCACTTGTCAAACTATTAAAAAACCTTGTTTTTACATCAACGTTTCTTCATGAATTCAAAATTTCAATATCGCTTACAGATATTATTAAGCATTATTGGAAATGACTTTAATTTATGGATTTATCAAATTATAGAATTTTCTGATGTATAGTTATGACACAAGGTAAGTCCACTGATATGGATATGTACTAACTAATTGACCAGGTTTGAGCAAAATTAAAATTTTATGTTCATTCAACATAATGAAAACAAGTTCTGAAAAAGTGTCGGACTTAAATACTTGTCATATTTCTGTCATAAGTTTTAATTTAAACAAAGCTGCCAGTGGGCGTATGTTACCTTGCCTTGTAGGTTATCTTCTTTCAACATTCATCATATTTTTTGTCCATTTCAGTTATCTACCTTTGATGATTTTAAACATCATAGTTTCAAAGTCTTTCCAGTTCTCAACTTTCTTGCCAAAGATTCTGATAAGGAAAATTTTTCTCATGTAATCTTGTATCATGAGAAAAGTCTATTTTTAGTACATTTGATAATATTTTATGAGAAATGGGAAGGCTTTATAAAAAGTGAAAGCCTAGTAGCGTCATCTTCCTTTCCTAGTTGGCTTCCACACAAGCAACTAACTTTTGGAGACACTGGATATGGATATAATAGGTAATTGATATACATCTTTAGTATACAGGTATCCCAATTGGAAATAAGTTAATCAGGATATAATACTCATGCTTTATCCTTAAAGGGATTGTAAAGTCGTTTTCTAAACTTTGTATGTGTATCAGGGACACTGATAGCATTAATTTGCGACATTCCAATTTCCATTCTGACATGTGGTTCTTGCAATTCCGCAAAAAAATAACGTGTTTTATGACGTCACTGACAGTGATCTGCATAGATATCAATAGTAGCTTCCGGTAGATCACTGTCAGTGACGTCATAAAACACGTTAGTTACGTGCAATGATTTTTCACTGTTTTTTCAAAATACAACTGTTTCTTTATGTCTTTCAACATACGTTGAACAAAGCAAAATTGTTTTTGCAACTTCTACATTTCATTACATTTTCATCTTATTAACTTCTTCACTGCATAGCTAAATTGTTTTATTTCGACTGCATAGTGCAAGAAATGGAAAAGAAAAAAATATAACTATTTCTATATGTTTACAGATTAGACCTAGCTAAAGTCAATTTATATGTTGATGAGTTAACACTTTATATTCCAACCAATATGAGTCGCTTTATCAATGAAGACCTTCCACAATCAACCTTCCTTGAATGTGATCTCAATAGGGTGAACCAATTTTATGCTGCTTATCCAGATTATAAAGTATCCTACAGAAATTTACATTATAAAGCTAACAAACTGTTGCAGGATTTAAGAGAAACTATGGATGAGATTGGAGTCAAATTCTTCCTGGATGGTGGAACTTTATTAGGTATAAAGATTATCTTCTCTCAAACCACTCTCTAATATCAAACCTTGTACTTCAGGAATTGTAAAGTGTTTTTCTAAACTTTGTATGTGTATCGGGGAAACTGATAGCATCAATTTGCGCCATCCAATTTCCATTCTGACGTCTGTGGTTCTTGGAATTCACGTTTTATGACGTATCTCTCTATTTGGACGTATATTGTCACTTGTCAGCACCCTGTCAATCCGTCTGTCCGTCAACATTTGCTCGTAAACGCTCTAAAAACTAGAATTTTTGATTGGATCAAATGAAATTCGATGTGTTTACATTTTCATAAAACGAACATCAAGTTCGAATTTGAGCTATTTTCGAACGTTACAAGCAGAGTTATTGCCCTTACCCCAAAATCTTATATCTATTACTCTCTTAGTTTTCAACCAATTTTGATGAAACTTAAAATGGATGTTATTGGACCTAAATCGAAGGGTTTGAGAAAGTTTAGTTTTCTTCTGATTAAATTTAAGGCATTCATCCACATGCTGTGGTGTTCGTATATATGGCTATCTTTGTAATTATTTGTATTTCAAACTATTTCTATTTTGTATAGGATGGTATCGACAATGTGATATGATTTATAATACAGATGATATGGATATTGGAATATTTGCTCAAGATTATAAACCACAAATGCAAGAATCTTTAATATCAAATGGATTTCGACTGTATCGCCTGTATAAGGTAGGTATAGATTTTGATAAAGTGGATGATATAAACCATTGAAAAACTGTTGAAAACTGAGAAATTAGTTTGTCCAAATTGCAGCAGATCGAGACTAAATAAAAGCAAACTTGTGCAAGTCCCTGTACCCCAAATCAATAGTTACTTGGCATTCCGGATAATCCGGGAAAGATCAATGCCAAGAGGTTTGGCCAAGGACCAGCTGGGAGAAAGGATCCGCACTGAACCTAAGTTGTTATCCTTGTAAAATATAGATGTTTCTTTCTTTCTTTTTTTTTTCTTCTGACAATTCAATTCATCGAGCCATTGAATTAAAGGGATTGTAAAGAGATTTTCTCTAAAAAATTTGGGACTTTGATAGCAACACTATGCACTATTACAATTTTCGATCAGACCTCTTTGGTTTTAGCAATTTTTGAATTATTTGACTCACCAGCTTGAAATTTCTTGTAGAAAATTTTATGTTCGTTACAGAGAACTTGTCAAATACGACAAATCTGCTTGTTGCATTTTGACAGAATTGTTTAGTCAGACATGAATTGATCTAGTAGCACCTCATGATTTTGACCTTTATAGTTGTGTCGGGGGTCACGCGCGAACAGATCATGCTTACTCTTTTCAAAACATCGGATGGTACTTCTCTTTGGGGTAGTCCACTACTATATAACTATTGCACTTGATTTTGTCATGCTCTGGACGAGATTTTTGATTAAGAGAATTGTTTTGCTTGTACGGATTTTTATTATTAAAAGTGGGTATATGTTACCTGGTAAGCTATCTTTTGTGTCCTATTAGGTGCCTAATGGTTTTGAGATGAAATATAAGAATTATAATATCCTATTAGATGCGTTTTTACTCTATGAAGGAAAAGATAAATTTTATACTGGAGCACTGAGTGATAATGGAACCAGATACCAGTAAGTTGAAACTAGAAAGTTAATTACTGCCACCATATATTGCACAATCCCTTCAAATATACCCTTGGTTCCCAACTAGGGGTACTAGTACCCCTTGGGGGTACCAGCGAACACAATAGGGGGTACCTGAGAAGCCTTGTCAGAAAGTTTAATGGAATGGATTAAATATCAAACTCCATCAACCGACAAATATCCTTTTACTTTCATGTTGGCTCTAAATGTAACTTAGGGGGTACCAGGAGATTGCTTGAACAAAATAGGGCTACGAAGAGTCCAAAAGGTTGGGAACCAGAGAATTATACCCATACCTAAACATTTATCCCTTATAACTTTGGCTTGTAAACACTCCATATGTTCTGAGACTAAAATATCCCTTAAAGGTTCATACTGATGACACCTGCTTTCTGTGAATTGCCCACAATTTAGAAAAAAATGTCAGTATTTGATCTTATCTAGCACTCTATTGTTTTATCTAGGTTTTTATATACTAAATTCAAATTATGTTGGGGAGAATTGCTGCAAGTTCCTGTTCGTGTTCCTTGCAACGCGCTTGAATATGTGAGAAACTCGTATGGAGATGGTTGGAATAGAAGTGTGGAAGAATGGTCATGGAATGGAAGCCCTAAAAATATTAAAACAGTTGGTACCTACTCAGAAGATGAAATGAAAGACATTATTATATCACTGCCAGGTGAAAACTTGTTAAAAATGATGAAAAGATTGCAACAATATATTTATCTTGAGTTTTATTATTTATATCTTTTCTTATTTACTTAGATATTACCTCTTGGAAAAATGACAGCAAAATATTAATAAATAATGAACATCCAATGGATGTAAAGACTAAAGAGGTTGAATCATATTTGTATGCTACACTGATAGCAATCTAATTAAAATTAGATTACATTTCGTTTCGATTATTTTTTGATTGTCGACTCCATGTAATCTAAAGACTTGTATAAAGAGGGCATCTATCAAAATCTAGCTTCAAGTTCGCATGTCTATGCATTGATGCATTGTGGGAAGACGAAACAGAAAGTAAAGCGACACGGCAGTCCAAATTATGACGCAATACAAAATATTCAAATATAAACGGTGTTCTGATTGGCAGAGGGGTGGCACGTACTATAAATAGCTTATTCGTAACCAGAAGATGACCTCCTTATTCAAGTCTTTAGATTGCACTGATAGCATCAATTTGCAATTTCCAATTGTATTATCAATCAGACTTCTGTAGTTACAGCAATTCCACCCTAACTATTGACATGGTACATGTGAAATATCACATTGTATTAAAGAAAACAGTCATCATGTATTGTCTTTTAGGCTGCGTGCACATATAAGTATACTTTTCAGGTATACGGTGTACGTTTTGAGCGACACGTATATCTAAAATCAAACAAGGTAATTTCATAATACCTGGTCACATAAGAGGACACTAATCGAAAATGAAAGTATTCCTACGTATATTAAAGTAAAGTGTAGTGTAGTATAGTAGGAATCATGCTTGTTCAAATAGTGTATTCGCCGAGCCTAAGAGAATTGTTGGAACTATATGCGTCGGAATGAAAATTGGAATGGTGAAAATTGATGCTATCAATGACAACATTAAACGGTGTTCATTCCTTAAATGCTCATAGAGAAGTAGATAATCACCACAAATTATTTGATCTCAATTTCATTTTAGATTTTGATTTGATTTTAGGTTAACTGTCAGAGGAGTAAATTTCTAATTTTTAAAATTTGATTTAGCTTTTGAATTTTAAATTATATAGAAAATTGTTAATAGAGAGGAAAACAATTATTATTGTTACAACTTAACTTACTTAAAATCCATATTTTGATAAATGCAGCAATCTCATTGGATTATAATACTTAATTTTAAACCGATTTTAGTAAAAAAAATTGCATCTGTTGCAGGTTTTATTGAACTCGACTTAAATGTATCTCGAGTTTTTTAAACTTGGTTTATGGTCCGTATAGACAAGTAAGTATTTTATTTCAAGGTTTTCACAGAAATATGGATGTTAAACAAAACAGATAATGATAATAATAAATTATACAAAACCAGATATATGTAAGAAACCAGGGGTAAAATTTAACATTTTTAAAACAAGTTGTTATTTAATCCATATTTATATACATTACCTTAGCATGCTTTCAGCTCAATAGCTTTAACAGATATAGCAAAATTATTTTTATAACATGTAAGAAATAGTCAGATAAAGAGGTGAGGAGTCAATTTTATGTTATATTATTTTTTTTACATTTGTTAAACAGTGGCAATATAACAATTTATTTTGCAGTGTGTTTGATTGATATTTTAAATATACCCGTATTATGAACATATTAATAGTAATCTGTAGAAACATTGCTTTCTTTGTAATCATTTATAAATAGAATACTCAGTGGCGTTTCAACGGGGGACCCAGAATTTAGGCTTGCCCGGTCTTGGCCCCCCCCCCCCCCCCCCCCACCCCCCCCCACTTTGAAATTTCGTATAATGTTACATACAGATACTTGGTAATTGGCCCCAACCCTCGACCTAAAGGTTTCTAGAAACGCCACGAGAATATTATCGCTCAGAATAAACATTAATTTGCTATTATTTAATTTGGTCAAAAAAGAGTAATATTCATTAGTAAACTTAACTTTCGTAACTATTCAACAGAATCCCCCTAAAGCCTGATAAATCCTCAAAATAAGAAATTATCCATAAAACTGAGATTTTTTTTTAAAAGGATTTAAAATTCCTCTATATATATTTTCAGTTTGAGAATCAAAAATCTTTATGTTCATTCAAAAAGATAGAATGTTTTGTTTTTTTTTGGCTGTAAATTTGCTTCTTCAGTTAAAGGGATTGTTAAGTGGTTTCTTAACTTTGTATGTGTATCAGGGACACTGTTAGCATCAATTTGCGCCATTCCAATTTCCATTCCGACGTCTGTGGTTCTTCCAATTCCACTTAAATTAACATGTTTTAAGATGTCACTGACAGTGATCTACTGGTAGCTACTATTGATATGCAAATTGATGCTATCAGTGTCCCCGATACACATAATTTTTTATATTCAATTTAACTTTGTATTGATGCTCATATACTAGAATACTCCATTGATGTATTTGAAAAGATTTATACATTCCTGATTGGTTGAGTTGGTGAAATAAGTGACTGTATATTTGTTCCTCATAATAAATATTCCTCATGAAACAAACATTATTATAATAAATGATCTCAGGAACTCTTATCATATAATATCAGGGTTAGGGTTAGGGCTTATTTTATATAATAAAAGTTCCAAATGGAACAATTATTACATAACAAATGTCCTTTTGGAACAGTTATTATAGTGGAACTTATATATCGTCACAGTTCAAGTAGAAAAAAATGCATTTATTACTAAAGTGGGTATATTACGATGGCAATATATTTATTTCTTTTTTAAACTGTGCATTTACTTTAAACGTTTAAATTTTAATTTTTAAAAATTAACACAAAGTTATTACCATTACCATGATGTGTTCTAATTTTAAATCATGTTTTTATTTGACCTTGGTTTTCCCGGTGCATTCCAATTAAATTGGTATCAATTCAGTATTATATGTAATGACATGGTTAACTTACTATTATTTCATGCAGGCCTTTTCAAATGGCGGCCAACATCGCCTTTTGAGAATGGCCCCTCAAGAGTGACCCCATCCGCTCAAAAGGCTATGCTCGCTATGCTTGCTAAGCTCTATTTGGCCCTTACATTTTTTTCATAAAATGCATTTGGCCCTTTACAAAATTTAATTGAGAAGGTCTGATTTTATGCAATAATTTTAAGAGATTGTAAAGATTTCAATTGTGTATGTGTATTGGAGAAACTGATGGCATCAATTTGCACCATTCCAATTTTCAATCAAATGTCTATGATTCCAATTCCTTTAAAATAAGTTACTTTCACAATTTGTGATATCATCAAACAATTAATTCAAGTGAAATCAGAACCAAATGTGATTGAAAATTGGAGCAGTATAAATTGATGCCATCAGTGTCCCTGGTACACATAAAAGTGTTCAGAAGTGGCATTACTATACAACAGAATATCTAGATAATTTGTCATAAAACTGTAATTTTTCATGAAACTACATTCATTGTTATTTGTTGAAAAGATATGTATAAGAATTGTATTGTATAGTTTTGTGCACCTATTTATTTATTCAACACAATGAATTTACATGGTTTTTTATTAAAATGCTTGTTATCTATATAATTGTGTTGAGTTATTTGGCCTCATTCCCTTTCTGCTATTCAAAACAATGTCCTAACGTCCAGATAATTCTTATATGATGAAGTCAGTGATTATTATTGCATTCAGGGGCGGATTTAGGGGGTGGCGTGGCGGGTGTGCGCCCCCCCTAAAATTTGCAAAGCATGGGTTGTCCGCACCATTTTACCACAAATGTTTCTCGCCACACTTCTCTTGGCAAGATATCTATCTACATTGCACCTACTCTAGAAGAATATTTCAATAACTTTGTTGTTTATTTTAACCTCAAATAATTCGCCCAAATTTTAGTCTGCGCCCACCCTAACGTCAAATCCTGTATCCGCCTCTGGCATTGCTAAGCAGGATACCATAACAGCCGACCAGCACTACAGACAGAGTAAGTCATGTTGTATAAACTTTACGAGGGTAAGCTGCAAGGTTCATAGGCTGATTCGTAACGAATTATGGAACTTGGCTTATATTAAATTCAGCATTTTCTGATACTACTCTTTCAGAGTCCGCATATCCTCCTAATAACTCGTTTAACAGCATAAATAAATGTATTGATATATCCATTGAATAAAGACGAAGTCTTCATTTAAACAGAAAGGTGTAGTAAAATTCTATTTCACTAATATTTACTCTTATGATTTAGTTTTTATATTTAGATTTCTAGATTTCATTTTTCAGTTTTCATGATTGTAAAGACGATGGTAGTTGTAACTTTATATTTTCGTGGAAAGACGTCGGTAAACTAATGGAAATGAATATGAAAAAGGCCTTTTCTGATAATGACCAAAACAAATGGATTGCCGCTGGCTTTCATAGTTCCGTGGGGGCTTGGTTAGGAGAAAACCTTAGACCCTATTCCTTCTTGATACGGAACCCAGACCCTTTAGCACCAATTTTGTCCTGGAAGTTCTCAAACCTGGTCAATAAGAGTGTATATTCATCGAAGGTGCTCAGGGGCGCCGGAACCACGGGGGCAGAGGGGGCACATGCGGGGGCGAACATGTGCCCTTTTTGTCACGACGGATAATTTTTATGTTATAATTATGGCAAGAGACGGAAAATGGGGATTTTATCTGGACTGGGCTCACATCCCCCCAAAATAAGAGCCGGTCGATACTATAAACCATGCGGCAGCCCAGAGCTGCAGTCAGCTGGTGTTCACGTACTTTTTTACAGTAACAAAATTAGCAAGCGCTTATCGCTAGATGACATATTCATGCCATGCCAAGGATAGAAGGATTTATTTCTATTCAAGCTACTTTTATCTGCAAGCTAGTATATATTTGCTTCCTACAAAACTGTTACAGGCCTATAGGGAAAAATTATCATAATTACGCTTGACAGCAGATAACATAGGGGCGGATCCAAGAGGGGGCTCGAGCCCCACCTCCCCCAACCCCACTATTCGCTTGCCATACCCACTGCCCTTAAAATCCCTAATCTGCGATTTCTAACTGTTGAGGGTCTTTAATCTGGTAGCTCACGTTGACCGATTAAATTCCGCTTACTCGACTTAAATCACGCATGATAATCCAGGTTTTATTTGTAATTAAATAGGAGCAAGGTCAAATCTGACCTACTTAATGTAACGTGTAAATATATTTCTTGATATTCAAGTGAGAAAAAGTCTATACGTGATCCGTTGTTGCCCGCGTGTCGAACCAAAAAAAATGGAAATTCTTTTAAAGCTCAAATGATAACTAAATGATACGACCAGAATATTTCTTACTGCATGTATCTATATTTACGTTTCTATGTACATAACTATTAGTCAAATACTGCATAAATCGGTGTCAAAGATATGTCTTTGATCTTGTTATCTCCTGAGCCGAATATGAAGAAAAACGAAAAAAAATCTGTCATCCTTCAAAAGTGATATGTTTATAAAGCCTCAAAATCTTCAGAGTTTCAAAATTCTGAATGCAGATCAGTTGGTCAGAGGCATTTCGGTGGGAAGCATCATTTTTCATAGTAATCCAGTTACAGGCAAATTCGGCAAGACGATAATAGGTAAATATGGTCACAGTAACATTGGTCACAGGTAAAGTCTAAAGGTAAAATGGTCACAGTAACATTGGTCACAGATAAAGTCTAAAGAAGTCTAAAGGTAAAATGGTCACAGTAACATTGGTCACAGATAAAGTCTAAAGGTAAAAATGGTCACAGTAACATTGGTCACAGATAAAGTCTAAAGGTAAAATGGTCACAGTGACAGGTAAATTATGAATCAGAATATGAACTGGTGGCATTAAGTTGGTTACAAGTTCAGGTAGTATTTCCACTGATGAAAAATTCCTTTGGTCTAAAGGTTTCTCAAAATGATAGTTGTAACTGTACGTTTTCATGCAAAAATGTAAAAAAAAAGTTTTAATCAATTGGTAGTTACAGTAACTGTAATGACCACCACGTGATGTAAATTGCAAAATATCCAAAGAAAAAATGTTTTTTAGATCATTTCCGAATGTTAACTATATCCTTAGGTACAACAATGGAAGTGTTAAAGATTGTCAGTGTTATTGTAATGGTAATAGGACTAGTTGATGCTTACTCTTACGGTGCACCGGAATCAGTTTGTAAATCAATGGATCCGTCTAAAGGCCATGGTGCTTCGCCTCAAACAACAGAATCTTGGTATTATATTAAAGTCAACTCTGACTATTACCAACCGGGCCATCAATTAGAAGGTAATTGAATACTTTGAATTATGTATAGCTAAAGGGATTGTAAAGATGTTTTAACTAAACTAACGCGTTTTATGACGTCATTACCAGTGATCTACCGGAAGCTACTGATATTACCTATGCAGAGTACTGGTATTGACTTCATAAAACGCGTTAGTTCTAGCGGAATTGCAAGAACCACAGACGTCGGAATTGAAATAGAATGGCGCAAATTGATGCTATCAGTGTCTCTGATACACATACAAAGTTTAGAAAACCTCTTTACAACCCCTTTAACTTTGTTTTACAGTTCAGATAATGATGAAGAAAACTGGAACGTATTTCGAAGGTTTCATTATCGAAGCAAGGAGAGTAGATCCTGGTGAAAACTGTGGAGAGAAAGTCGGAACATTTGAAGAAAGAAACGAAACAAAATTGATATGTAACGACCAATCGGTAAGTTTGACTGACAGCGCTTTTCAACCTCTGACGACTCCCACCTGGTCGACTACCGACAAAACTGGAGGTTGACAATGAAGGCATCGCTATGGGTATATGTATATCTCATGCTGCACAAACTCAACTTTTGTATGTCCTATTAAATTCATGCATTTATGCTATTATAAAAGGGATTGTAAAGAGGTTTTCTAAACTTTGTATGTGTATCGAGGACACTGATAGCATCAATTTGCGCCATTCCAACTTTACAATCCCGTATGTCTGGTGATTTTAACTGTAAGAAGAGCAGTTTGTCCTGTCATGTTTCTATACATCTTACTCAAACCAACTATTCTATGGCTTAGCCAGCCGATTTTTCGATTTGTGGCAAATTTAAAAGTGTTATTTTTTCATTGTGTCACATCATATTATAAGTATGCAACCGTGTAATGTTTCTTTCAGTTGACTCATACAAATGATGATACAAAGAGAAATTTAACGTTCATATGGAACGCACCTAAGAATTCGTCTGGCAATATACAGTTTAGGTAATTTTTATACGCCCACATGAAATGTGGAGCGTATATTGTCGTCACCCATGTCCGTCGGTCCGTCCACAATTGCTCGTAAACACTCTATAGGTCACAATTCTCTACGGATTTTGACAAAATTTACTGGTAATGTTTATTACCGCCCAAGGATGAACCCTATTGAAAATCAGCGAAATCGGAAATTATTTTCTATGAATAATTGCCCTTGTTCTTTAAAACGCGTTTGATTTTTGGCTTGTAAACACTCTACAGGTCACAATTCTTGACTGATTTTGATGAAACTTGCTGGTGATGTTTATTACTACCCACGGATGAGCCTTATTGAAAATCAGCAAAAATATTTACTATGAATTATTGCCCTTTTTCTTAAAAACGCGTTCGATTTTTGGCTTGTAAACACTCTACAGGTCACAATTCTTGATGGATTTTGACGAAACTTACTGATAATGTTTATTACCGCCCAAGGATGAACCCTATTGAAAATCAGCAAAATCAAACAATATTTACGATGAATTATTGCCCTTGTTCTTGACAACTTCTTTGATTTTTGACTCGTAAACACTCTACAGGTCACAATTCTTGATTGATTTTGACGAAACCTACTGATAATGTTTATTACCACCCGGGGATGAACCCTTTTGAAAATCAGCAAAATCATCCTTTTGTGGTGTATGACTGAAGGTTTCCTTTTTTTTCCTGTAACTGTCAAATATATTTGTTTAAAGTCAAAGCTGCCAGTGGGCGTATATTTTTTATGAAATGAAGTGTCCTTGTTTATTTGATGCTTCACTTATGACTTATGTATAGATAGATATAATGGATACATTTTTATTCAGCTCTCATCAGAGGTCGTTGCAATGTAATATTTCTTATTGACAATTACAGACTGTAAACAGCAGTTTCGCTGCTTTAAAACAGGCGTATCGAAATGGAATACATTTATAAGGAATAAATCTAGGATTTCATTATGATTTCAGGGCAACTTTAGTTGAGTATGACGTAAAATTTTGGATAAATGTAGTTTCCAAGGTGTTATATGACAAGACTTCCGGTAAAGAGATAAAGTACAGTCCGAAAGAATTCGTTGAGTGTCCAGTTACTACAAACACTTTCATATCAAAACAATCAACACAATCAACAGAACCGTCAGGAACACTTCCACCAACAACACCTCCACCAACAACACCTCCGCCAACAACACCTCCACCATCAGTACAGTCCTACCAACAAGCCAAGAAACCAACCAAATCTGGCCCTTTGATAATTTACAATGTCATTTACAATAAATTAAGTACTGAGCTATGAGAACCATGTGATGACAACTAGCATTCTTATCTCCTGTGGTTGGTATCATATTACAGATTAATTGTTTTAGCAGAAAACAAGTGAAATTTTATAAACTTATTTTTGAGGCTACTCAAATAACAATTTTAAGTTAAAGATTTTTTTTAATTTTGGCACAATTAAAAAATTAACCAGTGTTAGTATATTTAGTATGTATTATTATAATATCATTTGGAAGAATGACAGTCTAATTAAAATCAGACCCTAATTTCGTTTCGTTCTGGAAGAATGAAATTAAAGGGGAACGTTTAGCATTTTTGAGGGTCGCCTCAATAAACCTCAAAAGTTGGCCTACTCTATGTTCTATGTCATTTTTGTAAACTTTTTGAAAGAATTAATGGACTTTTTTTTATGAAACTATTGAAAGTGTACACCATTGGGATTGATAAATTTAGATGTGATCACCAGGTAAACTTTAAGTGAATCAAATCAACGAGTGAAAGTGGATGCATTTTTACTATTAAATGTTTTGAATTTATAAGATACATAGCAACTGCGCTTTAATTTTGTTTAGTATGAGCTTGAGGTTTGGAAATATAGCATCAGACTGACTTCCGGGATGACCAAGGACAGTACTGCACAAAAATCACACAATCCCTTCATTTATAGGCCTACCCCTACCTAAATATTATATTGAAAAGATTCAAGATAAAACATAAAAGGATTTTGTTTGAAAGAAAACAAGACTATTGTAAAGCAACAACAAAAGTTGTGAAATTTTATGGATTTATACCAAATCTTCTATTTCTTTTTATACCTCTTCTTGTGGAATTTATGTGATTTATATTGAAAACAAATATCTTTTTTTTATGTTTGTGATATTATATGAGATACAAGTTGTAACTTACAACATATTTGAAAGATACTGTGCATTGTAGAGAGTTTACAAGCTAAAAAGTGAAAGCGTTTGAACAAGGGCAATAATTCATAGTAAATATTTTTTAATTTTGCTGATTTTCAATAGGGTTCATCCTTGGGTGGTAATAAACATTACCATTAAGTTTCATCAAAATCTGTCAAGAATTGTGCCTTGTAATTAGTGTTTACGAACGAGCAATTGTGGACAGACCAACAAACACGGGTGACACCAATATACGCTCTTCATTTCATGTGGGTGTATAAAAAAGGTTTAAAAAATTTATATATTTGGATTTAAGAGCTTTATTTTTTTATAATGCCAAGAAATTAAAGGCAGAAAGCACAGGATGTTTTATTTTTTGATTATGCTGATTATCAGTAGGGTTTATCTTTGAGAGATTATGAACACTCACAGCAAGTTTCATCAAATTCTGTCAAGAACTGGACCTTTTATAGTGTTTAAGAGCTAACAATAATTGAACTTGAATATTTTTTGAATTTGGTGATTTCCAATAGGTGATTACGAACACTCGCATCAAGTTTCGTCAAAAATCCATTATTTGCATCAAACATGAATATTAAGCTAATATTAAAAAGTATCACTATTATAAAAGCGAGGAGCTTAATTTTGAAGAATTAGATGAATTATACTTATGTTTTGAAAATGAAATTTCAAGTAATTTGGCTTAGTTAAAACTTGAGAGAATGGGATATGTACGTTCCACTCAAGACACATATCACCCTTGGTGCTTTTATAAATCAAAGCTCTGTAAAAAAAACAAAACAGCATTGTCAAAAAGTTTCTCAATCGGAAGACAGGAGATTTTCAAAGTAGTGGTACCATCTAGTTTTAGATATCGACGACATCGATAAATATTTGTCGAGTATTGTCATTCCGCTGACCGTGTTGCTACCACAACATAGTAAAGTGTACCAAGCAACAAGTCGACATTGTGTGCAACATTTCCCAATGACTTGAAAGGTCCCGATGCATTGTTGGCAGATATCGAAATGATCGGAAATAATATCGAAAAGAGTGGTGCAAAGAATTTACGGGGTGCTGCAAAGTGTCTCCTTGGGAAGCAACGTTTTTACCCATGCCTTGCTGAAGCTTAAGCTCTGTCGCAAGCAATGGCTGGTAAAAAATTATCTGAGATCAACAATGAAAGAGGATCGTTTGATGATTCTATCCAGTGCAAATTATATTTTGGACTGTCTCGACCTGGATAAATTTGCTGACTCCTGGTCCATGTGTAAGACTAGGAAAGTTAAGATTTAACACAATTGTGCACCCCGAGACTCGACCAACGATACATATTATTAGTGAATAGATATATTATTATATGTGTGTAATTATGAAAATGGTGGAAATAATTTATAAAGATTAAAACATGAAGCTATAAAGATGGATTTATTATACTAGTATATCGGGTGTTTCTAAAAAAAAACGTCACCAACTTTGACGAGAAATTTCTCATCTGCTAATGAGCCGATCTCTTTCAAAACTCTCACATATTTACTTCAACATGTCCTTGTCAGACCCGGAAAATATTATAGTCATTGAATAAAAATTGTATAAGAAGTGCCTCGAACAAAATAGCATGTCAAAAAATTCAATATCAGAGCAAATTACATATTCGAATTTGTGATCATTGTGCCTTCACCGCACCAACCACCAATATCAAATATTTCCATCCTGATAAACTCTCATGGATCTCATCTAAATGTACCACTCCTCGAAAAGCGACCATCCTGCATTTCAGTTCCTGTTTAATCAGTATGTCCCTCTAAATCCCAAACTGCTTGGAGTCATTACCATCATCAGTGGAACAAACTGAATGAACAGGAACTGAGACAGGGAGGTTGCTTTTTGGGAGAAGATATCTTAAGATTTCAGGAAGGAAAATGAATGATATTGGTGGTCGATGTGGTGAAAGCACAATAGACACAGGTTGAAACGTGTAGTTTGTTCTGATATTGAATTTTTTGACATGCTATTTTGTTCGTGGAAGTACCTGTACAATTTTAATTTGACGACTTTCATATTTTCAGGGTCTGACAAGGACATGTTGAAGTAAATCTGTGAGAAGTTTGAAAGCGATCGGTTCATCAGCAGCTGAGAAACATGCCGTCAAACTTGGAGACGTTTTTTTTGGGGACACCCGCTATATGATTTAGTGCCAGTTAGGTTTTTTTTCCTCTGAGAACCACGTGATGGTCAGTAAAACATGGACCTTACACCCCACCCAGTCACGCGTACTACGCCCCTGCTGTTATAAATTTTCATAATTGTCTGTGTCGTAAAAAGCTGAATCATTATAATTGGATGTAGAACTACCATTGGTATCTGTGTTATGTGGTGCTGGTGGTGGGGGTGGCGGTGTTTGTGGTACAGACTTGGGTGTCAAATAATTATCATCTGGAAAATAAAAGGTAAAAATAACATAACTCAAGCATCAACTAAAATGAATCTCGAAATCAATGTTAACAATTTGAGATTACAATTTATTGGAATCGAAAAAGAAAATTATTTACGATTTTTTTTTGTAAATGATATTGGATTGATAAAGGTAATGGTGACACATTGCAGTTTTATTTTTAAGCACACATAGATATGCCTTATAGGCTATAGGCAATGAGAAAATACACAACGTCACATGGACACAAACCTTTAAGAATTAACTGCATCTTCGAGAAAAATGTCAGGAATTCTGAAATTTATGGCCGACGTTAACTCTAAGACAATATAGGCCCTGGTGATAAAAGAATAAAGAGTGTACTATACCAACCGTTAAGTTTGATCTTTCTGATCATCAGTACAGCTATAAATATCACTATACATATCAAAATTCCAGTTACAGCACCAATCGCTATACCGACATACCAACTAAACGGTGGATCGGGGTCATTGGATTTTATTACCAGTTCAAAATCAATCAGAGTCTTCTTAATTTCAGAGTAAAGTTCTGCAGTATAAGTACCAACGTCTTGTTTTTGTACAGAATGTATGATCATTCCCATAGAATGTTGCTGTGAAGTCTCCTCGATTCGGTAGTCAGTGAGGAACTGTAGATCTGTTAACATGCTACTCATACGTCTATACCAAGTTATATTGGTAGGTTCTTTATCACCAGCATACAGCACATTGAATACAGCATCCTGTCCTAGCTCCACTTCTATTGTTTTGTTCATTTCATCCTCCAGCACTATAGTTTCACCTGAAAGTATTTTATTGAGGAAGTTGGTCACCTACTTTGAAAGGATGATAGTGTAGAATTGGGGGAAACAGTTTCACGATTCCCTAGACCCATTGGCAATGGCTTCATTCGCTAAAATCCTCTGCCTACAGATTGCAGACAGTTTAAGCAGCCATGTCAGATTGGTCCCAGATTCACAACCATAATTATAAAAGACCCTCTGACAGATATTTTGCTGATAATTGCCTCTTATTTCTACAACAGTCCACCGTCATTAACCCAATTTGTACAGAAAAAAGGGCGTAAAACTCCACTCATTTTGAGTCCCTCTTCATCCGTAAAGAGTCAAAAGTAAATTGTGTATGTGTGTGAATCTCATTGAGGAATATTTATAGTTTTGACCATCTGAAGAACAGCTCTAAATAGTTTAGTGTAAAAGCAACTTACATCGAACTTTCAAATTAAAGGACTCATCAACTGGAAAGCTGGCACCATTATCTACTAGATAGGTGAAGGTATCAATATTATCCACACAGGTCAATTTTATATCTAATGAGGCATTGTTAACCCTTTCTTTAAACTCCTCTGTTTTTATAACCCCTCTACGTTTACTGCTCCAAGTTATTGTATACGGGCTTGTGCTGTTTATTCCAACGGTTATTGATGCTGTAGATTGGGGATTCAGAACTCCTTCAGGCATACCCAATGGGAAAACATGTGGACTTTCTGCAAAATAAAGAGTTGATTCAAATCTACGAATAGGCATCACTCCCACTGATCAACCGGAAGCTACTATATCAGTGGGGTGACGTCATAAAACGCGTTAGTTTAAATGGAATTGCAAGAACCAAAGATGGAAATGGAAATTGGAATGGCTCAAATTGATGCTCTATCAGTGTCCCCGATACATACAAAGTTTAGAAAACCTCTTAACAATCCCTTTATATCTCTAATTACAGGAATCACACACATCAAACGGGAGATAAGAATGTTGCAAATGGAATCCTTACCTAGGCCCTTAACTTACAAAGTTCAAAAAAATATTCCTTACAGTCTATAGAACCGTAACAAAAAATATTTTACAAACCTGTTTGATCAAAGATATAAGTTGTTTCTTCATCACCATGTTGACATGTCCACTGGTCACCATTTTCTTTCCATCTTCTAATATCATCTTCATCCACTCTCACGGCCATTTTTTTACTTTCATAATCAATATTGTAACGATAGTTTGTATCCTGAATTTTACACTCGCCAGCTCGATATGGAACATCACAACTAAACTCCGTTACATTGTTTAAAATCCAGCTTACTGGGTATTTTAGCTCGTCGAAGTCACATTTTATTTCGTAAGGTTTTGTATACCGAACAAATATTTCACCTGGAAGATTTAAAAGAACGTTTGCAAATGATACCGTATGAACAAATCAAGTCAAAGATTATAAATGACTTCTCTTGCTATAGGTATAATTGGAATTCTAACCATGTCGGAATACCTGACGCCACTGTATATACCGTATATTTCCGTGTATAGTGCGCACTTTTTTACCTTGAAAAGTGCCTGTCAAACTGGACTTCGTGAACACGGCTACCTATAGAGAGGAAGCTAGAGAAAGAGTGGAAATACGTCACGGGAGTATAAGAAGAGGTAACAAGAAGAGGCAGAGTTGGATAAATGAAGGAAGAAGAGAGATAGAGATTAAGAATAAAGGCAAGGGATTAGATCGACAGGATGAAAGAGAGAGGAAGGTAGAAGGAAATCAGGGAGTAAGAATGAAAAGTCAGGGATTATAGAAAAATGTACTGGCAAGGAAGAAATAGAGAGAATGTGTGAGGAAGGATATGCTTAAGAGGGAAGGGGGAAGTAGTATGGAAAGGTGAAAGGGCAATGGTGTTGAAGGGTAGAAGTATGAGGCGGTGGATTTTAGAGGACGATAAGTCAGGGAACAGAGAAGGTAGATGAGGCATTCAGTTAGGAGAAGATAGAGAAGAAGAAGAAGAAGATGAGAAATTAGGGTTAAGCAGGGGTGGATCCAGGATTTAGAGAAGAGGGGGGGGGGGGGGCTGAAATATAACATGCTTTAAATTCAACGGCATCGCTAGCGGCAAATTTGATAAGGTTTTGACATCAGTCGGCCAGAGATTGTCTAGCATTTGCTGTATTACTAGATTTTGTAGAATTTGATTTGATTTGCAGAGCATCTTGATATAGGCCTACCTTGATTTTGCCAGTCATAAGAAATAGTAGATCGGAAAGATGCTTAAATTGAAGAAAGGAAAGTAAAGGCGAGATAGAAGCAGAAAAGGGTGAGGAAAATTGTCTCGCACTTTTTCTCGTTTTCTTCCTCGCTTTAAAATTCCTTTCCTATCTAAATCTAAATGGTTACGTCAGAGGGCTTGTTACAGCATATACGAGGGTGGGCTAAAAAGTTCATAGCCTGACTTGGAAGGAGTTATGCCACAGTGATGAAACTTGGCATGCATTAAATTCAACATTTTCTGATACTAACGACATGGTTCATTTTTCAACATTGTCTCCCCCGCGGTCCACACACTTCTTCCAGCTGTGTTGGGGTGCTTGGATTCCGGTGGTATAGAAGCGCTCATCCTGATCACCAAAAAAGTCCTCAACAGCAGATATGACCTCATCATCAGACAGGTACCACTTCCCAACCAAGTGTTTTTCCATGTTCGGGAACAGAAAATAGTCAGATGGTGCCAAACCTGTTGTTGAGGACTTTTTTGGTGATCAGGATGAGAGCTTCTATACCACCGGGATCCAAGCACCCCAACACGGCTGGAAGAAGTATGTGAACCGCATGGGAGACAATGTTGAAAAATGAACCATGTCGTTAGTCAGAAAATGTTGAATTTAATGCATGCCAAGTTTCATCACTGTGGCATAACTCCTTCTGAGTCAGGATATGAACTTTTCAGGCCCCCTCGTATACGACGGGGAGAGAGTACACTAATTCCTTGGATTTTTGGGGGAGGAAAAATGCGAGAAAGTGAGAAAAGGCTAAGGAAAATTATTCTCGGGTTCTTCTCCCCTTTTAGACTCGCCATTTTCCATCTCCTCGGCAAGAAGTCGAGAGCACAAATAGCCGCAGTTGGTTTTCATAAAAGGTTACTTACTGTTTGTCCAATTAAACTGAATTGTAATAAATCCACAGATTAACATTAACTTGGTAAACTGAAACATTTTATCCAGATTTGAAATCAAACAATTTAAATCCTTAATATTTATTGAAACGCCATTAGCATTTTGAGTCTTTCTTGTAAAATTTTACTACTTCCTTCTTACAATTTCTTTATATTTTCAAACATTCAGAATACACCTTTTGTCAACAATTTCATATGAACACATCTTTTGTTAAAATACGTACAATAAAGTTCAATTTAGCTTTTAATTCAGTTTTATAGAATAAAATATATTTGTCTTAAAAATACGGAGGGCCGCCTTTTGACCACGAATAAAGAAATTAAGTAGCCTACAAACGATCCGAACCGCAAAACGAAACTCGAAATTCAAAAAGACACTTTGACGAAACATAGGTAACAGCATATGCAGGGGCGCCGGAACCACGGGGGCAGGGGGCAGGGGGCAGGGGGCAGGGGGGGGGGGCGACTGCGGGGGCGAGGGGGGGGGGGCAAACATGTGGCCTTTTTGTCACGGTTGTGTCCCTATGACCCAAAATATAGGCATGACGTACGTTCTGGTATACCTAAGAAGTGATCTAAGAAGCTCTAAAATACAAAATTTTCTCGGGGGGCTTATGGCGCCCCCCGAACCCCTAGTCAGATAAAACCTGCCGTTGAGCGGTACCCGAACCCCCAGACCGAAAGGTTCCCTCGCTTCGCTCGGTCACATTGTGCCCTTTATATCTTCAAATCTTCAAATCCATGTGCATCCATAATTATTAGCATTTGAAAGTTATAATGCCCTACTACTACACATTAGCGATAGGCTACTATGCAATATATAGAAAAGTCATCTATAGAAATAGAAGGAGAAATGTCTAATTTAAGCTATATTTGAAGGAAATACGCAATTTTCGTACATTTCTAGTGCTTCTGAAGGATACTTAAGTTTATTCAAGACCCAAATCAACCAATAAAAATGAAGACTGGTCCCCTTTAATAGCTTTCATATATTGCAAATAAGACAATGTACTTAGACCTTGAAATTCTGGATCGCTTAGTACTATACAGGCTATCAAATGTTCATTGTTGGAAAACGACATTTAGAAGTATAGGCTCTATCTGTAAGATATATGAAAGAGGTCAGATAATCAACAGCTGAGATTCTACACCCCCATGTTCCTTCAGCAACGTTAGACATTGGCATTATCGATTAATGTAATGAAATGAAATGATAGCCGTTGCTAAAGGAACATGCTACATCCCGTCAAACTTATGCACATTTTGTTGCGACACCTGATATACATGCATGTAATGAATATGGGCCTATATTCTTATAGCAGGATATGTTTAGGGCAGTGTTCAGTGGCTTCATTGCAAAAATATTGTTTAGATTTGCTATTTGCATCTCCAATCTGGGGCTACTTTATTTTGTACGCTGTCTGTGTAATCTTTTCTTGGTGGTTTCTGTTTGAGACACAAAACATTACATCAACCCACCATTTTAGTTTTAAGATCATTCGACTCATAATGTATGTCAAAATCACATTATACATAGGTAATACTAATATATAAATATTTACGGAGAAAGACCTATTAGGCCTAAAGCTAACATATTCGTCAGCTGATATCATTAATGTTATCTAGGCCTATAAAAGTGTATGTATGCATAGCCTACTAGTGCATACATGTATCGCGCTTGACAAACCGAAAGTAAAACTAGGGACAATTTCAATACATTTGGGTCATCAGAAAATAATAGAGAATTGGATATTAGAGGTAATGTATAATTTAATAAGAAATTTTTGGTCATATCAAGATTTTTTATGCTCATGGCAAGTTCCCCTTCCACAAAGTTATAAACAAAGGTTACTGAGTGATAGTGATACATTTATTTTTTAAATGGAAAAACCTCTCAATTTGCAAATTATCAAGGAAATTTTGTTTAAGTAATGAATGCACGAGCCAATGCAATAGTCAATGGAAAAACGAAATCGATATAATTAATCACACGTTCAACTTTTTTAGTGAAGTGAAAGAGCCAGAGCCACACTGACACTCCATTTAGAGAGAATAAAAGGAATTGATACCTAAAACTTATTCACAAAGCTGTCTATTTTTTTAACACTTATGACATACCGGGTACACAAAAATACCCTTAAAAACCCCTAATGCATGACTTGAAGTGCGTCTCAGCATTGATAATAGGTTTATATTAGGCTTATGGGACATAATACATTACATCGTGTCGACATTTCAACAACGATATACCTATATTTTAAAGGCATAATAATTATGATCAATACACAGTTATTCCTCACGAGAATAAGGGCATGCACCTTCGGCTTCATGGAGGCTTCATGGGGACTATTGACCCCTAACAACCAGTTGGGTTTTTATTCTTACATGGCGAGTATTTTAAATTAGATTTGTGGAATTAACCACTGTTAACAAAGAATATCTAAATTTAGAGCAGGGAAAACCACCTAAAAGTCCTAGAATAATCATATGGTATTCGAATCTATTTATTATATTTAGGTTAGGTTTATATTTGTGTATTAATGTTGCATAGGTAATAAGGGGTGGATATAATATACACTTGAAGGACATTTTGAATTATTGAAGCAATAGGTAAGTATCTTGTGTAATTGTAACTGAATGAATGGGGCAACTCTTTGTGTGTATGTTCATTGAGAAAAAACCCAGCCGTATTTCTTTTTAATATATGCAGAGTCATTCTTTCGACACATATGCCACTCTTCGACTGTCTTAATCAATCGGACTCTCTTTCCAAATAGATAATGTTTTAATATGTTTTAGTATTGTATGCGACATGTATCACTTCGTGTCATGTAACACATTACATAGCGGTACTTCACAGGGGCCGCGGAGCGGAGAGGACGGGGGACCATGGCCCCTCACTTTTTGACACTTAATTTTTTTTAATTCATCAAAATATTTTTTGTCATTTTTATACGCCCACATCTCTCTATGTGGACGTATATTGTAGACGCCCTTGGACCTAAATCGAAAGGTTTGAGAAACTTTAGTTTACTTCTGATAAAATTTAAAGTGTTTTTGTTTTACCATCCGCATGCCATGGTAGTCGATATGGCTGTGGTCTACTATCTTTTTTATAATTTCTGAAATCTACAAATCGAGTGGCCAAAATCCGAGGTTTTTTGTGGTGGGGGTAAGGGTGAGAGGTGGGGTTTGAAAATGTTCAACCAAGGCCCTCCCCCCGCCCCCAACACACTTCCAGAAACGCTCTGCGGTCCCTGCTTCACGTATCACATTACTTCACGTCACATTACGAACTGTATCTCATTACACCACGTCACGTTGTGTATAATAGTTTGCATCACGTCACTTAACGACCTGTATCACATTACGACCTGTATCACATTACGACCTGTATCACATTACGACCTGTATCACATTACGACCTGTATCACATTACGACCTGTATCACATTACGACCTGTATCACATTACGACCTGTATCACATTACGACCTGTATCACATTACGACCTGTATCACATTACGACCTGTATCACATTACATTACGTCACTTCACGACCTGTATCTCATTACATAACGTCACTTCACGACCTGTATCACTTTACATTACGTCGCTCACGATCTGTATCACATTACATTACGTCGCTCACGATCTGTATCACATTACATTACGTCACTTCACGATCTGTATCACATTACATTACGTCACTTCACGACCTGTATCACTTTACATTACGTCGCTTCACGACCTGTATCACATTACATTACGTCACTTCACGACCTGTATCATATTACATTACGTCACTTCACGACCTGTATCACATTACATTACGTCACTTCACGACCTGTATCATATTACATTACGTCACTTCACGATCTGTATCATATTACATTACGTCACTTCACGATCTGTATCACATTACATTACGTCACTTCACGACCTGTATCACATTACATTACGTCACTTCACGACCTGTATCACATTACATTACGTCACTTCACGACCTGTATCATATTACATTACGTCACTTCACGACCTTATCACATTACATTACGTCACTTCACGACCTTATCACATTACATTACGTCACTTCACGACCTGTATCACTTTACATTACGTCACTTCACGACCTGTATCATATTACATTACGTCACTTCACGACCTGTATCATATTACATTACGTCACTTCACGACCTTATCACATTACATTACGTCACTTCACGACCTGTATCACTTTACATTACGTCACTTCACGACCTGTATCACATTACATTACGTCACTTCACGACCTGTATCACATTACATAACGTCACTTCACGACCTGTATCATATTACATTACGTCACTTCACGACCTGTATCACATTACATCACGTCATTTCACGTTATCTTTCACTTTCTGCATCTCGTCTCTTCACAACATTCACAAATCACGCCAATTCAGTTTTACCAGAAAATCGTTGCTATTAAAGACTTTTAGCAAAACTACTGTTTATTTTTCAGAAGCAAATATGGCAAGGAGCTTACAACTAGAGCCACTGGAAGGCTTGAGAGATGAGCTGTCTTGTTGTGTTTGTTTAGATCTATTTAATAACCCAATAACTTTACCTTGTGAACATTCACTGTGTGAACATTGCTTGAGTAGCTTCCCAAGGAACATCGATCAGTCATCAGGAAACTGTCCTATTTGTCGGAGAACATTTCAGTTTGATGCCGAGCAAAACATCAAGAAGAACCACGTCTTAAAAAGAATTGTAGAAGTCTACAAAGAAGATGCTTTTCGGAGATCCCAAAGCTGTAATGATTTGCGAAGGCCTGACATTGCTCCCAGGTTAACATCTTCTAAAGTGACGCCATTGCAACAAACGCCAGAGTTCTGTAGACCTTTAGCTAGTTCTCAAAACGAAGATGCACCAGCTACCCTAAGAAAGAGTGTTTTGGATCTTAGAGAAACGTTCACAAATTGTGAGCGTACAGACGTAAACGAAGCTGAATGTTTGACACAATGTACGGCCACCTGTACAGATCCACCGGGAAGAGCTGTTGTTCTTTGTGCCACTTGTTCTATTCAGTTCTGTAGAGTGTGTTGGGGGAGAGAACATGACCTCCAGAAGAAAGAAGGTCACGATATTAATGTTTATATAAAGGCCTTTAGGGAACCTGATGTGAGTTGAACTTAAAGCTTTTCGTTTACTTTTAACTTATATTCTATATACGTTAAAGGGATTGTAAAGAGATTTTCTAAACTTTGTATGTGTATCGGTGATACTGATAGCATCAATTTGCGCCATTCCAATTTCCATTCCGACGTCCATATATAGGGCTTTGTGAATTGTGATCTACCAGAAGCCATTCTTGGGGATATCCATAATGCAAATCATTGTCAGTTATAAAACGCGTTAGTTTTAGTGGAATTGGAAGAACCACAGACGTCAGAATGGAAATTGGAATGCGTAAATTGATACTATCTGTGTCATCTTTACAATCCCTTTAACGTTCTGTTATTATATGCTAATATTTCTGTCTCTTTGACCCTGCATCTTAAAAGAAATACCATATAAGATCAATTCAATTTCAGAGCGAGAAAATATAGATCTCAATTCAATTGAAATCATATGAGCAGATGCAACCGACCGGTTCATGTAGCAAGGGCGTGTCCCCCCCCCCCCCCCCCCACCCCCCCCCCCCCCCCAAAAAAAAGTGATCGATAAGAAAGATTTTGTGAAGAATACAAATTGATCGGATGAAAATCAGAACAGGAAGTCCCAACTACATACACCAATCCCGAAATAACTTTCAGAATGCACCAAATCGATGCCATTTTTCAATGGGAGAACCTTATTTTAGGAGCCTCCACCATTGATTTTTTCACTATTGTCCTTTCAGGGAAAAGACATACTATGCAGTGTATGTGATCCTCTTACTCCAGAAAAGGCAAAATACATCTGCTTCCATTGCAACGTAAACTTCTGTCAGACCTGTTATAAATTGACGCATCCTGAGCTAGAAATTCACCATTATATCGTGAAGAGACCAAACGTTATTCCCGAACAGAGTTACTGCTCCTTCTGTACACCCAGAAAGATTGCCACATCAATATGCAGCATATGTAAAGATTTTTACTTCTGTAAACGATGTATACTCAAAGCCACCAACCATAAATGTTTCACTGGCTTAAGAAACTCGAACCAGTTGAATGGAACAGCTTCTTTGGACAGAGACTCCATTTACGAAAAGAAAATCAAGGTATGTTTGAGATTATATAGGTGGTTTAGAAAAGACATATATGCCGCTCCAAACTGTGTGAGTTAGCTATTCAGGTACTTGCTTTCTCCGTATAACGAAGTCTTTAACCATTTTTTTTTTACAGAAAGAATTGTTCAACATGATGCAGTTGAGGAAGCAAATTGTTCAAGAAATACCCAAATTTGCTTTAAAAAAGGTAAGATTCTCCTTCCATACCCTGTGGATATAATGTAAGAAAGAATGATCATGGTTTATCCAGGCGACAGACACCAGAGTTCTGTGGACCGTTCGCTAATTCCCAATATTAATTATGAACCAGCTATCCAAAGAAAGCTAGTTTTATATCTTAGAGAAACGTTCACGCATTGTCGTTGGTGGTGCCGATGGCATTCATGCTTCATGTTCTTTTAGTATTCCGTTGGTAAAGAAACATTATAAATGCTGGTAAACTTTTATAGATGCCTGCTGATATACCTCAAACTTATCCAAAGTAATGACAATCCTATAGAAAAAATCGACATTTTGGAACAGTGGTTCCCAACCTGAGTATTTGTCAAGGGACCATGAGGCATGAGGATGTGTATTATGTTTTCACTAGCCCAAATTTTCATTTAACTATATAGTGCTGTGTGCGGTCTGTAGATACTTGTGGTCAAATACATCTGACCTCCCTATGATTAGGAGGCACAAAGCCACCCCTTGCGCAATATTTCGAATTGAACTAGGGGCCACGTCTCAGATTCGTGAATTTGGCCACGGTTTCGGAACCACTGTTTCCAACGAACGTTATCCATCTGAAACTATTTACAGGCCACTAGAGGTAAAACAGATCTAGTTGATGGTGATAGAGTAGTTTATATAGAAGACGAGAAAAATTACAAATGTACTGTACGGTGGGTTGGAAAATCAAAGGACAATGTAACCACCATTGTAGGAGTAGAATATGTAAGTAGGCTTGTATTTTCTTGAATAGTCGTTAAGTCAATGAATTTTCAAAAGTACAGCACAAATTATAAAGCATATTAGAACAGCCAGCAAGAGAAGTGTCTCACATTCTCACAAAGCAACCATTGACCTGGGAAAACAAAAGTATCTATTGTGGAAATTTGGCAGAAGCATTAGCCTTTTCTTTTTCGATTTAAAACTGCGTTGACGGTTCTTTAACGAGCTCAATTTGTTTGATAATCAAAATAAGTGTTTTGGAAAAGCATATGAATGTCGATTTTTTTTTCAAGGACGATCCTGTGGGAACAGGAGATGGTGCTTATGACGGTGAGAGAAAATTTCATACTTTAGACAACTATGCTGGTTTTATAGAACCTAAATATCTGATAAGGCAAAGTGACTACAACCCAAAGGCGTCAGTCGCTGCCCTCCGTGAGGAAGGTGTTACTCAGAATGGACATGGTGAAATGTGGAATGGTTTTGAAGAAGATGGTGACCTTGTGACAGATGGTCCGACACAGGTACGTCTTGGGTTCTTCTTGTCTAGTATACATATCTTTGTCTAACAGGGATCTGGCTCCATCTTCTGGATATACTACCATTTTAAGTATCAGTATAAAATGCTACTTCAGTATTGCGTATATACATGTAGTTGCTACATCTGTTCTGAAAGCTACATATTTTTTTTATTGGAAACTACATCTTATACTAGATACTATTTCTGTACCAGATGCTACTTATGTACCACCAAATTCTACTTCTGTACCAGGTGCTTCTTCTTTACCAGATGCTTTTTCTGTACCAGATGCTTATTCTATACCAGATGCTTCTTCTGTACCAGGTGCTAGAAATGAACCAGATTCTGCATCTGTACCAAGTGCTACATCTGTAACAGATGCTACTTGTGTACCAGATGCTTCTTCTGTACAAGATGCAAGAACTGTACCAGATGCTTCTTCTGTACCAGATGCTACTTATGTACCACCAGATTCTATATCTGTACCAGGTGCTTCTTCTTTACCAAATGCTATTTCTGTACCAGATGCTTCTTCTTTACTAAATGCTATTTGTGTACCAGATGCTTCTTCTTTATCAGAGGCTACTTGTGTACCAGATGCGTCTTCTGTACCAGAGGCTACTTCTGTACCAGATGCTTCTTCTTTACCAGATGCTTTTTCTGTACCAGATGCTAGAAATGAACCAGATTCTGCATCTGTACCAAGTGCTACATCTGTACCAGATGCTAATTATGTACCAGATGCTACATCCGTACCAGATGCTACTTGTGTACCAGATGATACATCCGTACCAGATGCTACTTGTGTACCAGATACTTCTTCTATACCAGAGGCTACTTGTGTACCAGATGATACATCCGTACCAGATGATAGAAATGTACCAGATTCTACTTATGTACAATGATACATCCGTACCAGATGCTACTTGTGTACCAGATGCTAATTATGTACTAGATTCTGCCTCTGTACCAGGTTGCTACGTATGTATCATATACACTCGAAGCTACAATTATTGTTCTATATATATTGCTTCTGTGTCATCATTAAAGATCTTTCTTTTTCAGACTGCATTGGACGAAGATTTACAGATTTTTTCTGAGCTATTCTCTGTTAATAATCTGAATTCATCTTCTCTGGAGGATCTGGCGGTAGCCCCAGCTGAGGATAACGTAAACAACAATCTAGTAGGCCTAACTCAAACACATAACCAGCTACCATCTCCGAAACCACGAAAAAAGACTGAGGCAAAAAACAATCAAACTGATCCAGCGTTGAAAATAGGAGATAGTGTTGCTTTTTTTCATGATGAAAGTGGTAATCTGTGTAAGGCTGTAGTCAAATGGATCGGGGTGTTACCAGACGCAAAGAAAGAGAACATTACTGTAGGAGTGGAATTTGTAAGTAATTTACAATTTCCATTTATCTATTACATGTATATTGTATATTGTTAAAGGGATTGTAAAGTGGTTTTTTAAACTTTGTATGTGTATCGGGGACACTGATAGCATCAATTTGCACCATTCCAATTTCCATTCCGACGTCTGTGGTTTTTGCAATTACACTAAAACTAACGCGTTTTATTACGTCACTGACGGTGATCTACATTCCGTTAAATCACTGTTATGACTTTCAATATGGATATACGGGGTTTTGAAGGCTGAAGGGTTGAGAACATTTTAACGGATTAGATAAGCTAAAAACATCCAGGTTCTGAGACTAAATATTTTTGATAGAACGACTAGTGAACATATCCCTTTAAAAAAAAATAACAAAAAGTAACGTGCTTGAAAATTGTAAATACATGTAGGCATTACATATGTTTGAGTAGTTATAGCTATATATGATTTCGTCTCTATTTTTTAACTTTTTTATTTACAGGACGAACAAATTGGATCAGGAACCGGTAAATATAAGGAACATAGATTATTCTTTGCTAAACAGAACCATGCGTCATTGATTCCTATAGGGGGACTGTTGAGGTATGAAGACGTTTGTATGTGAGGCTCATTGGTGGATAATGTTTTGAGAATTCAGTCGTATGTGACAAAATATGACTAGGCTTCTGTTTATATGATGACAGTGGAACGAACCACTGGACATTGTCTAAGGGCTCAAGAGGAATACCATTGGTGCCCTGTCAGAGCAGCTTTAACTGCCCCGGTGAAATTAAATGTGTTCCAAGTTGGCGAGCTCCTCGATGGTTACACTGACTTTATTCCTTCTATATAACAGTATTGGAAACTGGGAAAATTCTTCCCCAGATCTATTATTATTCAAACATACAAATTGATATTTAAAATGGACGTGATTCAGTATTCTATAGACAGTATTCACTAAGACCGGTAATAAACTTGTTTATATGATATACAATGTCAAATTAAATATATCTCAAGATGTACACTCCCTGTCCCAATTTATATAAACACGTATATTTATGGTAGCAGTATTTCATATTAAAAGATAATAATATAGTATTAAAGGGATAAGGTCGTCAATAAAATGAATGAGATGATTCTGTGATCGTAAATGAAATGAAACGATGTGATCATATGAAATGAAATCAATGTGATAATGTATGGAATGTAAACCGATGTGATCATTGATGGAATAAAATCAATCTGATCATTGATGAAATGAAATCGATGTGATCATTTATGGGATTAAATCTATGTGATCATTAATGGAATTAAATGATGTGATCAATGGAATTAAATCTGCATTCTGTGATTTGTAATCATCAATGAAATAGAATATATGTGATCATTTATGTTATTTAAATCATGTGATCATCGATGAAATTGAATTGCTGTGCATAATATTGAATTAATTAGGTGTCTTCAATCAGCAGGATAATCGGGTCAATTCAACATTTTTCCGGAATACAGCAAATTTATTACTGAATGGGAAGTAACTCTTGCAAAAAATTGGCTTATCCAGACAACAATATGACAAAATACTAATCAATGAAGTAAAGTAGGATATAATACTTCTGTAATGCTTTTAATATGCGCTACGCTATATATTTGCTTATTAATAAAAATAGAAATTTTATGTATAATTACCTAAATATACTATCAAATGAATTGATTTTTATGTGTTCAGATGTATCAACCTTATTGTATGTTAATCTGTCAAATGTATTAATATGTAATTTTGCAAGTGTGTTTATAAATGCACTGAAATACTTCAAAATGCTTTAACATTCCCATGTTTAACCCCATTCTTCACTGATGACTCTTTTTTTATTGTGCTGAAATATTATGGGCTGTTATTAAAAAATGTGATAACCATAACAGTAGTTTTTTTTCTATTAAGGGTATTGATTGGGCTAGCGTTGGAGAAAAAAAACACGAGATGGAATTTTTGTGAAGTAGTTATTATTTTTGGGCTCAGATTGTAGATAATTATTATCACTTTATTTGTAAACTATATAGAATGAAAAAAAACGAAAAAAAATTAGGTATTTCGTTGGTTTTTGCTAAAAAATTAGGAAAAAGTAGCAAAATGTGTCCCGGTTGATACAAGATTTCTCAGCCATTTTTTATTGGAAAATTACAATCTTGGTCTTGATTGAAAGCTTATTCAATAAGGATGAAACGTACAGAGAGTTTTTTTCGAAAATTCTAATCAGTTTGGCCCCTGGAAAATGTTTGCCGTACCTACGTGTAAATTTTCGTATTTCCATGGTAACCACCAAAATAATAATTTTTTTTGGAAAATCGCTCTGTATGTTTCTCGGCAATGTAATTGTCTACATTTATGCCAAGTTTGATGTAGATTGATCCATTCACATTTTTTTAAACTTGTATCAAAGGTTTGAAATGTCAAATTTTTATGACATGTTTGAAAGGGCTGTCAACTCATTAAAAAAAATCTGATTGACATGAAATCAACCTTAAACTATCTAGAAGGACCCCAAATCATCAACAAATGCACAACAAGTCTCAAGAAATCATTATTTCATATACTTATTCCATTTTTTCATAACGTGAAATAGCCCAATTAACACCCTTAAATGTCAATATGTGTATCACTACAACTTCTCCTTTGTTTTGAATGGGCTGAAAAAACAACAACAATTTTCATATCAGGTTTATTCAGCAAGTATCCAAAATTTCAATTTTTATGCAAAATGTTTCTTTCTCCAAGTTTTCGTTATGTTTTAGAGTCATATTAAACAAATTAATTGATATTTGTGTTCCTGATGAACGATCCATGTATTTTTATGCATATATTCTTCACATAAATATCCATGTACGCCCTTTGTAGTCTGGATAAATATAAAACAGAAGACTTTTTGAGCTTTCTTGATCAGTGGGTAATTCTCATTTTATTCATTTAAATATGGACATGTAAGGCAAATTGACATGTTTTCCACGGCATTAGAACACCTCTTCTTTTTATTCTTAAAAGTATTAGCAATTTCATTTTCATAAAGAGAAAATAAAGAAACCCATCTTTAGCAATTAGTTTACCAAAACAACATCAATAGTAACGTGGACACTCTGAAATGTGAACACATTCTGTCTTGCTATTTCACCTTCCGCAACAGATCTCATTAATTCTTACCCAGAACATGTCTATGTCCCTTCCATATCAATTCTCTGTTGAACCAAATCAACCATTTCACTAATCACTTCAGGTTTCAAAAGTTCTTTCACAGTAAATGATATGGAGGCTTCAAATGCATACATAATATTTGTGTCATATATAATCATATGATTGGCTGCTAGGGCCAGTATACAGTTTCTTAATCTAGCTACAACTTCTCTATCAGTCTGCGGCACGGGCTGAAAATTCTGCTCGTATCCTCCAGTGTTTTGGCTTTCATCATCAATATTAGGGGTAATCCAGATATAACCATTATTACCTAAGATAACGCTAGCACCACATGGTAAATTATGAAAATGAGTTTTGCGTCTTTTTATTAGGGAGGGCGATATTGATAATAATGTCCCTTGACCTAGTTTACCATATTTCAAACTACGTGTATGTAATGATAAACAACCATCACCCATTACATTCTGAACCTCCGCACTGATTAAGTCCCCTTCTTTTAGATAATGTCTCATTAATTTTTCATCTTCCTCTGACCTTCTTCTCAATTCTCCTCCTGGCAAATTAACAGACGACAGCATCAAAACTGAATTTAATTTGGAATGAGTTTCAACTTTCCATCTTCTCTGACAGACTTCTATGATTCGTCCAATCACAACATCCCCTATTTCTCCATTGTATCGTGTTTTTAATGGCTTCACACAAATCAGTTTATTGACATGTTCTACAACTCCAGCCACTGAAGCATGAAGTTTGCCATCTTCCATAAATGTTCCATGACCTGAAAAAATTAGAATCCTTGTTAAATGTTATACCACATTTCAATACGGTACCACTGCCTCTGGCACTGCACTCGTAGGAGATCTTCGTGGAAATTTGCAACTTCATAAGACATTGACAAAGAATAAGAATTATGCTGATGAGATATGAAATAGGAAAAGTCTTGATACAGAGACAAAGAATGACACTTAGTATTCTAGCCGGGCGTGCTTGGCAAAAATTCATCTCTACTCCGTCTAAATAGCCATAGGGGTTAATAAGCCCCAAAAATAATACCCTGGAAATACCCTGCTTCTTTTACACCTCGCCTCATCACCGACCAAATATTCCTGATACAAACCTCTCATGAAGCCGGAATCAGAGGTGATAACATCTCCAGGAGTCACCAAATTCTTAATTTCATCAACATGATCATCTTTCTTTTTAATTCCACGTGTGGAAACCAATCTGATATCAACAGTAGCCATTTTGAAGTATGCTCGATTGCTCTAAATTGATACGACTCTCGGATCGAAAAAGGTAGGGTCATAAAATTCAAGGTAAGATATTTGCATGGAACTTAAAACAATTTTTATTCTATATTATGCTTTCGACAAAAGTTTGGAATTCGAATTGCACATTTTGACTCAAGAACATTGAAAGTGTCATTGAAGCCTTATGCCAGAACATTAAATCGAATGCACCTTGTCACGTGACTTATATTTTTCACCAAGTAGTCACGTGACAGAGGTAAACATAAGGCGTTTTTGTGGGACGATTCAATTTGGTTTCGATTTGCTAGTACGACTTGGTGTAATTTGCTGTGGTCCACAAATGTACCAGCGATTAGGCGGCCTTGACTGTCAACAAAAGAAGGTCACATGTATGTTTTATATGACGTCATTGATAAATCATCCAATAGTATTACGAACTGGCACATTCCGCCATCTTATAACACCTAATCGAATCGCCTAACCACCTCTTGGGACGGTTAGGTCGATTAGCCTAATCAGTTTAGGTAAACGGTCTCACAAATGCACCGATTAGCTTAATCGAACTGACTCACAAATGCGCAAAATAGCTAATCGACCAAATCGAATCGTGCGACAAAAACGCCTATAAACCAAACCACGTGATGTGAATAGATTGAAACTTCGAACTTTTCAATTTGATTTAGTGAGATCGTCTCAACATGTCAATGTATCTAGTATTAACCGTCATATCGTGTTTCTTTCTTGGTCTAGGAAATACAGCTTGTCCGTGTACAACGCCGGAGTTATGTGAACCAATAAAGAACACAACGAGAAAAGAGGTGAAATCATTTCTTATCATGTTGTACGGAGGGGTATTTGTGTCAAAATTTGGACTGTCAAATTTACCTAGAAATATTGTCCAACTTCTGGATTGTAAAAGATACCTATCTAAATAAGTGTCAGGGCTTTATTTTGCAATATGTTTAAATTTATTTGAAAGATTTTGATAACAATAGTTTTTTGTAGAAATTATTAGCCAATTAAAGTGGCATTATGTGATACATTCTGAAATGTAGATCATAGTATCATAAGTCATTATTTTGGAAATTAAAACTATTAGTTAGCATTTTTAAATATTGTACTGTTTTTGAGAATTGTATATAAAATTGAAGTTTATGTAACAAGGGTTTACCTCTATTGATATTTATGGGAACTTGTGAATTACGGTTTTTTTCTCTATGAAACTTGAACACACGTACTATCCTTCTAAGGTTTTGAGCCAAGCAGGGTATGCATACTCTCTAGCCACCTGTTTCAAATTTTTTTTTATGAAATACTTCCTCATTCAATGATATACTCTGTACTTCCTGATATGAAAATTTCATTACCTGCTACAAGTTTATTGCATGGATTTAAAGTTTCATTTTAAAGCAATACCACACTTTAGAACGAACAAACTTTTTTTTCTCAAACTTGGTCAATAAGAGTATATATTCATCAATGGTGTCCTTAGTATACAAACAGAAACAAATAAACCCATAAAACTATGTAATTTTTTGTTCATTCTAAGAGGTAGTATTCGTATATAGGTTTTATTTCTCATTTTTAAAGCTATTAAAATTTTCTAATTTTGAAATGTAATGGGTGGTATTTTTTCTAGGTATTTATATTTTCTCTGAGTGAAGAGAAGGAAGTTTGGAGTAAATATGATTATAATAAAGTAACAACGGTGGTGATGGTGGGTTATTATAATGATCAATTGATGTGTCATGCACATAGTAATGGTGTCAGGGTTGTGACTATAGGTAGGCTAGAACTTTGTTATCCTCTACCTCTAGATATTGACAATGCCTAAAGGATGACCATGTGTCTTGTTTCAAAAAAAAATCTCAATATAATTTTTTTTTAATCATACCATACTTTTTTTTTGAGAACTTTTTTTTTGTGTTAGAAAAAATCTGAAATAGGGCCTACCATGTTTAAGTTCATAAAATAAGTTTTTAGATATGAAATGAAAATATCAACAACAAAATACTTAGTTTTAGTGGATTTGCAAAGAACACATGATGCTTTTTGATATTCCAAATTGGTATTAAAAGATTTGAAAACCTCTTCACAATCCCATTAGAAATGTCTAGGAGATCTGAAATTTTGCCAAAAACAGAAGTGTAAATGTATTGATGTGATCTAGTATAAAGGTTTAAGATGGTGTAAATACACAGTAAGCTGTGGATACAATCCTATACAATATATTTACCTAGCCAAGTCTTTGTTGAAATTGGCAGACCTCTCCGTCTTATTCAATATCAGTTGTTTTCTTTGGACTGTTAGAAAACTCTTCAAATTGTATTTCACATAATCTTACTAACCATATCAGTTAATTTAGATGTGTTAAAGAGATTGTAAAGTGATTTTCTAAACTTTCTATGTGTATCAGGAACACTGATAGCATCAATTTGTGCCATTTCAATTTCCATTTCGACGTCTGTGTTTCTTTACAATCCCTTTACTTTGATTTGATGAAAATTCCAAAAATCTTGAATTAAAAAATGAGTGAGGATGATTTCCCCTGAAAAATTGTTTTTTTTAAGTCTGGCCCTAGTCAGAAACTTGCTGACTAGTCCCAGATATATATTTGGACAGATATGACTGGGAGAGAGTCAGAAAAACTAGGCTCCAAATAGCTATTAGAAGCTGGGGATATCAGATCAGTACATCCAAGGCTTTAGATTACATTAATTTGGGCACACCCTATATTTGAGGAACAAAAGTGGGTATATAGACCACAAGAGCTCCTGGGAAGCCTACAGTATGTATACTAATTTAGAACTCTGTGGATGTCATATAATCTCATTTTTGGAGGTAGGACTACTGTCATGATCAGAAAGGCCTTCGAAGATGTTGGCTGAATAGGACCAGAGTAAACTTGTCTGGTTTGATTTCCAGGTGATATTGATAAAAAGAGACTAATAAGTGCTAGTGAAAGAACTAAATGGGTGAAAAGTTTGGTATATAATGTATCAGTACATCATTTAGATGGAGTTAATATAGATTTTGAACAAACTATATCTAAGAATGAGATAGATCTTCAAAGGGCTCTGACTTCCCTGGTGGCTGAAACGAACCAAAAACTTAAAGAGCAATCTAGATACTCTCAGGTAATATTGTGTTAGCATTGTTATTGTCATATGGAACATGGGTGTATATTGTCGGCACCCCCGTCCGTCTGCCAACATTTGCTCGTAAACACTCTAAAAACTAGAGTTTTTGATGGAATTAAAAAAAATTTGATATGTGTATACATATTCATAAAACGAAAATCAAGTTCGAATTTGAGCTATTTTCGATCATTAGAAGCAGAGTTATTGCCCTTGCCCCAAAGTCTTGAATATGCTTAGTTTTACTATCTTAGTTTTCAACCAATTTTGATGAAACTTAAAATGAATGTTATTGGACCTAAATCGAAAGGTTGGAGAAAGTTAAGTTTACTCCTGATTAAATTTAAGGCTTTTTTGTTGGGCGTATATGGCTGTGGTCCACTATCTTATTGTCTTATAAAAAATAAAATATGGATATTGTAGCACCTCTTTCAGTCTGTCCACTGTTATTCCATCCACAATTGACTTGTAAAGATTTAGGATTTTAAGCCATTTAAACACTGACTGTGAATAAGATAAAACATGGTAGGCCTATACCATATGATTTTAGGCAATGACACGACAAAATGTTATGACATCACTTGGTAAATGCTTCACCATCCGCTTATGCTTAGGTATATATCATGTAATTTAAAACAAAAGACTGAAGATTATGTTGAGTAAAAGATAACAAACTGAAAATGATTATGTTGAGTAAAAGATAACAAACTGAAAATGATTATGTTGAGTAAAAGATAACAAACTGAAAATGATTATGTTGAGTAAAAGATAACAAACTGAAAATGATTATGTTGAGTAAAAGATAACAAACTGAAAATGATTATGTTGAGTAAAATGATTATGTTGTGTAAAAGATAACAAACTGAAAATGATTATGTTGAGTAAAAGATAACAAACTGAAAATGATTATGTTGAGTAAAAGATAACAAACTGAAAATGATTATGTTGAGTAAAAGATAACAAACTGAAAATGATTATGTTGAGTAAAAGATAACAAACTGAAAATGATTATGTTGAGTAAAAGATAACAAACTGAAAATGATTATGTTGAGTAAAATGATTATGTTGTGTAAAAGATAACAAACTGAAAATGATTATGTTGAGTAAAAGATAACAAACTGAAAATGATTATGTTGAGTAAAAGATAACAAACTGAAAATGATTATGTTGAGTAAAAGATAACAAACTGAAAATGATTATGTTGAGTAAAAGATAACAAACTGAAAATGATTATGTTGAGTAAAATGATTATGTTGTGTAAAAGATAACAAACTGAAAATGATTATGTTGAGTAAAAGATAACAAACTGAAAATGATTATGTTGAGTAAAAGATAACAAACTGAAAATGATTATGTTGAGTAAAAGATAACAAACTGAAAATGATTATGTTGAGTAAAAGATAACAAACTGAAAATGATTATGTTGAGTAAAAGATAACAAACTGAAAATGCAGCGGATTTCGGTCACTCAATTTTTAGATTCCTGAAGTTATATAAAAAATAATTAAGAAAATGACAAAAATATCTCTATGAAAATTTTAAGGGCCAAAAGGTGTCCCTGTCACCCCATGGTTCCCCCCGCTCTGTAGCCCCTGCAATGTATTTGCCTTATTTATTATTTGAAGGTAACAGTAGATGTAGCGTGGAGACAGCCCTGTGTAGATAATAGATGTTATGATTATTATGCGTTATCTACAGTCAGTGATTTTCTCTTTATAATGGCGTATGATGAGAGATCTCAGATTCTAGGAGAGTGTATTGCTGGAGCTAATTCAGCTATTACTAATGCTGCTATAGGTATGTAGTAAATTTTGTATCCAGAAAATATCTTAAATATGTCCTGACTATGCACAATGACGTAGCAAGAAATGTTTTAAAGGGTTTGGGGGGATGGCATGAAAATGCTCAAATTTTGCACTTTTTAAGTGAAAATATAGCAAAATTTTTCGATCCAAGGGGAGGCTATCATGGCCCCCTCCCATATGCGCCACTGACTATACAATATACAAATATGTGGAAAAGTGTACAATTTGAATTTTTGTAGCAGTTTTTTTTTACGATATTATGTCCTTGACTAATTCGCATTATTTCAAATATTTGGTGTACAAATGTCCTGTTATTAAAATATATTGTGATTTTAATATAAATATAACGTTACAAAATCCATAAACTATGTAATGTATATTTTATTAACCTCTAGGATTGAAGAGCTTCTTGAATTTGAATATACCAGAAGAGAAACTAGTATTTGGTGTACCATGGTATGGTTATAAATATCAATGTTTACAGTTTGATTCTAAGGTAAGCCTTGGCAAAGATATATGTTAGATATATTAGAAACTCAGGCTCAATCTGCTATAAGCGGCGGAGCTTTAACATCATGCGACAGTTGAAAATCTGTGAAGAAAGGGCTAATGGTACTGTCTTTTCAAAGGTAACCTCATTCCATTCTGCATTGTGTTGTCTGTATTCATTGTCACAATAAGAAACAGAAAAAAATGTACCCAAAATCAGAGTAAGTGACATTCAAGTGACTTTAGTATGCCCCAATGTAAAATTTCATTTCATCTGTATGCTATTGTAGTCCCATATCTCAGCAACATTTTACTATAAAATTTTGAAGTTAGGCTATATAAAGAAATTTACAATTAAGTAATGATTGTGGTATATATTGAAAAAACGGAATCTGTATTCCTTGAAAACCTAGCTATGTTATAATAGTGGTATAATCTCTCTTATTTACAGAATAATAAATGTTCTATAAAGAAGGTACCATTCCGTGGAGTAGAATGTAGTGATGCTGCAGGACAACAAGTTGATTATAAAAACATTGCTAAACTGGTGAAATCTAAACGTATTAAAATATTGTTTGATAATTCTACCATGACACCTTTCTTTAATTATCAGGTAAGAAGTAATACATCATAATTTTATTGTTCTTTTTGTGTATTATTGTTGTTTTCTATCCGTCATTCTTAATTGATTCACGCTCGAAAGGGCGCGGATTTAAGGGGGGGGGGGACGTGCCCTTGAACTCAGAAGGGGGATGAAAGGGTCTCGGTCCCCTCCATAATTTATTAAGTTAGGAAGATTTTTTGAAGAATCAAAATCGATTAGCTGAAAATCAGAGTAGGAAGTCCCTATTGCCAACTCAATCCTGAAATATTTTTCATAATACGCCAAATTGGTGCCATTTTTCACTTTTCTCTCCAGGACGAGAACCTTCTGTTTGGGCTTGTGGTTGCAGCGCTTTGCGACGTACTTGGTTAAACTCTACAAACCATCTGGTTTTGGACAAATCCACGCCCTTGCACGCTTGGTGTGAAAATGGCTATTGATACATAAACTTTGGCAATATTTAATTTGTATAAAACACAGTAGGACCAGTGTCAGTCTGCGCCATTCCAAAAAATCTTCTTACAAATTCTTTTAACTTTTACCACAGGTATTAATATTTTTCAGGACAATGGAAAGGACTATCAGTTGTGGTTTGATGGTCCACAGAGTTTGAAACTCAAATATTTGTTAGCAGTGAAGAATGGACTAAGAGGTGTTGGGATGTGGAATGCTGATTCACTAGATTATTCCAACACCATCAGTGCTCAGCTTCAGAGAAAAGAAATGTGGGGAGCCTTGCCAGAATATAACTAGTTTTAGAATTTCATGTGTTCAATTTTAAATGTGTTAAGTTTTTAGATATTAGATATTAAGTAAATCTTGCCTTGTTGTTTACAACCATTTTTCAATCAACAGTTAGTGCTATCATAAAAAATGTAATATTTGATAAAAAGTTTACTTTGTTCACTTTAAAGGAATACAACCTCTTAGAATGATCAAAAAATCTAAAATTTCAAACTTTGTGAATAAGAGTATTTATTCATCTGGGGACTTACCTGGTGGCATAACTATACAACAGATTACCTAAACAATCTGATAAATCCAGAAAACTATGTTTATATACAATCATTGAAAAACGCTTACCGGTAATCAAATATTAAGTGTTTTTCAAATATAACCTGTTACTGTATGAAAATTTACATAGTTTTTTGGGTTTATTGCATTCTGTTTGTATACTTTGGACATCATTGATGAATATATACTCTTATTGACCAAGTTTGAGAACTTAATTTTTTTGTTCATTCTAAGAGGTAGTATCCCTTTAAGCAGATCTTGCCAGGTCAAGTACAACAATTTTTGACATGGTTAGTGCTTTCTGAACTATCATATAAAAATAAAGTGCCATTAAAATTGTTCCATATTTTTTTAAAAATGGCTTTTATAAAGATATGAAATTTGAGTACCTATATAACATATCAAAATACTGAAACACTTATATCAAATTAAAATGTATGATATCTTCGGTTGTTATTTAATTTATAAACATATTATTCTCTGGTGTAAAAAATCCAAATTATGTTGTTTTTTTTTTTCATTTTAATCATTTTCCACCATCAATCATCTGACAAAATGTTGAAGTCAACTTCTGTTTCAGATCATTTAATATTTAATTAATCAAATACTCTGTTCAATCAAAATAATTTTGTTATTTAGCTGCAGAAAAAATTCAATTCAAAAACATCAAGATCCGTATTTAATATTGTAAAAGATGTAGCAATTGGAAATTCTACAAATTGATATGCCATTGATTATTTTGGCTGTTGCAACTTTTTTTCACCACATATATTTTCACATTAAGTTTTCTTATGTTATTTATTGGGAATACAAATATTCCCTAAGCCAGGCCTTCTCAATTAATTTTTGTAAAGGGCCAAATGCATTTTAAGAAAAAATATAAGGGCCAAATATCGTTTTAGCTGAAAAGGTCACTCAAGGGAGTCGTGGGCCGCCATTTGAGAAGGCCTGCCCTAAGCTTTATTATTGTGATTTTTGATAGGGTATTATTTTGTTCGTAGTTATATTTATTGTATATTATTATTTCTTGGGACTAATTATTATCATACAAAATATCATTACTTCATTTCATGCATTCATCATCAAATTGTTACTGTTGAATTTTCAAAATGGAATCATTTTTGAATGAATGATAATTTTGGATACACATATACCTACTCTTCAAATATCATTGTCATTTATATATCAATTGTTATTGTTGAAATATGCTTAAGAGAAGAGAATCATTATGTTTATGCCATTTGTTGCCATCAATTATACATCATGACTTTCTGTATACAAAAAATTATTGTGATATCATGTTTACATTCCATCAGTCTAATTAAAATCAGACCCTAATTTCGTTCGTTCGTTTTTTTTAAATCCGGTTTTTTAACCACTACATTAGGGTCTGAGAACCAGGCGCGGCAACAGCCGTTCACGTTAACTTTGACCTAACCTTAATGACCTTTGTTTAAACCAATCAGATCGTTGCCCTCTCCCGCGCTGGGATTTTGTTCACGAACAATAGGTGCATTCTAGGATTCCTAAGTGCTGTAGACTAGTTTATCAGGTCATGTTTATCAAGGTAAGGTCAAAGTTAACGTGAACGACTGTTGCCGCGCCTGGTTCTCAGACCCTAATGTAGTGGTTAAAAAACCGGATTTAAAAAAAAAACCAAACGAACGAAATTAGGGTCTGATTTTAATTAGACTGACATTCCATATTCAGTTTCATTTCTTATCAATAAATTATTTTAAGGATTTTCTTTGTCTGTTGTTCTCTACTTCAATTTTACTGATTTAAAAATAAGAGAATTGACGGTTGCATTGATTGAAACGCTGCCCTCCCAAACATTTCATATATTTTGGTTGAACCCTTCTGGTACAGGAGGCTACCACCTTTGGTATTTGTTATATTTGGAATCTCAACCCTTACTTCCCATTTATCAGTCTAACGCTGATTTGCAGGCTACCCTCAGTTGCAGGAGGCTTGTGGGCAGATTTGCTCAAGAGCAAGATCTTGTAATCCCAAGGGAAGATGAGCAGTAAGGCTGCGTGCACATAGAAGTATACGGTATACACTACTCAATAATCGAACAAGCACGATTCCTACTATACTACACTTTACTTTAATATACGTCGGAATACTTCATATTCGATTAGTGTCCTCTTATGTGACCAGGTATTATGAAATTACTTTGTTTGATTTTAGGTATACACATGTCGCTCAAAACGTACACCGTCAACCCAAAAAGTATACTACTATGTGCACGCAGCATAAATGGAATAAATTCAGATTTAAATCTAAGAATACATTTATAATTTATAATAATTATTCTTTAATTTCACTGAAACAAAATTTACACAAATTCTGAAACCTTATAATAAATTGAGCTTAAAATGTAAGAATAAGAAGCTACACTGTATTTCTGAGCTACAATCTTTGGAAGATCAACTTTTAATTATTTTAATTTTCAAATTAGAGATTCAATATTTTAATATGAAGCACATAACTTGTTATTACTAAAATACATTATTTTTTAAAAATATATTGAAGGAATAAATTACTGTTCATAAGAAAGTTCAGTACCGGTATATAGAGAATCTCACCCGAGTGTCTTTTGATATCAGATATATCAACACAAGTTGATAAAGTGGAAAAACTCCGAGGCTTGCCGAGGAGTTTTTCCACTTTTATCAACGAGTGTTGATATATCTGATATCAAAAGACACAAGGGTGAGATTTTATTTATCATCCAATATCATTCTAAAATCGAAATATGCGAAACAACAACTTTCGAGGGGTGAACTGAAGATTATTGAAAGAACTTTCGAAGGGCGAAATCAATATGACGTCATTGTTATTAAGACGTCATTGGGCGAATTGTTTATCACGTGACCATATTGGCCAATCAATGATTCAGAAAAGCAGTATCTCCTAGTAGATATAGTGCAGTAGATACTGCTTTTTATCATACAAGCGAGTAGAATACCTTATTGGGTGATAAATCAATATTTTCAAAGCATTTGGATTTTTCATTTATCTTACAAAATACATTTTTCCATATTTTTGAATTACATGTATAGTTTATACCGATTTCAACACATTCAGAAACTATTGATAAGAAATATTGATATTTTCAAAGCATGTTGATTTTTCGTTAACCTAACAAAATACATTTTTCCAAATTTTTGAATTACTTGTATAGTTTTAATCGATTTCAATAAGCTTGAAAATATACTATATTCGTGAATATATATACATTTTTCCCTATTTTTTAGAATAATATTTTAAACCAATTACAGCAAGCTTGAAAATATACTGTTCCTTTGTGAATATATATAAATGTTTTTTTATAATGCAAGTAATAGACAACAACGAGTATAAATACATATATTTTGGAAAAAATGTTTTTTGGGGTCAGAATGATAATTGTTAAACACAGAGAGACTTTACATGGACTATGACTTTGAATTACATGTATAGTTTATAAACTGATTTCAATAAGCTTGAAAAAATACTGTTCATTAGTGAATACCGGTATAGGTCCTATATAAAATTAATGTAATATACAACATCCATATGTTCAATTTATTCGAAAAAGAAATTAATGAAAATTTTGAAAAAACATTTTGCGGGGGCCAGAATATCTACACAGAGAGCCCCTTTAAGGGACTATGAAAAAATCTTTTTAAATTATTTATAATGAAAAAATTAAAAACAATGAAACCATACAACAATAATATCAACAATCAAACAATCTTACAGACATTAAATATCTTAAAATTACAATTTGTGCCATTTCAGAAAAAAATGCAAAATGCTCATCTGCTTTTTAAGTGCTAACTACATGTATTTAGTAGAAGTTAAGGGATTGTAAAGCGTATTTCTAAACTTTGTATGTGTATTGGGGACACTTATAGCATAAATTTGCGCCATTCTGACGTCTGTGGTTCTTGCAATTCTACTAAAACTAAAGAATTTTATGACGTCACTGACAGTGATCTGCATAGATATCAATAGCAATATATAGTACCGGAAGGTAGATCTCTGTCAATGACGTCATAAAACGCGTTAGTTTTATTGGAATTGTAAGAACCACAGACGTTGGAATGGAAATTGGAATGGCGCAAATTGATGCTATTAGTGGCCCTGATACTCATACAAAGTTTAGAAATATGTTTTACAATCCCTTTAATATACATGCAATATCTGCTTTTAAAGCAATATCAATACCGCTACCATACATCGCCATAGTAAAAACCTAGGGAATATCAATTTAATGCTACAAAGTTACCTGAACCTTATTTCAAGCATTTGAACAAAAAAATTGAAGGAAAAAAAAAATAGTAATAAAAATGTAATATCCATTTTCACTTTTGTTTAGAGTTTGTTACTGAGAAAAATAAAACTTCATATTATTCAAAACATTGATTTTCTATTCGTTAAATGCCATTTAGTTTTTACAGTTTTTAGTTTTTTAACTGACATAAAATTTTTGGATTCAGTGAATGAATGCATTTTCAATCATTATTCCAAATGACACTGCATATTTGTAGTATACAGACAGGGCTTAGATAACCTAAATTTGGGCACACCCTGTATTGACTGAGCAGGCTCTTTAAGAAGGCTACATATACGTTTTCATCCATTTAGAATCCTCTGGGGGTTATATAATTTCATTTATGGAGGTGTCATTATCAAAGTTGGCCCTTCAGTGCTTAAAAAGCACAGAGGGTCACCTAAGTTTTGTTAATTTGGGCACAATTATTTGAGGGCTTTTAATTTGGGCACAGCATTTCACGTTGTAACTAGCATGTAATCTAAAGCGATGACAGATTTTTTTAAATGCCCTCCTAACTAGATATTCGTTAGCCTTAACCAAACAGAAAGTTTTTTTTAAAGCCCATGACACTTTCTCAACTCTGATTTAAAAGTAGAAGTTTAAGACACACATTCACATCTCAGATATCACAACTTGTACACCAATACTGATAGAAGAAAGAGTTTAACCAAATGTTTCCTGTGATGCATAGACAATATACAGGAATCCATCTTGATCTTTCTCTTGTTCGTAGACTTGTGAAATTGGAGCTGTATTACTGACCATACTGTGATTATTAACTAACAGATAAAAAGCTTGACTTGGGTGTAACTGTAATCTACGTCTGAAATAGAAGATATCGGAATATTAACGGGGCTAATATGAAATGAAATGCAGTTTTACATTATAATTTCTGCCAGGAGGGATGCGTTTAAATATGGAATGGATGAAATAACCCATAATAAAAATAAAAGAAACAATATATCCGGGTTGCATATTAATCAGAGTGAATTAGTTACTACAGATATAGGAGCTAAATAACAAAGATTGTGTTCATACTCCTTTTGTACACAATTTCAACAATTTTTGTTTAATTAAGAAAATAAATAAATGAAAGTAAAGGCATATTCACATTTTGGTCAACTGGAAATTGACCCTTTAGGACAGATGACTTTAATCAAGATCAACAGACTTTTTGAATACAAAGTTAACCCTTTGAACCCTGACAATATTTTGGATAAATCGTCATATACCCTGAGTTCTCAGCAATATTTCTTAACGTCACAATGAACGGTTTACCGGCTTGTCGGGTGTATATATAACGTAAGGATGGGCCCATATACCGACCTCTTGGGTTGAAAGGGTTAATATCTTAGATCCAAGGTATGATCAAGCCAAGATCCTTTTGTGAAAGAACTTGATCAATTACCTGATAATTTTTACCAATTCAGACATGTTGACATTATCAGGAACCAGAAATTTGGTTTTATCCAACATGGGAAGATTCTTTTCATTGCCATATCTTTCAATAATTACCTGAAAAAATATCAGAAAAATCTAATAGTCAAGAAATTGATGGCAAATATAAAAAAATAATGCAATTTACACAATCTTAGATATAAGGTTCAGAAAATTTGTATACACAAAATAAAATCTCAAATACGCCAGTATCATTATAAATGTAAGGTGAAAATATTAATGTCTGTTCCCCATTTTCGTTAACAGTAACACAGGGAAGATAAGATTTATTGCATATACGTCCTATGTGGACAGCATACAATTTCAAACAGTATAAATCAGGGGCCGTGGAGCAAGGGGGGCCGGAGAGGCCATGACCCCCCCCCCCCCCCCCCCCCCCACTTTTTGGCCCCTAAGTTATTATCTTGTTTATAAAAAATATTTTTGTCTTTTTATAATTTTTTTTATATAATTTTCGGAATCTGAAAATTGAGTGGTCGAAATCTGAGGAGTTTTGGTGGTGGGGGTGGGGGTAAGAGTTGGATTTTGAAAATTGTCAGCCAAGGGCCCCCCCCACTTCCAGAAACGCTCCGCGGCCCCTGTAACAGCCATTTTGCTTGCTACCTGTAGATATTTTACTTACAGGAATTTTCTCAGGATGCTGACTTCTAATTGATTCTACATCTTTTTCTCTTTGGCCTGAAATAATGTAAGATAATCGGCATGAAAATGCTCACATTTAACCATTTTCAAGTGAATTTGAGGTTAAATTTTTGGCTCAAGGAATGGGCAGGAGGGGCATGGTGCTTTTAAGCAATACCCATTTTAATTTGTGATCATTGTCATTAGCAATATCACAAAACAACTTTGTCAAATCAGGAAATATTTCCCAATTAATTGCATTATAATTAATAAATGCAGTATGCATTGACTTTTTGTGACATGAAGCATATACATTTTATACATTTTAAACAGTTTAGCTAAAGCAGTTATTCACCTAATTTGAGTGTTTATTGGCATTCTGGAAATTTTGGGGAGCTATTAACAGATATGACCTCATGTTGGGTATTGGGTCAGACATTTTGTGTTACTGTTAGTAGTGTTAGTTAGTAAAGAGCCATGCCATAGGCCTAATGATTTGCTGAAATTTGCCAATTTTCACCTAGTAAGACAAAATATTTCGACGAATAAATAGTCTTGAATAATACTTACTGAAAGTTCTTCTTTCTTTGAATGTTTTCATCGAGTGAGACATGGTGAAAATTTGGAAAAAGCAATCAAAATATCTTTCCTGCAAACTACGTTGTTTACAATCTGAAATCTGTCAGTAGATGCAATTATCCAGTGTCTGGATTTGTTACTGGATACTACGTTTGACAATCTAGACTACATTAAACCGGATGTTTTCATCTATGACATCATGAATTTAATTATAGACCTTAAAGAGAATGTCTTACCATAGAAATATAAGATCTTATCATTAGATACATTTTCAAACATCATCAAAAATTAACAGATTTGTCTTTCCAAATTCGTTTCTTGCAATAAATTCTGATCTTGTATCATATAATTTATTTTATCTTTGCAGTACTTGTTGTGAAATAATCATTTGATTTAATCTTTTAGTAAAAGTCGTCCCTTTAAATGTCAAGGATAGATAACTCTTGTTTTGTTAGACTTGAATTATGTCCCTTGGATCATCACAAACTTGTCAGAAATTTTATTGATTTTTTCTGAAGCAACTTCAAAACACACCACAGTCCTTATCGATTCTTGCAGATGGCGTTTCTCTGTTGACGTCAAAAGGTGTTTATCATAATCGCAGTGCCCAAGATGGTAAGTACTGACATATCTCTATATTCTACTCTCTTTTGGAAAATTATCTGTTTGTATTTTTGTTGAGCATAATAAATAAAGTACCGGTTCGGTGATCTCTGAAGTGCAAGTTTACACCGATTGACCAAAACTGATCACATTCAGGTCCTAGTTTAGAAGTAAGTTAGACCTACTGTTGTTACATAGCTATAGGTAAGCTTCATGTGTCAAACTGGTAATATGTGCTTTATGGCTATGTGGATGTTTATTATGATGGCTAAGTTAGTAAGGAAAAGAAAAATAATTCACTAGAATTTCATAATATTGCTTCTTACTGATCTTTGACTGTGGATCCAATTAAATTTGGAAGCTTCTAGACCACCTTAAATTAGGACTGTATAGTATTAAGTGTGTCTGCGTATTTTAGGAGTGTTTGGGTGATTAGCTTTGAATGGGATTCAATTGACTCTGTACGACTTAAGCAGTGTATGTCACTGTTTTTGGTGTAAATTTGATTGGGTCCATTTCCATGCTGTGTTAAGGTTGAACTTTAATTTAAATTGATTGAAAGTTTTAGATTCTCTGACATTTTCTGGCAAGGAGTTTCGTGAGTTAAGTACTCCTATAGAGTCATAGTTTTTCTTTGGCCAACATAACATTTAGAAGACATTGATCTTCAAATCAACACGGTACCTCATCAGGGGACCTAAGCTTTTCTTGAATTTAGCTTAATATGATTTTGGTGTACTAGTCATCTGATTATATTGTTCACTCACCATCATTGATTTTAGATTTTGATTAATCCAATCAGATAACCAGTAGTGTTGAAACGGTTAGTGATTTTTACGACCCGGGTACCCGTCGGCAATAACCGGTTATTTTCCGGTTAACCCCGGTTTAATTATTAAGCTTAAAAACAAGAATAAAGAACCGCATTTGTAGCTGTGACACAGCGTAAACTAAATCTCGGTTAGTACAAATGAGTTCCGAAGTCGCCGAACGAAGATTTGACCTAAATTGAATCAGTTCCACAATTGTCGTAGTCAGATAAAAACCAACAACTCATCGAAGCAAACATCAGATTACACCCAAACTGGCCAGACAAAATAGCCCCACTGTCATTCATTGGCAAGGTATCAAATAAGCTCCAAACACGAACATGGTCGGGTACATTTAGCACCATTGAACTTGGAATGGACGGCAGTATGATAACATAGTCAAGATCATCAAGGTTACTAACATTCAGAGAAGACAATGAACGTCTGGATAATCAAGTTAAACAAAAAAACCAAACGGGCGGTGTTTGATACAATTAGGTCAAAATTATTTGTTCCACTCGTGAAGTAATTTTAATTCTATAATGACTATAATTACTTGTATAAACGGAACAAGATCATCTTTTATGTGATAAATAATGATAAATAAGTCTATAATCACTCTTTGATACCTATATTATAACTATAATATAAGGATTTGAAACTTTGATATATACCCCGATGCGGACGATATTGTCAGGCACTAAATTTAATAGACACCGCCGGATGTTTTGAGCAAGAATGTTAAAAGTGAAAGTAGAAAGTTAATGAACGTGAGAAATGCATTGGCTGATATAAATAGACATCTCTTATTGTCCAATGAGATAATAGCATGCTTTGTAGATGGATTTTTACGAGTGTCTCTTCATAAATATTTTCAACAAGATGTTCTATTTTTACGGCTTTATCGCTCTTTGATAAACATCGGAGATCGTGAAGATGAAAAAACCACTATTTGATGAGCTAGATGGTTACTAATATTCAGTTGAGAATCCGGCGGATTTATGTTATAAAATGCCGTTTTATTTACACGCATTTCTTTATCAAAAATATCATTTTACAATTGGACGGTTACCCGATCATCTGAAATCAGACCGGGTTACCCGTGAAATCGTACCCGATATCGGTTAACTGATTAACCGTTTCAACACTAATAACCAGGATTAATAATGAGGTTTGGAGAATAATAACAATTTCTAGAAATATAGGTTGATTGGAAATGGATCATCCATTACCACCTAAATGCTGTACTACAAGTTATTATTTAAAGGGTTGGTCATCTAAATATCATTGCTGTTTTGTTTGAAGATATTTGCGGATATTTGCTAGTTTTCTAGCTAACTGAGTTGTGTCATTAGGAGTTGTTGTTTTTTTGTCATTGTTTAAGAAAAATTTTAGCCCAAAATAGACCATATAAGTCTATCAAAATGTTAATTGTCATTTAAAAAAAAAATGATTTGTGAACTTAACTTCATCAATCATAGAAACAAACTTAAAAAGCCATAAATTTTGATATTATTGAAGATTATGAATTGAAGGATAGGCATATTTTTCGAATTATTGTAGATAGAATATTGAGTTAGTTCAGTAGTTATCTGGTGCTTTTCGATGTTTGTCTGTATATATATGTACATGTATATTATTTATAAACAAAATCAGAGAGACAAAATCAAGTCTGTTTATAAAAGATTGTGGAGAAATTTCATTCAAAAGTTTGATCCCAACAAAAATAGATGTCACTAGAATATTTGATCATCTTCAACTCAAATGAATATTGTGGATGGGAACGACGGTGAAACAGCTTGTCTGGGTAGTTGTAGGCAGGCGGAACGGAAGAATTCTGAATAAGATCTCACCAGTCAGGATCTCAACACAACTGAGGAAGGGAACATATAACCCGAAACGTTTTGTGGTATTAAAATCTATATTATATTACCAATATCTGTGCTTTTGTCAGTTATTGGGGAATATTTGCTGCAACAAATGAATATTATTATGCATTGTTTGATGTTGAAATTCTTGAGCTTTGTTAGTTGTTTGTGAAAGAAAATGAAATTATTATATATATGTTATTTAATATGGTATAAGAGAATCACCCTAGGCTTGTATTATGATTATATTTGATCTGGCTAGTTATTGATGTGTAAACTACATGTACTTGATTAGATAGAGATATTTCAAGCTTGATATTAGTTTTTGTTCACTTGAAAAAGTGACTATACTATACTATCTTGAAATTTACAAGTTTTGCTATTGGAAATTTTTGGGATTTGATGTTTAAAGTTTAATTTGTTAGAGTTAGATGGTTACTACTAGATCTACATCCTGGGTTTTCTGAGAATTCCAGTTGAAAAACCAGGATCTAGATGCATATATATTTATTATTTAGGTAAAAATTACATAATTATTGTCGACAAATTAATTCCTGTAAGTTTGAGGTTCGTATGTTACTATTGGCCAACTAAGGTTATAATGATAATGATTTGATATCAATACTGGACAGATGGACATAAAAACTCACCTTACTTATTGATTAGGATTGAAGATCAGACTAATTAACTGACCTAGTTATTGGGTGATTAACTAATGTTCACCTTATGTTATTGACACATGATTTTAGATTAATCATCAACTGCTAGGTTGTATAGAATTCTTTGTCAATTGGTACCCTGAGCCACCCAAAAAGACAAGAGGTTTAAATTTATTTTTTTGAGATTCTTAAAAAGGGTACGTATACATGGGGATGCCAATTTAGCCTTGAAGTCAGAAGGCTAAGTTCCCTCAAGCCTTTCCAGGTCTCTCCAGATCGTCTGTACTTGAGTGTAGGCTATCTTGAAATTGGGGTTAAAAGATGGATAATTTGCCTACATTAGGAAAATAAGCCAATTTACTAAATGATTTTTGTCAGTAGCCAGGGAGGGGAATTTGTATGAATAGTATGTAAAACACTCTGAAAATTGAACAGGACATCATACAATATTTAGACAGACACTCATTTAGAGAAATTTAGAATGAATGATTGGAAATTGGAATGATGCAAATTGATGCTATCAGTGTCCAAGATAAACATACAAATTTAAAAAAACCTTTTCGCAATTCCTTTTTAAAACTATCATCTGAGATCTCTAATGGACACAAACTGGAGTAAAAAGGCTAATAACTGAGTTAAAGTGCTAGGAGAGTGTTATTGATCGTAATGGATCACACCTATGGTGAAATGTTGGTAGGGTGAAAAAAAAGTTCACGGGTTATGAGTTATATTTTCTGAAACTATACCCCAGTGGCTTCAAAAAACAGGATAGTTTGAAATTCCCTATAGAGCCCTTTTTGAAAAAATCACAATTATAGAGAAAAATTGTCGTTTCGGACAACAAAACCCAGATTGTCCAGAGGTATCCTGCCATGATCGTTCGTTTTGATGACAAAATCAGCTTAACACATTACCAGTTCAATAAATATTAAAGATAGAGATTAAAGTTTATAAATGAGCAATTAGAAACAGAGGCTACGCACTAAGGAATAGAGTCTACGCACTTAGGAACAAAGTCTACATACTTAGAATCAGAGTTTACGCACTTAGGAACAGAGTTAAACGCACTACGGCACAGAGTCTACGCACTAAGGAACAGATGACGCCAGTCATTGCCTCAGTGTGCACAAGTCACTGACTCAGTGTGCGCCAGTCAGTGACTCAGTATGCGCCAGTCAGTCACACTTACGCTATGAGTGCATAAGCGCCATGTGCACACTGCTATGAGTGCATTAGAGACATGTACACACTACTATGTGCACATTGGGGGCATGTGCACACTGTTATGTGTGCATTGGAGGCATGGGCACACTGCTATGTGCGCATTGGAGGCATGTGCACACTGTTATGTGCGCTTTGGAGGCATGTGCACACTGTTATGGGTGCATTGGAGGCATGTGCACACTGTTATGTGAGAATTGGAGGCATGTGCACACTGTTATGTGCGCATTGGAGGCGTGTGCACACTGTTATGTGCGCATTGGAGGCGTGTGCACACTGTTATGGGTGCATTGGAGGCATGCACACACTGTTATGTGCGCATTGGAGGCATGGGCACACTGCTATGTGCGAATTGGAGGCATGTGCAAACTGTTGTGTGTGCATTGGAGGCATCCGAAAGTGCTTCCTGAGCCATTTGATATTGAAAATCACTTTTCCGCCACTGCGTACACGACTGAACCTACAACCAGAATACACATGTGTTTATGTAATGTGTCTTTGGATTTTTAAAAGATTTCTACATTGATTGAAAATAGCCCGAGGAAGATGCAGATCTTCAGGATCGTAATTTGATATGTAAAATGTTCTTATTCTAGAGAGGAGTTTCTCTCCGACTATAGGAGCCATGCTTGACCCCTTTTCAAAACACAAAACACATACCTTGTAGCGGTTGTCTGCGCGACTTTTGGCTAGGTCATAGAATTTTCCCGGAAAATGAGAGGACTTGCGTTCCCGGGAATTCCAAAATTTCTATTCTGCTCATTTATAAACTTTAATCTCATATTTATTGAACTGGCAATGTGTTAAGCTGATTTTGTCATCAAAACGAACGATCTTGGCAGGATACCTCTGGACAATCTGGGTTTTGTTGTCCGAAACGACAATTTTTCTCTATAATTGTGATTTTTTCAAAAAGGGCTCTATAGGGAATTTCAAACTATCCTGTTTTTTGAAGCCACTGGGGTATAGTTTCAGAAAATATAACTCATAACCCGTGAACTTTTTTTTCACCCTACCAACATTTCACCATAGGTGTGGGATGGTTGATTGCTGTGGTTGGAGAGTGAGTGAATTGTTATTTTAGGTTTTTATAAGTTATATTCTAGGTCAGGGTGACATTTCACGTTTTCTTCTCAATGTTTAATAAAGAAATATTAACAAAGTGCTCGGGTAATATTCATATTTTGATGATTCCAAATAATGAAAATAATATTAATATTGAGAATATTTACTGAGCTTTTGTGTGATATTTCATTTATGGTGTAGAATTTTTGTGATATATGACAATTATGCCCTTTTTTTCTTGATCTTTTGATGATAAATGTTGATTATTAGTTGATAGACTTATACTTTTTTACAATGCACTAACAACTTTCTATCTGAACTACATCATTAGATACACCTACTTTTTTGATGATAAAGTTATTGACACATTATTGGCAACTAGTCTAATTGAAAAAAAAAAAACAACAGTATGCCCATATAGCTTAGGAGATAAAGCTTGCTTTTGTGATTCCATTAAGTTATGCAAGAGCCTGCTTGAAGCAAACTTTTATTTGGTCAAACGGATATGTAGCCTAATAAGTTTATAGACTCTAAGGTTTAGACTTTTTATCATTGGAAACGCACAAAACCTAGCTTTTACGCTCAGTGGACAGTGGAACCACAGTTATAGAGTCAGTATGTTAATGGTAACTAATAGAGACTAGATACAAAGTTTTAGCCTCATATAAATATCAGATGCTATATACATGTATAGAGTCAGTTAGATTCAGTCTCACATATAAATATCAGTGGAACCACAGTTATAGAGTCAGTATGTCAATGGTAACTAATAGAGGCTAAATACTAAGTTAAAGCCTCTGTAATATAGATATCAGATGCTATACATGTATAGAGTCAGTTAGATTCAGTCACACATATAAATTGCCCACTTTTCACGCTATTATTGATTGAATTCATGGCCGACAGTGGCAATAGCTACATTAGATCATTAGATATTCTCTTTCTACTTCAAGTATTTGTTGATATTCTTATTATTAATTGAGTGATATCTGTTTAATTAGTGATTATTAATTATTCATTTTAGCTAATTACTGGGGAAGCCAAGTAAATCAAGAAAGTAAAGGGCACATAATTTGTATGGTACACTTCCCCAGTTTGACACTGATTATACAGCATGCCAATTAACGAGCTCGGGTCGTTATGAAGAGAAAATTGTCGACTATTAAATGTGAAACAGCAGTCAGTCAACAACATTCAGTGTAACAACATCGAAAATGTCTGAACTACACAAGAAATATTTCTGTCCGCGATTATTGGACTATATTGTGATCACAGGAAGTCGGAATCCCAATAATAACAACAATGTGGCTCAAACTCCTGAACTATTACGAAGATATCCATTAGAAGATCATAAAGACTTCCCGTTACCGACTGATGTTATATTTTTCTGTCAGCCGGAAGGATGTATCAGTGTGGGACCAAAACGTATGAGTTTACGAGAAACAACCTCTTTTGTGTTCACATTAACTGAAAAAGATTCTGGAATTGTACGATATGGAATTTGTGTGAATTTCTTCAGACCTTTTGAAAAACGAAGCCATAATACCAGTGCTGATTGGCAAAGTAGGGACCGTAACTCTAGTTTAGCAAGTACGCATTCCGTAGACACTGTGAGCTCTACTGAAAGTGATAAACCTAAATCACCACGGGCAAGACGGAAAGGTGGTCCATCTTGCCGTGTTCGTAATAATACATTAACTTCATTGTGTATAGTTAGTCATCATCCATTTTTCTCTACATTCCGTGAATGTTTGTTTATTTTACGAAGACTTATTGATGCATGCCATGACAGAAGCTGTGTTCGCAGAATCGGTGGGTCAAAAGGAGCCACTAGGTGAGTATATTTTGACTTATTTGACCTTAAATGACCTTGTATACAGGTCAAATTATCATGTGATTATTTTAGTGTATAGAGAAATAATTGGACAACAGTCTGGGTTTGAATTGATGTAGGGCTCTCTAGAGTAGCAATGATCTAAAAAAAGAAATTATAAGCTTATAACCCATCTATCATTTTAGACACTTTGATAAAAGGATAGTAGAGCAAATTTGTACACATTCCTATTCAAAATCCTATTCAAAACATAAACATTTTGTTCACTGTATTTCTATGTAGTTTCAAATCACATTTATTAAAAGAAAAAAAAACAGTGGACTGCATGCTATTAAATTATTTATAATAATTAACAATAATCAACTCTTTATTTTACATTTTACCAGTGCTGATTGACTAAGTAGGGACCGTAACTCTAGTTACTCATGACTCAGATGTGCACAGATATCTGTGCTCCAAATATTGTATAATTCTGAATATAATGCGCAAGCATGTATAATGCACCCCTCTTCATTGCCCCGTATACCCGAGTTAAATGTACACCCTTGTTGAGGTTGGAGCTTAGCCTTAACACAGGACACTATACTCTCATAAATAGTTAATTTTCTACCTCCTATATTTCTAAACTATTATTTTTGATTCTGGTTTGTTTTGAATTTTGGAAAGCTCATACCAGTAAAAAGAATTTTATATTCTTTTGATACAAATAAATCATATTTAAGTAGATTTTATGAGTTTTATGATAAATTATACATATTGTATATTTCAGGGACACTGTTTGGGGTGTTTTAACTGGTCAATGTAGTGATAATATTACCTCATTAGTTATGCATGATGTTCGTGAAATTGAGACGTGGATTTTACGATTATTAAGTGCACCGGTACCCGTTCCTGGTAAAACAAGAGTGGAGGTAAGTTTATATTAATCAGTTATTTTTTAGCTTTTTGTTTCATTTTTTTTTTCTGTGAGTGTCTTCCCTCATTCTAGTATCATTACACAGAATTGAGTGAGTCTATTCTAAGAAAAAAAGGGAAATGATATCTTTTATTTTAACCAAGTTGCAGGTTTTCAACTTTGTTTTATTGTCTGCCATTTTTTATTTATGTCATCCAATCATACAAAAGCTGGCTGTTGTGTGTTCAAATGTGCTGTAAAACATTTAACCCAGGAAAATGGCCATGAAGCATAATTCTAAAAACACTTTTTTTTTAATAAACGGTATATTTATTTCACATTATAACAGATAAATACAATATTATAAAACAATACAGAAAGAAGCTTGAGGCTTGATTTAATCTGCTTCGAACAAATTCAAACAAAACTTTCAGTTTCACTGGTATTCATTGATTACTAAATTTACTGCATTATGTTTGTATATAAATAGAAAAATTGAAATTATATCAAATTCCATGAGAACAGACCACATGTTGTATAAAATATTTATAGATTATTTTATACACATTTTTCAACATTTATAATCAGTGGCCTAGCTATAGAGGGTGCTGGGGGGGGGCCATTCCCATTATTGATATCTGTCGGTTGGAAAAGTGCCGTTGGTAAAGTTGAACATACCGGCCGCAGGCATAAACATAAAATAAATCCAAAAATATAGATTCAAATAGCCTTCATGCAGTGTGTCAAATAGCTAAAACCCCAGAGCTTCTGGGGGCTTCACCACCTGGATCCCACCCGTTTTTAGCTCTGCTCGCAATGTAAATATATTCTGTCCATTCATCGTTACCTTTGCCCCCCAGTTTCGAAAACCTGACTACACCACTGTTTATAATCTTCTATAGTGGGTGAGACAGAGTCTAATATATTTATGTAGATTTGATTTGTCTGGAATCAGGGATATTTCTATCAAAATATTCCCATTTCTGTCAAGGGCTAATTTTCTCTGAAACTATGCTAAATTGTCTGAATCTAATTTCTAAATCATCAAAATTAAGGTCCAATTTTCCAATTTGCAAACATCTGAAAATTTCGTGGCCTTAAATTTTATATGAAACAAGATTTTATCAAAATTAAAGAGAATTTTTCAAATGAGAAATTATAATAAATATTTTTCTATTGTGTACATGGCCATTGTTTCTGTGGACTAAGCTGTGTTGATAAAATCTAACATAAACAATGCATGATAGAGAATTCAAGTAAAATCAATCTATATTTATTGGAGACATATGGTCATTTATTTAGGTTAAAAAATATTTATTATGGTATACCTTCTATTTATATATATATACAGATATTGATTAGTCACTGAGGTAGAGGCTTAACAAAATATATCATAGACGTCATACCAGTGACGCAAATATCATCTGAAATCAGAATCAAATTCAATATTAATGTTAGTCAATCATCTGAAGACTTCAATTAAACATGACTGACAAATACAGTTCTGCTGAGGTAGAGGCTTAACATAATATATCATAGACGTCATACCAAATAAAATCAGATTCATACTCAGCAATGGCTATATCAATATGAATAATTCCGTTAATCAAAAATCTCGTCCAGAGCATGACAAAATTGGGTGCAATTATTACACAGTAGTGGACTTCCCATACGAGAAGTACCATCAGGTGTCTCGAAAAGATCAAGCATGGACCGCTTCGCGATATTTTGTCATTACTAAGTTTAACAAAATCATGGTACTGGAAGACCCAAATCTTTCATTCAATCAGACTTTTCATTAAAAATGACTCGCAAATACAAATCTACTGTGTAGGTATTGGTATGCAATTCATATTCCTTGTATTATACTTTGACAATCTTTATAACAAAAAATGAAAGTCCCTCAAACAGGAAAATGTTTAGAATAACGGAATGGGAGGTTGAGTTGTGAAGCTGTGATTTGACATGGCTGACAATAAGGTCAGGTCAACAGCCTGAGACAAGGACAGGGCTGATATATTGATTTCTTACTAGAAAATATCTACAATATCTGTTTAATATCAGAGACATCATACAATGAACATAACTTTGTCAATATAAATATATATTCATCAGTGTACTTTTCTGTTTTTATAATGATACAACAATTACCTGGAAAATATATACTTTTATTGCTTAAGTTTAGAACTGATTTTTCTGTTCATTCTAAGATGTAGCATTCCTTCAATATCAGAAAAGATACCATCATATCTGATTCATATACTCAATGAACTTATCAGGCTCTTTCGAGATTCTGAAATGTTCAGGGTATTGTTTCCACCCACAAAGAAACAATCAACCATTAGCATCTGAGAATATCTGAATGTTTGCACTTATCATGTCTTGGTGTGTTTACATCGGGCCTTCTCAATTAATTTTTGTAAAGGGCCAAATGCATTTTATGCAAAGGGCCAAATAAAGCTTAGCTAGCATAGCGTTTCAGCTGAAGGGGTCACTCTTGAGGGGCCATTCTCAGCGTTGCTGGCGGCCATTTGAGAAGGGCTGGTTTACACTTTGTGATTTTATCGTGTCCTGGTCTAAACCAAAAATAGAACACTTCAGAAAATCGTAATGTCAACTGGGCTTAAAACAGATAAATTTTAAGTGGAACTCTTCTGAAAAATGTGACATTTTTGCCATCAGCAGAATTTTTCCCGAGGAATTTTAAGCTTATGGAAAGATTTAAGTTGAAAATGTGAAACTGTCATTATCCGATTAAAAATAACCATTAAAGGTTTAAGAGAAAAAGTTTGATAAAATCTTGTTGAAAGGTTAAACGCTACTTTATAATAACAGTGTTTTTACACCCACACATGGCTGTGTTTCTCACGAGGAGCATCTCGAAGGTCACAAGTTAGAGTGTTTTTCGAGGTGACATTTCTTGGTACCGGTATTTGCTGGTTTCTGAAGGGATCAGAGAGCTAGATGTTTCTTTGCTCATAATATTTAATGGAAAATTGAAAAAGTAGCTTCAGTCTGGGGCCTTATTCTCAAAAACTTAACTTTATTAAGATGATTTTAGTATTCTACGTCTTCTGATTGGTTAATCACTAAAATCGATTTTATATTGAGTTTCATTATCCTATCAGATTGCCGTATTTCTTAAAATTCTGATTTTATCAGGGTTAAGTTTTTCGAGAAGAAGACTCCTGGTAACATGTTCTTTACAGATTTGCTTCTAACCTGAAGGGAGAATGGGACAAGAAACTATGGCACCGTGTGTGACAGACTGAACATGTTAAAGATCATGTTAAAGATCAATTAACAATTGGCAATGAAAAAATGAAAAGATTCTGTAACTCAAACTTTCTTTCATTGCACACTGCTTGACGTTTCATATCTTAGCACAGGTTATATTTTGAATTGCGCAGATAAAAAGTATCTGTGTGATAGACTTGACCTAAGTGACCGTATTTATGACAGACTTTGATAGTTTTATCAACATGACCTATCTAGTTTAGTTCCTTCCAACTCAATCTGTAATCTGTTATAAAGCTGGATTATCTCCACTTGATTAGATAGAAGTCAGTGGGAAGATTATTGAGATAATATTGGTATTAAGGATATTCCATTCTGTTCGTGTATTTCTTAGTAATTGATATCGGTAGATTTGAATAGAGAGGGATAGTTTGATTCTTTATTCATTTTTGCTTGGTATACCGTATATTTCCGAATATAATGCGCACCCTTGTATAATAGGCACCCCTTTCTTTTCCCATTAAAATCCAGAAAAATTCATTTACCCGTGTACATGGTACATACTCATACTCATACATACCTTCAAATGGGGATAATTATCTGTACACATGATTTGAATGCTCAAATTTCACTGTTAGGTGCAAACACTTGTATGGATAAGCTAATCTAAAAGATTCCTGAGTTTCTGAGAATAGATCTTTGGATTCAGAATGTGATCTTAAAGCAACAGTCATGCTGACATTAAACTTTAATTACTGTTAAGGGCTTATCCTACAATTCTTTTTCAATTTGAATGTTAACGAAATCCCCCAAGCTAGATTACAATGACTTTATGATATAATGATACGCTAGGGACCTAGATAGAATATATTTATTCAATTACTATGTAATGTTACTAGAATGCTATAATAACTCTCCATGGAATATATTAGATGTTTAATGTATTACAGAACAGTTTTACAAAAGGAGCTCACCCAGCTAAAATCTATAGACTGACTTATTTTAATTCAAATTTCAATCCATAAGTCAATTCCAACAATTATCTAAGTGAGCATGGAATGAAAACAGTTTTAAAACATTGAATTCTATCTGACTGCAATATATGATAGTGAATAACATGAACCTATTTATTTCACTGTCTACAGCACATTACCTGTTGAACAAGCTCTTTCAAGGTAAAAAACTGTCCATATTCCACACAAAAATACAGTATTTCAGAATGTTTTCTATTTGATTCAGGTAACATATAATTTCTATGTCTAGGATTTTTTAACCTTTGATGTAATTATTACTTTCAAGGTTCAAATGATATATGTTCAATATATGTCTCTGATTTAATCATATATTATATGAGCAGTCAAAAAGTCTGGATTGAAGCATTTCATTTGGGTATTTTAGCAAGGATTTCTCTGATATAACTAATATTATTCATGGCTTTTATAGAAGTTATATATTTATGTCAGTAAATTTGAATTCATTGTCCTAGGTTTATTATACAAAAGGATTATCGCAAGGATCTGACACTCTAAAGACACATTGTTATTATAATTACCGATATTTATTTTCACAAATAATACCTCACGAAAAAATGTACTGTCAAGACGTCTTCTAAAAATTTTATGTTATCAGGGACCAGGGACACTGATAGCATCAATTTGCGCCAGTCCAATTTACATCTATGCAGATCACTGTCAGTGACGTCATAAAAGGTGTTAGTTTAGAACATAGATAGCAATAATTTGCAACAATCTAGACAGTTGTGGTTCCAGCAATTCCACTAAAACTAAGTTTAAACTTAGGTTAATTGCTGGAACCACAGACATTGTTGACTGAAAATTAGAATGGTTCAAATTGATGATAAAGGCATCCCTAATATAAGCATACAAGATACAAAATTTAAAAACCTCTAGTTCATGAGAAAAGTCATGGATATTTCACAATTTTCACAGCTTTTAGTTCTTATTGATGTTTTAAAAATAACAAATGAAATTTCAGCAGTCATGATATTTACGATCTGTGAATGTCTCATAAATTGAGGAAAATACTGTAATTTCAAATTGAAATTTCCGCAAGATTTACGACTTGTGTTTCCTGTTTTATTGCGTAATTTGAACATGAGATGGAATCTATCTGTGTAGGATGGTAGATGATTAGAAAATGTGGAAATTGATTGATGAGGTTGCCAACACTTTGATATTTTGATATCAGAATCTTCTGAATCTTTTTATATAAAAAATAAAACGACAAATCGACTTGAAATATAGGAAAAAATAAATACACGAAAACGTGCAAATAGTAGGTAAAAAGTCGATATAATGAGAGTAAATGTAGCTACGTTGGAAGATGCATCTGACAATGACATGTAAATGGTGGCCTGAAGATACCCAGGAATAAAAAAAAAAACTAAAATAGAATAGTATTTGTATTATTTATTGGTTCTTGTATTAGAAATTGAAAATGGTGTTTTTGAGACAAGTCAATGGAATGTTTCATTTATAAAACCACATCTATAGAAAATTTCATTTAAGATATCAACCACATTTATAGAATTTTATTTATGTGAAATTATAGAAAATAGATCAAATGAACAAACTGTATAGAAAATCCATTTATATGAATCACATTTATAGAAAATTCATTTATATGAATCACATTTATAGAAAATTCATTTATGTGAACCACATTTATATGAACCACATTTATAGAAAATTCATTTATGTGAACCACATTTATATGAACCACATTTATAGAAAATTCATTTATATGAATCACATTTATAGAAAATTCATTTATGTGAACCACATTTATATGAACCACATTTATAGAAAATTCATTTATATGAACCACATTTATAGAAAATTCATTTATATGAACCACATTTATAGAATATTCATTAATATTAACTACAATAATAGAAAATTTATGTATATGAATCGCATTTATAGAAAATTCATTAATATAGATAAGCATAAAAAGTTAATTTATGTGAACCACATTTATAGAAAATTAATGTATAAGAATCACATTTACAGAAAATATGAACCACATCTATAGTAAATTCATTTATGTGAACCACAAGCATAAAAATTTAATATATGTGAACCACAACCATAGAAAGTGTAATTATGTGAACCACAGATGGTCTTAAAAGTTTCAAGCATGAACTATGAACTTTTCAAGTCTGTTCCATAGGTCAGATTTGAAATCAAAGGCTACAAATCATTGAAATACATACATTATCTCTCAGACTTGGTTATTTTTGGCTATAAAAATAACTCATATTGACTAATCATTTGATAGTCTGAAAGCTTTGGTTGCCAAATAGCAAAAAAAAAAATCATTACATTGGTCTCGATATATCTTTTGAAAGGGCTCAGCAGATCATTGACATTTACCGGTATGTTCTCCTTGTCAATACAGACTAGTTCGGATCTGATAGAGTGTCTTAAACATTTGGGACTTGCTACCTTAAATAGATTGTTATTTTTGGAGAGGTTTTTTAAACTTTGTATGTGTATCAGGGACACTGATAGCATCAATTTACACCATTCAAATTTCCATTCTGATGTCTGTAGTTCTTACAATTCCATCACTTGCATTTTATGATGTCACTTATAGTGATCTGCATATATATCAATAGTAGCTTCCAGTAGATCACTGCAGAGATTTATTTGTTTTGATGTCTTTTGTCCTGCTATTTGAAATAAATGAATGAAACATCTATATTTTACAAGGATAACAACTTGGGTTCCATGTGGATCCTTTGTCCCAGTTTGTCCATGGCCAAACCTCTTGGCATTTATCTTTCCTGAAATCAGTACCGGTACCCATTTACAGCTTGGTTGACTGGAATTATGTGAAGATGACTTATTCAAGGTCATCTGACTTTCACACCCTGATTGAGAACCAAACTCTCAAACATAAGGACCACCATTGTTCGTATCCAAGCAAATGACATCATATTTGTAAAGAACGACGCGCTAACCACTGTTCTATAGAACCTCACAAGTATGAGTCCCAGACACTATCGGCTCAATGGTGGAGTCGAACCAATCTCTGACATAGCCTATAAATATATAATGAGCCTACTGACATTTAGCGCTATTCAACTAGTATTGACGTTTTTTACTTTGCGACTTGTGTAATGAGATCTCACGTATCACTGAGTCTTGAATCAATCCAGTTCTTTTCTGTAGCCAATTTAAGATGGCGGAAACCTGTGAAATCTATCTTGAGACAGCTAGAAATAGACCATAAAAAGATATTTTATGTTACTTTGACAAATCTGAAACCTTTGAAGTATTTTGAGATATGAATTGACATCTCAAGGCTTCCTACATTGATATCAGTGGAATTTTTAGTTAAGTGGATGGACAAAGCATATGGGTGTTTAGTTTAGGCCTTCTTTGCTACAGGCTGCGCATATGAAACATTTCTGCACACTGTGTGGCGTTTCCCATCTTCATTCGTAGCCAAATCAGATACAGAAAAGGTCAAGCTGCCATTAACTTGATTTTCTCCAGTATTACATTTTGAGGTTCTTGCAATAGTTCTTATTTTATAACAATAGTAATCCATGATCTAAAGAATTATCTTGGAATCATGTTCAGTTGAATTGGTATTGCATCATTCTTTCGCAATCTATACTAAGCCTTATAGAAACATTTTAAAATTGATATCCAAGAATTCCTCAAAGCTTGAAATGAAAAGAAATTCGTTATTTGATATTGATTGGTTAGATATTTTATGGGCATAGAAATTGTATTTCAATGGATGACAATTGTAACAAATCTGCATAAAAAACATGAAAATAAACGTTTCGATCTGCAAGTTGAACATTTTTCTGTAAAGCCCGTTAAAAATAATAAAACCATTATCGCTGCAATATACTGAAATATTTCAGCTATGAGTCTTTTTTAAAATCATTTCTTTCAATATTGATTTACGTCAGTATAAAAAATGATTGCTGAAGAAATCCATTGAAAATTTCAGCGTTCTAAAAGATTAGATATTGCATTATAACTGTAATCCCTGTACAAATCAATCATTTTAAACTCTTTGATGCTATAAAAGAAAAGATGCTGTAAATTTGCATGTGGGATGAGGCTGAAAATAGATTTCATAACATTGATTTTATTTTAAGATTTCATGTTGCAACGTATTTTGATGTTATTCAGTTATTTGGTATAGATTTTATAGATTTTGATTTCTCTTTGGTACAGCAAAAGTATTATTCAGTAAATCAATTTGACGCAAAAATAAATGTGGTGATAGATGTAGGGCTATAAAATAATTGTTAAACTGGAATTATTTGTTTTGAATGTTGTACAAGAATGTATACCTTATTCAGGAGCAGATCCAGGATTTAGAAAAAGGGAGGATTCTTAAATATAACATGCTTCAAATTTTTAGAGGGTTGGGTCAAATTGGATAGGCACTGTCGGCCAAAAAAGGGGAGGCTCGAGCTGAAGGAGCCCCCCCTGGATCCGCCCCTGTTATTTAAAATAATTTTCATCAAATAGACAGTCCTTCTAAAGGTGCTTGATATTTATTTACCTTAACTCAAAACTTATAACAACAATAAATATTTTTTTTGGAAAGTAATGTCCTCTTTCTCAACTTGTGAAGGAAATACATTGAATATGCCATTGTAGCAAGATATCCAGAGTTGCTGATATTATAGGTGTCCCTGGAAAATGTAAGGATGGAGAGTGCGGGGGTTGATGGTAATGGTTGCTATTTTCCTCACTGGTGAAAAAAAAATACATAAAATATGCCAATAATTAAAGTAAAACTATAATTGATCTGATCTTTGGGATGACTTTACAATTAATGGTAAATACCAAGTAAATGTGATGAGTTATGAGACTTTCTGAAAGGATGCCGAGTTGACAAGTTGATTCTGTTTATCAACACCAGAATGAGATTGTTTACTATCATGGCAATCCATTGGTTATAGTAAAATTCAAACTGCTCTGATCTTTGGGATGACTTTACAAACAATGGTATATACCAAGTAAATGTGATGAGCTATGGAGTCACTGAAAGGATGCCGAGTTGACAAGTTGATTCTGTTTATCAACACCAGAATGAGATTGTTTACTATCATGGCAATCCATTGGTTATAGTAAAATTCAAACTGCTCTGATCTTTGGGATGACTTTACAAACAATGGTAAATACCAAGTAAATGTGATGAGCTATGGAGTCACTGAAAGGATGCCGAGTTGACAAGTTGATTCTGTTTATCAACACCAGAATGAGATTGTTTACTATCATATCATGACAATCCATTGGTTATAGTAAAATTCAAACTGCTCTGATCTTTGGAATGACTTTACAATATACCAATTAAATGTGTAGAGTTATGTGACTCTTTGAAAGGATGCCGAGTTGACAAGTTGATTCTGTTTATCAACACCAGAATGAGATTGTTTACTATCATATCATGACAATCCATTGGTTATAGTAAAATTCAAACTGCTCTGATCTTTGGAATGACTTTACAATATACCAAGTAAATGTGATGAGTTATGTGACTCTCTGGAAGGATGCCGAGTTGACAAGTTGATTCAACACCAGAATGAGATTGTTTACTATCATGCCAATCCATTACCTTCCAAGGTTGTTACTGAACAAATTCCTTGTTGATTTAAAATAAACTCTACTGTCAATTTAATAAAATAACAAGATTTATTTTAACTATCATCACTTTCTGAGCCCATTATTCCTTCACCTTATCATTGTGATAAAAACTTCTTATTTTACTGATTGGGGCTAGAAAACTGTTAAAATAACTTCCCAGGAGATCTAATTTAGTCGATGACTTTATCTTGATAGATTGGAGTCGAGTATGAATAAAAATAATCAATATTCTTCCCCAGATTTCATCCTTCAAGAATTTTCAGTAATTGATTTACCTTGGAGCGTTTATTAACTAGTGAAAATAGTATCCTATCTCTGGATACCGATGAAGGCTAGAGCACTTAATAATTTACTGTGAACTAGTAGTCTAATTCTTTATTAAACTTCTTGAATATGGCACAATTTATGTCATTTCTTATTCACTAAATAAGAAGAAAAATAAAAACCACCTATTCCCAGCTGTCAAATAGTTTCAATTTTTTGACTAATTGCATGTCTGAACTTTTGCTCTGAAAAATCCCAACACACCTATCCTTCTCTTAAACTGTAAAGATGTGATTGATTTAATATGAGCTTTCTACTCCAGTTCTGTTATTCCAAGTTTGTTTTCAATCGTATTGTTTTCTGTCCAGTCCTGTTGTTCCAGGATTTGTTTTCAATCTTATTGTTTTCTGTCCAGTCCTGTTGTTCCAGGATTTGTTTTCAAATCGTATTGTTTTCTACTCCAGTTCTGTTGTTCCAGGATTTGTTTTCAAATCGTATTGTTTTCTACTCCAGTTCTGTTGTTCCAGGATTTGTTTTCAAATCGTATTGTTTTCTACTCCAGTTCTGTTGTTCCAGGATTTGTTTTCAAATCGTATTGTTTTCTACTCCAGTTCTGTTGTTCCAGGTTATTGTTTTCAAATCGTATTGTTTTCTACTCCAGTTCTGTTGTTCCAGGATTTGTTTTCAAATCGTATTGTTTTCTACTCCAGTTCTGTTGTTCCAGGATTTGTTTTCAAATCGTATTGTTTTCTACTCCAGTTCTGTTGTTCCAGGATTTGTTTTCAAATCGTATTGTTTTCTGTCCAGTTCTGTTGTTCCAGGATTTGTTTTCAAATCGTATTGTTTTCTACTCCAGTTCTGTTGTTCCAGGTTATTGTTTTCAAATCGTATTGTTTTCTACTCCAGTTCTGTTGTTCCAGGTTATTGTTTTCAAATCGTATTGTTTTCTACTCCAGTTCTGTTGTTCCAGGTTATTGTTTTCAAATCTTATTGTTTTCTACTCCAGTTCTGTTGTTCCAGGTTATTGTTTTCAAATCGTATTGTTTTCTACTCCAGTTCTGTTGTTCCAGGTTATTGTTTTCAAATCGTATTGTTTTCTGTAAAGCCAAGGGGAATGTAAACTTTCTACTCCAGTTCTGTTATTCCAAGTTTGTTTTCAAATCCTATTGTTTGTTGTTTAGCCCTAGAGAATGGAATCAATAATAACCTTTGAACTAATCTTCTAACTAATGAGATAGTAAAGTAGAAAATAATGTTTAACTAAATTGTGGTTTCATTAGAAGAGAATAAGAATCGGCCAGTATAGTTGATTGGTGTTAGATAGTAATAAGAACAAATTCCCCATAGAGGCACTGGCCTAGGTTACAAAATGAAGATATATGATCAAATATAGTCTACAAATTTAAAGGGATATGTTCACTAACCGTTTGATCAAAAATCTTTTAGTCTCAGAACCTGGAATTGTTTAGCTTATCTAATCTATAGATTTATTCCAAACTCTTCCTCAAAATTTAAACTTTCAAATAACCTTTGTATCAATAATTATCAGCGTTTGAAAGTCAAAAATACAACTCATCGTTTAGCGAGACTATAACTTATATAGAAAACACATATACAGAAAATGAAAGATAACTGTTTAGGTATGGGTATAATTGAAGGGATTTTGTGATTTTTGGGCAGTTCAAATAAAAGTGAAGGCTATTTTCAAAAATAGAAATTCAAGGCCCAAATCGATTCTCGAAAATGCTGATCATTCCCCTTTAAGATTGCAAAAGGCTGATAAAAGAATGTTTTTAAAATTATGTAAAATTCTTCAGTATCTTAAAATTGATTTGAGAGAATTAGTGTAAAAATTAAATTGGAAGTTTGCTCTAAAAAAGTATTGGCTTAGCTCAGTCGGCTAACAAGGCACACTGGGACATATTAATTATCATTTCAATATCAGAATTTTATTGATTGCTAGATATTTCTGATTGTCTTGTCATTTATCAATTTGATGCTGCTTCCAATTACTGAGTCTCTGTCATAGAAACGTAGCCATTTTTAATCAAAATAAGCCAATTTCAGATAACTAACAATAGTAGAGTTATTTGTTTCTGTCTTGCCAATTATAATATTGGATTGTTCAGATCGTTTTCCATTATACTGGTCACTCCTACAACTAATACTTCATTTCCTAACTGAATCAATATCTATATCTATGTTAATTATTCCATATACGCAATATGACGTCAAGATTCTAAATAACTTCTAATTTTATTGATGAACCTGCTGTTGATAAATATGTTATATCAGGGTATTGATGTTTATATATGATATATATGGTATATTATATTGATTGTTTATACATAGTATAGGGGCTGCGGAACGTTTCTGTAAGTTAGGGGGGCCCTTGGTTGAAAATTTTGAAAAATCCACCTCTTACCCCCACCACAAAAACTCCTCCGAATTCGGCCACTCCATTTTCATATTTTGGAAATTATAAAAAAAATAATTATAAAAATATTTTGTTGAATTAAAACAAAAATTTAAGTACCAAAAAGTAGGAGGACTCTGGCCCCACAATGACTAGAACTGGCAGATTTTTTTTAGCAAAGCAGTTAACAATTTGTGACATCAAATAGTCCATCTCAGTCCTAGAAAAATGAGAATTCTTGAAGGGAAATGGTTCAAGATTTGATTTTCTATTTTACCATTACCTAGTTCTCTAAAACACTACAAGTATTTTAGAAAGCTTGTTTGATATTTACTTTGACAATGCAACAAGAAGTAATTACCAAGAAGAGAACCAGTTAAAGGCTGAGTTTGTTTATAAAGAGTATTGATTATGTACCATGTTATCGTTTGAGGGAATGAAATATCAGAGGTTACGTCTATTCACTGGAATAATTATTCTAATCTGAAGTTCTGTAATATAAGATGTTATATTCCACCAGCCTCTAGCGTAGAATCTTACATAAAGTTATAGTCCCAGATGGAACTTAGAAATCCACAATGGACCTGGGGCCTGTTTCTTAAAAAGTCTTACGATTAAAAATTGTCGTAAGTGTGAAATAAATCATAGCAAAAAGCTAAACTTACGACAAATTTTATTGTACGATTGTACGAACAGGCCCATGATCTCTTCCTTTTTAATTGTTGAAAATAATTACATAAATAAGAAAGAGGTTAATAAATATATAAGTACTATAGTATCAAACATGTTTTTGTTAAATAGTTGACTTTTCACTACCAAACAATGCAAATAACTACTGTCTACTATGAATACTTTCTATAGTTCATGTGAACATTCTCTTGAATGACAGATCCCATCCAAAATCACAATTTTAAGATCAAATAGATAAATTTGGATGGGACATTCTGTTTAGAACAGCAATCAATTCCTTACATCAGGTGACTGGATTGCTTGAAAAAGCAAATCACACCAATTGATTTATGGGACTCTTAAGACCTTTCTAAAGATCTATTTGCCTGTGTGCCTCATTCTGTTATTAATGTGTCTATGTGCCTCATTCTGGATAAAGTAATGATATTATCTGTACTAATAACTAACAAAGATTTCTATATCAAACATCACATCATTCAATGTTCTTATACAACAGTTCTTAGCCAAGTTATGGATTCTGTAAGCATGTAGCTAAATGACTGAAATGTGGAGGCCTAACACATTCATTTATATAAGATGTCACTGCTTTTACATTGGTAAAGAGCAAAATGACTAGAATTCAGATTGATCATCAACCTTAAGGTCACTGGTATCAACTTCCTAACTAGACTAGCGTGCTAGATGATAAATTATAGTTTAGCTAATTAAAATCATGCTTTTGAAATAGTTGTCTTCTCGTACGTTAAAAACAGCCAATCAAAATGAATGTTCAGTCAAGAGTTGTCTTCCCTTGCCTATTTACCTGGCAAGATGGCAGCTTATCATGGCCAAGTCATAATGAACTGACGAAGGTTGAGTCAAATGCTTTAAGCTCAAACATCATTCATATGTTTTATTCTTCCCAATTTAATAATATCTTATTTCTATATTTGTAGGTGCATATTCTACCGAAAGATCTACAAGCACCATTGTTATTTGCCCTGCCAGACAATACAAGATTTACTTTGATAGATTTCCCTCTCCATTTACCACTAGAACTACTGGGTGTTGATACTTGTCTTAAAGTTCTCACTGCTGTTATGTTGGAACACAAGGTAGGTTTATATTAAAAGAGTTGCTAAATGAGGGTGGGCAAACATCATGCAGTGTGTAATGATGGAATTTTACCAGTACAGGCCCGTAGGAACATCTGTAGGACATCCCCCAAAATTATTTTAAGATATAACAAGAAATTACTGGTATGTTGTTAGGGCCACTAAAAGCAAAATTGCTCTATATAGACAGGAGCTACCTTGAATTCTGCACTACCACCCTTGAGAATGTGTTTTTGCACAATTTGCCCCCCTAATATGAAATTACTTCCTAACGGGCCTGCAGTACAGTGACATTTGGTGAAAGTGTACAGAATAAGTTTAATATTGAACAAAGGTTCTAGATTAGATTATACAAGATTTACATTTTTTAGATAAAACATTATTATTTACACTTAAGATATTTTGTCTGGCTCATTTAGATGAAAAGTTTTAATCATTGTGTTGATTTTTCAGGTTATTTTACAGTCTCGAGACTATAATGCATTATCAATGAGTGTTATGGCGTTTGTTTATATGTTATATCCGTTAGAATATATGTTTCCTGTTATACCCTTATTACCTACGTGTATGTCCTCTGCTGAACAGGTATGGTATATCTAAATTTCTCAGTCTGGCTAAGAAATTTTTGTACATTGGAGCCCTATATTCAAAGCATACACTTGACGAGTTTATTTTATCGGAACTAAACCACCTCGACTTTTTCTGTCCATAACTACTAACCTTATTACTCTCTACATTGAAATAGAATGATTGCGTTTATGGTTTCATTTGGACCTGATCTGCAAACATTTCTTGTGTGACTTCACCATGTCACAGGATATTTCTGTAATATTCTGTACATCTTTTGTGGGTTTAATGTAAATTTAACTTCCATTTCCAAAACTTGCCGCACTGATGTAAATATTATATTTCATACATCTATAATAAGATGAGCTCTTATTAACGAAAATAACCTTTTCTGAGATAAAATCATTTTATGTATGAAATATGACTTCATAACTGTCTCACAATCTCTGATCAAATTACCTTTTAACGTGACTCAAATTCTTAAATATGATATATTGACATGACAAGTCTTTTAAAATAAAAACCACGATTCTAAATCTGATGGAAGATGGCCAGAAGAAATCTGTTACAGACAGAAACTTCAATCAACTATCGTCTGGTAGAACAAATAAGCTTTTAGTCTGTCACAACCCAAATTAGATCGTGACAGAAGCCATTTTGTTAGTGACAATAGTGAGATGGCTCAGTCTGGACCAACTTGAATTATTATACCGGTATACTTGATAAATGGAATCTTTTGAACAGTGTGCTTACTTTGAGACATGGCCCAGTGGCAAAAGTCTTGGGGCTTCATCACATTACAGGCAGAGCAGAGTGGAGTGGTGTAGCGCAGAACACTTTGCCCTCCTCTGTGCTGCGTCGTTTAGCTTGCGATGTAAACAGCTGAGCGTCTGTATATTGAAAACCATCTGTACATTAATGCTGCTACTAACCGCTTTGCTCAGTGCCACCCTGCTCTGCCTGTAGTGTGATCAAACCCTTAGAAAAAGTCGACCCAAATCGTTGAATTGGCAACAATATTCTGAGGTCCGGAACTGATATTTTCTGTGGCTTCTCTGACCCTGTATAAAGATATGAAGTTAGTAAGAACCCAGCATATCGAATGGTGCTTTATCATTGGATAATTTTGAATGCGTAAATTACAATATATATAAAATACTACTTCTAAGCATGATCAAAAAATCTAATTCATCAAACTTGGCCAATAAAAGTAAATATTTATCAGTGATATCAGCATTCCTTTGATGTATCTGAGGTCTTTGGTACCGGTATTTATTCCTCACTAATGAAAAAATATTTTTTAGAATTTTTCTAAACCTTATGTACAGTGTATATTATAATTTTTTTAGCTGTTATCGGCCCCCACACCATATTTAATTGGAGTTCCAGCCAGTTTCTTTCTGTATAAAAAGGGTTTTCAATTACCAGAAGATATTTGGATTGTTGATCTGGATTCAAATAAAGTAAGTATACAATTAAATCTTTGTATCACAGATCTTGTAGTGGTTGTTTCCAAAATGAAAGCTTTTTTTGATGCACACAATGAAAGTTATGATATGTAAAATATATGTTAAAAGAAGAGGGATTCATTCTGAACTATTGGATAAAATGGCTGGTATGGTACTTGAAATGATGGAAAATTTCGTCTTACAATTTTTTTTTAAGGGTATGACATTGTTAATTGTATTTAACAATGTCTATTATAGATCTGTAATTTTGATAGTCTAACCTGTGTCAAGTAGGGTTCCAATGGATCCCGGAGATTTTAATCCTGGGATTCGAGACTCAATAAGGACTAGACCGAAATTAATATTTAATTAGAAATAGCACACACTATATTACGATGAACATCCGTAACGCGGCATATAACCCCGAAAGGAAACCCTAGTGTCAAGTATAAGCATATTACATGGGGTAATGATAATTGAAAAAATTGCAAATTCTTTTAAGGGTATTATATTGTTGATTGTATTAACACGTAACTAATATCACTGTGTAATTATGATAGATTCATCCCCCTACTAAAGCTGAACCCTTGCCATGTTTACCAGATCCTGAAGGCGCTGTATTAAAAACTCACCTCAAACAGGTATTTAGAACTTTTTATTTTATTTTTTATAACTTATTTATATCTTCAATTTATTTTAAAAAAGTAAAAAAATGAGAATCAAGTTTTTCCCTGTTCCATTATCTGACAAGCATGAAATGTATTTCCTTTAATGTTTCTTGAAACATGAATGAAAATGGTTCATAAATAATGTCAATTATCAGTCTTTTTTTGGAATAATGATTCCAAATTTATCACAAAATTATCATGTATGGGATGTTTTTTAAAAAAGGAATTTATTCATAATTTGAAAATTGGGTTATTTTTTTATGTTATGTTTTCTTGACACATAGTGGGTGTGAATTTTATTTAGAATTTTTGCATAAAAGTAAAAGCTTGTCATGTGTGTTTGAGACCTTATGGTTCTAATGATTGAATTTTTCGGTAATTTCTAAGTTATGGGGAGCATTTTTATTTCCATTGTATACTCTACCTGCAATTATTAATTGAAATAAGAAAATGAAAAATTTGTATTTTAACAAAAATATTGAGCCCTTTTATTCAAAATTCTAAAGATAAGAATGCATTTTTAGTGTGAAATTTAATGTTGAAAATAACCATTCCAAGGTATTATGTGAATTGGAGGAGAGTCCAGGGTCTTTTGTTTTAAGAGTCTGATATCATCTGGTTTGCACAGCTTTGTTTAAAAATATTTGATACCATACATTTTGTCATGCTCTGGACGAGATTTTTGGTTATCGTAATTGTTTTGCTTGTACGGATTTTTATTATCCAGTATCAATATAAGGTTTTTGGGCTTTTGTATGAGTCAAATATTGATAGCTTTGAGTCTTAAATCATTGATAAATTAGAAACATAGAAGGATATATGCCACTGGCGTGTAGGCCTATAAATATTCATGAATATGTTAACATGTTATTTTTATATTGTAGATCATTACTAGAACAGTAATTGATTAATAATTAATAAAAATGATTAATTGACATCATTTAGCCATTAGTCAGTCAATCAATATGTCAATAAATATGTCAATACCATCAGGCTATTAATGACATATTTACTATGTCAAACATGTCATTTGGTCAATTTAGATATCTCGTTGACTTACTAACTTGCCGTTTGGCAAAAAATTTATAACCGAGCCAATTTGAAGTTTATAAAAGGCAATGGAGAGCTGTGCTGTGGCTTCTCCCAAATGTCCATTTGCCACAAAATTCCAAATCTTGTATGACTGGACTAAATGGCTGATGTTTATAAAATAGATTGCCATGTTGGCTAAGCTTTTCTACTAACTTTATCTCTTACTAACTAAATAATTGGTGAGTGGTAAGACTAAACACTAATTGCACCATATTTAATCAAAATTGTTTTCACTACTATAATACGTAGGCATATAATATACCGTAACTTATAAAGCAAATATTGATAACTATTCTTATTTAGAGCTTAATTCTTTAACTTTATGGAAATGATAACAACTCTTATCTCAGTTATGCTTTTATGCAATATTACTTGCCAAATTAAAATATAACTGCTTGCTTAAACTAATCCATGAGGCCTATAATCTTGTACTAACTCCTGAATTGAAAATATAGTTTATAGCTAATAAACGTAATAAAACTTATAGCCTTAGCCCTTTCTTGCCTAATTTCTTAACTTATAACTGGTCCAAAAGTCTTATAGTATTGTAAGATTTGTAATAGTGTAATCTCATTCCCAGAAAATAACTTTAATAGCATGTTTTTTTTAAAGATGATAACATGATAATCGCTTTGCACGGTTTTGAAAAATGCAAAGTTTCCCTAGGAGCAAAAAATTTAGGAATCAATTATTTCCACAAGCAATGGGGTATTAGAGAATTGGGATTCTCCACAAGTGGTGTAATTCTTGGGAACTAGGTTCTCTACTTTCTCCAGCTATGTTACTTTGCCTGTATGATTCCAATTTTATTTTTCTATTATAGTATGTTAAAATGGCAATTTAATGTATATTTATGAGAAATAGAGCATGATATAATGATTGTATAAAGTATCAATTACTATGTAATAATGAGGTGACATTGATATTTCTATAGAATACGGCTAGCACGATCTATTCGGTAGTTGGCACGACATTTCACGAGAAATCCAATAACTGACTGTGTTGTAATTGCATTCCATTTAAGTATTCTTTTGATACTCAAAATTATATTACATTATTAATAGTGGATATAAATTGTTATTTTTAAACCTTTCAATATTCTTGATGCCACTTTGCAACTGGGTTTGCTAGTGCTTTTTCTGTGTAGTTCTAAGAATGTGATATTGGTATTTTTTATTACATTTTATAAAGCTCATTTTGCATTCTGTATTGAATAAATTGACCATGAATTTGATCAGTTTCATACTGTGACCTGGTTAATATGCTTGACCTGGTTGTCACAAATTTGATTATAATAAGATTAGCTAGAGATGAACTTCCAGTTAAATTGACATTTTGTCGCTAAATACACATAATTTCTTAATTGTTAGTTTCAATTACAACTATTAACTTCATTGATTTTGCCAGGTTTTTGGATGCAATATTGACTAACGGAATTGTTTTGCTTGTACAGATTTTTATTCAAATAAACTTATCGTAAAGACTTAAGCTGAAAGCTGAAAACTTTGGAACTCCTTCAGATATGAGTTGCAAATACTATTCAATAAATAACATAAATGTAAAAAAATGTTCCTTGTAAAACTTCCATGAAAGTTGGATCTAAACGCTGACATCTTTGAAATTCCTTTAACCTTCTTATAGCATCTTACTTGGTTCAAATACTTTGAATTTTCCACAAATTCCTTTGCTCAACCGAAGCTTAGGTCATTTCATTAATATGTTAAAATGTGGCAAATTTTTGGCCACTGCAGTATGTTATATCAATAATAAGTTTGAATATCTAGGCTATATCTAGGTGGGTTATGAATAAATTAATTCATAAAGTATGTATGATAACTATGTTATGATATAAAATATGATAGTAATAATCTATAGGATACAGGTGGTTTCTATGGTTACAAGGTCAGATGAGGTCAAATCAATAGTAATAGATTTTCATCTGAAAGAAATTTCTATAAATTTTAATGAATATAATTCGATCTATTTATTGGCTTTTAACGCAAATGAAAACATTATTGAATCATGGCTGTGGAAACATAAATAATAAAAGAAACAAAAAAATAATTGTATTACTGGAAATGATTTGATTACCGGTAAAGGAAAAATGTTTTTAGAAATATGGTTCTTTCTGAAAATAACGAAGAATTGTTGTTAAACAAGTCGAAACTAGCTTAAATAAATCAGTAATTGTACTCTATAAGAATTGTGTTATCTATATTCAACCACCTTTACTAAATGCCATTCAAAGAATAAATCGAAACTAAACTGAAATAACCCATTGTCTTATTCCCTTCACATGTTCTAAAGTTTATTTTTTTACGAACAAAAGGTTGAATATATTTGAAAACTAATATGTTTTAGCACAAATTATTCTGTTTTATTTTGCAAAAACCACTAAGATCTATAAAACTCTAACCTTTTTCCTGTCATATATCAAATGACAAGTACATGTAAATGGATTTCAATAATTAGGCATATTCCTTATCTAAACCAATTCATGTCTGTAGAAAAATTATTGTTTTTGCAACTTGATCATTTATTGTGATTTTCTTGAAAAAGTTTTTGTGTTTTTTTTTAATGCTGAAGAATCAACACACGTTTTTGAAGCATCTCAATTCACTGAGCAATGGAACTGATCGTGTTTATTTGGGCATTTCATGGTTTTAATGGATAGGTGGCAAGATTGTATTGATAAAAAATGATAAAGAAAATAGGGGAAGTCCTTGGTCTTTTAGCACTCTTTATTTCTCTTTCTGTTTCTTATTTATATATTGTTTGGTGACTGGGATTTTTAGAGCATTAACCCTAGCTAACCACTTAACTTACAGGCTTTAGCCAGCATGAGCATGACTCCACAGCCCATTAAAAATCTTGATGCCTTGGCTCAGAATGCTGAGATATGGCAACGAAGAGAAAGTTTTTCTTCTCAGACTGGCTTCAACCCGTTGATCTATGGTAATGATGTGGATTCAGTAGATGTAGCAACCAGAGTAGCTATGGTGAGTTTTCCTTTTCTTTTTTTAATTGATTCTGAGCTGAGCTGACTCCAGCTCCATTGCTAGATGTGAATTAGTGCCAGGCCCAGGGTCCAGTTCCTAACCTTGTGCTTAAGATCAGTTAAGTGCTTAAAATCATTAGTCGACTTGAGTCTATGCAAGAATTAGTAGGACCATATCAAGTCGAATATCGGACTTAGACTTACTTAAATGCTAGGAACCAGACCCAGGATTTGTGTCAAGGTGGAGAAGGAGGGTGTTTGGTTTGGGTTTGGTGTTCTCCCATGGCTTTTGGAAATCTGGGAGTCCAGAGAACACATATACACTTAGTCAATTCTGATAGTGTCAATAATCGATTACTTCAATTATTTGACCCAACCCTACTCAGAGACTTAGAAACTTGCTTGCTAACGTGGTCTCATTCTAGAATCAGTGTAAGTAGAGGTATAGATTATTGCTGAACGCCATGATATCCTAGCACTCAGATGGTTTCACAAATATCAAATGTCATGGGTTCAATCCCAGCATGGGTCAAGATAAAACCTTCAGTAACTGGATATTATGCCTTATCACAAGCCTTCTCAATTATTGTAAAGGGCCAAATGCATTTTATGCAAAAAATATAAGGGCAAAACAGAGCTTGCTAGCATAAAAAGGAGAGCGTTTAAGCGGTAGAGGTCACTATTGAGGGGCCATTCTCAATGGCGTCGCGGGCCGCATTTGAGAAAGCCTGCCTTATCATATTCATGGTTTAAAATTGAACTTAAATATATGAATACATGGATTTGAGGCTTAAATTTCGACGGAGAGCTGTGCACATTATTACTGATAAGCTTAGCTAAAAAATTCCTGTTTCTGAGACTATGGTATAATTGGTCAAACAAATGGTAAAGGTTCTACTTTATCAAATATTTTTATGAAACTTTGGCATTTGACATTTATATTTACATTTCATGGGCAAATAAATTCACAAAGACTTATTTTCCATTATTCTCAATATTTTATTGTTATGACATTTTTTGATCAATACTGAATCATGATCAGTAATATTCAAAATATTTTGAAAATTAATGCACAGACATGGCCAATTAGAATTCAATTGTTATCATGGTAGATTGATATTTTTAAATGCACTTCTTCAATTATTGCCATTTGGTTCCATTTGTATAGGTTGTTGTAATTTGTTGTCTGTATAGCAGTCGACAGTGGGTGTTTAATAGATTGAAATTATACTGTTCAGACCTATTATTCTATATTTAGAATACCAGACTTGTAATAATGTAGTATTTATTGTCGACAATTCTAAAGATATGTGGCAATTTTCAAGCAATTATTATATATTAGGCCTACTAGAAGTTGCTTGCATGTTTAAAACTGTGTCATCTGATTATTCAATAGGACAGGCCTTCTCAATAGGCGGCCCGCGGGCCAAATCCAACCTGCGACGCCCTTGGGAATGGCCCCTCAAGGCCTCAACGGTGACCTCTTCCATTAAAACGCTCTCCTCTCTATGCTATTTAAGCTGTATTTGGCCCTTATATTTTTTATATAAAAGCATTTGGCCCATTCCAAAAAATTAATTGAGAAGGCGTGCAATAGGAAATTGCCTTCATGATAATGACCAACCTTAATTGGTTTCCCAATAATCACGTAGGATGTAAAACTCCATTTTATTTCATTTCATTTCCCCAGTTATCAAAATGTGTAATTTAATATTCTATTTATTGTTCCATTTGAGAAATTTTATAGTTATATTGTCGTTCATTAACATACGCAGCCTAGATATTTAACAGTTAACTGTTTATTGATTATAAATCTGGTGAATAATAGAATATTCATTATTCACATTGAGAAAGAAATCATGGTGAAATATTTCAATTACTTATTGTAAGGAATTTGAATAATGTAATTTTCTAGTGAGCATAAAATTATAGTGCATAATTTAAAGCATATTAGAATGAAAAAAAGAAATGAATTTTCATTGAATTTCTCTTTATGAATTTTCACAAATTGTACTTGAAAACATCCAAGCATATTGATATAACTTCATATTATCCCAGTTAAATGAATTCAAATTTAAATTATACTGCGACCTGGAAATTATGCTTGATTTCTTAACTTTGATAGAATCCAGAGTTAAAGAAATACAGTAATCTTATTGGATTATTAAACAAAATTTGAAATGAATTTAAATAATGAATTGACCTATCAGATGTCTAGAACACATCTGAAGTAAAGTTTTTGATTAAAAGTCCCTTTCTAGACTAATTTGATCTTAAATGTTCTCATTCTAAATCTAACAGTGCTCCTAGTGCTAACTTTATTCCACTTTTTTTTTTCAGATTCGTTTCTTCAACTCAAGCAATATCTTAGGGAATTTCTGTGAACATACGCGCACATTACGTTTGTATCCCCGACCAGTAGTGGCCTTTCAGTTGTACAGTTTTCTTAAATCTCGTCAAGTTAGAACACATTTTTCAGTTCGTCTTGCCAGAACACAGGTTAGTGTCTTTACAACAATCTATATTTTACAAAGATAACAGCTTAGGTTCCCATAAGGATCTTTTCTCCTGGCTGATCCTTGGTCAAACCACTTGCCATTGATCTTTCCCAGATTATCCGTACCCATTTACAGTAGGGTTGACTGGATTTATGAGTGATTCAAGGTCACCAGACTTTCACACTCTGATCGAGAATCAAACTCTCAAACACAACAACCTGCTTTTGACCGTATCGAAGCTTGTATCTTGGGCATATAGGCAAAGGTACATGGATTTCAGACTTCATAAAATCACAAGCATTGAATATGTTCTTATCAAAGTGAAGCTACTCCACCTTTCTATCTGTTTGCTTAAACCTTAGGGGAAACTTATTGTAAGTATAATAAAGCCGTTTGAATTTTGTTTAAGCTTTTATTAATGAAAAAGATGATATATTCTGTACCAACACTTACATTTTCCAATACAGGCTGTTGAATACTATGCAGAATGGTCTTTAAGTCCTCAGAATTTAGTATATTTACGAGTTCATACAGGAGTATATGACCCCTCACTCATTGGTGACAAACCAAAATGGTATGCTCATCAACTACAATCTGTAGAATTTCATGTTTATGACCCAAATTCTAGTCTTAGTGCAGCATTAAATTCTGTTTCTGATGTATTGAGTGATGAAATACCAACAGGTGAGCCCATTTATCAGTTTGTAATGCTTAGACAAACATATTTATTGCAAGTTTATAATTTCATTTGCCAATATCCATCTGTTAAATCCAGGCAAATGTCTACTTCGTTCTGAGTATGATGTTATAGTTTATTTGTGTAGAGAACTGTAAACTTTAAATCAACTCACATGTTGATAGTCCATACAAACAGTTTACCTACCATTTTGCTTGTCCAACAAAATTACAGGTCAAGTCCAGTGAAATGAGCCAATCACTTGTTATTTTGAAAATGAAATGTATTTTGTAGATGAGAGTGGAAGTGATAGTGAGGGTGCTGAGAGTACTAGTTCATCTTATTCATCATTAAGTGATTTCGTTACTGATATGGTTAATAGTGAAATAGATGGCGAAACACCAGGTAATGATTGTCTATTTGAATTGATTTTTCATTATTATCATGTCATTTGGTCTGTACTAATAAAATCCTTAACATTGCTATTATCTTGATATCAACGCAGGTTGAAAGAGCTAAAAATAAAACAATATGCATGATGAAATTAACCATTATGGATAGATTTGAATGGATTTAATGGATGACACTTAAAATACTTCATAGCATCTTATTAACTAATATCATGAACATGATCAAGCATTCAAAAGAACCTATGATGAGATTTCGTAATCCTAGCATGATCAGATGATAATTATTGACCACCTGCATGATGCATGTGTTAACATTCTATTCCTATCCCCTTATAGCTGCCTTTATACCAGAAAATCAGATCTTGGCTGTAGATGAATCGAAAGTGTTTACACCACCTGATAAACTGCATGTCCCTGATGTTAATGCTACTAACAGTGACTCTGCCCTATCGCTTCCTGAAGACAGTGATGTGAGTTCTTCAGCCTCATCAAGTCCCACATATAGTGATAATATTCCACGTTCAGAGAGAGAGGACAAAGATTTAGAGGTAAAAAATACACACAAACTAACAAACTTCTTTTTCTAAAGTGCTTATTTCAGCTTTTTGAGTGTCATTAGTTACTGCTTGTCAAGGAGGTCTACCTTTATGTTCCTTAATAGTGAAGGCACATTTTAATTTTTTGGAGAAAAGGAATTTGTGTGCATTATATTGGCACTTAAGCTTATACAGAACCTCAATTTTAAATCATGTACGGTTTCTCATTCTGGAATAGATCAGTGAGTAAATTGAATGAGATAATATTTTGAAAACTTCTAAAAAAATTCTCAACTTAAGTTCCAAATATCAAAACCTGAAAATATAATGATTGTGGTATCAGGGGCCTGTTTCTCAAAAAGTCTTTGTCAAAGTCAAAATTGTTGTAGGTATAGAATTATTCATTGCAAAATGCAAAACTTACAACAAAATTTATCGTAAGATTTTTTGGGGGCAAGGTGTCCAAGGTCTGTTTCTCAAAAAATCTTACAATAAATTTTGTTGTAACTTTGGCATTTTACAATGAATAATTCCACACTTACACCAATTTTTAATCGTAAGATTTTTTTAGAAACAGGGGCCTGGTGTCTAGAAGAGTTTGTAATAGAGTACTGATGAAATGTAATTTTGTTTTGTTACAGGATGATGCTGATGGTCGTATATTTCGCTATGACTCTGGTAATGTTACTGCCACATCTGTTACACCCAGTCGGTAAGTCTTTCATCTGTTACACCCAGTCGGTAAGTCTTTCATCTGTAACAATATAATTGTACTTAGCCAAGGCAATTTGTTCTATTTTTTAACAATAATTTTAAAATTTGACCTCAATTATATTGATATGGTGTTTAATTAAATACTTTAAAATGTTTACTGAAATCTCTTGATTGTTTTTATCTCGTTGCACCTCATGATTTTGACCTTTATAGTAGTTAGGATGGCAGACCATGTTTACTCTTTTCAAAACACCTAATGGTACTTCTCGTATGTGAAGTCCACTAATATATAATTATTGCACCCGATTTTGTCATGATCTGGACAAAATTTTTGATTAACAAAATTTTTTTTACTTGTACAGATTTTTATTATTTAGATTCAATGATATAATCATATTTTTTTGATTTTTAAATTTCAATTTGAGTTTGATTTAATTTTCTCCTTTTTACTTCTAAGTAGATTTTTTTACTTCGAGGTAATGTTTCAAATACAGTCATTGTTGCATCAAAATGGAAACATATGGAAACCCCAGCACTCTATACTTGAAACAGAATATTTGTTGTGTAAAATTATCTGATTTGGTTGAAATTTATTTTTGTAGAAATGATACCGTGGATAGTCCTGGACCTACAGAAGCTCCAAGGAGTCCAAAATTACCTTCATTTACAAAGAGTACCAATTCTGCATTTGATGTATATGAGAAACCTAAGCCATTATTAGCATTGATTCCACCCAATCCAAATATGATGAGAGCTCAACGAGGCAGTGTCTCTAGCAATTCCAGTACTTCAACAACTAAAGGAAATCTTCGTGTCCCAGTAAGTATAAACTGTTAAACCTTTCAACCCTAAAAGCTGGTATACTGGCACAAACATTACTTGATATATAGGCCTACCTGACAAGTCGGTAAACAAGCTTTTGTCAAGTGACGTCATATAACGCAAACATAATGCACTAAAGAAAAAAATGTTAAAAAAATAACCCTATCATTAGCCTTTTCAATCCTAAAAGCCGGTATACCGGCAATATCATTATAATTTGCTATATACAGGACAAGCGGGTAGTCGATGTCATATAACATTATACTTTAAGTAATATTGCTGGTAATTCAGGGTATATGACGTTTTATCTAAATAAATTCAGGGTTCAAAGGGTTAAGCTGAGAATAGACGACGTATTGGGACCAGTCTGGGATTATTTATACAGCAGAAAATATTAGAAACAAATTGTGTTTGCTTGTTTCTGTCCATATTAAGTTCTATACATCTAGTTTAGATTAATTTCTTAACTGTGTAATACTGGATCAGAACACAATTTTATGATATATTACTCCCGAGTTTAAATAACTTGTCAACAATTTACACTATTATCATCAAACCAAGGAGTGTTATGTATAATTTTAGTATCCCTAACATTGACTAGTTGTATGATTTTATTATATTATTGTAGAATATAAGTGACCATGATTCAGACCGATCTTCTTCACCATCATCTATAATATCAACAATTAGTAATGAATTAACTGATATGGCTCAATCAGCTACTCATACCATGTCTGAATTATTTGGTGAGCATAATATTTTTCATTTTGCCTAAGGAAAGAGAACTATATTGTACTCTCAGATCACACAGCTTACAGAATTGCATTGCATGGTTTTCTTTTTTTTAAAAGAATTAATACATCAGCACCGAAATACTGTCGATAGTCTAAGATTGAATTTGGTTCTTTTGAAAAATTTAATTCTGTGCTCACTTTGATCAAACAGTAGATTTATATTAATAAACTGTTTTTGGCATTGGTTTAGATAATATTTTCCTGCCATATAATGTCAACATTAAATTCATATTATCTCTTATATAACCTTGTATATTATAAAGTTGGTATTTTTATTCACAGGCAATAAACAGAATAGTGGTAACAGTCCTAGTACAAATAAACCTCAATCTAAACCATTTACTCCATTAGGTAAGCTGCATGTATTACCAATTGAATTGCTTTATGTTTATCAGGTCTTTTTATCCCAGCATATTTCAGATGTACTTGGATAGAGCGTTGTTCTTTACAAACATGATGTCATTTTCTGGGTTACGAGCAAGTACGAATGGTGGAGAGTTTGGCTCTTGCTCAGGGTGTGAAAGTTTAATGACCTTGAATTAGTTGAATTAGTCATCTTTACTCAGTATTATAGTTTAACCCAATGGGTATGGATAATCCGAAAAAGATCAATGCCAAGAGGTTTGGCCATGGACTAGCTTGGAGAAAGGATCCTCATAGGGACTTATACTTATTGTTATCCTTGTAAAATATAGATAATTCTTTCGTTAAACTCTGTATAAGTTTATTTTGATTTTGATAATCAGAGATGGCCAATGAATTATATTGAATTATTTTAATCTTTAGGGAATCGTAAAGCATCAGTAGAGAAATCTGGTTTAGTCAAACAGTCGTCAATAGGAAAGAAACCAAAAACACCATCACCAAAACCATCACAAACTGATTCAAGAAGTTCTTCAAATAGGTAACTATTTTTGATTGTTTCTGTTTTCATTGGATCTTTGAGATGGAGAAAGGTGGACATAGAACTTTTATGCTCTGTTGGTAGCATGATCTGTTGTTCAGTTTTAACCATCATCTCAAATAGCGGCCTACGAAGCCCTCGAGAATTGCCCTTCCATAGTGATCCCTTCTGCTAAAACGCTATGCTCAATTACTTTCAGACCATGGGTCTGCACGAATCATAGTCCAGAACAGCCAGAACTGGATTCAAGTGAACTGAAACACTGTTCTGGACAAAGATTGCAACGGAAACATCAACAAAATCAAAATGGTGGCAAATGTTGCAACCGTTTTTCTGTGAAGTGATTGAAGTCATTTCTTGTTCAGAACCTGTCCAAAACAATCCAGAATAACTCGAAAGCTTGCTCGAAACAGAACACCTGGAACAGGTCAAGAACATCTGTATGATGAATGATCTTTGATCATGTTTTATTATATTTTATTGATAATTTCAGTGAGAATCAGCAATTTCTAAAAGATGTAGTGAATAATGTAATGGAAGGTCAAGGTACAAGTTGGTTAAAGATGGGACGTGTTAAAACTTTAATGGAAGATGAAAATTATCGTAACTTTGTTGTCAGTAGATTAAATAAGAATTTAGATAAAAAACTCAATGATGAATCTCTTCATATTGACGATGTGGTAAGTGTGTTTAACAATGGTCTAGTTTCTGTCCTTGTTCGAAACAATTATTAACAGCTACAACTGCAACTGGCAACATGATACATCCCAATTATTCCAATCAACTTTCTCAAATTGTGGCTCAACAGGCTCTCTGTTCTAGTTCATTGATTCTATCCTTCTATTCTGTTTTCCACCATTTTGTATTCTATCCACATTTTTGGGGCACAGATGGAACACATCTTAAACCTTGTTAAAATTGTTTTATTCCATGAATTCCCTGGGAACATTACTCATTAATCAAGCAATCTCATTAAGTATTATAATGATTGAAAATTTGTACTCCTATGAAATATTAAATGATGCATCTCGGCTATTGCGACTACTTAGATGTCTCATTTTGTTTAATTTCAAATATGAGGGTTTCATAGATTTGATCATTCTGTTGTTGATATTTTTCAGTGTGTTTCTCGTCAAGTATTTAAAGGCATGTTAGCCATGCTGAAAGCTATCATTCATGGTTTAGAGAGAACATTCCAGAATCACGGTTTAGGTGGCACGGCCAGTGCTTATATGGTATTAGAAATAGCACATACACATTATTGGTATAGAGAATCTGCTTTGTATAAAAGTGAATCTAGCTTAACTCCTGATGTAAGTACTAAATCTTTCATAACGTCATAAAACGTGTTAGTTTAAATGGAATTGCAAGAAGTTTTAATGGAATTGATGCTATCAGTGTCCCCGATACACATACATAGTTTAGAAAACCTCTTTACAATCTCTTTAACAAAAACAATTTGTATAAAAATGTGATTTTAAATAAATAAGTCTGTATTTGCTATATTTTGCTATTACCAATAACAATATCTACATCTTCTTGTATAAAAAAAATGGAAAAAAAAGCCTATCATTTGCAACTGTGCAAGTCCATTTTGGATGTATCGTTCATGTCATATCTGCTTGTTAATTACGTTACAAACCAAAACGTATCAAGAGAGAAATTGAATCAAAATTGCTTGAAAATGAATTGCTCGTACTTTTTTGTAGGTTCCTCCATTCCACGGAAGTCATGATAGTTTAACATCACGTGATGAATATTGTCAATCAATGATATCAGACGCTAAAAGTTTACATGATGATAATTATATAACAGGTACTTGTTTCATACACACCTGATATCACTCTGCTTATTGTATCCTCGCTTTATCACCGCTTTATTATTCAGTTGGAATCTTTGGTTCATTTATTTGTAAAACTAGTTACCCAAATTTTAGTTACTTTTTCATATATTTTCACAATTTTGCATGTTTTACGAATTTTCAATTTAGACATTTCTTACAGTAACTTTTAAATTTTGTGAATTTTAAGAAATTGTTTGTGAAGAAGAATTTGTCATCCTTTTGTGTTGTTTTTATGTTATCCTCGTAGATAAAACTTATTTTTGATCGATATTGCAGAATATCACGACCAATCTAGTACCTCTTACGCCATTTTTGATTCGATATTTTAGATGATCATATTTCTGACATTGTTACTATAGGATCAAAACAGAGTGATTGGCCCTTAGGACGAGAGAGGCCGTCCCCGCCAGGCGCGCCAAGCAACGAGCCGTTACATGAATTATCTACCCCTAGTCCAAGTACGGAATCAGGCAAGTAATAATGTGCTATAGTCATTGCTAGTTAGAATAATAGTACTCAATAGACCTCACTAATCTAGCTGTCCAATATTCTGTTCCTAATATTACTAATGTATATATGTCCAGTTGATATCACTACAGTTATATATCAGATTACATACACCAATATATTACTAGTTATTTCACAAATTATTCACTTATTAACGTTAATATCACAGTTGAATAACATTTAGAAACAGAGAGCACATAATTATATATTTGAGAAAAAATAAATATACAAGAATTTGATATGTTATCACGTTTTCAAAGTATTGTCATCAGATGAAATGTCAATTGATAAATTAGCGCTTTTTGATGAAATCTTATTTTGATTACACCTTAAATGATTTTGATACTCTTTCTTCAATTTGTATCTTAGTCACTTCCAGTAGAAAAAATTTCACTTAGAAATAGGATTCTTTTCTCTTTATGTTGCAAAGTGCCCTTAAAGTTTTTGAAATCATCACATTCCACGGGCATGTTTAAGGACCCTTTGTTAGTGATAGTAAATTCAAACTAATATATATTGGTGTATGAATCTTTAACACTGATTGTTGTATGTATATCATTACTGTTTTACTGTAGATTCCTTTAGATTAATAACTAATTATCGTTAAAAACTTAACACTCATGTTAATCAAACAAAAACTTTTTCACACAACTTAACTTGATTGAAAAAAAGAATTCTGCATATTTTACTGGAGTGAAAGCGCTCTACAAATGAATTATATTATATTATTGGAACTATATCAAAAGCAGCATATATCAGGAGCGGCATGAAAATGCTTAAATTTAACGCTTTTTAAGTGAAGATATAGCCATGTTCATTGTCCCTCTGCCCCCTTAAATACTTCATTATATGATTATTAGTTTTTGTTTGATTAACTGAAATGAAACTGGTACTGATGTTATATATTAATATTTAGGGTAGAATTTAGGTTACTCTATTGATATATTAGTATCATATGTTGTTAACAAATAGGTTGGATGTAACCATAGCCATAGGGGCCCACTACTAAACAGGGGGGGCAGACAGACTTAAGGCCCGAATTTTAATGATATTTTGCCCGATTTGGGGGGTTTTTTGCCCGAAAACATGATATTTGGGGGCCCCCCTGTCTCCTATGGCTATGGATGTTACATCATGATCAGGAGCAGTATTGATGGCATTTGAGCAGAAGTATTGTTGATAATTGAATATTGCCTTATTTAAATAATATATTAATATAGTGCTTTAATATATTTGCTGTTCTTCATAGGGCATAAAATAAGGCAGTGCTAAAATGATATCGCAAGGCAAAACATTACTAACCTTCTTTGTATGTGCATTCATCATGTCATAAATTCATTTATGCATAATTTGAAAATAGCTACTGCCAGTACCATGCTAATACCTCAGTGTCATTGTCATCAAGTGACGTCACAGAATGTTCCAGTATATGAAGTTTTATATTATTACACTCAGTGTTCAAAGTGTTAAGAAATGAAAAATTAAATCTATAACCTATAAAAGGATTACAATTTTGAAAGTTTTGGTTAAAGAAATTTGGATGTATATTTTTTAATATCAAGTTATTTGGAATGGGAATGAAACCGTGACATTGAATCCGTCTAAATAATCTGCGAGCCAACTTTCTTGGGCTCTACTTCCTGTTTGACGTGAAAATCATAATAAATATTCTATCATTTATTTAGTTTGGAAATAAAAACTTTGGAAAATATTTGGAAATTTAAAAAAAAAAAGAAAAGATTATTTAGGATGAAGATTTAATGTCATATTCACATGTATAAATGTATTTAAATGTTTTTCTACATTTTTGCGTTTTTTCTTCTTTTTTTCAACCTTCTTCTGCTGCATGTATTATTTGGAATTATAGAACGATATCTTCCGGAGGGGTTCGGTGGGTATTTTGTATGTAATCACCTATATGTAGAATGTAGATTATGAAAAAGAAAGACACATTACTCCTTCTTCAAATTATATTCTAACAATTAGTACTCACATCATATCTCAATTCATTTAGATCACCTCATTTCTCTCTGCAATTGAGTTCATCAGCTTGGTGATAGTCATAAAGAGATAACTAACCATAACAAGATGTCTTGTTTTGTACCTGCCTCTATCTGAATATGGACATAACCAATGAAGCCACGATAGTTTTCATGATTAAAATTGTAGCCATTTAAGTTGTGCAAAATGGTTACCATTGAAGAAGGATGGATTATATTTGATGCATGTGTGATTTTTGTATTAAAGCTAGACTTGGCTACTCTGTCTGATTTGTTTGTAAATTTCACAATATTTCAGAATCATCTTTCAGTCAATAAAAATTGAAATGACATAATTTTCACGATGCATAAATGTTCCAGCAGTTTTAATGAGAGATTTTTATGTAAATTGATTTTTTAGGATCTCCAGTTATTGTGAACGGTGACGAATATGAGAATATCGAAATACATCCAGATGTGAATCTTAATATGAGATCGTTAGACAACGTTCCGGGATCTCGACAAGACCAAAATCGCAATGTACATAAGCATTCATGTGATATTATAGTGACAGATCATGATATACCTAGTGCCAATACACGATCGGGAGATATGTTACATGAAATGGTGAAGAATAAGGAACTGATTAAAACTAGTCGATTAGATAAGATAAGTAGTATAGATTCGGAGATGTCTGACGCCAGTACGCTAGTCAGTACCTGTTCAGATGACGAACGGAAGAAATCTAGGATTAATCATCATTCTATTAAAAGTTCTATGTCTGATAGTGAAGCAGATCCTAGTGGGGTGAGTATATTTCTTAATGGATGTTACATTTATTACTGGCAATAACAGTGGCATATTAAGGGATGAAGGGGCATGGAGTCCTCCTTGAGCCAAACATTTTGCTCCATTTTCACTTGAAATTGACAAAATTTTAGCATGTTTATGCATATACCCCTATAAATCACATAACATCTGTAGGGTGTTATTCTCAGTGAAATTGACATGTATCCCCTAAGAGAAACTCTGAATATAGATAAGCATTATATTTGATTAAAAATTGACATATTGAAGATTTTAATGCATTATCTTGAATATAAAAGTTAATAACATTATTAATATTTCAGCAATTAGTAAAACATAATAAACGTAATAGATCACCTAGTTTATGGAGTAATAAGAGTAGTGCTAGTACAGGTTATAGATATAGAGAGAGTAAACTTATCAGTACTTCTACTACATCTAATACTGAAACAGGCAGAACTTTTCTTTTCGAAGGTTTATTAGGTAAGTTAGAAATACAACTCTATAGTATAGTGCAGGCCTTCTCAATTAATTTTTGTAAAGGGCTAAATAGAGCTTAGCTATCATAGCGAGCAGAGAGTTTTAGTGGAAGGGGTCACTCTTGAAGAGCCATTTTCAAGGGTGTCGCGGCCTGCCATTTGAGAAAGCCTGGTATAGTGGTTAGTGAGTAGTTCTTTAGAAACATGATATCATTTGCTTGGATATGAGCAAATGGTGGTTGTTGTGTTTGAGAGTTTGGTTCTCGATCAGGGTGTGAAAGTCGATTTCCTTGAATAAATGTGTATTGATAAAGCATTGAACTGCAATATACTCAATATTATTATGACAGCATTATGCCAACTTGGATACCATGGATGGTTTAAAGGAATTGTAAAGTGATTTTCTAAACTTTGTATGTGTATCGGGGACACATACAAAGTTTAGAAAACCTCTTTACAATCCTTTTAAGAGATTTTTAAGATAGAGGTGTGTAAATTATGTTCACAATCATATTTTATAAGACTAAAGTGGATTATGATGATTCTTGATCTAGAGGAAATCTTTATCAAGCACAAACAAATAATAATGGCACTACAGAACAATAAGATCTACTTATAAATAGATTGAAAATAGTGTTACAATGTTTATGAATATTTATTTTAGGAAAGGAAAGGAGTAGGTTGTGGGATCAAATGCAGTTTTGGGAAGATGTATTTTTAGATGCTGTAGCTCAGGAAAGAGACATCATTGGAATGGATCAAAGTCCTTCAGAAATGATGGATAGGTAAAAAATTTCTTTCAAATCATGTCAGAAACAGTAATTTGTTCCACCGTGGTGGCTTAGTGAGTTAAAGACTTGCTTGCTAACCTGAAGGTCCAGGGTTCAGTCCTGTCATGGGTCTAAATGTGACCTTTGAATTTTTTAACCTGTTTTCCACCTGTCAGTAATTCAGGTCGGAGTAGCTGACATGGAGAAAACGTCTTAGTCACTCAGATGAGACAATAAACCGAGGCCCCGTGTGCTATTGATTGTGCACTTTAGAGATCTCTCAAAAGTTGAAAATCGAAAATAAGAGCAGGCTAATGCCGCTGTCCTGGCAAAATTTCTCTCATTGCACATTACAAGGCGTTTGACGTTTTCAGTTAGCCCAAACAGGTGCAGAAAGGCAGGATGTAAAACTCATTTCATTTAACCTCATATAGTTATAAAAAGCTCATAAAGTAGTGGAATTAAGTTTAATATTGGACATCACTTTGTGCTTTGTGGATTTTTAGTAGTTTGCAAAAAGAAAACATAAAGAAGCACACCATTGTATCATCTTTGCTTCTTTGGAGCTATAAAACCAATTTGGCGCTGATGTTCCTTAATTCATTTTAATTCATTACTTTCTATGCTTGATATTTTTTTACAAAATATTCTAAATTAACAGTGTGCTATTTTGGTGTCTGTGTTATGCCATCTTCAATTTTTTGTCAACAAGGGGTGCGCACTATACATGGGTAAATGAAATTTTCCCAATTTTTATGGGGTAAGGAAGGGGTGCGCATTATACATGGATGCGCATTATATTCGGAAATATACGGTAGTTTAAAAGTATTTTAATTTAGAATCTTGATGTTATGTTTTGCAGGTATCACTCACTAGGTGATATGGAGAGGAAGCGTCTAGAACATGATGAAGATAAAATATTAGCTACTATATTGTTTAATTTAGTTAGTTTTATGATAATGTTACGTGTGAATAAAACAGAAATTAAGAAGAAAAGTCGTAGATTGTTAGGAAAATCTCATATTGGGTTAATACACAGTCAAGAAGTCAACAATCTACTGGATCAAATCACTATGCTGGTAGGTACATTACAGAAAATCAGGGTATAATTAAGATTGTAAAATTTAATTAGTCTCATCAAATTTAAAGGAATACTACCTCTTAGAATGAACAAAAAATCTAAATTTTCAAACTTGGTCAAAAGGAGTATCTATTCATCAGGGGACTTACCAAACGGTCTCCGTGAAAGTTACGCTGGCGCTCTGCAACATATCACGGTAATGAACGGTGGCCATTTGACCGGACTACATCAATGTTATCATGTAATCTCGTGATTCTGGTAGTTCAAACATCAGAGACGGGTCATTCGAGGCTACAAGTATTTGTAAACAAATAACACGAAAACAAACAGACATGTATTTAAAATGATGATAAAATGCGTAAATGGTGAACAGATAGTCACTACGTAGCATTAAATGCACGAGCAGGTGTCAGAAAATTCCTCCACAGATTCTATTGCTATGAACTATATCTGTGTCGCGACGTTACAAGCAAGTGGTAAAGCGTCAAAGTAAAGAGTCTCGCGCATGAAAACACAACGAAAAACACCATTCATTACCGAGACAGATTATGGTTTACGGAAACTGCCGAGGATTGCCGATTGGGGACTTACCTGGTGGCATAACTTTACAACAGATTACATAAATAATCTGATAAATCCAGAAAACTATGTTTATATTCAATAGTTTAAAAAGGCTTAATCAAATTTTAAGCGTTTTTCAACAATAACCTGTATTTGTATGGAAAATTACATAGTTTTATGGGTTTATTTGATTCATTCCAAGAGGTGGTCTCACTTTAAGTTTTTGTTGATTAAGTTGAATTTTGATTTGCAATTCTTAAAAATAGCATTTCAAATGATCCACATGTAGACTTGGGAGAGTTCCTGCAAGAGAGTTCTATACTAGATATAAGATTTGAATGACATATTGAAGTGTATCGAGTACTGTTTTAACAATGTATTTATCCTCTACAATTGTACTGGGCAATTTTTAGAAATGAACTGATTTTATTATAGCATGGAAATAGATCAGTTGTCTGAAGATCGCATAGCGTGAAACTCTGAGTAACAACATGTTTCAGGTTCTGTTTTAATATTTTTTAATATTTCTAGCATGGTAATGACATAGATTTAAAACCAATCTGTAGCAGACAGATGCAGAAACAGTCATTTACTGTCCATTGGGGAACAGATAATACAGGAGATATGTTATTTATGGAGGTAATAAAGTCTTTTTTAAAAAATATTAATGGCCAAAGCTAGAGGAGAAGACATTTTTAAAATCAGTCTATTCAGTTGTGAGAAATGGAATTTTATATGGTCATAATAAAATAGCTTTATAGTTTCAACTAAAAACCTAAAGATATGTTCATGGAGAAATAATCATCTTCCACTAAAAATTCACAGCTAGCTTATCCCATCCTATGCCACGATTAACAAGTACAACCTAGGTTCCTAAAATTTAACAGAGGGCTGTGGCTCAGTCAGTTGACCTGAAGGACCAGATTTCAACCCCAGCATTGATTGAGATGATACCTTCGGATTTTTAACCCTGTTTCCCCTTGTCAGTGATGCAGGTGTGAGACGTAAAACACTATTTCATTTTCCCCTATTGTAACATCAGAAGTAAATATATTTGTTTATTATATTATAAAGGAATGTGATGTTTATATATTTATGTATATCAGGCATTCTCAATTAATTTTTTTAAAGGGCCTTATGCATTTTATGAAAAAAATATAAGGGCTAAATAGAGCTTGGCTAACATAGCAAGCAGAGCGTTTTTATGTAAGGGATCACTCTTGAGGAGCCATTCACAAGGGCCACGTGGACTGCCATTTGAGAAGGCCTGATGTATATTATATTAAAGTTGTGTGATGTTTATATATTTCTATATATTATATTTAAGGTGTGTGATGACTGTTTATTATTAAGAAGTGTAACAGGGTCGATACATGATCGCTGGTGGTTTGAGAAACTAGTCAACATGACATACTGTCCTAAAACTAAAGTTTTATGTCTGTGGAGAAAAAACGGTGAAAAAGTTCAACTTAACCAATTTTACACTAAAAAGGTTTGTTTATTGAATGTTTATAATACTTATTGTGAATGCTCAATTGAAGAGTTTTAAATCTGTATATCTGCTTCTTGCCATTATATTTTAGAATGTTTTTTTTGTTTCTTTATCATTTCTACTGAACTTAGTTCTGATTTTAGTTTTGGGTGTTGTGATAAACATAAAACTGTACATGTATGTAATTATGTATTTCCAGTGTAAAGAATTGTATTTCTGTGTGAAGGAAGCTATGGAGAAAGCAGCAGCAAGAAACAGCGGCAAGCTTCCTGGTATGTATTATTCATTATATCTTTCTTATCATTGAAATATCATATCCATTGTTCTCAATTTTATATTGGAGAACCCTTATTAGGCAGAACAGTGAATCGCTTTGCTCTGCTCTCCTACGTGCTGCTTCACTCTACTTGCGATGTAAACAGCTGAGCGTCTATATATTAAAAACCATCTGTACATTAACACTGCTACTAACCGCTCTGCTCCGCGCCGCCCTGCTCTGTTTGTAGTCTGATCAAAACCTTTTACTCTGTCTCTTTCTAATTCTATGACTGCTTTTATAAAAGGATAAAACTCAGGGCTGTGACCGATGACCATAAAAGATGTCCCCAAAACATTTTTTTGAGAACTGGGTTTTGATGTGCTATTTCAAGTATATCCCAAGATGAAAACTCAACATCATATTATAGTACATTAACTGAAAAATAAGAATTATCAAAATATTGAAATACTTTTTGCTGCAGGTCCTGAACTTGGTGGAGAATTCCCTGTTCAAGATTTAAAAAGTGGACAAGGGGGATTACTCCAAGTTTGTATGGAGGGAATTGGTCTTCTGCTGGCAAACAGCAAGGTAGGTCAACCATTTTGAATTTAAGAATTATTTTTTCTAATGATGTATATATTATGTATTTCTCTATTTTCTATGAAGTGTACGATATATTTAGTTTATCAATATATGTATATTATATGTGACTGTTTTACTCGGCCTTCAGTAATTATATTGTACTTTAAATCTCATTCCTTTCCACAAAGATCATAATCTTTCATTAATCTTTTTACCTTATACTTATTCTTTTCATACTATTCACTTTGAGTCGGATTCAAAACTTAGACATTTGAAGATGCTAAGAATATATGTTGGATTTTATTATCTTGATGTTTAATTGAATCTGATTTTATTGATATCATAAGATTTCAGTATCAAAGTTCTTTGTATGATTTATTATCAATTGTATTAAAAGGACAACAAATTCAAGATAAAAACTTTTGTCTAATTCTGAATAATTGTATAGCAATCCACAGCATAAATGATATCTTAAGATGGTTTCCAAATAGAAATTTGCAAGTTAAAGGGATTCAAAAGAGGTTTTCTAGCCTTTTTGTGTGTATGAAAGACACTTTAAACATCTATTTTGTGCATTCAAAATTCTCATTGGGTGCCCGTGGTTCCTGTTATTCCAGAAAGAAAAACGGGAAGTGACGTCTGTGTCTTGAAATAATTCGGACCTGATGATCAGGTACAAAATAGATGTTTTAAAGTGTCTTTCATACAAACAAAAAAGCTAGAAAACCTCCTTCGAATCCCTTTAAAAATCATGAATTTTAAGAATTCAACTTTCAATGATATGATCAGAGAACAAATATATCTGTAAATCCGTAACATTTCAAATATTTTCATTTTCAGGAAATTCTACCCGTAAGATCCAAATTTCAGAATGTTTTCAAAAAATTAACACATTAAATGTTTAGATTCTACTAACACTAGATAAATAGAGTATATTTACAGAAAAATCCATTTGTATGTCGGAATCCATGCCAGATCTTTTAATTTCTGACTATTAATAAGGAACGATATCATGTCATTTATTAAACATTTGCAGATCATAAGTCTTAGGACAGTAGAAAAACTCAGATGGACGTTAATTTGATTGTCGCCTATCCAATGTTATAACTCTAAATAAAGACAGAAGCTGACATAATTGCAGAACTTTCAGGAGTCACTTCAATATTATGAAAGTTAAAGGGATTTTACAAACTTTGTATGTGTATCGGGGACACTGATAGCATCAATCTGCGCCATTCCAATTTCCATTCAGATGTCTGTGGTTTTATGACGTCACTGACAGTGATCTGCATAGATATCAATAGTAGCTTCCGGTAGATCACTGTTAGTGACTTCAACAAAATATATCTCGAAATTATATAAATATATAATTATATACTATGCTCGAAAGCTCACCTTTGAGAAGGGAAATCTTCTCTTTTATAGTTCGAAACTTAAGAAAATGACTTAAAAGTGAATGGTACATACAAATGGATTTCATAATGCACTAACTGCTTTATTTTGTTGACATTGAATTATCATTCTGTTTATTAAAGTTCATTTTAAATGCAGACATCATTTCGCATATCATTAGCATATCATTAGCATATCAATTTGCATCAACACTCAATGTCTAGTATAAATGATAAATGTTCTTCAAGTGCTCAGAACACTTTCATTATATTTGCACTTTTCTTCAAACAAGTTTCTCAAAAATAATAATATATGCATGAAGACTTTTTTTCATACTATGTAAAAAAAAAAATTGAAAATTTTCAAAAATATACAATAACAATTTTGAATGACATTCAGTTTAAAATTGAAAATGATGAACTAATGCAACTTTCTTTCTTACCCTGCTCATTATTTAAACAATCTTCAACGGAAGGGTAATAAAATTTAATTGAAGTATTGTGTATTTTCAAGAAACTTTTGTCAATGAACAAAGGATAACAAATTTTTTCGCACTTTTTTATTATGTAAAATATTCAGTACTCAATACTCAATTTTGAATTCCACATACAGTTCAATTAAAGTCCTTTTTGTTCTATAAAACAACAACCAATTTTAACAAAAAATAAACCGTTTATGATACTATTTTAAGATTAATTGGCCACAGCTTGAACGTTTAGTGTCGTCCTATTTTTTGGCTATTTTACTCCCATTACTGTTACAATGAGTTCTTGTCTTTTTTTGTGATGTGCATTTTCTTTAAATCATATTTATCTTATATATTGATGTCTTTTATCATATTGCAGTTCTTTCATTTTCAGCATTTCAATGTGTCTGTGCAAACATGAATTTTTCTATGATATGATCGTTTTGCTCTCTGTGATATTCATAATAATTGTCAGCAAATATCAAAATACTTAATGAATATTGTGCATGAAATTGACTCATAAGTTTTTTTTTTTTTCAAATCTAAAGAATTTTATGTGCTTCATGAGATCTAATGCTCCATGACATTTGTAAATTAATCTCTTTTGAAATGTGTAGTTAAAGTAGATCATTTTAAAATAAATAATTTATTCCTGCATTGGTTGTGGTTCCATCTCTAATAAACCTGCTCTTTGACAACGCAATCGAAATACTTTATTTTGCATTAAAAAAGGTTCCTCAGGATTTTGTATTTTCTAACACAGTCCTAATTTTTCTTTCCTCTTGCATCCTTCCAACCTTGGGCTTGGTGTAACAGGAGTTTGAGGTAATCTATTTTGAGATTCCTAGTAGAATAAATACTGCTAATATATATAGATGATATTTAGGTCTAGTGGCAATATCTAATATACTACTATTGTTGCATGCATGGTCTTGCTGTTATTTTAGTTTGCACCTTGTATTCCATTTTGTTTTCTTTTTTGTTCCTTTTTGTTTAGTTATTTGCCTTGATTGTGTTGGTTTGTCAGTTAGAAGCTTTACTAGGACTTTATGATTGTTAACACATAATTACAGAACCTAACATCAGTTTCAAATACCACTTGTGGGAAAAGTTCTTCAATTTTAGTTTTGTACTTTCCGTTTCAAAATTTACTTGTCATATTTTGTTGTCCAGAATTTCATCCTACTTTTTTGCTTACTTCTGGGTTTGCTGGTTTTGCAAATTTCAAAAGAAATTATGATTTTATTTTTCTACCTTTTGGGGTATGCTTATTATTTTTTACCCAAATTTGGGTGCATTTTCTCACAAGTGGTCCACTGTTCATTTGTAGTTAAGTTTCTGTCCACATTTATATTTCAGTTCTTTATTGAGCTAGCGCATATCAGGAAATGTTTCACCTTGAAGGGAGGTATTTTTGTGCTAGAGGAATTTGGTAAGCGATTCATCCAATCATTTCCTAGTCTCCTCCCTTTTTCCTATTTTCTCTTGCCCAGATCGGACATTGATTATTATTCTTAACCCTGCATGTTTTGTATTACCGCATGCTTTTAACAGTTCCAAATTTCTTTGGGTTGTTTATTTTTCTTTTGATACTAATATTTGAAATGGGATTGATTCCTATTGGAGCCACCAACACAAAGGTATGGTATTCAATTTCAATTTCTTTAATCAGACCGTAGAAATACAATAGGACTGGAGGTCTAAGTCTTCTCACCGTCTATTGAACTTCTGTTTCAATTCATGGTTGACCTAGTTTCTCCGACAAGTTGACTCTAAGTAATACTGTGGCAGAGAGACTGGATGTTCCGGTCTAATTAGATCGCTATTAACATGCTTTTTAGATTATAAGACTTCTTGTAGAAACCGAAAGTTAAGTGCGTCTCCAAAATCCTTGTGTTATTATTCCCTTCCTACAATTTTATGTTCAGACTCAGCACTCGCGAGGGAGATAACTCTTTACAGACTCAATATCTTAGACCACAATGTTGAAATATGTCGGACCATGATACAGTATGAATTGTGATTTTATTTATATGGTGGTAGTCTACACAAATTTCAATTGACCATGAATAAGCAATTAATTTTTAAAACTGAGAGGGCTCATCTAAATATTGTTTTACAATAACAATTTCTTATCTTCACAGACTATGATTTAAAATCAATTTTTAAACTTTTAAAGTGTTTACATGCAATAATCAACAAAGGGATGTAAGATTTGAACACATATAGAACCCCAGGGGTACATATTTCAACAATTTTCATTGATGCAGGGGCTTGACTTGGCGGGGGAAAGCTTTGTTGAAAAGGTTTTCCCTTTTTATATTGCACTTCACCTTCGTCAAGGACATCTTTGACTCTCCTACAAAAATATTTTCATACCACAGTTTAAAAATTAAACACTTATGGACGCCCCAAATTATTATGTGGAAACAGTTGACATTTTCAGGGGTTAAGTTGCATCTTGAATATATGTAAATTACCTTCAGAAGTATTAGTAGGCTTAATGCATAAAATCACATAATCCCAATCAAACACCTTTAAACTTGAAATTCTCTTTCTATATACATGTAATCTATAATACGGTGTAGTCTTACTTGAATAAGAGGCTTAAAATTGACTGTAAGGTGTTTTCACTATTTCTTATTAATTTAGTTCAAAATTTCACCTGACTGAGGTTAATATTTCCCAGATTATGATACAGAAACAATTACAGCTGGATGAACTGGAATAAACTAATAAAGAAACTTATTCAGGTTACCAAACTTTCAAACACTGACCGATATTAGAACCTAGACCACCATTTGTTTGATGTACTTAAGCTGGGTGGAAGTTAGTCTGAGAAAAACTGTTGATTACTTGCATACATCACTCGATAGTACTGCTGTGAACAATTTTCTCACAAGTGTCAGAGATCCTAGTAGGACCGTCCTACTAAAAACTGTCAGGCATCAAAAGGGGCACTTGCGAGTTTCTTGTGAAAAATGATGGCAAAAATTTAAATGAACTCCCAGCTTAAGTTAATGACGGACAATTCTAATGATCTAATGACAGACAGTGCTACAGTCAAAGATTCCTTACATTACATACTTTGTTAAAGTTAAAGGGGAATGTTCAACAATTTCGAGGGTAGATGTAAGCCTTTAATATATGTAAATAGTCTTCAGAAGTAGTAATAATGCACGAAAATCATATAATTCCTTCAATTATATAGCTACCTTAACATTTATCCTTCATTTTCTGTATAAGCGTTTTCTATATAACGCATAGCCTTTGCTAAACGGCGAATCGTATTTTTTAATTTCAAACGCTCATAATTATGGCTACACAGGCATTTGAAGGCTTAAATTTCGATAAGAGTTGTGAACATTATTCTGGATTATTCTGGAAAAAATTTTATTGGTCAAATAGTTAGTGAACATATCCCTTTAAAGAAAACCATCTACACCATTATAATGTAGCCTATAATTTAAATTCAGATTTTCCTTGACATGCTGATATAAACTCATAAATTAAGATATATGGCTTTTCTTCATTAAGGTTGAAAATTTTAAATCAAATCATTAAAACAAAAAATGAAACCTATTCTGTATGATTTCTATATACATTTTGATTAAGTGTTCGGTGATGGTTTAATATGTAACTATTTTATTGCCATAAGTTTTTCTCAAACTTCTATAGCACAGTTGGTTACTGCGTCGTTCTTTACAAACACGACATCATTTGCTTGAATGCAAGGAAATGAAGGTGGTTATGTTTGAGAGTTCGGTCCCTGACAGGGGTGTGAAAGTCTGATGACCTTGAATAAGTCATCTTCACTCATAATTCCAGTCAACCCAGCTGTAAATGGGTACAGATAATATGTGAAAAATCAATGCCAAGAGGTTTGGCCAAGGACCAGCTGGGAGAAAGGATCCTCACGGAACCTAAGTTGTTATCCTCGTAAAATATAGATGTTTCTTTCTTTCTAACTTCTGATGTTCTCAAAACAAGAAATCAAACTGGTAGGTGAAGCAGTTTTCACATCAATAAACTTATTGCCTGTTTTATCAATAATCAATTATTATTTATCAATTGATAAGTTCTTTGGATATTTCAAAAAAAGAGATTTTTAAATGTAATCACTCCATTTTGGAATTATTTTCTTAAAGGGATTATAAAAAGATTTTCTAAATTTTGTATGTGTATCAATGCACTTATAGTAACAATTATCTTCATTCCAATTTTCTTGTCTGTGATTCCAGCAATATCCAGAAAATTGGAAAGATGCAAATTGATGCTATCAGTGTCTTCGATACACATACAAAATTTAGAAAAACCTCTTAGCAATCCCTTTAAAACAAAGATAGGTGTAAACAAATTTATGTGGATTGTGAAAACAGCTTCTTTTTCGTCTCCTTCTCTTTTTGTTATGCACTTTTTATCCCTTAAATCCTTGGTCTTGGTTGGTCATTCGAACTGGACATAAAGGTAGGTAATTGATACAAATTGACAAATCGACAAAGCAGCTGAACAAAGGGAGATAATAGCATTTAAGAAATTGAAGAAAGCACAAAGTGACTACTACTGGAAGAGATTTTTTTCGATGATGATTATTGCTTTTAGATTGATATTGTCTTGTCAAAACTATTTTGCATATTTTACCACCCATTCTTATGTTTTTTGCACCAATTGTTTACTTTGTTGTTTCTTTGGTTACAACCATTGTTATGATATAGTATAACGATATATATATATACCTAATTACAATTTTCAGATGTAAATTACCTGCAAAATATTAAATTATATTGTAATGTGTATCCTGTAATTGTAAATTGTCTAAGATGAATTGGAGGTTTTCCCAAGTTGATTTGTTATATTGTCTTAAAAAATTTTGTTTGAATTTATTTTCAGATACCAAAAATAAAAAAATAATTCAGCACAAATTCAAATCCAGAATGGTAGGTCTTTTGATGATTTTTTTAGGTTCATTTTCACTATTTATCATGATATGTGCTTCTTATGTTACGGTTTGATTTTAAATCTTGTTTTTGAACACTATGATTGGTTAATTATTTATAGCATCCAATCATCTTCTGTGAATTGTATACCAATTTTCGAAGTTCAAACCCTTGAACATTGGTCAAATGTTCTCTGATATTGAAGTTAAATATCTAAATTACAGTATATTTTATGGAGTCTTTATTCGACAAACCTCATCAGCCCAAACAGTTACAGAAAAATAGGAGGTAAAACTCCAACCATTTCATTAAGTCGTCTAAGAAGCACATATCAAGAACCCCAGATATCTAGACCAAGTCTCTTTTGTTGTAGTTATTTTGATATTTATGCATGGTTTTATATTTTTGTTGCATACCCAATATAGTATTATTTTTTGTTTTATATCTTTTTATCTTTGCATCATGCCAAAAAAATTAAATAAATTGATTACTCAGTTGTAATTTAAAAAATCCAATCAAAAAGTGGCCTTATTTTACTGAAGATCACTAACGGTAACTAAATGCTTTGACAATCACTACGCAAAAAAAAAAAACCAATTTGCATGATTGATAGAACAATAGATGGTAGTTCAGCTGATACCACAATAGATAAAGTTGCATGACGAAATGATCTTTGATAGATTTTAGGAAAAGATTCCATTAATTTCTTAATTGCTACAAAATAATCCGAATAAATCTTTTTGAGGCGCTGATTCTTTTGGGTCCTTTTTCATTTTTGCTTTTTTTCAAAATGGCTAAGCATGATTATCATCTTTAAATCAAATTCAAACATCTTTATAAAATTCAATACAAAATGCTATTTATGATATTATTTTTCTTTTTGAATGCCGTTTAATGGGTTTGTCTATTTACATCTATCTCAATTCTTTTCTTTTTAATATTCACATCTCCAATAGGCAAATGAGGCAGCTTTAATGATACATAGAATATTTGCTGTGAAATGGGCAAAACAACAAAAGAGTCAGAAAACCATATTCCCTGATGAAAATGGCAACAGTATGCAAGCTAATTAAAATGTATAGACCCGCTTTCATTTTGTTTGCTTAATTGTTTAGTTTGCTGCAAACCCTACCTTTTCTCTTTAAATTACTAATTTTTTAATCTTGTTAATTTTTTTCTGTTAATTGCTTTTGTTTAATTATGATTCAAATTGAATCTCTTTCTTATCTTTACTTATCTTGTTAAAAAATAGAATATAATGACAAATCATTTGGGATATACAGAATACAGTCATTGGAATAATATGTAAATCAGTAATTGGAATCCAGAATTTTTAAATCGGGATATACAAAATCAAAAAAATAGTAATTTGCATATACAAAAGATAGTAAATGGCATAAACATGTACAAAAAATAGTAATTGGTATATATGCAAAAAAAAAGTAATTGGTATATACAAAAAAAAAACAGTAATAGGCATATACAAAAAAAAAACAGTAATAGGCATATACAAAAATTAGTAAGGATCTACAGAATTATAAGATGTACAAACATTAGGATTGAGCTTTACAAAATATAATAAATGGCATATACAAAAATAGTAATTTGCATATACAAAAAAAATAGTAATTGGCATATACAAAAACTAGTAATTGGCATATATAAAAAACAGTAATTGGCATATATCAAAAATAGTGATAGGAAATGATATTCCAGGCTACCCAAAAAATAGTAATTGAGATGTAGACATCAGACTTAATCAGTTATTGTGTACAAAAATTAATAATTGGTATACAAAAATTAGCAAGGATATACAAATTGGGTAATAGGATGTTCAGAAATTAAGATTTGGGCTGTACAAAATTTAATTGGGAGATTCAAAGCAGGTTATTGGGAAGAACAAAAATTGGGATTTGTAAATCAGTAATTGGGATATACCGGTATACTAAAGTTAGGGTTAGGGTTAGGTAGGGTTAGGGACATTTAACTAGGAATTTATTTTTTATCGACTGTTTTTAAAAATCGGATGTAGAAAGAGAATTCAATTCTGCTTGTTTGATTTAGTTTAGTTTTTGTGGAATACCATGGCACATTTCTTTACCAATTAGTTATATAATTTCTGCAATAATTGATTGATTTTCATAATTTGAATTTTTAGATATTTAGAATTTTTTTTATTAGCTTCAAAATGTTGATGTAGAGGAACATTAAGTTTTGTGATAATTTGGGAAAATTTGTTTCACTTATACATAGCAACATGTTTAGTTCTTATTCCTGAGCTTCAATACTACTAATTTAAGATATTCAAGATTTCTCCCAATTATTTGAGAGTAGTTCAAATGAATATTGACCCTGTTCTATTTTCACTCAAATACACTTGCAGTTGCATCAAACTAAGTTGACTTGTAATCCATTTGCATTCATATTACTGATTATCATGTGTATTGCATTAGTTTTGACCTAACTTTAAAACAATTTATGTATTGACTTTACAGCAACTTTAAGGGATTGTAAAGTGATTTTCTAAACTTTGTATGTGTATCGGGGTCACTGATAGCATCAATTTGCGCCCTTCCAATTATTATTCTGACGTCTGTAGTTCATGCAATTCCACTAAAACTAACGAGTTTTATGATGTCACTGACAGTGATCTGCATAGATATCAATAGTAGATCACTTTCAGTGACATCATAAAACGTATTAGTTTTAGTGGAATTGCAAAAACCACAGACGTTAGAATGGAAATTGGACTGGCGCAAATTGATGCTATCGGTGTCCCTGAAACACATTTAGAAAATCAATTTACAATCCCTTTAAAGAACTAACAGAAATTCAATTTTTATTCTGTATCTGTGTTGTTATGGAACCTTCTATCAGAACTCAATTCTCAAAACAATAGTAAAGGGTCTTTGTTCTTTGAAATGGATAAACACTTTTAGACATAATTTTGTAAGATGAAAAATCTTGAATATCTGGAGCTAAGCTAATATATATTCTTAATAACACCCATTTTACTCAATTTATTTCTCTTATTTTAGTTTCAACAAAATATATAAAATGATAATTTATATGAGTTTACTTTGCACAAAATGCACAAATATTTTTTTAAATCTTGATTGAAAAATATATATTCTTCCTATTTTGAATCAATTATTGGTATATCTGTACTATTTTGTTTTTGTTTGAAGATGCAATGAAAAATAACATATTTTTGTCCTCTCATTCCAGGCTGACCAAATGTGTTATGCAGTCTTATGTTTATTTTCTTATGTAGCAGCCGGAGTCGAGCAAAAGAAACAGCAACCTCAACAAACATCCTGACATCGCGTCCAATCATAATTTACTCTAGCATAATAATATTCTTCTTCTTCCAATTTTAACATCTTCAGGGTTTCTCTTTCTCCGGATATTTTTAATGAAATTATATTCAAATGTTCATTTATAAAGTTATATTCTAATGTTCATTTATAAAGTTATATTCTAATGTTAAGTGTTCAAATGTTCAAATATAAATTTATATTCAAATGTTCAATTATGAATAGATATTCAAATGTTTATTTATAATTGAATATTCAAATGTTCATTATAAAGTTATATTCAAACACTAAGTATTCATATAAAAATTTATATTCAAATGTTCATTGATAAATTTATATTCTAATGTTAAGTGTTCAAATATAAATTTGTATTTAAGTGTTCATTTATAAATTTATATTCAAATGTTCATTGATAAATTTATATTCTAATGTTCATTGATAAATTTATATTCAAACACTAAGTATTCAAATGTTCAATTATAAAGTTATAATATAATATTAAGTGCTGAAGTATAAATTTATATTCAAACATTCAATTATAATGCATTTTTGAAATGATAAAAGTTTCTATTTTCAATCATAAAATTGTATTCAAATCTTCAGTGTTCAAATTTTGGATGATGAAATTGTGTTTAAATGTTTGACAAAATTGTATTACAAAGTTTAAATATTCAATGTTTAAACCCTGTTGTAATAATTAAAAATCAGGGAATTTTTTCAAATTTAAATTTTCCTATTTTAATGTTAAAATTTCTTGTGGTTTATTCAATTTCTTTTTAAGTGTTAAGTATTTTTCATAACTTCCCCTTTTCTAGAAACTTTTTTGAATTGTGTAAAATTGTTATTAAAACTTCATGAATTTGTGTACAGAAAGAGAAACTCTGTCATATGATATCAATTTATTATAAAATGCTCAGATTATTTGATTATTATAGGGCCAATTCTATAACGATTGTCTGGATTGTTCACTGGAGTATCCGATTGAAATTGGAAATAGAGTACGACCGAAGATCCACATGATATCAGCCAATCAGCACTCGAAATATTGATAGTCGCGATTTGGGTGTCGTTTATATTAATCACGTGATCTCTGCTATCGCACCGGTCTGTAGATAGTAGAAAATGGAGAGTCCAATTTACCCATGTGACGCGTAATAGTGTGGATTTGGACAAATCCGGAGAATCTGTTTTTGTAAAAGAGTTGGCCCATAATGTACAATGTATTTACCATAGCCTATATATTACATGTTTTACAGATATATATTTTCAAAGTAGATAATAATATATTATAAATATATTTCATGCTTTCCATTGTTATCATAGAACTATTTGATTATCAATGTCAATGACGAGATAAAAGATTTGAGTGCAATAAAGAATTTTAACAAATTTCAACCAGTAAGCTAATAAAATAAAATGATATATCGGGTGTCGCAAAAAAAAACGTCCCCAACTTTGACGCGAAGAATCTCAGCTGCTGATGAACCTATCTCATTCAAACTTCTCGCAGATTTACTTGAACATGTCCTTGTCAGACCCTGAAAATATGAGAGTCATTGAATAAACATTGCACAAGTACTGTGAGAATTTTGAAAGAAATCAGCTTATCAGCAGCTGAGATACGTTTTTTATGCGACACCCGATATATCATATCATTCAAATATAAGTTCTGAATTATATCTACAACCTAACTAGATTGCATAAAAATTGCATTTATAACTGTCTTCCTCATTATATCTAAAATTTGAATAATTTATGCGCATAGATAATTAGAAAGATAATTTAGGTGAAGGTGAAACACATTGTATAAAAATAATTTTAATACTGAAAGTTATATAGCTTGTGAATAGTAATTGTTGAATATTTATTATAAAAAAATAAATATGCTATTTAAGTATTTCTGTCTCAGAAATGAACCGGTTTTAACATTTCAACTCATTAGACATCTTGGTGCCTTGTAATATAGGAAAAGATAACAAACTAAAGATCTTAATAATTATATTTATTTTAATTTATTATGGTGCTTGATTTCTGTGACATATCCTATCCAAAGACAATCTAATTGAAATTAGATTACATTTCGTTTCGGTTATTTTTTGATTGTCGACACTCAAAATTAACCGAAACAAAATGTAATCTAAGTTTAATTAGATTGATCCAAAGGTTGATTATATAAAAAGTAAAAGGGATCTTAATTAAAGGTTAATCAGAATTTCATAAAGCTAACATGGTTTGATAAAGTAATTTGTGATGTGGGTTGAAAGCTAACACAGGGAAAACCCTCAAAAGTTCTGACCTTGAATCAGAATTTTTCTTCCTTTGAGAATTCAAACCCACTGCAGACAACAATCCAACTTGATTCTGTGGGCAAACCGTTTAGCTTGGATGTCTTACATTGCCTGACAGATGGGCTTGTGAGATTTTATTGTTTTTTTATTGGAGTATGACAGCTTTAATTCTAAAATGTTGACCTATTAAGACCTTTTACTGTGATATATTATTATTATTATTGTTATAAATCTATTTATGTGTATTGAGTTTATGTTTAGTAGCTGAAAATTGGTTCATTGTTTGGGGTCAAATTGTTCATTAGGGGTTAAAACCATGGAATGGAGTAAACAGGTTAGTTATGAGCAATCTCAAACCTCCAATCATTTAATATTCTATATTGCAAATTTCAATAAAGCATTCTCTTCAAAATTAATAAAAATAATTGCCATAATATTAGATTGGGTATGTTCAATTTGATAATTAACCTCAAACAATGAAGCAACTTTTCTTAAATTAGAGAGAAATTCTTATCTATATTTATAAAATATTTATTTATTTATTCTTGCCTTTCACATGGTCAATGCCACTGGATTTGAATTGTGTATATAATGAATTATTGATGTTTTAAGAAATATTGTAAATAGGTGAATATTAACTAATATTTAATATTATAAAATAGATCAGTCAACTAGAGTGTGTTATATTCGAACTTTTCGTAATGATTTTTGGGTGCCATCTTTTTTTGTCCATCACTAAAATTCTGATGCCATGGCCAGAGCTTTCGAGAGCCGGCCTGGTGTTGGCCCTCACCCCGTACCAACTAACTGAAAGCAATGTACAACTCGCTAAAAACGAATCTTCTGAGTGAGATAAGAAATGGCTAAATTTATTTATGAATACACTTGCAAACCATTGGCCATTTCTACAGACTTTTTGGCACTATCAGGTGCTAATTTGACCTTAAATTTGAAGCAAGGTCAAACATTTCATGTGTGCCGTATATTGTGGTTGCACCTGTCGGTCCGTTCACATTTACCTCGTGCTCACTCTACAGGCTACAATTCTCTATAGAATCTTTGATCTTTTGTATGTGTGTCAATATCATTATGAAGATGTACATTATTGAATTTGATGATGATCCAATGATTTTCTTCAGAAATATCGCATACAACTCTGAAATCGTGTTCATAAAACTCTGACATCGCGTTATTTATTTGCTCGTACTCATTCTACACGCTGCAATTCTCCATGGATTCATTCGATCTTTTGTATGCGTGTCAATATCATTATGAAGATGTGTACTATTGAATTTGGTGATGATGCGATGATTTTTATGGAATAAAACTCCGATATCGCGTTCCTAAAACACTGACGTTGGTTTTACAGTTTACGTTTACCTCTTTATCAAGCTGCTGGTGGGCGTAAACGCTTGCGAGACTTGCCACAAGCCTATATTTATAGTCAATTTTAGTACATACCAATTAGTTCTTTTGCAAGTGCACAAAATGTATCTGTAAGGTCAAAGGGATTTTTTGCTATTATTTGAAGCTAATACACCAACTATCTATTGAAAGTCTCTAATTCTGTTCTAAACACATTACAGAAGTTGAATATAACATGTTTTTGTTGAGGAAATTTTAGAAGTGAATGCAATGTAGTTATTTAGTTGTAAAATATTGTAGTATAGTCAATTCTTACATTATTATCAAATGTAAAACCTTTTGTGATAGATATTCCAATTGTAATTCTTTTAGTCGTTGATTTGATTTTACAGAATTAATAATATTTGTCAATGTCTCTTTCTAAGGAATTCTAAAGTTACAGTACACGTGCGATTTGTGCTTTCTTCCTAAAGATTTACCAGGGCCCGTGTTCATGAAAAAATAACACTTGGCCCGTATGCATGAAAATAACTTGAATTAACTCAATGCATACGGGCCCTGAGTTAAATCCATATAACACTTGAAAACCTGACTAAATCGCTGGTTAATTTAACTCAGATTTAACCCGAGTTCCAAAGTTAATATAGCTGTACGTAGTCAAAGATGGACTGGGTGAAAGAGCCTATTCCGTGGCAAGAAAAATTTGCTGGTTCTGGGCCATCACGCAGCGTATCAGAGAGTATAGATACTCCCTGAACGTATGCAGTATCTGTAATCTTTATAAAACTACAATAATTCAGAATTCAGTTCTGTTATAACTTAATTTATTATTTCCAATGTTATCACAGGGTGGATTTCAATTGTTAAATCTTTATAATAATATTATAGCATGAATAAAAGAATAAAATAATTCAAAGTTGTTCTCATTGACAGATTCCAATATTACCCGAATTCTGATCAGAGAAATTTCCCAATCTAGCCTTAACCATAACAAGCAAATCAATTCCGTTAAAGGGGAATGTTCAGTACTTTCGAGGATTAATCTGGGCCTTGAATATAATATGGAAATAGCCGGATCTCATTTAAAGGTATTTTCTCCCAAAAAGCTCCTTTCAGTTCCTGTTTAGCCAGTTTGTCCCACTAGTGCTGGTAATAACTCCGGGTAGTATGCGATTCTCTTAAGGAACAGGTGTGCTGCACTTTGGTTAAAGGAACACACTGACTGATAAGAGATGGTATCTTTAGATGAGATCTATGAGAGCTGGATGGAAAAAAGGTTAATATTGAATACGGTTTGAAAAGTGTAATTTGCTCTGATATTTTTACATGCATTTTTGTTCGGTTCATCAGTAGCTGAAATACTTACCGTCAAACACGGGGACGTTTTTTTGCGACACCCGATATATTATATGTATATAATTGTTTGCCTAATGAGATCTACGACTAATAATTACATAATTACAATGAAATGTCACGGGTTTCACACAACAGAAGTAAATAAGCGACATGCTGCAGTTTCTTAACATTTATACGAGAAACATGAAGTTTGCTTGGAATTTCGGAATATTATTCTGTGTTCTTACAATTTTTTCTTTGAATGGAAATTGAGAAGCGAGTGCAGATCTTGGACATAATTTAAGGTAAGAAAAGGAAATAATGGCTTACGAAAGAATGTGTCTAATTGGGAAAATATCGCTTGTTTATTTAAGATTTATTATGTGGAATAAATCTAGCGCCCTCAGGTTTTACAATCGATCCACTTTCTTCCTTCTCGGTTTTACAAATCCAAGCATAACCTCGTAGTCGTGTTTTATCTCTTACAAATAAAATGCTTTTATATATCTGTGTCCCCCCTATTTGACCTTTTATTTTTCGACTTACAATATCCTTAGATTTCATTTTAGGGGGAAAACATTTCTAATCAACGATCCCCTGATCAGATCAATAGATTGGTATTATTTTGAAGGTTAGTCTTTTCTTGAGACAATTCTTATATAGGCTTAGAATGAAACAGGAAGTGAATCTAAAGAGTCATGCGATTTTCATTCGGTTATTTACATATTCCCGATTATTCCCCTTAAACTACCTCAAAATTATAACAAGGCCTTCTCAATTAAATTTTGTAATGGGCTGAATGCGTTTTATGGAACAACTATAAGGGTCAAATTGTAAGCTAGCATAGCGAACAGAGCGTTTTAGCGGAAAGGGTTACTCTTGAGGGGTCATTCTCAAGGGCGTCCCTAGGGTTAGCTCGGGGTAACTCTCTTTTGAAAAGCAAACTAGGGTTAGCTCAGGAAAGGCATAAAGATTGCTCCAATATAGGACTTTTGCATATGAAAAGAAAGAGCACATCGCTGCGCATCTGCCCAACACGATTTGGTGCAGAAAAAAATGTTTTAGTCAGTTAAATGGGCCAGTTTGAAGTTACTCCTACTTGCTAATGGCCTAACGAGTCTAGTGGAGGAAAGTGAATTAGGGTTAGCTATGCAGATATAAACACCTGGTCCTCTATCACATTCAATAAGATTAAAAACAAGACTAACAATATTACGATCGGACAATTTAGAGTAGATAATGGAGCTATAAACGGAATGTAGTCAATCCTACTCATTTTCAGAATACCATGTTGTACACCTCTTCTGGTGAAACTCCGTTTATTTGGGTTTTTATACCTGAATATATCACATACATTATTATCACATATGAAAGAATTAAAATTGGCGCATAAGAACCTTTGTGTGTGTACATATTTTGGACTCTATCTAAATTTGGTATAAGTACATCATTGAAATCGCCACAGATGACGTTATACTCATCAGTTTGTATATAATTGGATAACTCTGCATAGAATAATATTCTTTTATTTGCATTATTTGGGGCATAAATTGAATAAATGGTTATTATCTCTGTCATCAATTGAGCATTGCACCTTAAGTATTCTGCCATTTTCATCTTTACTTACGTTCTTTACACATGATTTGAGACTGTTCTTCATTAATATAACTACACCCCTACTATCACTTTTAAAATCGTTTGAAATTATATAAAAATCTGTATTATTAACAATGCTATTTATATCAAAATTATCATCCCAATGGGTTTCTTGTAAGCAAGCAAAATCAAAATTATGCTCTTTAACTAAGGAAAACACATTTAAAATCTTTTCTTTGCACTTAAGGCCATTAACATTCCAAGATGCAATACATGTATTTAACATTATAAATATAAAGAAATAGAAAAATGCATATCTTATCATTGTGGTGTACTTTCTTTCCTCTTCTGTCTGTCCTCGACCAGTTTCTTTATGTTTTCTATATTCGGTTCTTATTTTCGTCTAGGCTGTCTACTGGTAGGTGGGTTGATTTTCTGTTGTTGAGGTGGGATTGCTGCGTCAAAATTCTTCATGTGAGTTGTGGGATTGTGGGGTTGAGTCGGGTGTTCTTGTATCTGCTTGTATCAAAGTGGGGGCTTCGGCCCCGGGCGGAGTGTCCCCCTTTCCTGAGAAGTTGTGGAGTTAAAAATGGATATAGAAGAATATGATAGTTTGAAATTGGGTGTTGGGTGATGGTGTTAAAGTTGACTCTTCGTTTATGTCAGGTGAGATCTTATTCGCAAGATATTTGGTTGTGTCCATATTGAATTTGCCGACATATATAGAAGATGAAGTCATTGTTCAAAAGTTAGAAAACTATGTCGAAGTTTGCGGTCCCGTAAGAAGAAGGCATTACAATAAGAATAAGGGATGTACAGATGGAACGAGATATGTCAGATGTAAATTCCCCAGCAACTTAACTTCACTACCATGGACAATTTCTTTTGAGACTGCAGATGGTGCCAGAAATTTTCGTGTCATCCATGACAATCAACGAACCTGTTTTTGATCAACTTATGACAGTTTTGTTTGCAAAAACGTGATTGGCTTTTGAACAAGGGCGTTTACCCCCCTCCGGAGTTAGGGTCACGGCTGACTCTCGCCAGAAATCTGTTAAGTGGCAATGGCGAAGCGGTAAGGAGGGCCCGGGATCGAGACCCCACCGATCCCTTTATTTTTTTTTCAAAATTTCAAACTTTTTCTTGATCTTATCCATCATTCCAATTTTTTTTGCTCAACAACTGACACTTTTGTGCGCATACCATCACCGCGAATTGACTTTATACAAAGGGCTTGAGCTCTCCCCAATCGGAACAAATGATTGAGGGGCCCTACAAGCTTCCTATATGATGCGTCATTGAATGCTGATTCGTTTGCTATGCGAACGACCCGTTTTTGATCAACTTATGACTGTTTTGTGTGCTAAAACGTGATTGGCTTTAGAACAAGGGCGTTTACCCCCCTCCGGAGTTAGGGTCACGGCTGACTCTGGCCAGAATCTGTTAAGTCGTTATCATATTTCCACCCATCTTATCTTGTCGTAACACAATATATTAATTGTTATCATATTTCCACCCATCTTATCTTGTAACACAATATATTAACTGTTATCATATTTCCACCCATCTTATCTTGTAACGCAATATATTAATTGTTATCATATTTCCACCCATCTTATCTTGTAACACAATATATTAACTGTTATCATATTTCCACCCATCTTATCTTGTAACACAATATATTAACTGTTATCATATTTCCACCCATCTTATCTTGTAACACAATATATTAACTGTTATCATATTTCCACCCATCTTATCTTGTAACGCAATATATTAACTGTTATCATATTTCCACCCATCTTATCTTGTAACGCAATATATTAACTGTTATCATATTTCCACCCATCTTATCTTGTAACGCAATATATTAATTGTTATCATATTTCCACCCATCTTAGCATGTCGTAACGCATAGAAGTCTATTTCAATATTTGGTGCAGTTTATGTATATACTGTGTTTAGAATAAATATTCTGAACAAGATGCAAACTGACATTAATCTATTCTTTAAATATTTACCTAACGTTATTCGTACATCTCGAATCTCAAAAAATCAATTTTTACCTTCAGGTAATAGATATGGAACACTACAAGCTTCATTACTTTTCTACATTAATACTCTGATAGGTCTTGTTATTTTCAGCAGACGAAATGGAGAATATTGTATCAGAATTATTTAATATAGAAGACAAGAAGTCCACAGGTTGCAAACAAGAACTAAATTAAGTGTGATGGAACATTTTTCAGTTCAACACGCCTTAAAGGGCCATTCTGTTTTTTTGAAAAAAGTTTCCATTATCAAAAAAAACCGCAAATGCTACATGAGAGTATTTTTAAAGTATGCTTATTGTATCTCTATATCTTCTGGATCAAACTGAATTTGGTTTTAAAGGGTTAATTACAAACAGGGAGTACTTATTGTTAATTACGCAATTTGACCTAGTTTTGAGGTTTGCCCTTTAAATGGCTCAATATTTCTAGCTGAAACCTTTTAAATACACAAGAGGAACATTTCTCTACAATTAGGCTTTTATTTTACTCAAATCCGTTCAGTAGTTGTCTATCAGCGTCCAAAAAACATAACACACCTAAAAACCTTACGTAAGGCTTTTAAAAATTTTAGCATGTTTTTTGCGTTTAAAATTTAACGGTTGGATTTTTTTAATTAAAAGTTTCAGATACATTAAAGGGCACATAGTTACAGATTTTGGTGTAAAGTTTTCACAAATTTGAGCAAAAAAAAATTTTTACCTGAAAAAAATTCAGACTGTCCCTTTAAGTGATACCATTTAACCTTACAGTTTTTACTGTCACATAGTATCATATTGTTAAACGACGAAGTTGGTTGTTGAAGATTTTGAACATTTGAAGAAGTGACAGAAAAAATTAATGCATTTGGCTGTGAAACTTTTAATCTTTTTAAACAGCATCAATTGATAACAGCTCTTTTCAACCAAGTGTCCTAAATCAGTCAAAACAGAAAATATTTAAGATGAGTTATTGTCCTTGTTCTTCAAAACGCGTCAAATTTTTACCTAGTAAACATTCTTGAAGGCCAAATTCTTCACATATTTTGATGAAACTTACTGACATTATTTATTACCACCCAAGGATGAACCCTAATAACAAAAAAAAAAAAAAAAAAAAAATGGTAAGAATATTATAGGTGGGTTATTGCCCTTGTTTTTACTCCGTTCATTTCTAGCCTGCACACACTCTACAAAGCACCTTTCTTGATGAATTTTGAAGAAATGAAATGTATTAAGGAGCACCAGCACCCAATGGGCTATATAGCTCCAGAACACTATAAAAATAAACATGTCAAGAAAACAAATCTAAAACAGTGGCAAGCATGCTCATCTTACAGCAGTAAATTATCATTTAAATTTAGGTGAAGCTTTTAAAATGTTGTAATATTTTGTGTAAGTTTGAAATCGTGTCTAACTGGCCATACGATTCTACCATGAACATTATTTGTTGTTTGCTCTACTTAGAAAAAATTTAAATATACTTGACTGGAATTCTTTAACACTTTCATATATATTTCAACATATTTTTTTTATGTTAAATTGTAATTTTTAGTATGATATTAAAATCGTTAATTTGCAACAGTAAACTGGTAATTAGGAATGGCTGAAATAAAATAAAAACCAATAGAGTTGATGATTAACGACTGATATCGACACTGTTTACTATAATTTGACTCATACTGACGTTAATTAGAATTTTAATGATGCACCTCACATTAAAATACAATAAAGGCTTCTTCCAAAACGAAATACATTTTTTTTAGAAAGATGGCTGTGAAAGATGTGGTCAGGTTTATCCCAGTTGTTTTGATTGTAATTATTCTGGGATTCTATCGTGTTGTGTCAGGTAGTTATAATTTTTTTCCATTTTGTTTTTGAGTTTCATTTCATATATATGCACTCTGGCATGGTACGATGGTACCACATATGTGGGATCATCTGAAATGGAATGTATTAAGGAGCACCAGCACCTAATAGGCTATATAGCTCCAGAACACGATAAAAATAAACATGTCAAGAAAACAAAACTAAAATAGATAAAACTAAAACAATATCACAGAAAGAACAAAATTAAAAACTATATCACAGTACAACACCACAAAGTGGTAATAAAACCAAAAAATATATCATAAAACAAAAACTATGACAAAGAATTTAAAATACAGATTTGCCTGTTTTAGAAATGCAACAACCTTGTGGGATCATCTGAGGTGGCTATATAGCCAACCTCAACTCCAGTATAATCACTGCACTGATGAGGCCCAGAAGGCCAAAACAAACATCAACTCCAGTATCAGCACTGCACTGATGAGGCCCAGAAGGCCGAAACAAACCTCAACTCCAGTATCATCACTGTACTGATGAGGCCCAGAAGGCCAAAACAAACATCAACTCCAGTATCAGCACTGTACTGATGAGGCCCAGAAGGCCAAAACAAACATCAACTCCAGTATCAGCACTGCACTGATGAGGCCCAGAAGGCCGAAACAGTACTGTTTGCAGTTAGATACGCTCCTTGGCTCATACCTTGTTGAGCACTCTATCTGGAGTGTACCATTGTCGCTAGCACTCTGGCATGGTGCATACAAAATCAATCAGATTAAAACCGAAGTTTCTATTGCAACGACAAACTGTTGAGGGACACAACCTGAACAATATTTATTCATAATACTGCTCAGATGTTTCTATAATATTTTGAGGGACACTACTTGCTAAAAGGGTGACGTAACACTCCAATTCTTTTCTTGTACCAGTATCAAACATCTTTATATGTTTCTATAAAATCTTAATCAGTGGTGACATTTCTATGTATGTTATGTTTTTTTCAGAAGAATATATGCTGTTTAGTTCATTAAATCCTTTTAAAGCTATCAGTATTTGTAATAATAACCGATGGCAACAATACCAAGTTATCCCAAGTGGTAAAATACAGTTTCTTACAGCTGATATTAAACGACGCATCCTTTACTGGATTACGAAAGAAGGATATTTCTCACTTGCTCTGGATGGTAAAAAGAAAGTTGTAAATCTGTCTCAGAAGTTTGAAAAAGGTTTGGTGTATCAAGGTAGATATTCTTGTTTCAAATCAGGATTTTTGAAACTAACGTGAATTTTTATTTTGTGTTAAATGAAACACATATTGGAGCAGTTTTGACAGTGAAAGAACGTTCGTGGAACCAACATTTTTTGTTTGGGTTTGGTTCTATCAGTATAGCTTATTACAAGCACATTACAGAATCAAACTGTATTCAAGACTCTGGTTCATGAGATCCCCTCACCTAAGAACATAACGAACATTATAAGAATTAACCAATTTAGAGCCAGCCCTATATTATCGAAAGTAATGTACCAAGATTAAAGAGTTGTCAAAGTAAATATCAAAGTCAGTTTTGAGTGTTCATATTTGTGACCTATTAAAGTAAAGGGGACGATCCGAAACACTCATCGGAAGTAATCTGGTTCTTTATTTTTTAGAAATCCTTCAACAAGCAGTGGCTTCAAATGAGATTGTTATCATGGACTTCCGTGTACACGACGGCCAGATCATATTTGCTGCTTTTGATTGGGGTTTGATGAAATTTGATGTTGAAACAAACAGAAAACTCTTCAGTTTAAAAGGTTCAGATATAAGGAAATATATACCGACATTTTCTCTAATGAATATTGATGTTTGTGGTATCGACACATGGTACGTTAGTTTAATTTACTTGGATATTTAATACATGCAATGATTATATAACTTATATAGACCAAGGTATGACTCGGATTTGTGGTGAATGTTATAAATTTAATTATGTGACCATGATATTATACAATTATATGTATTGTATTTGTAGTTTGTATTGGCATGGACCAGGCAATGGTCAAATTAGTAGATATCAAATAAACTCCAATAAAAATGAGATTTTGGTTCAGAGATCATCACGTGACTGGACTCCTTTGGCTGTTTATCGTAAGTATCCATACTAAAAACATTCAGGAAAATAATAAAAAACGATTCAAAACGCAAAACAATGCATTGTATACAACTTACACAAAAGATTAATAGTCGAGAGACGGGTGTGGCGCCAAGCAGGGTATGCTAACTCTTTTAGACACCTGATACGACTTTTCTTCATTATGGTGCCAAGCAGGGTATGCTAACTCTTCTTGACTCCTGATAATAAAAATCCGTACAAGCAAAACAATTCCGTTAATCAAAAATCTCGTCCAGAGCATGACAAAATCGAGTGCAAGAATTATATAGTAGTGGATACCACTTTTCCTCATAATAATAATAAACTCTTTATTTTACATGGGTCAGAATTATGATGCCAAGCAGGGTATGCTTACTCTTCTAGACACCTGATAACACTTTTCATTATGAAATATTTACTCATTTATTGATATACGTCCTCAAATGAAAAGTTCATTAGCTGTTACCAATGTATTGCCAGTGTGTTCGCATGGATTTCGAGATTTGTTTTGCGGTTGTGATCGTTCGGGTTTGGGTTTTATTATCATAACTTCAAGTCTTGTCCTTGGGGACTTTATTCTGAGTCTATTAAGCATACACTTGAAATTAAACCAAAATCATTTTTGGCGAAACTATTCTCTTGAGTCGTAAAAAATGTGGCTTTATTTACCAGGCTATGACGTTTCACTATCAGGTTTGGAAATGTAAAAATACCAGGATATCTTGGAATCTTTATCAAGCACAAAATAAATAATAATGGAAATATAGAAAAACCAAATATATATATATGTATGGTAAACCATATCCACCAATCATTGATGTTTTCTATATTTTAGAAGAAAAGTTTTACTGGAGTGATTTTAACATCAACCAGTTTTCAACCAATGCAAATTTAGAAAACAAACAAACACTGAGTCCTGCCATATCATACAGGGGTTTTGAGGTGTATTTTTCTGGTGGAATTATGTATTATAACAGGTGAGATATATTGATATACTGAAAACAACAATTCTTAGAGATAACAGATTTGGTTTCTGTGATGTATCATTTCACTTTCGACATCATTATCATTATTTTTTTGTGGAAGTTCAGATGTTATTTTATATTTTAGCATGCACTAACGATCATCGCGCTTTATATTAGCAGTTCGTTTAAAAGACTGAACAATAATAATAACGTAGCATACGTGAGGTTTGTGACACAAGGAGAATATAAGCTTAGATAATATTATTTTATATTTCAGACAAATCTCTTCACACTTCCGTAAAAAAATATATCCACTGAAATCTTACTTGTGTCCGTGTCCAACAACCGATATTCCGAAATTTGTAGGTATTCCTGAGTCAAATCAATCCACTGATGTTAACCAAAATACTAACGATGATGATAAACAAGTTGTTGTTGAGGCTGTTGTTAAAAAGGATGATAATAATGATGATAAACAAGTTGTTGTTGAGGCTGTTGTTAAAAAGGATGATAATGATGATGATCAGGCTGTTGTTGAAGATGATGATGATAATGATAAAGTTGTTGTTGGTGAAGAAGATGATGATGACCAGGTTGTTGGTGAAGAAGTTGTTGATGATGATCAGGCTGTTGTTGATGAAGAAGTTGTTGATGATGATGATGCTAATCAGGGTGTTGTTGTTGATGATGATGATGATGATGATAATGATAAAGTTGTTGTTGGTGAAGAAGTTGATGATGATGATGATGATCAGGGTGTTGTTGGTGAAGAAGATGATGATGTTGTTAAAACTGATATATGGTCAAAAATAGGTTACAGTTTAGCAATCGTCTGTACATTACTAATTCTGGTACTAATCTGCTACAGGTTGGTGAAAATGTTTAGAAATAGAGTAAGAGAAAGTAATACCGACACTAAAGAAAGTGCATACGCTTCACCTCTATCTTATGTTTCACATGATCATATTTATAAAGGTATTGACCGTCAACCAGGGTCTGTATCTCTGTATACTGAGGTCATTGGATAAAACGTTTAACAGCTAGAACGAGTGTGGCGCCAGGCAGGGTATGCTTACTCTTCTAGACACCTGATACCACTTTTCATTATGATATACTTACTCATGTATGATTGATATAATTCCTCATGTGAAAAGTTCATAAGCTGTTACTTATGTTTCGTCAAAATATCTTTTTGGATTTCGAGTTTCGTTTTGCGGTTTGGATCGTTAGTACTTGGTTTCTTTATTTTAATAATTATTGTCATGCTGTATTCTCATTATGTTTTGTGATATTGATGTGTTATAGTTTTGTTTTCTTGACATGTTTATTTTTATCGTGTTCTGGAGCTCTATAGCCCATTTGGTGCTGATGCTCCTTAATACATTTCATTTAACTTAATGAATCTGATTCTTGCATTTTGGCGGATTTGTTAAGTCAGGCATGAATTGATCTCGTTGCACCTCATGATTTTGACCTTTATAGTAGTGGTGGGTGTCGTACACTTAGCAGATAATGGTTACTCTTTTCGAAGCACCTGATGGTACTTCTCGTATGAGAAGTCCAGAACTATATAATTATTGCACCCGATTTTGACATGCTCTGGGCAAGATTTTTATTTAACGGAATTATTTTGCTAGTACAGATTTTCATTACTGATGCTGTAGTCAGATATACATGGTAGTTATTTGAAATGCTGGTTGAATGGTGGAGATCTAAAGTAACTCTAACTATTTAATCATCCAATGTTGACTTAATAATAAAATGCCATGAAAGCAGCTTAAAACAAAATATGACTATTTATTTTATCTGAACTTAGAAAAAGTATGTCTAACAGAAGAATATTTATTTTTATCAGCTTTTAATTGTTTTGGTTTAAAAGTTGTGTTTCTAGCCATTAGTACACTATGGTAAAAGATAGTAATGTAAATATAAGATTTGAATGTAGATATTTTGCGTTCATTGGCTGATGAACACCGAAATTTTGCGTGTTAAACCTGACATGAATGGCTTTGTCATTCTTAAAAATTCGACCAATGAACATGTAAAAATCTAAATTTCAATCTTTAAATATGTGTGATTTTGAATTATATGTTTGAATAATATGATAATATTTACCTATTTAATGACACATTTACATTTCGCAATGCATTGATTTTAATTGTAATTAAAAATATCTCTACATTAATTAGTTTTAACTACCTTATTAACATTCTGTCCAACCGCTTTCAAATATTGATTAGTTATGTCAACCGATCATCACGTATGACAATCTTCCTATCTCAGACGGTCTGGTTATGGTCATGGTGAAGCTTCAAATTTAGATTTTCAAGAATTTGGAATGACCAACAGATAAAGCTACCATTTAGTCAAAAATCGAAGTTAAGGGCAGAAAATAGTTGGTATCAAAAACCGATGCAATGTAACTATTTAGGGGAGACCACGCTAGTTGAAACATTGATCCAACATGGTAATGCCGCCAAGCTTAAGATGCTCTAACAATCGCACGCCTTTATCATATTCCACTACCCCGGATATTTTAAGGAGTCATAGTGGTGGTTCAGTAGGTAAACGCTTGATCGATAACCTAGAGGTCTGGGATCAATCCTGACATGGTTCACATTCCCTGTCATATATGTATGTTGGAGAGATCTTTATGTATGTAAAGGTGTTTTTACGTAGAAGATCCCCGGCAGTTGGAAATCGGAAAGGATGCAGACCAATGCCACTGTCCTGATAAAATGTCAACACTTCACACTGTTTTTTGGCAAACTGTCTAGATGTAAAATGTGGACAATCTTAGAAGTGGGGGAACTGGGGGTTCTGGCTCACTTTTGCTAATGTTAAACAAGAAGTTGAAAAAATTGGAATACAATCATACAAAAGGAGATCAATTCCTTGCTCATATTTACATAAGCAAAAACTTGAATCGATACATACAAACACACACCCACACACGTCACACCAGGTTATTGAGGTCAACAGAAAGTGTTGAAAAGGTCACTACGTACACTAATGGACAAGTTTAAACACGCTTCAATATCGAGAGGCTACCTCTCAGGAGGCTACCTTTTCTCCATAGGTTTAACATTAACGAACGTGAGTCAGAACCCCCAGTTTCTCCACTACTAATCTTGTTGTTCTGGGACTGGTATTATAAGTAGGTACACCTTAGAGGACATTTCTTAGCTCTTTGTTTGAATCTTTTATGGTTAAAACAAAATTGCCAGTTCCAACAGATTAAGGTGGGTGTGAGCTCAAGATACTTTACCTAATAATCTCTGATTTGTTCTACGTATCTAGTTTATTCTAAATTCTAATTATGAAATTTAACACCAATTAAAACATTGACTATATATCTATAGTTTTATTAACATTGATTTGACATTTGTAATACAAACTGAAACATAATATTATTTTTAATGAGTTATCTGGCATTCTTGCGAAATAAATCGAGCTTATTCTACTGTCATTGTAAAATTTATCGCATTGCACTATTCAAAGGCAATATTTGGTTCATTTTCAATTCTTGTATATACAAACATAACAAAGACCTTTATAAGATAATACGCATCGTTAATAAAGTTTTGCTAGGGGACCTCTTTGTTGTAATGTTTCTATTCGTGTCCCATAAAAAAAACTGTACAAGTAAAACATTGAAGGGTGGCTGCATCAAGAATTCGATGTTGAATAGAGAAAAACTTGCATGGGTCGGTTTGTTGGCTGTTGATTAAAGGGTAACGCAGCATATGAATTTTTTACATGAGGAATTATATCAATCATACATGAGTAAGTATATCTTAATGAAAAGTAGTATCAGGTGTCTAGAAGATTCAGCATAGCCTGCCTGGCGCCAATGAATGTGTTTGTGGTACTATTAGATATTCATCAACAAATGGCCCATCAATAGGAATCAGCGTTAAAACGGATAGCAAGAGAAAAAATTTTTTTTTGTTAAATTTGTAGTTATTAAAAATCTGTGCAAACAATTTCGTCAATCAAAATTACATCCATAACATCGAGAGTAATGGTTGCATTGCAGTGGATTCTTCCAAAAACCACAAAAACCTCATAATCCATTAAAACACACAGTGACATTAAAAACAAAATATATTATAAAAACAAACAATGATTAATTCGATTAAAATTTGAAATAAAAATTTGCCAGTTTAAAAAACGACAACCTTCTCATCTTAAAGAATTAACTGATGTATAGATCTATAGCCCGTAGCGCTTGAATTGACATGCGAAAATTATATTTACATTTCTATTATCACTTTCTTCAATGAACCAGTTAAGAAAAGTGGCGTTCATTTTTCGATGAACGCTAGTTTGTCACGTGACACTATGACGTCGTCAAAGCACAACAATGACGTAATCTAAGATTTGTGGCAAAATCAAGCAAATTTTCATATAAAAAGGGCAAAATTTGATAAATAAAAGTAACTGAATATAAATATAAGAATTAAACGTTGGTCTCATTAGCATTATCGGTGTGTAAACGCAATAGATCACGCCACAAACATACATAAATGACTTCGTCATTTATTCAGTTTGTCACGTGATCTATTGCGTTTACACACCAATAATGCTAATGAGCCCAACGTTTAATTCTTAAATATATATACACGCCATGTAATAAAAACTAAACTAAAACAGTATATCAAAAACTAAATCTTTAAAAGAAGTCGTCACACAGTGACAATACCAAATATTATATTGTCATGGTACGTTAAACTAGCCAGAAATTCCTCTAATTGATTTTATCGAGGTCGAAAGTTTATGCAGACAAACGAGGTGCCTCGGTATAGATATTTTCAGTTACAGTGAAAACATTTTGAGTATTGGGTTGATTGTTATCGGTACTTCTCCTTATCCGTTTAAATATTCTGAAACAGATTATTACCAGAATAAGTAATGTACAGACGATTCCTAAACAGTAACCTATTGTTGACCATATATCAGTTTTAACGACATCTTTAACACTCTCAACGTCATTATCATTATCTTCTTCACCAACAACCTCGTCATCATTAACTTCTTCATCAACAGCCTCGTCATCATTAACTTCTTCACCAACAGCCTCGTCATCATTATCTTCTTCACCAACAGCCTCGTCATCATTATCTTCTTCACCAACAGCCTCGTCATCATTAACTTCTTCACCAACAGCCTCGTCATCATTAACTTCTTCACCAACAGCCTCGTCATCATTAACTTCTTCACCAACAAAACCTTGATCATCACCATCATCATCACCCATATCATCATCTTCACCAACATCCTGGTCATCATCATCATCATCTTCTTCATCAACATCCTGGTCATCATCATCACCATCTTCTTCACCAACATCCTGGTCATCCTCCTTTTTAACAACAGCCTCAACATCAACTTGTTTATCTTCATCATCGTTAGTATTTTGGTTAACATTAGTGGAATGATTTGACTCAGGAATACCTACCAATTTCTTAATATTAAAAATTGGACAAGAACTAAAGTAAGATTTCAATGGATATATTTTTTTACGGAAGTGTAAAGAGATTTGTCTGAAATATAAAATAATATTATCTAAGCTTATATTCTCCTTGTGTCACAAACTTCACGTATGTTACGTTATTTTTATGTTTAGTCTTTTGAACGAACTGCTATTATGAAGCGTGACGATCGTTAGTGCATGCTAAAAAAATGAAATCTGAACTTCCACAAATAAAAAAAATGATAATGGTGTCGCAAGTGAAACAATACAGAAACCAAATCTGTTATCTCTAAGAATTGTTGTTTTCAGTATATCAATATATCTCACCTGTTATAATACATAATTCCACCAGAAAAATACACCTCAAAACCCCTGTATGATATGGCAGAACTCAATGTTTGTTTGTTTTCTAAATTTGCATTAGTTGTAAAATAGTTGCTACTAAAATCACTCCAGTAAAACCTTTCTTCTAAAATATAGAGAACATCAATGATTGGTGGATAATGGAATGTGTAGCGTATATCGCCGTCAACTTTGCCCATCCACAATTGCATGTAAACACTCTTGGAGGGCATGATTCCTCACGGACTTCGACAAAACTTACTGAAATTCTTTATTACCACTTAGTCCATGTTTTTCAAAGTTTTGCTCTGCGTTTTGAATCGTTAATTCTTGAGTTTTATTATTTTCCTTAATGTTTTGGTTTATCAATTTTATGTCTGTTTCACTGTTTTTGTTTTGTGCTCCTTAATACATTTAATTTCATTTTTAATGTTTTTAGTATAAATACTTACTATAAACAGCCAAAGGAGTCCAGTCACGTGATGATCTCTGAACCAAAATCTGATTTTTATTGGAGTTTATTTGATATCTACTAATTTGACCATCGCCTGGTCCCTGCCAATACAAACTACAAATACAATACATATAATTGGTATATCATGGTCACATAATTATATTATCCCATTCACCACAAATCACAGGCATACTCTTGGTCTATATAAGTTATATAATCAATGCATGTATTAAATATCCAAGTAAATTAAACTAACGTACCATGTGTCGATACCACAAACATCAATATTCATTAGAGAAAATGTCGGTATATATTTCCTTATATCTGAACCTTTTAAACTGAAGAGTTTTCTGTTTGTTTCAACATCAAATTTCATCAAGCCCCAATTAACAGCAGCAAATATGATCTGACCGTCGTGTACACGGAAGTCCATGGCAACAATCTCATTTGAAGCCAATGCACGTTGAAGGATTTCTAAAAAATAAAGGACCAGATTACTTCCGATGAGTTGTTTGGATCGTCGCCTTTACTTTAACACAATTATGAACACTCAAAACTGACTTTGATATTTACTTTGACAACTCTTTAATCTTGGTACATTACTTTCGATTATATAGGGCTGGCTCTAAATTGGTTAATTCTTATAATGTTTGTTATGTTCTTAGGTGAGGGGATCTCATGAACCAGAGTCTTGAATACAGTTTGATTCTGTAATGTGCTTGTAATAAGCTATACTGATAGAAACAAACCCAAACAAAAAATGTTGTTTCCACGAACGTTCTTTCAGTGTCAACACTGCTCCAATATGTGACTTCATTTAACACAAAATAAAAATTCACGTTAGTTTCAAAAATCACGATTTGAAACAAGAATATCTACCTTGATACACCAAACCTTTTTCAAACTTCTGAGACAGATTTACAACTTTCTTTTTACCATCCAGAGCAAGTGAGAAATATTCTTCTTTCGTAATCCAGTAAAGGATGCGTCGTTTAATATCGGCTGTAAGAAACTGTAATTTACCACTTGGGATAACGTGGTATTGTTGCCATCGGTTATTATTACAAATACTGATAGCTTTAAAAGGATTTAATGAACTAAACAGCATATATTCTTCTGAAAAAAAAATAATAACATACATAGAAATGTCACTGCTTAAAATCTTATAATAACATCTGACCAGTATTATGAATAAATATTGTTCAGGTTGTGTCCCTCAACAGTTTGTCGATACAATAGAAACTATAGTTGTAATTTGAAGGAAAGTGACAACAAGAAACAAAATATTATGGAATATAACACACATTTATAATAAAGTTAGGCACATGAGTAAAAATGAAATGAAATGAAATGTATTAAAGAGCATCAGCACCCAATGGGCTATATAGCACAAGAACACGATAAAAATAAACATGTCAAAACAAAACTTAAACAGTAAAACAAACATAAAATAAATAAACTAAAACAATATCACAGAACGAACAAAATTAAAAACTATATCACAGAACACCACAAAGTGGTAACAAAACCAAAACATATATTAAAATAAAAATCATGACGAAAGTATTCGAAACTTAAAATAAAAAACGATTGTTTTCAAAAAAGCAACCACCCTCTCATACAGAGAAGTAAGCACGTGAGTAGTGTTAAAGAAGTGTGTTATATCCATAATATTGCCTTGTGTACATGTCGTTCAAATCTTATAAGATACAGTGAAATGACTAAAAGTTCTTATTACCCGAAACAACACGATAGAATCCCAAAATAATTACAATCAAAACAATTGGGATAAACCTGACCACATCTTTTACAGCCATCTTTCTAAAATAAAAAATAAAATGTCGGCATGAAACAAGATTAAATTATAACAACAATAAAAACCAAGCACGAACGATACCAACCGTAAAACAAATCTAGAAATCCATTGGCAATATATTGGTAGCTGCTAATGAACCTTTCATTTGATTCCAGACTGACAGTATTACATAATTAAAATTCTAATTAACGTCAACACGAGTTAAATTAAAGTTAACAGTGTCAATTTCGGTCGTCAATCATCAACTCTATTGTCTTTTTTTTTCTTTTGTAATGAAATATAATTATCAAACGGGCTATATAGCTACAGGACCCGATGGGTAAGTGAAGTACCTAGTTTGCGATATTCGCTGCAGTTATCATCAACCAACCATCCTAAAAAAAACAAAAAAAAAAACATCTTAGGTATGAAGTAAGAGTAAGAACATACCACAGAAATATTTATAACAAAACAAGACAAGCACAAAAACATCATCTTATAACAAAAAAGAAATCAGAAAAACACTATCACAGGTGAAACACCACACAGTGGTAGTATACCCAAGGACATCTAAAAAGCAGGAAATGACCTTTAAAGGCCTCCAGATCGTACTTTGTCCCAAGGACATCTAAAAAGCAGGAAATGAACTTTAAAAGCCTTCTGATCGGACTTTGATTAGAGCAGATGGGTTTGAAGTTGCTAAATTACAAATTCTACTGTTCTAATCGTATAGGCCAGTCATTAAGACGTTTACATAAGTTACTGTTCTATTTGTATAGGTAAGCATTTATTTACAGACGTTACTGTTCTATTTGTATAGGTCTGTTATTAAGAAGTTTACATGCGTTACTGTTCTATTTGTATAGGTCTGTCATTAAGAAGTTTACATATGTTACTATTCTATTTGTATAGGTCAGCCATTAAGAAGTTTACATACGTTACAGTTATATTTGTAAAGGTCAGTCATTTAGAAGTTTACATACGTTACTGTTCTATTTGTATAGGTCAGTCATTAAGAAGTTTACATACGTTACTGTTCTATTTGTATAGGTCAGTCATTAGGAAGTTTACATACGTTACTGCACTATTTGTATATGTCAGTCATTAAGAAGTTTACATAATACGTAACTGTTCTATTTGTATACGTTAGTCATTAAGAAGTTTACATATGTTACTGTTCTATTTGTATGGGTCAGTCATTTAGAAGTTTACATACGTTACTGTTCTATTTGTATAGGTCAGTCATTAATAATTTAGTCATGTTTTCTTAGTGAATATTTATTGTTTACCTATACTATCTAACCCAAAACTCACTATCAAGTATTGAATACATGATTGAAAATACGATTAATTGTCTTTTGTTGCAGACTTTTCCATATTGAACAAGTGAAATGCTGACAGAATGGTTAGTTAATTTTCAAAGAGTTTTGGGTTATATTGAAATAATTGAAAAATCAATTTCGAAGCCAAATTATATTTTGTATTTTTCTGTACCAGATGTTATTAATTTCAACTTTATATCTAAGAGTGATACAATTTCAAAATATATTTATTTCGGTTTTTCCAGATAATATAGAATACATAATATGTCATGGATCTGATTTCGGGCATTAGAACGAGTTCGTAAATCATCTTAGTTTCTCCTACATGTTGTTCTTACACAAATTAAATATATAATATTATTTTCGTATTTTCACATTATAGATGCTCCTGAATCAAATAGCTTCGCTTCGTACGTTTACTTTAAAAAATAATGAATTTTTGGTGTTAAGGGACATGATTTGCGTCTACTAGATAAACATAGGACAATTCTTAGAAGGATTGTTAAGAGGTTTTGTAAATACTGTTCATTTGCATCGGGGACACTGACAGCATCAATCGTTTAGAGAATCAGTCTATGTGAGGGATTCTTATTCAAAAAACGATATAACATTTCAATTTCAAATAAGGTAGTGTAAGTGTGTGTTATTTCCATGTAAGAACGGTACGGAGTTTCGTATGCAATTCAACCCACCGAACCAAAGATAACAATCACACCAAAAATGGAAACAACCATCAGCTAAAGTTTCGACTCACTTTGTTCGAGTGTTCTTCCAAGTTCTTCGGTGTCTCAATTACTTGGCAACTAAGTTCCAAAACTATATCTTGTGGTGACGTCGGTTTTAAAAAGGGAATCATGAATCGCCAGAAAAGAATTTGTTTTTGGAGCGAATAGACCCACTACTAATGGATATCTTGACTTCGTGGATTGAAAGTACCAAAAGATGCGTTTGAGTCAAGTTTCTAATAAAATTTGAGAAACAGTGTTTGACAAAAACATTCATTCATTCTTATAATTTTGTGATTCGCATTTTTTTATTAGTTTCTTTCGACTTACTAATAAATGTTGAATACAATTTCATATATTGGTACTTGAACGTCATTGAAATATCTACTAGCCATATGTTAACCTCAAACTGGTACCACATTCTGGATTTAGTTCAGGTGACTGTATCATGTAAAAGTAGAGATTAATCGATGCTAGAACTAGAAGAGAGTACATCATTAAGAGATATGACCATTACACCATAAATTGTCATCAATCATTATTTTGTTAGGTAGAGAATTTGTAATGTGATAAGAGATGTAGTAAGCTAACATTTATTTCTATCAACTGTTAGTGGAAAGAATTCAAATGATATACATAATTTAGGTCATAACCTAAGTTTAATAATTTTAATAAGTCATACAGAGCAGTATACTCTATTACTTTAAGCTATATTTTCCTAAATACAATAATATTTGTTCCATGTACATGAATAAATCGATATTACTATATCTGTCTAAATTTCATATTAAACCTTATTTTAACAATAAAAATGTTCTTACTGTATAAACATTTCGAGTGATTTAAACAAAATGGAGAGTAAAAATATGTATATGAGACAAATTATATTTATTGTTAAATTCATTGTTTATTCCAGAATCATATTACAAATACAATCTACAAAAAATCAACCCATGCCCACAATATCAGCATTATTAATTCCTCCAACCAATGCCATAGTTATTAACTCTGGCAACCAATGCCATTTTTATTAACTCAGGCAAACAATGCCACAATTATTAGCTCAGGCAAACAATGCCATAGTTATTAGCTCCAGCAACCAATGCCATAGTTATTAACTTCGTCGACCAATGCCATAGTTATTAACTTCGTCGACCAATGCCATAGTTATTAACTTCGTCGACCAATGCCATAGCTATTCGTTCTAGCACCTTTATAACTCTGGAAAATAATATGAGATTTAAACAAATAATAAACATAGCTTGCCAGGCAAGGTAATATACGCCCACTGGGCCACTGGCTTTGACTTTAAACAAATATATTTGACAGTTACAACAAAAGTGATTAAGAACATTCACATCAAGTTTCTTCAAAATCTGTCCAGTATTGTCCTATAGTGTTTATGAGCTAAAAATTGAACATGTTTTCAAGAACAAGAGCAATAATTCATAGTAAATATTTTTTTATTTTGCTGATTTTCAATAGGGTTCATCCTTGGGTGGTAATAAACATTATCAGTATGTTTCATCAAAATCCATTACGAATTGTGACCTGTATAGTGTTTACGAGCCAAAAATCAAACGCGTTTTTAAGAACAAGGGCAATAATTCATGGTAAATATTTTTCGATTTTGCTGATTTTCAATAGGGTTTATCCTGGAGTGCCAATAAACATTACCAGCAAGTTTCATCAAAATCTGTTAAGAAATGTGACCAGTAGAGTGTTTACAAGCAAAAAATCGAACGCGTTTTCAAGAACAAGGGCAATCATTCATGGTAAATATTTTTCAATTTTGTTGATTTTCAATAGGGTTCATCCTTGGGTGGTAATAAACATTACCATTGAGTTTTGTCAAAATCCGTCAAGAATTGTGACCTGTAGAGTGTTTACGAGCCAAAAATCGAACGCGTATTAAAGAACAAGGGCAATAATTCATAGTAAATATTTTCCGATTTTGCTGATTTTCAATAGGGCTCATCCTTGGGCGGTAATAAACATAACCATTAGGTTTCGTCAAAATCCGTCAAGAATTGTGACCTGTAGAGTGTTTACAAGCCAAAAATCCAATGCGTTTTTAAGAACAAGGGCAATAATTCATAGTAAATATTTTCCGATTTTGCTGATTTTCAATAGGGTTCATCCTTGGGTGGTAATAAACATTACCATTAAGTTTCATCAAAATCTGTCAAGAATTGTGACCTGTAGAGTGTTTACGAGCTAAAAATCGAACGTGTTTTTAAGAACAAGGGCAATAATTCATAGTACATATTTTCCGATTTTGCTGATTTTCAATAGGGCTCATCCTTGGGCGGTAATAAACATTACCATTAAGTTTCGTCAAAATCCGTCAAGAATTGTGACCTGTAGAGTGTTTCAAGCCAAAAATCGAACGCGTTTTTAAGAACAAGGGCAATAATTCATAGTAAATAGTTTTCGATTTTGCTGATTTTCAATAGGGTTCATCCTTGTGCGGAAATAAACATTACCATTAAGTTTCGTCAAAATCCGTCAAGAATTATGACCTGTAGAGTGTTTACGAGCAATTGTGGACGGACGGACCGACGGACATGGGTGACGACAATATACGCCCCCCATTTCACGTGGGCGTATAAAAATACTATGTATTGCAATATAGAAAACCCATGTCTCCCTTCGCATACACGTTAAGAAAAAAGTGTGCATCCAGTGCCCGACTGTGTGCGAATGAATCTCACCACCTAGTGAATACTTTTTATATCCCGATCAAATTACCTCCCCTTAAAATTATCTCCCTTCATTAAAGTGGCATATACCCCAAATCAATTTACTAACCCATTTGAAAAAGAAAATATTTATCTCTTAATTCGTCCAACTCAAACAGAGAAAAATATATTTCTTTATGCCCATTCTTAGCAAATAAAACAAACACCCTTGCACAAGGCACCAGACGGACACCGCGAAACAAAACCAAGAAAGCCACAGTGATGACTAATAAAGAAATAAACCATAATACATGAACAATTTTTTTTTTTTTTTTTGATACATCAAATTATAAACCTAATGAAAGAGAGACTTTCACCCTATTTTCAAACTTATCACTTATATAACCATCTTTGGCATTCTCGCTCTTCCAGCGACCATGTCGCTTGAACATTCTATCTGAAATGCCATTATTTGCAGCACATGTTGCTCCACCAGCTCTCAGGCTATGCAAGCCATACACTGAAACATCATCTACGTGAGGTGATAAGGATTCTTTAAATAGCTCAAGAAGTCTACTGTAAGAAATACATTTAGTACCCTTAAAAACAAAACCCGATCTTGTTTTAGTAACACCTCTAAAAATGTAATCCGACGAGTTCTGTGGTATGTCACCCAACCTCATGTAAACTAACATATTAACAACTGGGCATAATTTGGTCCCAGTCTTTCCAATGGGAATCCATGCACCATCTCTAAATACGTCTGTCTTTGATTTTTCAATATATACCAACATGTAAGATTCTTTAAATATGATATCAGACCTTCTAATATTCAGTAACTCACTCGATCTCAAAAAACCTGCAAAAGCTAACAAGCAACACACAATAGACCTTTGATTATAAAGGTTGCAAGAATTAGACAATCTGTCATAAATTTTGGTTAGCAATTCAACACTCATCGGGAATTTTTTACTGACACGTTTGGCCAATTTGCGTTTAGATGCTTCTAAAGTAACAAACTCATTTTTTGTTGGGCTAGGTAAACTTACTAAATTATGTACAAAACGAATACTATAGAAAGCTGTCATAATGGGAGAAACAGTGTTTGCTGAATGGTACAAAGACATAATATACAGTGCAAAAATAAATGGCTTAATCGGTAATTGACAAGAAACACCTGCGTTACTGGCCCAAGTCTTCCACCTCCCATAAAAACCTCTTGTGACGTCATCCCATTGTTATGGCAGGTCTTTCTTTTTGCTCATATCCCTCAACCCAGGGACATTCGAGAGAATATCCTTCAACCCAGGGATATTCGAGATAATATCCCCATAGACAGGTACATTAGAGATAATATCCCCTCTACCAAAGTACATGCGAGAGAATATACTCTAATCTAACACCAATACATTTGAGCAATCAACTCTACGTCTTAAAGATTTTTTTTCTTTCAAACTTAATATTGAAGTTTCAAAATCAAGCTGATGAATCGTAACTAGTCACTACCCAGTGGCAAAGTATGCAATCTTATCAGACAATATCAAGTCACAACCCAGTGATCTGTAAGGTTTCTTGCTTACTATGATACAATAATGGTTGATACAACAATATATACCCTTACATTTCTTGTAATGCTTTTTACTGGTCATCTTATTTTTTAAAAACGGTTTTAAAAATTTAAAAACTAGATTTTTAGAGCGTAATTAATTTTCGAGGGATTTATATCTTTCAATACTACATTTTAGAATTTTTTAATGTAAAATTAGATATTTAATATTAAAAACTAAATATTTCTGAAAATTCTGGAACATTTTTTCACACGACATGGATTACCTCCCATGTGATGTTAAATGTATTGATTGATTTTTCAACATATTTACCAATTATTGAATTAGGAATCGGTTTTTATGTCGGATAATGCATGGTTTCTATCGGGATTAGTTGACATAATGCCCTTGGGCTCGGAAAAGCCCTCGGGCCTTCGGCCCTCGTGCTTTCCCGAACCCGCGGGCATTATGTCAACTAATCCCTCGAAACCATGCATTATCCTACACATAACCATTAAGGTACTTTTTAACAGTATTGTTCGCTCTTGATGCCGACAAGAATTCAGGTAAATCATCAACTAATATTTTTAAACCACTTGGTAAATTACTAATATCTTCAAAATAAACATCTTTAATGATCTGTAAAATATACATAAAATACAAATAATACAGATTTATACTAAGAAAAATCTACAAATAATGCAAGCATATTAAAGTTCAAATCTAATACCCCAAACATACCCCCACGTATTCTACTCTCAATGTAAGCTTCTTTGCTAGTAGGCAAATAAATAGAATGTTTAATGTGTCTTATGAACTTGCCATCTTCAATTAAAAGAGCCCAATAAAACGCCGAAGGCCACTCCGGCAAAATAACAGTACCCTTACATTGACATCTTTTCATATGGCCCAAAACACGCGCTATAAGAGCTATTGGAGGCACTATCCAATTAATATCTGAAGCCCAATTGACAGTAAAAGCATCAACAGCTTCAGAGCCTGGATTACAGATCTACTATTAAAACGATGACATTTCGTATTATACCAGCTGGCAAATCTATCTACAGTATGAGGACCAAACAATCGATCCAAATACTCAAAAACATAGTCCGAAACACCCCAATCATCAGTGTCCGTAATTCGACTAATATAATCTGCAATTTGGTTTTCTTGTCTGGGAATCCATTGTACATCTAAACGAATAGAACTTTGTAAACAAGTCTTAAATATGTCATACGCAATCGATTGTAAATCCGAAATCATGCTACCCTTATTGATAATTGCAACAGTGTTTTGATTATCTGTAAACCACTTAATTCGATTATTTGCTAAATTCTGTACAATAATAATAATAATAATAATAATATTTATTGTTTAAAGCCCATTACATCAAAATCGATCTCAATAGGCTGTACATGTATAAATCATAGTACAATACCACTATAACAAAATTAATTAAATGATAACAACTAATTGGAAAAATACTAAAATATATAATATAAAATAGAGATGACAAAATTCATAAAAGTTCATACTAAAACAAAAAGAGAAGATGTTATCATAAAAACAGAGGATACAATTTATAAAAAAGTGTGCTGACTAGAGGAGAAGAGATTTATACGTTTATACGTCAGAGTATGCTCTTCTGAAAAGGTGTGTTTTTAGTTGTGATTTAAAATATTCTAGAGTTGGTGATTCGCGAATAGAAGAAGGGGTGGCATTCCAGAGGCGTGGTGCCGCAACCGAAAAGGCGCGCTTTCCATAGAATTCTTGATTGTAGCGTGGCTCAACAAGCTGGTGTTCCTGAGATGATCGGGTTACTCTTTTCGGTTGACGGCGAGAGATGAGATCTGATAGGTAAGCAGGTAGACCCTTGCGCCGCCGCCATTAGCCGCCGCCGCCGCCGATTTCTTTACAGCCATAATCTGCCAGTTGTGAAAACAAAGCGCCGCCGATTTAAGTCAGCCGATTTCTGCCACTTTGTAAATGAATTCAAGACGATCGTCACTTAGACCTACCATGCTGAACATGATAACTTTCATCCATGATAATTTAAAACTATTGCAGTTTGATTAAAATTTTGAATTGTGAGTTGATTATTCAGAAATAAATAACTTGATAACAAACACTAGTTGTTTATGATGCCTGTAGTGTGTAATGTATGTTCCTTCATTATAACTCAAATGTTTAAAGAAGGAAATCCGTTTTAGCCGCCGAAAACCGCCGATTTCTTTTGCTAGCCAATTCAGCCAGTTCAAAAATGGCTAACCGAAAACAAATGGCTAGCCGGCCGGTTTCATCTGCTAGCCAGTCACTTTTTACAAAATAAATCGGCGCAAGGGTCTATAAGCAGGTGCCTGTTCATGCAGAGTCTTGTATGTTAATACTAAGACCTTAAATTCAATTCGGTGAGACACAGGAAGCCAGTGCAGTGAGGTGAGAACAGGAGTTACGTGAGAATATTTTCTGGTGCGACATACGAGGCGTGCAGCGGAGTTTTGAATAGATTGAAGACGTTTGATGAGATATTCTGGTGCATGCAGGAGAAGGCTGTTGCAATAATCTAAGCGTGAGGTAATGAAAGCATGTATTAGTCGTTCAGTGCTAGTGCGATCTAAAACACGTCTAATGCGACCAATACGGTATAGTGCAAATGATGCAGATTTACAAACAGATGAGATGTGTGACGACAGAGAACAAACAGAGTCAAGGTAAAACCCTAGATTCTTCACAGTATCAACAGGGTGTACAAAGTCATCTCCGATTCGTATATTGTCGAACACTGAGCAACGACGAAATTTGGAGTGAAAATGGACTACTTCGGTCTTACTATCATTAAGTACAAGCCGATTCGCTGACATCCAAGCACGAATCTCATCAACACATGACTCGAGTGCAACAGTAGATAATTCACCTGACTTACAACTACAATAAATTTGAGTGTCGTCAGCGTACACCATGAAATCAAGACCGTAACTGTTAAAAATCTCCTCGAGAGGGGTACAATAAAGACTGAATAAAATCGGACCAAGAACACTACCCTGAGGTACACCGTATTTCAAAGAGGATGGTTCCGAAGACGACGCGCCTATCTTCACAGTCTGTGACCTGCCTATCAGGTATGATTTGAACCAACATAGCGCCTGTCCGGTGAAACCAAAGCGTTTCTCTAACCGTTCCAATAAAATGTCATGATCCAAAGTGTCGAAGGCAGCAGATAAGTCCAGCATGACTAAAATAACTTCGCGATGTCCATCTAGAGAAACCAAAATATCATTGTACACCTTCAAAAGTACTGTTTCTGTCGAATGAAACTTTCGATAGGCTGATTGGAATTTACAGAACATAGAATTACTAGACAAATACTCTTCAATTTGATTAATAACAGCTTTCTCAATAGCCTTTCCTAGAAACGATATATTAGACACAGGTCGGTAGTTCTTCAACTCATCAGGGTTCAGTCCAGACTTTCAAAAGCGGCCTCACAAACGCACACTTCTCGGACTCGGGGAAAGTGCCTGAAGAAAGCGACTCGTTCACAATTTTAGTAACGAAGGGAACAATGTCAGGTAAACATTTCTTGAGCAAAACAGTGGACAGCGGATCTAATTCACAGGACTTCGAATTCATAGAAGTCAGAAGTCTGAGAACGCTATCACAGGAGATCGTTGAAAACCGTTCGAAATCGTGCCCAAGACTTGTGGGCACTGTTGCACTTTCGCACACCTGACTTTTCCGTTGAGCTATCGATATGAAACTTGGTATATAGGTACTACAATGTGTCCTGAATATTTACTGCAAATTTCAGACAATTCTGACGCTTTCTTCCATCCTAAATTAATTTTCAAAGTGCTGAGGTTACGTGATTTTGTCCCGAATATGGCCATTAAAGAAGGGAGCGTAAATCGTTTGTTTAGTCGCACTTGCTTTGCCAAATCACTCACTCCCGAGTCATTTCGTACCAATTGCAAGTTATCAAAGCGGTGTTACGGCTGCAGAACTTTGAAAATAATCATGGGCATTTTGATGTTTGACTTTTTCGGTTGACGCATTGGTCTGAAATTTTACAATGCGACAGAGCTATGCATTCTGATTACTCACATTAAATTTCAGACCGATCAGACAACTCTTAATATGTTAAATCTGTCGTTAAAGGCTTGCCCTATATGCCCCTATTACGCTATCGCACACCGATCACTTCCGATCGCGATATCGACTCGAAACTTTGTCATATGACAGAGTAATGTGTCTGGATTACTCACATGAAATTTCGGACCGATCAGACCCCTATTACTATGTTGAATCCATCGTTTAAGTACCCCTATTGCGCTATCGCACACCGACCACTTCCGATCGCGATATCGATACGAAACTTAGTATTATGACAGAGTAATGTGTCTGGATTACTCACATGAAATTTCGGACCGATCAGACCCCTATTACTATGTTGAATCCATCGCCTAAGTACCCCTATTGCGCTATCGCACACCGACCACTTCCGATCGCGATATCGACACGAAACTTAGTAATATGACAGAGTAATGTGTCTTGATTACTCACATGAAATTTCGTGTCGATATCGCGATCGAAAGTGGTCGGTGTGCGATAGCGCAATAGGGGCATATAGGCAGGACTTTGGCGATGGATTTATCATAGTAATAGGTGTCTGATCGGTCCGAAATTTCATGTGAGTAATCAAGACACATTACTCTGTCATATGACTAAGATTCGTGTCGATATCGCGATCGCAAGTGGTCGGTGTGCGATAGCGCAATAGGGGCACTTAAACGACGGATTCAACATAGTAATAGGTGTCTGATTAGTCCGAAATTTCATGTGAGTAATCAAGACACATTAATCTGTCATATTACTAAGTTTCGTGTCGATATCGCGATCGGAAGTGGTCGGTGTGCGATAGCGCAATAGATCACTTAAACGATGGATTCAACATAGTAATAGGTGTCCGATCGGTCCGAAATTTCATGTGATTAATCCAGACACATTACTCTGTCATATTACTAAGTTTCGTGTCGATATCGCGATCGGAAGTGGTCGGTGTGCGATAGCGCAATAGGATCACTTAAACGATGGATTTAGGTGTCTGATTGGTCCGAAATTTCATGTGAGTAATCAAGACACATTACTCTGTGATATTACTAAGTTTCGTATCGATATCGCGATCGGAAGTGGTCGGTGTGCGATAGCGCAATAGGGGTACTTAAACGATGGATTCAACATAGTAATAGGTGTCCGATCGGTGCGAAATTTCATGTGAGTAATCCAGACACATTACTCTGTCATATTACTAAGTTTCGTATCGATATCGCGATCGGAAGTGGTCGGTGTGCGATAGCGCAATAGGGGTACTTAAACGATGGATTCAACATAGTAATAGGTGTCCGATCGGTCCGAAATTTCATGTGAGTAATCCAGACACATTACTCTGTCATATTACTAAGTTTCGTGTCGATATCGCGATCGGAAGTGGTTGGTGTGCGATAGCGCAAAAGGATCACTTAAACGATGGATTCAACATAGTAATAGGTGTCCGATCGGTCCGAAATTTCATGTGATTAATCCAGACACATTACTCTGTCATATTACTAAGTTTCGTGTCGATATCGCGATCGGAAGTGGTCGGTGTGCGATAGCGCAATAGGATCACTTAAACGATGGATTTAGGTGTCTGATTGGTCCGAAATTTCATGTGAGTAATCAAGACACATTACTCTGTGATATTACTAAGTTTCGTATCGATATCGCGATCGGAAGTGGTCGGTGTGCGATAGCGCAATAGGGGTACTTAAACGATGGATTCAACATAGTAATAGGTGTCCGATCGGTGCGAAATTTCATGTGAGTAATCCAGACACATTACTCTGTCATATTACTAAGTTTCGTATCGATATCGCGATCGGAAGTGGTCGGTGTGCGATAGCGCAATAGGGGTACTTAAACGATGGATTCAACATAGTAATAGGTGTCCGATCGGTGCGAAATTTCATGTGAGTAATCCAGACACATTACTCTGTCATATTACTAAGTTTCGTATCGATATCGCGATCGGAAGTGGTCGGTGTGCGATAGCGCAATAGGGGTACTTAAACGATGGATTCAACATAGTAATAGGTGTCCGATCGGTCCGAAATTTCATGTGAGTAATCCAGACACATTACTCTGTCATATTACTAAGTTTCGTGTCGATATCGCGATCGGAAGTGGTTGGTGTGCGATAGCGCAAAAGGATCACTTAAACGATGGATTCAACATAGTAATAGGTGTCTGATTGGTCCGAAATTTCATGTGATTAATCCAGACACATTACTCTGTCATATTACTAAGTTTCGTATCGATATCGCGATCGGAAGTGGTCGGTGTGCGATAGCGCAATAGGGGTACTTAAACGATGGATTCAACATAGTAATAGGTGTCCGATCGGTCCGAAATTTCATGTGAGTAATCCAGACACATTACTCTGTCATATGACAAAGTTTCGTGTCGATATCGCGATCGAAAGTGATCGGTGTGCGATAGCGCAATAGGGGTACTTAAACCATGGATTCAACATAGTAATAGGTGTCCGATCGGTCCGAAATTTCATGTGAGTAATCCAGACACATTACTCTGTCATATGACTAAGTTTCGTGTCGATATCGCGATCGGAAGTGATCGGTGTGCGATAGCGTAATAGGGGCATATAGGGCAAGCCTTTAACGACAGATTTAACATATTAAGAGTTGTCTGATCGGTCTGAAATTTAATGTGAGTAATCAGAATGCATAACTCTGTCGCATTGTAAAATTTCAGACCAATGCGTCAACCGAAAAAGTCAAACATCAAAATGCCCATAATTATTTTCAAAGTTCTGCAGCCGTAACACCGCTTTGATAATTTGCAATTGGTACGAAATGACTCGGGAGTGAGTGATTTGGCAAAGCAAGTGCGACTAAACAAACGATTTACGCTCCCTTCTTTAATGGCCATATTCGGGACAAAATCACGTAACCTCAGCACTTTGAAAATTAATTTAGGATGGAAGAAAGCGTCAGAATTGTCTGAAATTTGCAGTAAATATTCAGGACACATTGTAGTACCTATATACCAAGTTTCATATCGATAGCTCAACGGAAAAGTCAGGTGTGCGAAAGTGCAACAGTGCCGACTTGTGAATAATGACTGCGGTGGAATGTGAATGAACCTGTTTCGTAAAGTATCAATTTTGTCGTTGAAAAAATCTGCGAAAGTTTGTGCTAATTCTGATGGATCAGAGTGCGTTGGTAAAACTACTGTTGATGTATTAACACCAGTGATATTGTCTATCTCTCGGAACAGTTTGCTCTGGTCAGCGTTTTTAATGCGACTCCTATAATATGCATTCTTTTATACAAAACTTTTAAGAACCAAATTCACAGCTTGAAGCTCCCTCCATGTAGAACTTTTTGACGATTCCGCATTAGACCACTGACCATGGGAAAATGACCCATCTATTTCCACACAATACCCACCATAGCCAAAATTGCTTGCATCAGAATAAATTATCCTGGAACATGAAGACTCGTCACAAATCTTTTTCCGATTTAAAGAACACAAATTTTGGAGCCAAAATTGTAATTGATTTCTGATCATTACTGATAGCGAAATATTTGAAAACCAAGAGACCGCTTTAACCACATCTATGGATAAACTTCTTGTCATCAATTGTGCTGTAGTTCCGAACACAATACTCATAGAAATGATTTTGCCTACCACAGACGCAACCATCTTAACAGGAATAGAACGATGCCTTCTCTCAACATTCTCTAAAGCACAAACTAAATTATCAATCTTTCTTTGGGGAATTTGAAGCACAAATTGATTTGAATCATAGATAACACCCAATCACTCGATAGATTGTACTGGTGACCACAGCGATTTTTCTGCTTTCGGCACAAATCCCGATAAAAGCAGATCATTTTTTATTTTGTTTGCATTCGAGCAAGCTTTCCGAAAATCTGAAGAATTACTAATTCCATCATCAATGAATAGAACAATTTTCAGTCCACAGGACCTCCAGTACTTGACTAGTTGTCTCGTTATTTTAGTAAAAATATATGGAGCAACATTTAATCCAAATGGGAGAACTAAAAATTTATAACATATGCCTTCCCAAGCAAATCCAAGAAATTCACAATGTGGTTTATAGATATCAACGTGATGATAAGCTGAATGTATATGAAACTTAAATAGCCAATCATCCTTCTTAACGTACATTAGCAATACTCTCCAATCTTCGTATTTAACGGAAAATCTCCATATATGTTTATTAACCAAACTAAGGTCTAAAATCAAACGTTTTTTTACCAGAAGACTGGATGGAAACAGAAAGAGGATTTACAACGCAAGGTTGCATATTGCATGTCTCAATAAGCTCCCGCCGGAGCAAATCATTAACTGCTATTGACACAAAATCTTTATGCTCAAAAGCCGATTTGTTATTTCGAATATTCATGGAAGGAGGGGTTGTATAAAACGGAATTTTATAACCATAGCTGATAACATCCAAAACAAAATTACTAGCATTAATATCCCGCCAAAATTGTATGTTCTCTTTTAACCTGCCCTTAACTAATATATCTGCATTCCCCTGTTCGTACTCATAATAATCGTTAGTTAAAACAGACTTATCTGATAAATCCTTGATTTTATCATCCAGCGAACTATTGTGTTGCTGTGGCGGCTGGTTTGCCTCTTGGAGCCTGTGGTGTGTTGATGGCTGGACAATCTCTCCTCCAATGTGTAAATTCACCGCATTGGTAACATGCTCCAGAACCACTTCTTCCTCCACGAAAGGACTGAAATGACTGACGATTTTGGATTAGTGGGTTCCTGAAATCTACATTATCTGCAGCATATCTCCTTCCTGAGGGGGGTTCAAACCGATAGGGAGAATATTTTGACCTCTTTGCTCTTTGATCCTTTTCAACACTCTATTCTCAGCCCTGGTAATGCGCGTGTCATCCTCTGAATCGCTTGCCAGCTCATTTGTAGTATAATGTTTGACAGTTTCCCATCCCCCTTCAGACGAATCGGCCAACTTAATCAATTTGTTTCTTGTAGCAATACGATCCAATTCCTCTGAACACAAAGTAATGCCATAATCTAACTTATTGTTCTCAATAGCCTAGCGTATCTGCTTTAAATTATCATATCCCTCTGTATTAAATTGAAACTGAATTTGAATACCCTTCTTTTTCCACATGTATTCTTGATCTTTTTTCAGGCGATCGGTTTTTCTTGAAATATCATCCTTCAAGCTGTCTATCTCTCTCTCGAATTTGTTCTCCAACTTCTTGTTATTATCATCAAGTCTTGTAAGCAATTTGTCTATTTTACTTTCAAGTTGACGTGTACTTTCAGAGTTATACTCAGAGGGGTTTTCTTTCTCCGACATGTTAACAAAAAGTGTGCATCCAGTGCCCGACTGTGCGCGAATGAATCTCACCACCTAGTGAATACTTTTTATATCCCGATCAAATTACCTCCCCTTAAAATTATCTCCCTTCATTAAAGTGGCATATACCCCAAATCAATTTACTAACCCATTTGAAAAAGAAAATATTTATCTCTTAATTCGTCCAACTCAAACAGAGAAAAATATATTAATATCCTCCCACGCCACCGTCAACTATCGATCTCTTTTATCTTTTATCTTAGAAAAATCGATATCTTCTCGTATCGACTCTCAAATACCTTAACTATTACATATGTTTACTGTGTTTCACTAAGAGTGGGAAAATACCACTGTACTGACAAAATTTCCCTCATTGTACACTACATATGCCCGTCCTCATTAGCCTATATAGGTGCAGAAGACCTGTGTTTCACTCCAGTATGCGTTGTCTCTTACATGGGGCAGAGGGAGACAATCCAATTTTTCGGTTTGGGGAGAAGAGGGACATAAAATGTCTTTCGTATATGTAAAGGGTTGATTGCTTAACCCCACCCCCACCTCCCCCCTCCCCCTCCCCCCCTCCCTCCCCTTGTAAGGCTGTAACGTAAACCAAGGATCCTAATTTTGTATTTATAATGGGACATGATCCTAATATTCTTTTGTTCCCCTTTTTTTTTTATAAAACATGATCTGATGTTTACAATCGGGAAATAGAAATGATGTATGCTAATATGTTTTGACAAATTGATTTGTATGTCCCCGAGGATAATTTTGAAAACATCCACATTTTAAATTGATGAAAGAAAAGGAATTTAAAGACAATATATCGGGTGGGCCTAAAAAAGTGGCAACACACTTTAATATGATATTATGGAAAATGTATGGGAGCTATAATTTTGATATTACACACCCATCACAATATAGTAATTTGACATCTTCACTAGAAATTTCAGACCAAAAGACCAAATAGTGTTAATTTGCCAGCAATTTTAAAATTAGAGGTCAAAAAGAAAAATATCGAAGAATGTCAAATGTTATCTATCCGAACAATGACTATGTGTTTCAGCAGGATGGTGCAACTTCCCATACCAGCAATGCAACACAAAGTTACCCAAATGACGCGACCCCAAAGTTCATTAAAAAAGATGAGTGGCCCCCGCAGTCCCCTGATTGCAATCCCATGGACTTCACTGTGTGGGACTCTCTCTCAGAAAAAGTCTATGCGGATCGAACAAAGGTGTTCACGGAAAATGAACTAAAAGATCGAATTCGTGAAAAATGGAACGGAATCCCACAGGCAGAGATCAGAAAGTGTATTTCTTCATGGAAAAAACGATTGAGGGCTGTCTGCAATCAAGACGGTGGACACATTGATCACCTTTTCAAGTGAAACAAAGTTTAGATAACATTTGACATTCTTCGATATTTTTCTTTTTGACCTCTAATTTTAAAATTGCTGGCAAATTAACACTATTTGGTCTTTTGGTCTGAAATTTCTAGTGAAGATGTCAAATTACCATATTGTGATGGGTGTGTAATATCAAAATTATAGCTCCCATACATTTTTCATAATATCATATTAAAGTGTGTTGTCACTTTTTTAGGCCCACCCGATATAACTCTGACACGAATATTAAAGTGATATTTATTGCTGAATTAAACGCGATAATCAAATTTAAGAATGGAAATATTCGAATGTTTTCTGACATAAATTTAACATTTTACCAACATTGAGAAGGTTATATGACAGGATTTTCAGTATTAAATTATACTTTTCTTATTATTTCCACCTGCTATATTTTGGTATTTTTCTTTTAGTTTTTTCAATCGACGTAAAAGTGTCTTTGGCTTTGAATTCTAAAGTAGAATAGTTCTACATCACCTTGTCATCACACTTTTGTAATCTCTATTTTCAGCTTTTCTCTTTTATTTTATTATGTTTTCCTAAATTGAATGAAACGACTCAAAAGTGTCTTTAACATTGAAATCTAAAATTAAAATGTTCTACAAACGATTTCCCGGTATGATCATACTGTTATTATTCTTTTATCCTTCTCAAATGTTGTTTTATAATTTGTTGTTGTCCTTTTAGGTTGAATGAATCAAATTTGTCTGAACATGCGACGGTGAAACTCAAACGGTCTCCGTGAAAGCTGCGATCAGGAGAAAAAATACGCTCGTCGGTTCCTAGCATTACTTTTGATTCTTGTCATCCTTGTAAGTGGCTAAATGTTTTTTGTTTGTTTTGTTTTTTATTTGTGTATGGTTGTATTGTCTAGAAAGGGGAGGATGGAAGACAGGCCTATCGGTGTGTATTCAGGATTATCTTGAATTATTATTATATTGTAACTATAATAAGATAAAAGATTGATATTTGTAGTTGTTGTGAAATATTTGACATTAACTTCTCATCATCTCTATTGTCATTCTGACATTTTCTATAATTTATAAAATCATATCATAGTTTTAATATCAAACATGATATTTAAATGCTTTTTTCCTTTCACGTAAAGTTTTTTTGATGACATTTTCTAGTGGATAGGCGCAGGGGCGGTCTGTATGGGGAAATGACAGGAGTTGTCTGCTTAGATTTTAGTAAAGCATTTGACATGATAGATCATAAATTACTTTTAGAAAAATTAACATTATACAAATTTCATCACAGCTCTTTAACTTTGATTGAATCTTATTTAAATTTAAGGATGCAGAGAGTATCTCTTGGTGCATGTCAATCTGACCTTAGTACTGTTAAATGTGGGGTGCCACAGGGGTCAAATCTTGGTCCTCTTCTTTTTCTAATTTTTATAAATGATTTGCCATTTCACGTTAAAAATTGTGACACAGATTTGTTTGCTGATGACAGTACATTACATTTTTCTCACCATAACATTAATTTTATTAATGCCACCCTCCAAGATGATTTAGTAAATATTAAAACATGGTGTGAGGATAATGGGATGATTATAAATGCTACAAAAACAAAGGCTATGTTAATTGGTTCCAATGTGCACACAATAAATAACCAATTATCATTGACCATAAATAATGTACCCTTAGAAAATGTTACCAACACAGTTTTACTTGGCCTCACAATTGACCACCATCTTGAATGGGATTTTCAAATAAAAAAACTAACAAGTATTATAAGTTCTAAAATTTTTCTTTTAAGCCGAATCAAAAAATGCCTTCCATTAGATATTCGTAAGTTATATTATAATAGTTATATTTTACCATTTTTTGATTATTGTTCTACAGTTTGGGGTAATTCCAATAAAAGTAAACTAGAGGTTCTTTATAAATTACAAAAACGCGCTGCAAGGAGTATTTTAGATGAAAAACATGATTCCCCTTCGGCACCTTTATTCAAAATTCTAAATTGGTTGACATTGTATCAACGTATTACATATAATCGTGGCATTTTGACTTTCAAATTATTTCAAACTGGAAACCCTGAATATTTGTACAGTAAATTTACAGAAAGATCGAAATTAACGGAAACCAGAATGACACTGAGATCTGAAACACTCCGAACTTTAGATATACCGAAATGTAATAAGACTGCTATGATGAGAACATTTCAATATACCGCTTCGTTACTTTGGAATTCTTTACCTCAAACTGTGAAACACAATCCTTCCTTATATACATTTAAAAATGAATTTCGGAAATTTGTTCTTGTTGACAATTAAGAGCTGTAGTATTTGTAATCACCCTTACTTTTTTCTAAACCCCCAAAATCAGATACCGGTATTTTTTAACTAATTTTTTTCATATTTTAGCTATGATTTTTGTATTTTTATTTTTATTTTTTTTATTTTTCACAATCAATGACCTTTGTAAATGTTTATGTATATTATTTTTCTCTTCTATATGTTACTTTGTATATAATTTTTGTAGTTTAGTGGGACCTATTGAAAATTGGACTTCTGTCCAAATGGGTTGCCAAATAAAGTTATTATGAATTCAGGCAGAATGCAATTTTTTTTTATCTTTTATAAGGTTTTAATGGGACTTTATTCTCGAAAACTTGGCTGAGATAAATTCAGATTTTAAGAAAAACAGTAATCCGACTGGATGATAAAACTAAATTTGAAATCGATTTCGGCGATTGACAAATCAGATAACTTGATCACACTAAATACAGATTAAGTTAAAGAGATACCACCTTTAAAATTAACAAACAAATTCAAGTTCTCAAACTTGGTCAATCAGTGTATCACGGCTCTGTCCCCCATCACGACCCTGTCCCCCATCACAGCTCTGTCCCTCATCGCGACCCTGTCCCCCATCACGGTCCTGTCCCCCATCACAGCTCTGTCCCTCATCGCGACCCTGTCCCCCATCACGATCCTGTCCCCCATCACGGCCCTGTCCCTCATCACTACCCTGTCCCCCATCACTACCCTGTCCCCTATCACGGCCCTGTCCCTAACCACGGCCCTGTCCCCCATCACGGCCCTGTCCCCCATCACGACCCTTTTCCCCATCACAGCTCTGTCCCCCATCACGATTCTTTTCCCCATTACGACCCTTTTTCCCATCACGGCCCTGTCCCCCATCACGACCCTTTTCCCCATCACAGCTTTGTCCTTGACTGTTGTTGCTCGTAAGCATCTAAGGCCCTGCTAGATTTTTAAAAAATCCGAAACTGGTTTGGTTCATCAGATTCGTGATGTAAACGAGTATGAATTTACAAAGATCCAAAACCAGATTAATTATGTAAAAAAAGAAAATTATTTAAACTAGTAGAGCCAAATACGGTTGGTAGAAAATGAAAGAGATTTATATAAATATAATATAGATCCTGAACGAGGACTGGAGGGTGATAGAAACACCAACTAATTATTCCGGTTTAAATGAATCAAATACGCCCACTAATAATAACTTGTATTATTAATAACAAGTGATATTAGATTAGTTATTCATTGTACTGTAGCGGTTAACCCCAGGGCTGTATAGGTTGATCACAGACTCACCGTTGCTTGTGATCTATAATTAGGAATAAAGTTGATCTGTAAGGTATAGCATTAAAGTCACAATGTACAACAATGTATTTCTGATCCCAGCTCGATACAACTCTGTGTTAGGCACTTGTTTCTTTAGCAATGGTAAACCTATCTTATCGTTGCCCCTTAGGAAGCCATGGGGTGTTTGTCAGGGGGCCATGGCGCACGAGGATGTATATAATTTTTCTCTAGTCCCACTTTTATTTAGCTATATTTTGCTATGTAAGGTTTGTAGTTGCTTGTGGTAAAATGTATCTGACCCCCTGATGATAAAGAGGCACAAAATAAAAATCCTTGCACTATATTCCCTATTTTGCCCTAGTTCGGAATAGAACAGGGGGCCATGGCTCTAGTAGCTTTGTGAATTTGGGCCACAGCTTGAAAAAGGTTGGGAACCACTGCAATCACAAACACGTTATTCTTATCTGATATATTGATACTTTAACATTTCATATTATATATAGCTTTTAGTTTGCTAGTCTCTTACAATGATATACAATAATTAATATTTATAACCTTTGGCCATAAACTATTCTTATCTTCACACCCCGTACTTGTATAGACTATTCTTATCTCCCCTTACTCATATAAACTATTCTTATCTCCCCATACTCGTATAAATTATTCTTATCCTCCCTTCCTCGTATAAACTATTCTTATCCTCACACACCGTACTCGTATAAACTATTCTTATCTCCCCGTACTCGTAATAACTATTCTTATCTTCCCTTCCTCGTATAAACTATTCTTATCTCCCCGTACTCGTATAAGCTATTCTTATCTCCCCCTCCGAGCATAAACTATTCTTATCTTCCCCTTCTAGAATAAACTATTCTTATCTCCCCTTCCGAGCATAAACTATTCTTATCTCCCCTTCCTAGCATAAACTATTCTTATCTCCCCTTCCTAGCATAAACTATTCTTATCTCCCCTTCCTCGTATAAACTACTCTTATCCTCCCTTCCTAGCATAAACTATTCTTATCCTCCCTGCCTCGTATAAACTATTCTTATCTCCCCTTCCTCATATAAACTATTCTTATCTCCCCTTCCTCGCATAAACTATTTTTATCTCCCCTTCCTCGTATAGACTATTCTTATCCTCCCTTCTTGTATAAAATATTCTTATCTTCCCTTCCTCGTATAAACTATTCTTATCTACCCTTTCTCGTATAAACTATTCTTGTCTTCCCTTCCTCATATAAACTATTCTTATCCTTACACACCGTACTCGCATAAACTATTCTTATCCTCACACCTCTTCCTCGTATGAACTATTCTTATCTTCCATTCCTAGTATAAACTATTCTTATCTCCCCTTCCTCGTATAAACTATTCTTATCCTCACACACCGTACTCGCATAAACTAGTCTTATCTCCCCTTCCTAGCATAAACTATTCTTATCTCCTCTTTCGAGCATAAACTATTCTTATTCTCCCTTCCTAGCATAAACTATTCTTATCTCCCCTTCCGAGCATAAACTATTAACTATTCTTATCCTCCCTTCCTATAATTAACTATTCTTATCCTCCCTTCATCGTATAAACTATTCTTATCTTCCCTTCCTAGCATAAACTATTCTTATCTCCCCTTCCGAGCATAAACTATTCTTATCTCCCCTTCCTCGTATAGACTATTCTTATCCTCCCTTCTTGTATAAACTATTCTTATCCCCCCTTCCTCGAATAAACTATTCTTATCTCCCCTTCCTAGCATAAACTATTCTTATCCTCCCTTCCTAGCATAAACTATTCTTATCCTCCTTTCCTCGTATAAACTATTCTTATCTCCCCTTCCTCATATAAACTATTCTTATCTCCCCTTCCTCGCATAAACCATTTTTATCTCCCCTTCATCGTATAAACTAGTCTTATCTCCCCTTATTCGTATAAACTAGTCTTATCTCCCCTTCCTCGTATAAACCATTCTTATCTACCCTTCCGAGCATAAACTATTCTTATCTCCCCTTACTCGTATAAACTATTCTTAGCTTCCCTTCCTCGTATAAACTATTCTTATCTTCCCTTCATCGTATAAACTATTCTTATCTCCCATTCCTAGCATAAACTATTCTTATCTCCCCTTCCTCGTATAAACTATTCTTATCCGCACACCTCTTCCTCGTATAAACTATTCTTATCTTCCCTTCCTAGCATAAAATATTGTTATCTTCCCTTCCTCGTATAAACTATTCTTATCTCCCCTTCCTCGTATAGACTATTCCTATCTCCCCTTCCTCGTATAAACTATTCCTATCTCCCCTTCCTCGTATAAAATATTCTTATCTCCCCTCCTCGTATAAACTATTCTTATCTCCCCTTCCTCGTATAAACTATTCTTACCTCCCATTCCTAGCATAAATTATCCTTATCTCCCCTTCCTCGTATAAACTATTCTTATCTCCCCTTACTCGTATAAACTATTCTTATCCTCCCTTCATCGTATAAACTATTCTTATCTCCCATTCCTAGCATAAACTATTCTTATCTCCCCTTCCTCGTATAAACTATTCTTATCCTCACACTTCTTCCTCGTATAAAATATTTTTATCTTCCCTTCCTAGCATAAACTATTCTTATCTTCCCCTCCTAGAATAAACTATTCTTATCAACCCTTCCAAGCATAAACTATTTTTATCCTCCCTTCCTCTAATTAACTATTCTTATCTCCCATTCCTCGTATAAACTATTTTTTTTTATCTCCCCATCATTAGCCCAATAGGTGTAGTAGAGTAGACTCCATTTCATTTTATGTCCCCCTATTGTTCATTATAGATATATCGATTTTGACGAAACGATTCGAGGTGAGCCTTCTCTGCCTATCCTGTTTATTTCTACGTAAAAGTCTTTTCTACATTTTTCTTTGAAAATGACTTCCATGCGCTTGTAAATGTCAGATTATGTTTAAAAATTTATTCTAAAATATCTAGCCTGTCTGGTTGTACTCACTGGATCGTTCCCGATTAGGTTGAATAAGTTAAAGGAATTCTACCTCTTACAATGGTCAAAAAATATAAATTCTCAAACTTGGTGAATAAGTAGAAAATCATCAGCTTAAAAATTATTACAAGCGTTTTTCAATTATTAGTTTTTACTTGGTTTTATGCATTTATGAGATTATTTAGGTAATCTGTTTTATAGTTATTACACAAAGTTACTTCACTGATGAATTCATACACATTTTGACCAAATTTGATTTTGTGATCATTTTAAGGCCATGAGGTGTTTGTCAGGAGGCATGGGGCATGAGGATGAATATCTTTTTTTCTCTAGCCCAACTTAAATTAACTTTATTTTGCTGTGTAGGGTCTGTAGTTGCTTGTGGTCAAATGCATCTGACATCCTGATGACGAGGAGGCACACAACTACAACCTGTGCGCTATATTCTCTATTTTGCCCTTGTTTGGAGTTGAACAGGGGGCATGGCTCTGGGAGCTCCGTGAATTTGGGCCTCGGCTTGGAAAAGGTTTGGAACCACTGTTTTAAGGGATAGTATTCCTTTAATAACATCATATCTAACACATTGTATGTGAATTAGATCAACCAACCCTATCTTGTAAGAAGTTTATAGAGGCGGGGGTGGATTGAGAAAACGAGTGAAGCAGAAACAATAAAGTTGTACTTGTCTCGCAGCTCTTATTATTTTATCGTCTTATTGTTTCTCACAAACCTTGAACGACCTGAGATTCTGCATATTTCTAGTGCTTTATTCATACAGTTATTTTGACGGGTGTGGCGCCATACAGAGTGTGCTTACTCTTATAGTCACACCTTATACATTTCAATATGTTATATTTACTCATCATTAACTGATATCGAAATATTCTTGCTACACGTGGACACCTGTCACAGAACTCAAAATATTCTTGTTACATGCCTGACGTTTGTTTTAACAGTGTATGTGGACTGTACTCTATTTGTATCAGATATTCAAACAGTATAAAACACTCGACTATCCAAATATATTGTTTTTGAAGCCTAATAGTTGTACATGTATTTATTGATTGAAGGGAGATAACCAAATAATAAATCTAGATCTAGATGGATGATTAAGTTTTGATTGTACGAAATTTTTCCGGGTGAAAATCTACTTTTTATTGACAGGGTTTATCGCCCCTTCGCACTTCGCCCCCAAACCATCCCCATTTTGCCCCTTTCCATTCTGTTCCTTCCCAATTCGCCACTTTTCTGTTATGCCCTAGTCCATTTCACCCTTTTTTCATTTTGCTCTTGTCCCATTTCGCCCTTTATTCCCACATCGCCCCTTGTATCAGGTATTCTGGTAGAGAACAGACACCTGCAAGCAAAACAATTCTGTTAATCAAAAATCTCAACCAAAGCATAAAAAAACTTTTAGGCTCAGAACCAGGAATTTTGTAGCTAATTTAATCCGTTATAAAGAAAATGAAAGATAACTGTTATAGTACGGGTACAATTGAAGGGATTGTGTTATTCTTGACAGTTCTAGTAAACTAAAGGCTATTTACTGAAATTCAAGGCCAAATTGATCCTCGAAAATGCATTCCCCATTAATCATCAAGTTTCAAAATGAGTCATACAAATATTATTACGACGGTTGACTTAATATTTCTAAACTATTGTAGGTTATATATATATATATCGTAATGAAATAAACCTTTACTAACAGGAACAAGTATTGAACGGATCTTGGCCGGAAGAACTCACTCGTAGTGTTATTATAGTCTTTCTACCAGCCAATCTTATGAACCTATCTATTAAAATTAACAACAATTGACAGATCAATTATCCTAACACAGATAATTGAATGAGTCATGAGTGTTTTAATCGGGACTTTTACATTTGGCCAATATTCAGGGGAAACCGGTCTTCAGAATGTGCGGTCGTCAGGGTTTTCACTGTACATGATTTCTCCACTTAAGGGGACTATAATACTCTTATCTTTTCACTCTATACCAGTGGTTCCCAACCAGGGGGCATGGCTCTGGGAGCTTCGTTAATTTGGACCGCAGCTTGAAAACGGTTGGGAACCATTGCTCTATACAGTATGATGCAGAATTGAAATTTGAACGATAGCATTGAAGTCGATAACGTGTAGGTGTTAAATCCTTTCAGTTACAGCTATTTGTAGATTGACTGACCTACAGTACGTTTTGTCATTAACAGTGATTTCAAGTTAACAAACTACAAACATTACATGATTCGTGTTATCATCATGTTGTCACCATCGTGTTTTCATCATCGTGTTGACATCATCGTGTTATCATCATCGTGTTGTCATCATCGTATTATCATCATCGTGATGACATCATCGTGTTGTCACCATCGTGTTGTCACCATCGTGTTGTCACCATCGTGTTATCATCATCTTGTTGTCACCAACTTGTTGTCACCATCGTGTTTTCATCATCGTGTTGACATCATCGTGTTGACATCATCGTGTTGTCATCATCGTATTATCATCATCGTGATGACATCATCGTGTTGTCACCATCGTGTTATCATCATCGTGTTGTCATCATCGTGTTATCATCATCGTGTTGTCATCATCGTGTTGTCATCATCGTGTTATCATCATCGTGTTATCATCATCGTGTTGTCATCATCGTGTTGTCATCATCGTGTTATCACCATCGTGTTATCACCATCGTGTTATCATCATCGTGTTATCATCATCGTGTTGTCATCATCGTGTTGTCATCATCGTGTTATCATCATCGTGTTATCATCATCGTGTTGTCACCATCGTGTTATCATCATCGTGTTGTCATCATCGTGTTGTCATCATCGTGTTATCATCATCGTGTTATCATCATCGTGTTGTCATCATCATGTTATCATCATCTTGTTATCATCATCGTGTTGTCGCCATCTTGTTGTCACCATCGTGTTGTCACCATCGTGTTATCACCATCGTGTTGTCAACATCGTGTTGTCAACATCGTGTTATCACCCTCGTGTTATCCTCATCGTGTTATCATCATCGTATTATCATCACCGTGTTGTCACCATCGTGTTGTCATCATCGTGTTGTCACCATCGTGTTATCCTCATCGTGTTATCATCATCGTATTATCATCACCGTGTTGTCACCATCGTGTTGTCATCATCATGTTATCATCATCGTGTTGTAATCATCGTATTATCCTCATCGTGTTATCACCATCGTGTTGTCAACATCGTGTTGTCAACATCGTGTTATCACCCTCGTGTTATCCTCATCGTGTTATCATCATCGTATTATCATCACCGTGTTGTCACCATCGTGTTGTCATCATCGTGTTGTCACCATCGTGTTATCCTCATCGTGTTATCATCATCGTATTATCATCACCGTGTTGTCACCATCGTGTTGTCATCATCATGTTATCATCATCGTGTTGTAATCATCGTATTATCCTCATCGTGTTATCATCATCGTGTTGTCATCATCGTATTATCATCATCTTGTTGTCATCATCGTGTTGTCACCATCGTGTTGTCAACATCGTGTTGTCACCATCGTGTTATCCTCATCGTGTTATCACCATCGTGTTGTCATCATCGTGTTGTCACCATCGTGTTATCCTCATCGTGTTATCATCATCGTATTATCATCACCGTGTTGTCACCATCGTGTTGTCATCATCATGTTATCATCATCGTGTTATCATCATCGTGTTATCATCATCGTGTTGTCATCATCGTGTTGTCATCATCGTGTTGTCATCACCGTGTTGTCATCATCGTATTATCATCATCGTGTTATCATCATCGTGTTGTCATCATCGTGTTGTCACCATCGTGTTGTCATCATCATGTTATCATCATCGTGTTATCATCATCGTGTTATCATCATCGTGTTATCATCATCGTGTTGTCATCATCGTGTTGTCATCATCGTGTTATCATCATCGTGTTGTCATCATCGTGTTGTCATCATCGTGTTGTCATCATCGTATTATCATCATCGTGATATCATCATCGTGTTGTCATCATCGTGATATCATCATCGTGTTGTCATCATCGTGTTGTCATCATCGTGTTGTCAACATCGTGTTATCAACATCGTGTTATCATCATCATGTTGTCACCAACTTGTTGTCACCATCGTGTTTTCATCATCGTGTTGTCATCATCGTGTTGTCATCATCGTATTATCATCATCGTGATATCATCATCGTGTTGTCATCATCGTGATATCATCATCGTGTTGTCATCATCGTGTTGTCATCATCGTGTTGTCAACATCGTGTTATCAACATCGTGTTATCATCATCATGTTGTCACCAACTTGTTGTCACCATCGTGTTATCATCATCATGTTGTCACCAACTTGTTGTCACCATCGTGTTGTCACCATCACTCTAGATCACCCTCTGTCCTATAGATGTCTAGATTGTAGACATAGTGTACTGGTCACTCTAGATCACTCTCTGTCCTATAGATGTCGAGATTGTAGACATAGTGTACTGGTCACTCTAGATCACCCAGTATCTTGTAGATGTAGAGATTATAGACATAGTGTACTGGTCACTCTAGATCACCCTCTGTCCTGTAGATGTCGAGATTGTAGACATAGTATACTGGTCACTCTAGATCACCCTCTGTCCTGTAGATGTCGAGATTGTAGACATAGTGTACTGGTCACTCTAGATCACTCTCTGTCCTATAGATGTCGAGATTGTAGACATAGTGTACTGGTCACTCTAGATCACCCAGTATCTTGTAGATGTAGAGATTATAGACATAGTGTACTGGTCACTCTAGATCACCCTCTGTCCTGTAGATGTCGAGATTGTAGACATAGTGTACGGGTCACTCTAGATCACCCTCTGTCCTGTAGATGTCGAGATTGTAGACATACTATACTGGTCACTCTAGATCACCCTCTGTCCTGTAGATGTCGAGATTGTAGATATAGTGTACTGGTCTCTCTAGATCACCCCCTGTCCTGTAAATGTCGAGATTGTAGACATAGTGTACTGGTCACTCTAGATCACCCTCTGTCTTGTCAGTTCAATACTGATGAATAATCTTATTGGGCCTATCTTTATTCAGTTTTATAAAAACCCTAGCCTACATAGAGTACTAATAAAAAACTAACTTTTATATTATTTCTAAAAGTGAAATTATCATGTTCTTGTTGTAAGTAAGAAATTACAATTTTAAAATATAAAAAAATTTAAGATTTATTTCCAGTTTGAATCATCTTACTAAAGTTAATAAAGAATCTGATGTTATTTATAAATATTAATCAATCCATAATATTTTTACTGTTAAAATAAAACAAGAGTATGCAATAAATCTAAACTAGTCCGTATATAAAGAGAACTTCCTGTGTGAGTAATGGAGATGGATGACATTGCTATTTAATGATAAAAGTTGATGTATTTTACTATTTCACGTTACAAATAGAACCAACGATACAAATATTAGGTACTAGGTAGTTAAAAGTTTACAATACAAAGCAAATCTTTGAGAGGAATTCGCCTTCTGTCTCTGAAATATTACTTAAAAATATACTGTAATTATAGTAGGTTTAGTAACCACAACGACAACTCGGACCAAAGACAATTCGGACCAAATAAAACTAGACTTAAGATAAATCGGACTTATAGCAAATCGGACCAGCTTTCAAAGACAACTCGGACCAAATAAAACTAAACGAAAAATAAAACTAGACTTAAGACAACTCGGACTAAAGACAATTAGGACTAAAGACAATTCGGACCAGCTTTGAAAGATAATTTAAACTAACCTTTCTACTTTCAGTCCACAATGAGTTCGTAATTAAATATTTTCTGTCCTGTTAAAAATATTCAGAATATGATTTATCTCAGAAGGCCTTCAGGTTCATGGTAATATAAAATATAAGATTTGGAAATTTTTAATTTGAAATGAGCACACTTTCCTCTCAGATATTCCTCTTGAAATTCACCCACTTTTTCCACTGACAAAATCCCCTCTGTAAAACTAGATTTCTAAATCTTTAACGGTTGTCAACAATCCAAAAACAGTCTATGAATCTCAAAACTATTTTAACGTTTATATTTATGGTTTTTTATACAAAAATAATAGGCATAATGCGATTCAGATCTCAATGTGGTCAGAGAGTAGAGGTGGTCAGAGAGTAGTGGTGGTCATTTTTATCAACTCAAAGACAATGTAAGACTCTCAGTAGTATTCTGTAGTTGATATTACAATTATTATGTAAAGTATTGACAATATCCTGTTCTGTTAACATTATAGACAGAGAGTAGGTTACGTGTCTACTGTGTCTATATTATTACATCACCAACAGGTAACATTATAGACAGAGAGTAGGTTACATGTCTACTGTGTCTATATTTTTACATCACCAACAGGCAGGTAACATTATAGACAGAGAGTAGGTTACATGTCTACTGTGTCTATATTTTTACATCACCAACAGGTAACATTATAGACAGAGAGTAGGTTACATGTCTACTGTGTCTATATTTTTACATCACCAACAGGTAACATTATAGACAGAGAGTAGGTTACATGTCTACTGTGTCTATATTTTTACATCACCAACAGGTAACATTATAGACAGAGAGTAGGTTACATGTCTACTGTGTCTATATTTTTACATCACCAACAGATAACATTATAGACAGAGAGTAGGTTACATGTCTACTGTGTCTATATTTTTACATCACCAACATGTAACATTATAGACAGAGAGTAGGTTACATGTCTACTGTGTCTATATTTTTACATCACCAACAGGTAACATTATAGACAGAGTGTAGGTTACATGTCTACTGTGTCTATATTTTTACATCACCAACAGGTAACATTATAGACAGAGAGTAGGTTACGTGTCTACTGTGTCTATATTTTTACATCACCAACAGATAACATTATAGACAGAGAGTAGGTTACATGTCTACTGTGTCTATATTTTTACATCACCAACAGGTAACATTATAGACAGAGAGTAGGTTACATGTCTACTGTGTCTATATTTTTACATCACCAACAGGTAACATTATAGACAGAGAGTAGGTTACATGTCTACTGTGTCTATATTTTTACATCACCAACAGATAACATTATAGACAGAGAGTAGGTTACATGTCTACTGTGTCTATATTTTTACATCACCAACAGGTAACATTATAGACAGAGAGTAGGTTACGTGTCTACTGTGTCTATATTATTACATCACCAACAGGTAACATTATAGACAGAGAGTAGGTTACATGTCTACTGTGTATATTTTTACATCACCAACAGGTAACATTATAAACAGAGAGTAGGTTACATGTCTACTGTGTCTATATTATTACACCACCAACAGATAACATTATAGACAGAGAGTAGGTTACGTGTCTACTGTGTCTATATTTTTACATCACCAACAGGTAACATTATAGACAGAGAGTAGGTTACATGTCTACTGTGTCTATATTTTTACATCACCAACAGGTAACATTATAGACAGAGAGTAGGTTACATGTCTACTGTGTCTATATTTTTACATCACCAACAGGTAACATTATAGACAGAGAGTAGGTTACATGTCTACTGTGTCTATATTTTTACATCACCAACAGGTAAAATTATAGACAGAGAGTAGGTTACATGTCTACTGTGTCTATATTTTTACATCACCAACAGGTAACATTATAGACAGAGAGTAGGTTACGTGTCTACTGTGTCTATATTTTTACATCACCAACAGGTAACATTATAGACAGAGAGTAGGTTACGTGTCTACTGTGTCTATATTATTACATCACCAACAGGTAACATTATAGACAGAGAGTAGGTTACGTGTCTACTGTGTCTATATTTTTACATCACCAACAGGTAACATTATAGACAGAGAGTAGGTTACGTGTCTACTGTGTCTATATTTTTACATCACCAACAGGTAACATTATAGACAGAGTGTAGGTTACATGTCTACTGTGTCTATATTTCACAATCACCAACAGAGAACATTATAGACAGAGAGTAGGTTACGTGTCTACCGTGTCTATATTTTTACATCAACAACAGGTAAAATTAGAAATGTGTCCACCAAGTCAAAAAGAAAATTAACTGTTTGAATATCAGAATATTTTGTTTTATATTTATTTCTTAATCTCCTTTCTTCATATTTCAGGTTTCTCTAGGCTGTAAAAAACTTGAACAAAATGGCTGGGTGTTATCACGATAATCAAGACTTTAAATCTGATCTTAATATAGAAGTAGCGAGAGAAGGTGATATATTAGAGTTTGGTCAAGATTTAAAGGATATAGAGTGTAAGAAGAATCCTGGACATCAAGATTTCATTCCCTTTAAAGATCTAACTTTGGAACATTTACCTATTGGACACAGAAATAGAGAAATGTTTGATAGGATTAAAATGAAGGGGAATCGTGTTGTCAGACTAGTGGTAGATAAAATAAAAAATGGAAGATTGATAAGGGAAGTAGGAACTGGGTATGTGTTTAAGTTAAAAGATATATATGTTATAAGGACTAATAACCATGTTGTTAAAACAGATGATGAGGTGAAACGTTGTACTGTTGAGTTTAATTTTGATGATGACAGCAGGTCGAGTGTAAAGGAGAGTAGAGGAGTGGAACTAATATATACATGTCCTTATAGAGATGTCACGTTATTCACGTTTCATCCTGTACCTGATTTTTTACATCAACTAGACTGGACAGATCTCATTTCACCATCTATTGTTATAATGTATAAAAATAATCATATAGTAACTAAAGAAATACATATTTACAGAAAATCTCCACTTAAATATTTCTCTTATCAAAACTTAAACAATCCTCTAAATTACTTGATGTTTATTTCAAACTCAGATGGCTCTTACAATTATCTAAAGAGTTCATATTTTAAATTTCAACCAATTCCTTCCAATATTCAACAGTTAACTTCTATAGAAGTGCATATAGATGAGGATGGTGGTAATAGTAGAGTGATACCAGGTGATGTGGTAAAATTTGGTGATGAATTTGTTGTTGAATTATCAGAATCTATTTTCCAAGATGAAGTTAAGAAATGTAGACTAGTGTTGAATGGTGAAGTTATTGGTTGTGGTACTAGATTGTATTTTCAACAAGTTCATGCTAGAGAGGAGTACAGTGGGATAGACTTTGAAGATCAAATAAAACAGGGAAGAGAAAACTTCTGGATATTTAATTTTCATCCTATACCAAGAGATTTGAAAGACATTTTGCAATCAAAACCTTCACGTCATATATGTTGTATTGGTCATCCTCATGGTGGTATAAAGATGGTGACTTTCGGTTTCTATCTAGATATATCATTAGAGAAGTTTGACTATCAATATAGACATATAAGAAATCCAGGACAAGACTGTCAGTGTAAGACAGTAAATTGTATTAAATATTCTTGTAAAACTTGTCCTGGTTCCAGTGGATCTCCAATATTTAGACTGTGTGAAAAGAAGAACATTGTGATAAGTTATATTCATTTTATGGGTGAAAGTGTAAAAGGGCGTTTAACTACTGGTGAATGGATTGAAAATATAAACATAGCCTGGACTCCCACCGTTAAAAGTTAGATTAAAACCACAAAGTAATATGTTGTTTCCACCATTTAGTTTTAATAAATCTCGGTATGATTATGTATGAACGAGTTATTTCCCTTAACTTAATTTATCAAAATGTCTTGTGATCAGATTCTGACCAAACTTGTCCATTTGTTATTTTTATCATGATATATTCTAAAGTGATTATTTCTATCATTTCAAATGTTGTTTAATAATAAAAATTTCATTGCGATTATTTAATGTTGTGTAAAGTATAAGAGTCTCTCCTTATTATTGAAAGGTTTATGTTTGAATACTGAACCTAATATTCTTACTTTCTGACCACAGAATACTGTATCTTTGAGCATTATGTTAGATTTCTGTGGAACTGAAGTAGATCTTTTCTCTCTGAAACTCGAATTTAAATTAGAAGAAGACAAGCCGTTCTTGCTGTTTTCTTATCAAAAGAAGAGTCCACACTGAAAGTGATATCAAACCGATTCAATGCGACACTACACGCCTCACATCAGTCTTATTCTCACTGGCGTTTTTAAGAGGGTTGAATGAGCTCTCAGAATATCAACATGTTGAAACTGAAAAGGCCTTGAACCGATTTTAAATCTCGATAACGAAACCCCTTTACAAACCGATTTCTACCCGCTATAACAGAGGCGGGTTATTTATCGCTATCTGACAGCGAGTGTGACCAACTTATCTCGGTATAATAAACACTACGCTTATTACAGGAATGTTGTCGTCGTTGATATTCTCAGGGGCGTATTAAAGGGAGGCTCCGAAAGGCTCAAAGCCCCCCCCCCCCCCTCCCCCCTTTTTTGGCCGACTGATGTCAGAACCGTCTAAAAGTTAGCCAGCGTTTTACCGTTTAATTTGAAGCATGTTATATTTCAGACAACCCCCTCCCCCTCCCCCTCCCCCTCCCCCTCCCCTTCTCGAAATCCTGGATCGTCCCCCGGTTCTCGTATTTTTGATGGTCACTTTAAGTCATACACAAAGAACACCACTATAAAGTATGTACAGTAGAAGTTGAAATCTACCATTGTTTTCGTTTGTCATCTTCTGATCATGTTGATTCGTGGATGTATCCATCTTGGAATGAATGACCTTCACCCTATATGACCTCTGTGACCTCTGTGAATAGTTTAAGAGATTGGTTGGTGAGGGCGAATTGGTTTTACTAATGTCCTCAGTTTTTACTACCAGTCATACCAGACAGACCAATATTAAATTAGTCTTCAATAGTTGAGGTCATATTCACTGATGATAGATAATTTGTGACTTGGTCACGTACCATACCATAAACTTTTATCATTTGATTCTTTAAAATTGACCACAATATAAATCACGTAAACAAGACAACTTTTAAATTATTCTACATAATTCTCTTAAACTGGTCAACATAACCTTAGATTTTATAATTATATTTATAATAGTTTAATATAAAGATAGATTGAGTAATTTTATAACATGTAGACAGGGGAAATAACTCTATTTCTAATCACAAGATAATCATTGCTGTCACTACTCTCATTATAAAACACCTGGACATCAAAGAAATAACTCAGTGTTTCAAAAATAGTAAGCATTGTCTGCTTAGAGTGAGTAACCCGTCACAACTGTATATATGGGATGCTATATTCACTGATGATAGACAATTTGTGACTTGGTCACGTACCATACCATATAAACTTTTATCTGTTGATTCTTTAAAATTTATCAAAATATAACTCAAGTAAACAAGACAATTTTTAAATTATTGCCCATACTTCTCCTAAATCTGCCACCATAATCTTAGATTTTATCTTTGTTTATAAATAATTTATGAATAGTAATATAGCTATAGCAGACAGGGACAAGCACCCTTGAAATATGGCAACCGGACTGATATCGCTTGATCAATAAATTGACTTGAGATCAAAGTGTTATAAATTGTCAGTTTTTTGTCTGCACCTTTATGGGTAATTTTACTATACACCCACATTTCTCTATGTGGACGTATTTTGTCGGCACCTCTGTCCGTCCGTCCATCAACATCGATTGCTTGTTAACGCTCTAAAAAAAACTAGAGTTTTAGACGGAATCAAATGAAATCCGGTATGTGTATACATATTCATAAAACGTAGATCAAGTTAGAATTTGAGCTATTTTCGACCGTGGGAATCTTGAATATGATAATAAAAATCTATACAAGCAAAACAATTCCGTTAATCCTAAAATCTCGTCCAGAGTATGACAAAATCGGGTGCAATAATTATATAGTAGTTGACATCCCATACATACGAGAAGTACCATCAGGTGTTTCGACACCCGCCAATACTATAAGGGTCAAAATCATGAGGTGCAACGAGATCAATTTATATTACTCTCTTAGTTTTAAACCGATTTTAATGAAACTTAAAATGGATGTTATTGGACCTACATCGAAAGGTTTGAGAAAGTTTAGTTAGCTTCTAATTAAATTTAAGGCTTTTTCATTTTACCATCCGCATGTCGTGGTGGGCGTATATGACTGTGGTCTACTATCTTTTATCAAGTTTTTAATATAAGTTTGATCGTCCTTTAAAGATATTATAAAGATATTGTCTAGTCTATGTATGAGTATCAGGTTTATTTATAGTTTCCATCTTAGCCATTCCAATATCTCATTCAACAACAATGGACCTTTTAAGTCTAGAAAAACTTTACCAAATATAACGTCACTGTTTGGCTCAATAGGCCCTGGGAAATGATCGTTTAATTGACGAACTGAAATTGAAATCATGAAATGAAATTGGTCCATATGGATGATGTAAGATTACCAAAAACACCAGGTTCACAGACTAGAAAATCTCTTTACAATCCCTTTAAGATTTTATTGTTTAATAAGGAAAATTTGAAATGATTGTTACGTGAAGTTCAGATATTATTTATTGTATAATGATACTCGCCACATTTTATTGCTAGAATTTAATCTTTAAATTCAGGGATTGGTCAAGACCTGTATGACGTTAAAAGGGTATTTCCCTAAAAAACATACTTTTTTTAAGGTATATGTAAAATGCCCCGACACACTGCTTATTACTCGTTACTCCTTATTACCCGGGTAGTTGAACCTTTTAAAACTGAATTGAATTGAAACTAAATATTTAGAATTCATAGCAATAAATATATATATATACAGAACTGGTGATTTCTAGACATCATTCTAACAAGCTCAGTTTACAACACAATACTTTTAACATCACACAATCTCAAGTCTTCTCGCTAATCCTGACATCATACATGGTACAAAATATCACACAATCTCAAGTCTTCTAGCTAACCCTGACATCATACATGGTACAAAACATCACACAATCTCAAGTCTTCTAGCTAACCCTGACATCATACATGGTACAAAACATCACATAATCTCAAGTCTTCTAGCTAACCCTGACATCATACATGGTATAAAACATCATACAATCTCAAGTCTTCTCGCTAACCCTGACATCATACATGGTACAAAACATCACACAATCTCAAGTCTTCTCGCTAACCCTGACATCATACATGGTACAAAACATCATACAATCGCAAGTCTTCTCGCTAACCCTGACATCATACATGGTACAAAACATCACACAATCTCAAGTCTTCTAGCTAACCCTGACATCATACATGGTACAAAACATCACATAATCTCAAGTCTTCTAGCTAACCCTGACATCATACATGGTACAAAACATCACACAATCTCAAGTCTTCTAGCTAACCCTGACATCATACATGGTACAAAACATCACACAATCTCAAGTCTTCTAGCTAACCCTGACATCATACATGGTACAAAACATCACACAATCTCAAGTCTTCTAGCTAACCCTGACATCATACATGGTACAAAACATCACATAATCTCAAGTCTTCTAGCTAACCCTGACATCATACATGGTACAAAACATCACACAATCTCAAGTCTTCTAGCTAACCCTGATATCATACATGGTACAAAACATCACAATCTTTTTTATCTAACCCTGACATCATACATAGTACAAAACATCACACAATCCCAAGTCTTCTAGCTAACCCTGACATCATCCATGGTACAAAACATCACAATCTCAAATCTTCTAGCTAAACCTGACATCATCCATGGTACAAAACATCACACAATCTCAAGTCTTCTAGCTAACCCTGACATCATACATGGTACAAAACATCATACAATCTCAAGTCTTCTCGCTCACCCTGACATCATACATAGTATAAAACATCACACAATCTCAAGTCTTCTCGCTAACCCTGACATCATACATGGTACAAAACATCACAATCTCAAGTCTTCTAGCTAACCCTGACATCATACATGGTACAAAACATCACATAATCTCAAGTCTTCTAGCTAACCCTGACATCATACATGGTACAAAAAATCACACAATCTCAAGTCTTCTCGCTCACCCTGACATCATACATAGTACAAAACATCACACAATCTCAAGTCTTCTAGCTAACCCTGACATCATACATAACGGCAAGGATCTCAACTTCCAGTCAGTGATATTCCTAGCAAGGGAGGGTGGTGGCTGAGGCGGGGTTGTGGGGATGTGTTGCTCTGTTTCGAGACAATAGACCCACCTTTAATCAGATATTTTAGCAGTGGACACAGCACAATAGTTCGGTATACAACACCCCAGATCCCTTCTCCCATAACGGCCTAATATAGTGTCCTGAATAACAAACCCTTTTAGAATGATTATGGTTATCAGTCAAATTACACCAACCGAATTAGCTGAATGGTGAGATAAAAAAAAATGATGGTATTGAAAGCATACACTATATAAGTTATAACTTGTCCTATTCTAGTCACTTACAGCTCAGATCGTCTAACTTTAATATTATTTTACAATTATTATTCTACCATAGTTTATATATCGACTAGAATCTGAACTAAGATAGAAATAAGGTAAGTGTTATAGAGATTTGACTAGAATCTGAACTAATTTTAAAGATAGAAAGAAGGTAAGTGTTCTAGAGATTTGACTAGAATCTGAACTAATTTTAAAGATAGAAATAAGGTAAGTGTTATAGAGATTTGACTAGAATCTGAACTAATTTTAAAGATAGAAATAATGTAAGTGTTCTAGAGATTTGACTAGAATCTGAACTAATTTTAAAGATAGAAATAAGGTAAGTGTTCTACAGCTTTGACTAGTATCTGAACTAATTTTAAAGATAGAAATAATGTAAGTGTTCTAGAGATTTGACTAGAATCTGAACTAATTTTAAAGATAGAAATAAGGTAAGTGTTCTACAGCTTTGACTAGTATCTGAACTAATTTTAAAGATAGAAATAAGGTAAGTGTTCTAGAGATTTGACTAGAATCTGAATTAATTTTAAAGATAGAAATAAGGTAAGTGTTCAAGAGATTTGACTAGTATCTGAACTAATTTTAAAGATAGAAATAAGGTAAGTGTTCTACAGATTTGACTAGTATCTGAACTAATTTTAAAGATAGAAATAAGGTAAGTGTTCTAAAGAATCAACTAGAATCTGAACTAATTTTAAAGAAAGAAATAAGGTAAGTGTTCTGGAGATTTGACTAGAATCTGAACTAATTTTAAAGAAAGAAATAAGGTAAGTGTTCTAGAGATTTGACTAGAATCTGTGCTATTTCAATATGAATATCAGAAAATACATATGTTTGAATATCAGAATATTTTGTTTTATATTTATTTCTTAATCTCCTTTCTTCATATTTCAGGTTTCTCTAGGCTGTAAAAATCTTGAACAAAATGGCTGGGTGTTATCACGATAATCAAGACTTTAAATCTGATCTTAATATAGAAGTAGCGAGAGAAGGTGATATATTAGAGGCTGGTCAAGATTTAAAGGATATAGAGTGTAAGAAGAATCCTGGACATCGAGATTTCATTCCTTTTAAAGATCTAACTTTGGAACATTTACCTATTAAACACAGAAATAGAGAATTATTAGATGAAATTAAAAAGGCGGGGAAAACTGTTGTCAAACTAGTGGTAGATAAAACAAAAGTAGGGTCTGGGTGTGTGATTAAGTATGAAGATATATATTTTATAAAGACTAATAACCATGTTGTTAAAACAGACGATGAGGTGAAACGTTGTACTGTTGAGTTTCATTACGATGATGACAGCAGGTCGAGTGTATTGACTAGTAGAGGAGTGGAACTTGATTATACATGTCCTTATAAAGATATCACGTTATTCGCGTTCCATCCTATACCTGACTTTATACATCAACTAGACTGGGTAGAAGGTCTCAGTAATTCATCTATTGTCATAATGTATAAAAATAATCAAATTGAAAATGAGGAAACAGGTTTTTACGGAAAATCTCCAATTAAATATTTCTCATATCAAAACTTAAATAGTCCTCTAAATTATTTGATGTTTATTTCACACTCTGATGGCTCTATCAGCTATCTAAAGAGTTCATATTTTAAATTTCAACCAATTCCTTCCAATATACAACAGTTAACTTCTATAGAAGTACATGTAGATGAGGATGATGGTAATAGTAGAGTGATACCAGGTGATGTGGTAAAATTAGATGATGAATTTGTTGTTAAATTATCAGAATCTGTTTTCCAAGATGAAGTTAAGAAATGTAGACTAGTGTGGAATGGTGAAGTTATTGGTTGTGGTACTAGATTGTATTTTCAACAAGTTGATGTTAGAGAGGTGTACAGTGGGATAGAGTTAGAACTTCAAATAGAACACGGTAGAGAAAACTTGTGGCTATTTGAAATTTATCCTATTCATAGATATGTAAAAGACCTTTTAAAACTTTCAGGCAATATATTATGTTGTATTGGCCATCCTCACGGTGGTATCAAAATGGTTACATTCGGTCAATTTATAGGTATATATAAAGAAAGATTTGATACTAAATATAGACATATAACAAAACCAGGACAAGACTGTCAGTGTACGGAAGTTGGCTGTGTGAAATATTCTTGTAAGACTTGTCCGGGTTCCAGTGGATCTCCAGTATTTTTACTGAATCAAAAGATAAACATTGTGAAAAGTCATTGTCATTTTATGGGTGAAAGTGTAAAAGAGCGTTTATCTAGTGGTGAATGGATAGAAAATGTAAACATGGCCTGGGCTCCCGCTATTAACAGTTTGATTTAAACCACAAAGTAATATGTTGTTTTCACCATTTAGTTTTAATAAATCTCGGTATGATTATGTATAAACGAGTTATTTCCCTTGAAATAATTTATCAAAATGTCTTGTGATCAGATTCTGACCAAACTTGTCCATTTGTTATTTTTATCATAATGTATTATAAAGTGATTATTTCTATCATTTCAAATGTTGTTTAATAATAAAAATTTCATTACGATTATTTAATGTTGTGTAAAGTATGAGAGTCTCTCCTTATTATTGAAAGGTTTATGTTTGAATACTGAACCTAATATTCTTACTTTCTGACTACAGAAAACTGTATCTTTGAGCATTATGTTAGAATTAAGTATCTTTGTATATTGTATAGTAACATTGTATATTGTGTAGTATCATTGTATATTGTATAGTATCATTGTATATTTTATAGTAACATTGTATATTGTGTAGTATCATTGTATATTGTATAGTATCATTGTATATTGTATAGTATCATTGTATATTGTATAGTATCATTGTATAGTGTATAGTATCATTGTATAGTGTATAGTATCATTGTATAGTGTATAGTACCATTGTATATTGTGTAGTATCATTGTATATTGTATAGTAACATTATATATTGTGTAGTATCATTGTATATTGTATAGTATCATTGTATATTTTATAATATCATTGTATAGTGTATAGTATCATTGTATATTGTATAATATCATTGTATATTGTATAGTAGAGTTATAAAAATGTTATCCTTTGTTTTTTCTGTGTCATTTGTGATGCCCTCTTTTTTACTATTCAGACTGAAAATATTGTATCCTTCATTTAAAAGTGTACCAGGTTCCCTCTTCCTTCCATGGTGACAACTTGATTTTGACTTGGCTAAATCACCTTCCGTCTGCAATTCAAAATCAAGCATATAGGCATAGTGTACTGGTCACTCTAGATCACCCTCTGTCCTGTAGATGTCGAGATTGTAGACATAGTGTACTGGTCACTCTAGATCACCCTCTGTCCTGTAGATGTCGAGATTGTAGACATAGTGTACTGGTCACTCTAGATCACCCTCTGTCCTGTAGATGTCTAGATTGTAGACATAGTGTACTGGTCACTCTAGATCACCCTCTGTCCTGTAGATGTCGAGATTGTAGACATAGTGTACTGGTCACTCTAGATCACCCTCTGTCCTGTAGATGTCGAGATTGTAGACATAGTGTACTGGTCACTCTAGATCACCCTCTGTCCTGTAGATGTCTAGATTGTAGACATAGTGTACTGGTCACTCTAGATCACTCTCTGTCCTGTAGATGTCGAGATTGTAGACATAGTGTACTGGTCACTCTAGATCACCCTCTGTCCTGTAGATGTCTAGATTGTAGACATAGTGTACTGGTCACTCTAGATCACCCTCTGTCCTGTAGATGTCGAGATTGTAGACATAGTGTACTGGTCACTCTAGATCACCCTCTGTCCTGTAGATGTCGAGATTGTAGACATAGTGTACTGGTCACTCTAGATCACCCTCTGTCCTGTAGATGTCTAGATTGTAGACATAGTGTACTGGTCACTCTAGATCACTCTCTGTCCTGTAGATGTCGAGATTGTAGACATAGTATACTGGTCTCTCTAGATCACCCTCTGTCCTGTAGATGTCGAGATTGTAGACATAGTGTACTTGTCACTCTATGTCCTGTAGATGTCGAGATTGTAGACATAGTGTACTGGTCACTCTAGATCACTCTCTGTCCTATAGATGTCGAGATTGTAGACATAGTGTACTGGTCACTCTAGATCACTCTCTGTCCTGTAGATGTCGCGATTATAGACATAGTATACTGGTCTCTCTAGATCACCCTCTGTCCTGTAGATGTCGAGATTGTAGACATAGTGTACTGGTCACTCTAGATCACATTCTGTCCTTTAGATGTCTAGATTATTGACATAATGTACTAGTCACTCTAGATCACCCTCTGTCCTATAGATGTCGAGATTGTAGACATAGTATACTGGTCACTCTAGATCACCCTCTGCCCTATAGATGTCGAGATTGTAGACATAGTGTATTGGTCACTCTAGATGACCCTCTGTCCTGTAGATGTCGAGATTGTAGACATAGTGTACTGGTCACTCTAGATCACCCTCTGTCCTATAGATGTCTAGATTGTAGACATAGTGTATTGGTCACTCTAGATGACCCTCTGTCCTGTAGATGTCGAGATTGTAGACATAGTGTACTGGTCACTCTAGATCACCCTCTGTCCTGTAGATGTCGAGATTGTAGACATAGTGTATTGGTCACTCTAGATCACCCTCTGTCCTGTAGATGTCGAGATTGTAGACATAGTGTACTGGTCACTCTAGATCACCCTCTGTCCTATAGATGTCGAGATTATAGACATAGTGTACTGGTCACTCTAGATCACCCTCTGTCCTATAGATGTCAAGATTGTAGACATAGTGTACTGGTCACTCTAGATCACTCTCTGTCCTATAGATGTCGAGATTGTAGACATAGTGTACTGGTCACTCTAGATCACTCTCTGTCCTGTAGATGTCGCGATTATAGACATAGTATACTGGTCTCTCTAGATCACCTTCTGTCCTGTAGATGTCGAGATTGTAGACATAGTGTACTGGTCACTCTAGATCACATTCTGTCCTTTAGATGTCTAGATTATTGACATAGTGTACTGGTCACTCTAGATCACCCTCTGTCCTATAGATGTCGAGATTGTAGACATAGTATACTGGTCACTCTAGATCACCCTCTGCCCTATAGATGTCGAGATTGTAGACATAGTGTATTGGTCACTCTAGATGACCCTCTGTCCTGTAGATGTCGAGATTGTAGACATAGTGTACTGGTCACTCTAGATCACCCTCTGTCCTATAGATGTCTAGATTGTAGACATAGTGTATTGGTCACTCTAGATGACCCTCTGTCCTGTAGATGTCGAGATTGTAGACATAGTGTACTGGTCACTCTAGATCACCCTCTGTCCTGTAGATGTCGAGATTGTAGACATAGTGTATTGGTCACTCTAGATCACCCTCTGTCCTGTAGATGTCGAGATTGTAGACATAGTGTACTGGTCACTCTAGATCACCCTCTGTCCTATAGATGTCGAGATTATAGACATAGTGTACTGGTCACTCTAGATCACCCTCTGTCCTATAGATGTCAAGATTGTAGACATAGTGTACTGGTCACTCTAGATCACTCTCTGTCCTATAGATGTCTAGATTGTAGACATAGTGTACTGGTCACTCTAGATCACCCTCTGTCCTATAGATGTCTAGATTGTAGACATAGTATACTGGTCACTCTAGATCACCCTCTGTCCTATAGATGTCAAGATTATAGACATAGTGTACTGGTCACTCTAGATCACCCTCTGTCCTGTAGATGTCGAGATTATAGACATAGTGTACTGGTCACTCTAGATCACTCCCTGTCCTGTAGATGTCGAGATTATAGATATAGTGTACTGGTCACTCTAGATCACTCTCTGTCCTGTAGATGTCGAGATTATAGACATAGTGTACTGGTCACTCTAGATCACTCTCTGTCCTGTAGATGTCGAGATTATAGACATAGTGTACTGGTCACTCTAGATCACTCTCTGTCCTGTAGATGTCGAGATTGTAGACATAGTGTACTGGTCACTCTAGATCACCCTCTGTCCTATAGATGTCTAGATTGTAGACATAGTGTACTGGTCACTCTAGATCACCCTCTGTCCTATAGATGTCTAGATTGTAGACATAGTGTACTGGTCACTCTAGATCACCCTCTGTCCTATAGATGTCTAGATTGTAGATATAGTATACTGGTCACTCTAGATCACTCTCTGTCCTATAGATGTCGAGATTATAGACATAGTGTACTGGTCACTCTAGATCACCCTCTGTCCTGTAGATGTCGAGATTATAGACATAGTGTACTGGTCACTCTAGATCACTCTCTGTCCTGTAGATGTCGAGATTATAGATATAGTGCACTGGTCACTCTAGATCACTCTCTGTCCTGTAGATGTCGAGATTATAGATATAGTGTACTGGTCACTCTAGATCACCCTCTGTCCTATAGATGACGAGATTGTAGACATAGTGTACTGGTCACTCTAGATCACCCTCTGTCCTGTAGATGTCTAGATTGTAGACATAGTACTAGTATACTGGTCACTCTAGATCACCCTCTGTCCTGTAGATGTCGAGATTATAGACATAGTATACTGGTCACTCTAGATCACTCTCTGTCCTGTAGATGTCGAGATTGTAGACATAGTATACTGGTCACTCTAGATCACCCTCTGTCCTGTAGATGTCGAGATTGTAGACATAGTGTACTGGTCACTCTAGATCACCCTCTGTCCTATAGATGACGAGATTATAGACATAGTGTACTGGTCACTCTAGATCACTCTCTGTCCTGTAGATGTCTAGATTGTAGACATAGTATACTGGTCACTCTAGATCACTCTCTGTCCTGTAGTTGTCTAGATTGTAGACATAGTGTACTGGTCACTCTAGATCACTCTCTGTCCTGTAGATGTCTAGATTGTAGACATAGTGCACTGGTCACTCTAGATCACCCTCTGTCCTATAGATGACGAGATTATAGACATAGTATACTGGTCACTCTAGATCACCCTCTGTCCTGTAGATGTCGAGATTGTAGACATAGTATACTGGTCACTCTATGTCCTGTAGATGTCGAGATTATAGACATAGTGTACTGGTCACTCTAGATCACTCTCTGTCCTGTAGATGTCGAGATTGTAGACATAGTATACTTGTCACTCTAGATCACCCTCTGTCCTATAGATGTCTAGATTGTAGACATAGTATACTGTTCACTCTAGATCACCCTCTGTCCTATAGATGTCGAGATTGTAGACATAGTATACTGGTCACTCTATGTCCTGTAGATGTCGAGATTATAGACATAGTGTACTGGTCACTCTAGATCACTCTCTGTCCTGTAGATGTCGAGATTGTAGACATAGTATACTGGTCACTCTAGATCACCCTCTGTCCTATAGATGACGAGATTATAGACATAGTGTACTGGTCACTCTAGATCACTCTCTGTCCTGTAGATGTCTAGATTGTAGACATAGTGCACTGGTCACTCTAGATCACCCTCTGTCCTGTAGATGTCGAGATTATAGACATAGTGTACTGGTCACTCTAGATCACTCTCTGTCCTGTAGATGTCTAGATTGTAGACATAGTGCACTGGTCACTCTAGATCACCCTCTGTCCTGTAGATGTCGAGATTATAGACATAGTGTACTGGTCACTCTAGATCACCCTCTGTCCTATAGATGTCGAGATTGTAGACATAGTATACTGGTCACTCTAGATCACCCTCTGTCCTGTAGATGTCGAGATTGTAGACATAGTATACTGGTCACTCTAGATCACCCTCTGTCCTATAGATGACGAGATTATAGACATAGTGTACTGGTCACTCTAGATCACTCTCTGTCCTGTAGATGTCTAGATTGTAGACATAGTATACTGGTCTCTCTAGATCACCCTCTGTCCTGTAGATGTCGAGATTGTAGACATAGTATACTGGTCACTCTAGATCACCCTCTGTCCTATAGATGTCGAGATTGTAAACATAGTATACTGGTCACTCTAGATCACCCTCTGTCCTATAGATGTCTAGATTGTAGATATAGTATACTGGTCACTCTAGATCACCCTCTGTCCTGTAGATGTCGAGATTGTAGACATAGTATACTGGTCACTCTAGATCACCCTCTGTCCTGTAGATGTCGAGATTGTAGATATAGTGTACTGGTCACTCTAGATCACCCTCTGTCTTATAGATGTCGAGATTGTAGACATAGTATACTGGTCACTCCTCTGTCCTATAGATGTCTAGATTATGAGTTATTCCCCCTGTCTTCAAGTGATAAAACTACTATATTAAGATTGATATATACATAACGTAGAAAGATTTATAAGTATTTAGCCGTAGTAATGATATTTGTAGAACTCATTTTAAAAGTTGATGATTAATATTCACTATTATACAGTGTATAGACACATCTTTAATAAAAGAAATGTTCACCTTTTAAAGGACTGTAATAAAATTATAATAATAAAGATAAAGAAACCAAATACTTAACGATCCGAACCGCGAAAAAAACTTAAAATCCAAAAAGACATTTTGACGAAACATAGGTAACAGCTTTAGAACTTTTTACATGAGAAATTATATCAATCATACATGAGTAAGTATATCGTAATGAAAAGTGGTATCAGGTGTATAGAAGAGTAAGCATACCCTGCCAGGCGCCACATCCGTCCTAGCTGTTAAGAGTAGGGGTTTATTTTTAGTTTCAATTTACATCATTCTAATATCCTATTTGAGGGTGTGTCTAAAAACTAGGGTACACGTCATAGTTAGGGTATACTCTGGTGCTAGGTAGTATATTTGAAGGAAATACGCAATTTTCGTGCATTTCTAGTGCTTCTGAAGGATACTTATATATATTCAAGACCCTAATCAACCAACAAAAATGAAGACTGGTCCCCTAGAACTAGACAAAGTCTTTCTGGACACTTTACAAACTTTAACGAGCTATATTTACGTGTGATCAGTATTCTGTCAGTAACGAGGTTGGAAGTGTCTGTAGAGAGGTCGAGAGTAGACGATGGAGACAGAGGGGTAGGGGGGGGGGGGATGTAGCTCTCTAAATCGGGCAAAATATCATTAAAATATCATAAAAAATGTTTAGTCGTCGTGGGCCCCCACGGCTATGTTTTAGCATCTATATACCGTCTACAGATCTGTCAGAGGTGAAATACTGTGTAGCCTAGACGGTATGATTCGGAACCGAATACGGTTCAATTCAAGTGATATCTTTCTCTAAATGTACCACATCAATTTAATCAGTGTCAATAGGTATATAAATCATACGAAACTTCTCATCTTTCCTAGCTCCGTAAGAATAGTTGTATTTATTGATTAAAGGGAGATAACCTGATATATTTCTCTAAATGTACCACATCAATCTAATCAGTGTCAATAGGTATATATATAGTGGCGGTGGTTGAAAGTGTTCTGATTGTTCAACTAACTGGATATACCTCTAGATAATGGACCAAACAAATTAAAAAGGGCGCTTATTCAAATTAGTAAGATCTAAAAGTAAGTTTTCGAGAATAAGGCCCCAACTAGTTCTAAGGAACTGGCCACTGGTAAGGAACCAACGTACAGCAAAACAACAGCCAACATCAAACTAGAATAGACCACCATTTCGACAGAGTAACCAAGTTAGATGTATAGAACTGATTTGAGTGAGTTTATATAGAACATGAGATAATTATGGCATGATATTATTACATTGTAAAACAGCTTTCTCTGTGGTTATTGTAATTCTCGGGGTATTGCGGTATGAAAATTCAATACCAAAGATGGTTTTAAACGTTTTTATTAAACCAAATAAAAACCCTGAAATATATATTTACAACAATTAGCAATATATTACAACAATAAAAATATATATTCACATATCACAGAAACAAATTTATATACACATAGCACAATGATATTTTAAAGTAAAGGGAGGTAACTACATATTGTAATGAATGCAGTAAACGTCTGAAGTATGGGAGATTGTAAATATAAATTACTAAATAAATAACCTACCCTGTAACGGGGTTTAAAGGTAACAAAAACTAACTATCTACAACACTTTATACTAATATATTAAACAGCTGAAATAAAGATAAGTTTTACATGTTAAGTAAAACAATAATACTGTGGGCTTATATTATATTGCTATGTATATTAAATAGTTTAAAGATAAAGACTAAAAATAATAAAGTGATCTTATATAAATAAATAAATATGCAATCATACTCCGGTGTCTTCCCGGGGATACGGTGTCTTCCCGGGAAGTCACCAGTACGAATTTCAAAATTCCCGGGAAGTCACCGTTTTGTTTTCTTTGATGATTTGAGGTAAATGCCGCCAAGAGATTAAAGGTGTTAAGACCTCATTAACGGTGACAAAAATTCATGAAAATCGTTCACTTACATTAATTAAAATTTAACGATGTCACTCATCGTTTTGGCATCCGTGATTGAAATATTGAACTTTATTCACCGTTTGATATATAAATACGTTTATGTCAAGGAAATGCATATTCATTCAAAATGCACAGCTCGCTTACGACTTTTTACCGACATCACTAAACGGCCGATACTTGGTAGTAGGTGGTTACAAGTATCGTATAAATAAAAGGAAGACTGATAGGCCTACTGGTGTTTGGAAATGTACTTCCAAAACATGCAATACAACTGCCATCACATCTAACGATATCTTGATAAGAGTAAATGGCGACCACAACCATGATGATGCTCGCATGCACATGAAGATGTGCTGTTTTGCCAATGGTACCAAGTAATATGGTAGAGGAGGTCTTCGTCAATGCCATGAGTGAAATGCCAAACGATCCCAGATTGGTAGAACTAGCCGACTACGTAACGAATCAATGGTTGGAAGGAGTTTATGGCTTGGATGAATGGAACCATTATGGATCCGAAGCTCCCAGAACAAATAACAATTTAGAAGGTTGGCACAGTCGCTTAAAAAAACTTGCTGGAAAAGCACATTCCAATATATTTGAAATAATTAATTTTTTGAAAGAAGAACAGAATGTAATAGAAATAAGAATGGTGCAGTATGCCGGTGGTCAACAACAACCTTACAAGAAACGAAAGTACAGGACCCTCGAAGCCCGCCTGCTTCTGTTATACCTGTTCTTCGGTCTGTTTGTAAGCACAACGACTTCAGAACAGACAACAATTCTGTTTCTCATTTGTTAAAATTAAAGTAGTTCTGTTAAAATGTTAAATAAATTATTTGAAGAAATTTTTGTTTAATTGGCTATAACCCGATTAAGTAGGCTTAAGTCTGCTAAGATAACAAAAATAATCCTATTGTTTCCAAAATCCAAATTTTAAAAAAATTCCCGGGAAGTCACCGTTTTACATTTTTTTTTGGTTACTTATGACCCAAGCGGTGACTTCGTGGGAATGAACCGGGAAGTCACCAGACGAAATTTCCAAATTCCCGAGAAGTCACCGTTTTGTTTTCTTTGATGATTTGAGGTAAATGCCGCCAAAAGATTAAAGGTGTTAAGATCTCATTAACGGTGACAGAAATTCATGAAAATTACATTAAGAACACTTTTGGTGATGACGCAGAAGTTACCCGTTTAGTACGAAAATGTGCTGTTTGCAAAGGTACCAAGTAATATGGTAGAGTAAGGTTTTGTCAGTGCCATTTGTGAAATGCCGAACGACCCTAAATTGGTAGAACTAGCCAACTCAATCAATGGTTGAAAGGAGTTTATGGCTTGGATGAATGGAACTACTATGAATCCGAAGCTCCCAGAGCAAATAACAATTGAGAAGGCTGGCATAGTCATGGCAAGAAACTTGTTGGAAAAGCGCATCCCAATATATTTAAAATTATGAATCTTTTGAAAGAAAAATATAATTTAATGGAAATAATATTAAATTTAAATATTCTCATGGTCAAAAACAACCTCTCAAGAAACAAAAGTACAGGACATTCGAAGCTATTCACTGAAATAAGTTTGAATTTGCTGATTTCGTTTCGCATTTGTTAAAATTAAAGAAGTTTGTTATATTATGTTATTTAAATATGGAATATATGATTTGAAGAACTTTTTGTTAATGGGCTATAACCCGATTAAGTAGGCTTATGTCTGCTGAGATAACAAAAAATAATCCAATTGTTTTCAAAATCCAAATTTTGAAAAAATTCCCGGAACGTCACCATTTTTCATTTCTGCAAGCTTAATTAAGACCCAAGCGGTGACTTCGTGGGAATGAACCCATACTCCTATAGACACCTACACTGCCCCACCCCACCATTCCTTAACCCAGACAATATAAAATACACATACCTGAAAATACTGAAGAAGTATTATAAGAATATTCCAAGATAGATAACACAGAAAACACATATAAAATCCTAATTGTATGAAGACTACAATATTTGTGCATCCGTACAAATCTAAGACTGAAGTGAGTATAAAGTAGAGGGGACAGGAACAAGAAAACATTGACTGTTGCCAAGGAGAAGCAGAAAAGTGCTCACCCTGATGTGAAACATAAAGTCACCACATCAGGGCCAACCAGTCAAGTTAAAGGATAAGACTATAGGAAGTGAAGTGTGTTAATTAGTGATTTCTATTAACAGTGCTCAATTAAAAGTATATTTGTGACAAGGTATGAATACAATCTGATCTAAGAGTCACAAATATGTTAAAAATCAGCTCTGCTACAGTTATTATATCGCATCAGCATTTTCACTTGAAACAATATACATTGTAGTAAGGCAGTGGCTATTTACCACGTACTCCATTTGTATAGGTAAGTTATGTACAAGTTTACAGACATTTGTACTCTATTTACGTACGTGGTGAATAGCCCAAGCCTTGTAGTAAACTATAAGTGTATATATGTGACAATATTTGGGTCCTATTTAAACAATAGTTCAATAGATTGTAATACTCGACTTGAAAAAACTGTAAAAGTCGTATAAATATCATTCTAAATCCTGGGTTTTCAGCTTGGGGGAAATATCCCAGACTGGGACAAATAGACGGTTTCCCGGAGACACAAACTGACCTATAGGTCTAGAAAAAATAACATTGTGTACCCTACAGGTCTAGGTTATCACCTGGGTGGAAATTAATTTTCACCTCGGTGGAAATTCAAGTTTTCAATTATAAATTATCGAATTATCACCTGGGTGAAAATTAATTTTCACCCGAGGTGGAAATGCAAATTTTAGAATTAAATTAAAGTTTCATAATTATATTCTAGATTTTTAATTCAAAAAAAGACCTCGTGCCAATAATTGATTTAAAAGTATCAGCTATATTATTAACAGTATGATTTATTTTAAAACTTAGTGCTTGATATTTACTATAATACAGTGTATAGATAGATACCGTTATCAATAAACGTTTGGTTATAGGTGTTATAGGAGAGAAAAGAGTACGGAGACCACTTGGCTACCTAGACTTCGTTTGGTCGTATGTTAAAATATTATTCTTTTTGTCTGACCAGGAAGATTTAAAATAGTCGTTACGTGCAGTATGACACAAAATTTAGTTTAGAAAATAATTTTTTATTGTCCCCTGTCATAAACTGTCATGGCGATGATCAAAACATTTTATTGTTAGCATTTGAATGCATGTATTTAACTTTAGAAATTGGTTAAGATCTGTTTGACGTATAAAGGTTGTTTTCTCTCTGGTATTTATAACAATTAGGCCAACCTAAACGGTGCCTATTTAAAACGACTGATATTATAATCCGATGATTCATTTTGAAACCTGGTGATCAATATTGTTACCGGGTATAGTTCAGGGGTAGTATGAGGTACTAAAATTCAAAAGAATTGTTGTTATACATTATCTGATGATTCATTTCGAAACTTGCTGAATAATATTTATTATAATACAATGTATAGAAAAGTTTTCAATAACCGTTAGTAACGGTGCCTATTCAAAACGATTGTTATGATAATCTGATGATTCATTTCGAAACTTTCTGATTTCTATTCACTACAACTTCGCGAATTATTTTTTTCAACGGAATTTTCTACAGCACTCCGGTAATGAATTGTGCTATTTTCAAGGAAGGGGCCGAATTTGTGATATATCCAACAAACAGCACATATCAGCGCATGTCATCTTGGATTAACGAACGAAAATAGTTAGCGAAGAGACGAAAACAAATCAACAAATGCCGCTATCTTGTAAGGGGAGATAACACATTGTTTTATTATATTTATACTTTCTCTCATAAAAAGACTAGAAATCGTCTTTATAATCCCTCTAAAAGTTATTTGGGGTATATGTAAAGTGCTTTGTCTCACCGCTTATTACTCGTTATAATCTCACAGTTTGGGTAATTGAACCTTTTAAAACTGAAAATGACCTAAATTAAACATTTTGTTCAGTCAAATCAGACTAACCGTAATAGGTATTGATACAATGGAAACTTAACGAATATTTGACATATATGTTGTTAGTTACTATTGAAATCATACACTATAAAAGTTATAACTTTCCTATTCTAGTCACTGTCAGCTCAGATCGTCTAACTTCAATATTATTTTATGATTATCATTCTACCATAGTTTATATATCGACAAGAATCTGAACTAATTTTAAAGATAGAAATAAGGTAAGTGTTCTAGAGATTTGATTAGAATCTGAACTAATTTAAAAGATAGAAATAAGGTAAGTGTTCTAGAGATTTGACTAGAATCTGAACTAATTTTAAAGATAGAAATAAGGTAAGTGTTCTAGAGATTTGACTAGAATCTGAACTAATTTTAAAGATTAAAGGTAGGTGTTCTAGAGTTTTGACATGTGATTAAATGTATTAAAGAAGGGTGAATTATTCAATAATATTGTATATAATATTCGCTTGTATATGTCGTTCAAATCTTATTCCCTACTGTTGCAATTCTTTGGTTTGGATTTCAAAATCACCAATAGATAAAATTAGACATGTGTCAACCAAGTCAAGAGGAAACTCGGTTTGAATATCAAAATACTTATTTCTGGCTTCTCTTTATTATATTTCAGGCCTTCCTCGGATGTCAAATCTTAAACAAAATGGCTTTTCAAGATTATAATGATATAGAGTGTAAGAAGAATCCTGGACATCAAGATTTCATTCCCTTTAAAGATCTAACCTTGGAACATTTACCTATTGAACGCAGAAATAGAGAAATATTTGATACGATTAAAAGAAAGGGAAAACTTGTTGTCAGACTAGTGGTAGATAATATAAAAGTAGGAACTGGGTATGTTGATAAGTTTAAAGATGAATATGTTATAAAGACTAGTAACAATATTGTTAAAACAGATGATGAGGTGAAACGTTGTACTGTTGAGTTTCATTACGATGATGACAGCAGGTCGAGTGTATTGACTAGTAGAGGAGTGAGACTTGTAGAGACATGTCTGTATAGAGATATCACGTCATTTTACTTCCATCCTATACCTGATTTTATACATCAACTAGACTGGGAAGAAGATGAATTCTATATTGTTATAATGTATAAAAATAATCATATAGTAACTGAGAAAACACATATTTACAGAGAATCTCCACTTAAATATTCCTCTGATCAAAACTTAAACAGTCCTCTTAATTACTTGATGTTTATTTTACACCATGATGGCTCTATCAGTTATCTAAAGAGTTCATATTTTAAATTTCAACCAATTCCTTTCAATATACATCAGTTAACTTCTATAGAAGTACATATAGATGAGGATGATGGCAATAGTAGAGTGATACCAGGTGATGTGGTAAAATTTGATGATGAATTTGTTGTTAAAATATCAGAATCTATTTTCCAAGATGAAGTTAAGAAATGTAGACTAGTGTGGAATGGTGAAGTTATTGGTCGTGGTACTAGATTGTATTTTCAACCAGTTCATGTTAGAGAGTTGTACAGTGGGATAGATTTAGAAGAGCAAATAGAACTGGGCAGAGAAAACCTCTGGATAATTGAAATTTATCCCATACCAAGAAATGTACAAGACTTTTTTCGATCAAAACCTTCAAGTGATGTATGTTGTATTGGTCATCCTCATGGTGGTATCAAAATGATTACATTCGGTCAATATTTAGGTGAAGGTCAAGAAACGTTTGATACTAATTATCGACATATAACAGAACCAGAACCAGACTGCCCATATAAGAAAGTAAATTGTATGCATTATTCTTGTAAAACTTGTCCGGGGTCCAGTGGATCTCCAGTATTTCTACTGCGTGAAAAGATGAACAATGTGAAAAGTCATACTCATTTTATGGGTAAAAGTGTAAAATGGCGTTTACCTAATGGTGAAGTGATTGATAAAAATGTAAACATGGCCTGGCTTCCCTTCCGTAAATGTGAAATTTAAACCACAAGAAATTTAGCGAGAGAAAATCTGTTAGAAAAACATTTAGTTTTAATAAATCTCGGTATGATTATGTAGGAACGAGTTATTTCCCTTAACTTAATTTATCAAAATGTCTTGTGATCAGATTCTGACCAAACTTGTCCATTTGTTATTTTTATCATGATATATTCTAAAGTGATTATTTTTATCATTTCAAATGTTGTTTAATAATAAAAATTTCATTACGATTATTTAATGTTGTGTAAAGTATGAGAGTCTCTCCTTATTATTGAAAGGTTTATGTTTGAATACTGAACCTAATATTCTTACTTTCTGACCACAGAAAAGTATCTTTGAGCATTATGTTAGAATTTTTTGGAGCTGAAGTAGATCTTTTCTCTCTGAAACTCGAATTTAAATTGGAAGAAGATAAGCCGTTCTTGCTGTTTTCTTATCAAAAGAAGAGTCCACACTGAAAGTGATATCAAACCGATTCAATGCGACACTAGACGCCTCACATCAGTCTTATTCTCACTGGCGTTTTTTAGAGGGTTGAATGAGCTCTCAGAATATCAACATGTTGAAACTGAAAAGGCCTTGAACCGATTTTAAATCTCTATAACGAAGCCCCTTTACAAACCGATTTCTACCCGCTATAACAGAGGCGAGTTATTTATCGCTATCTGACAGCGAGTGTGACCAACTTATCTCGGTATAATAAACACTACGCTTATTACAGGAATGTTGTCGTCGTGGATATTCTCAGGGGCGGATCTAAGGGAGGCTCCGAAAGGCTCAAAGCCCAAGCCCCCCCCCCTTTTGTTTTTTGGCCGACTGATGTCAGAACCGTCTAAAAATTTGCCAGCGTTTTACAGTTTAATTTGAAGCATGTTATATTTCAGACACCCCCCCCCCCCTCCCCCTCCCCCACCCTTTCTCGAAATCCTGGATCCTCCCCCGGTTCTCGGATTTTTGATGGTCACCGTAAGTCATACACAAAGAACACCACTATAAAGTATGTACAGTGGAAGTTAAAATCTATCATTGTTTTCGTTTGTCATCTCCTGTTCATGTTGATTCGTGGATGTATCCATCTTGGAATGAATGACCTTCACCCTATGTGACCTCTGTGACCTCTGTGAATAGTTTAAGAGATTGGTTGGTGAGGGAGAATTGGTTTTACTAATGTCCTCAGTTTTTACTACCAGTCATACCAGACAGACCAATATTAAATTAGTCTTCAATAGTTGAGGCTATATTCACTAAACAAGACAATTTTTAAATTATTGTACATAATTCTCTTAAACTAATCAACATAACCTTAGATTTTATAATTATATTTATAATAGTTTAATATAAAGATAGATTGAGTAATTTTATAACTGGTAGACAGGGGAAATAACTCTATATCTAATCATAAGATAATGATTGATGTCACTACTCTCATTATAAAATACCTGGACATCAGAGAAATAACTCATTCTAGACAATTACACACTGCTCTAAACTTATTTAGTGTTTGATATTTACTATAATACAGTGTATAGATACCGTTATCAATAAACGTTTGGTTATAGGTGTTATAGGAGAGAAAAGGGTACGGAGACCACTTGGCTACCTAGACTTCGTTTGGTCGTATGTTAAAATATTATTCTTATTGTCTGACCAGGAAGATTTAAAATAGTCGTTACGTGCAGTATGACACAGAATTTAGTTTAGAAAATAATTTCTTATTGTCCCCTGTCATAAACTGTCATGGCGATGATCAAAACATTTTATTGTTAGCATATGAATGCATGTATTTAACTTTAGAAATTGGTTAAGATCTATTTGACGTATAAAGGTTGTTTTCTCTTGAAACTTTGTAACTGATATTGAAGATTATAAAATACACCCTGACACAGTTACACTTCTTATGGAAGTCTACAAAATATAATCAAGTAATGTCATTTACAGAATGCATGATTTCTGTCTTTTAAACTGTATTTTATCTACTGTGGTATATGATGATGTAACCTGTTGAACATTCCCTCTGAACCTCAAGAATTACCTAAACATAACGCAATACATCTGAACATGAAGAATAACCTTAAAATAACGCAATGCATCTGAACATGAAGAATTACCTTAAAATAACGCAATGCATCTGAACATGAAGAATTACCTAAACATATCGTATCCCTCTAAACATGAAGAATTACCTAAACATAAAAACCTCTTGTGACGTCATCCCATTGTTATGGCAGGTCTTTCTTTTTGCTAATATCCCTCAACCCAGGGACATTCGAGAGAATATCCCTCAACCCAGGGATATTCGAGATAATATCTCCGTGGACAGGTACATTAGAGATAATATCCCCCTCTACCAAATTACATTAGAGAGAATATACTTTAATCTTACACCAATACATTTGAGCAATCAACTCTTTCGTCTTAAAGATTTTTTTTCTTTCAAACTTTATATTGAAGTTTCAAAATCAAGCTGATGAAACGTAACTAGTCACTACCCAGTGACAAAGTATGCAATCTTATCAGCCATTATCAAGTCACAACCCAGTGATCTGCAAGGTTTCTTGCTTCCTATGATACAATGAAGGTTGATACAACAATATATACCCTCACATTTCTTGTAATGTTTTTTACTGGTCATCTTATTTTTTAAAAATGGTTTCAAAAATTTAAAAACTAGATTTTTAGAGCGTAATTAATTTTCGAGGGATTTATATCTTTCAATACTACATTTTAGAATTTTTTAATGTAAAATTAGATATTTAATATTAAAAACTAAATATTTCTGAAAATTCTGGAACATTTTTTCACACGACATGGATTACCTCCCATGTGATGTTAAATGTATTGATTGATTTTTCAACATATTTACCAATTATTGAATTAGGAATCGGTTTTTATGTCGGATAATGCATGGTTTCTATCGGGATTAGTTGACATAATGCCCTTGGGCTCGGAAAAGCCCTCGGGCCTTCGGCCCTCGTGCTTTCCCGAACCCGCGGGCATTATGTCAACTAATCCCTCGAAACCATGCATTATCCTACACATAACGCATCCTGCTGAACATGAAGAATTACCTGAACATACCGCAAACCTCAAAACATGAAGAATTACCTAAACATAACGCATACCTCTGAACATGAAGAATTACCTAAACATAACGCATACCTCTGAACATGAAGAATTACCTAAACATAACGCATGCTGCTGAACATGAAGAATTACATAAACATAACGCATCTCTCTGAACATGGAGAATTACATAAACATAATGCATCCTGCTGAACATGAAGAATTACCTGAACATAACGCATCTCTCTGAACATGAAGAATTACCTAAACATAACGCATCTCTCAGAACACGAAGAATTACTTACACATAATGCATCTCTCTGAACATGAAGAATTACTTAAACATAACGCATACCTCTGGACATGAAGAATTACCTAAACATAACGCATACCTCTGAACATAACTTACCTAACCATAACGCATACCTCTGAACATAACTTACCTAAACATAACGCATACCTCTGAACATAACTTACCTAAACATAACGCATACCTCTGAACATAACTTACCTAAACATAATGCATACCTCTGAACATAACTTACCTAAACATAACGCATACCTCTGAACATAACTTACCTAACCATAACGCATACCTCTGAACATAACTTACCTAAACATAACGCATACCTCTAAACATAACTTACCTAAACATAACGCATACCTCTGAACATAACTTACCTAAACATAATGCATACCTCTGAACATAACTTACCTAAACATAATGCATACCTCTTAACATAACTTACCTAAACATAATGCATACCTCTGAACATAACTTACCTAAACATAATGCATACCTCTGAACATAACTTACCTAAACATAATGCATACCTCTTAACATAACTTACCTAAACATAACGCATACCTCTGAACATAACTTACCTAAACATAATGCATACCTCTGAACATAACTTACCTAAACATAATGCATACCTCTTAACATAACTTACCTAAACATAATGCATACCTCTGAACATAACTTACCTAAACATAACGCATACCTCTGAACATGAAGAATTACCTAAACATAACGCATACCTCTGAACATAACTTACCTAAACTTGCTTTTCCATGTATACTTACTTTTCTAGGTATACATGTACTCTCTTTCTATGTATACATGTTCTTACTTTTCTAAATATACTTACTTTTCTATGTATACTTACTTTTTTTTAAGGTATACTTACTTTTCTAGGTATACTTACTTTTCTAGGTTTACTTACTTTTCACGGCACATTCCACGTCCTATTTAACACTATTTTATTGTGTTTACATCACCATCTTGTAAATTGGAATTAATGAAGATTATTTTTGTAGGATTTAGAACTAATAGGCCAGGCCTTCTCAAGATGATTTCTTAAAGCGCCGCTTTAGTCCAAAGAGTAAGCATAAAGCGCCACTGGTCGATTCATTCCGTAGAATGGGCCTCCCCTTTTTCAATGATAGACGATTCCAGTTAATTATTGTAACAATATATACCGTGGAATGGAATGCATGGAATGACAGCTTTTAGTGCGTTCATTATATTAATATTTTAAGTATCCCATATATTGGGCGTATTTATCAATGATTTATATTGATTTCTGGATATCAGTAAGAGAAAGAGAGGCGGTATTAGGATTGACAATTTTTTTTTTCTTCAGTACTATTATTTTCATTTTTCACACAAACTTTCGAGCGCCACTTCGGTGCTTGCTTTACATTTAAAAAGGCCTGTATTAAGCCAACCTTAGTAAACGGTGCCTATTCAAAACGACTGATATTATAATCCGATGACTCATTTTGAAACCTCGTGATCAATATTTGTTACCGGGTATAGTTCAGGGGCAATATGAGGTACAAAAATTCAAAAGAATTGTAGTTATACATTATCTGATGATTCATTTTGAAACCAGGCCCGTAGCCAAGGCGGGCTTGGGGGGGGGGGGGGCTTTGCCCCCCTAATTTAAATCTTGCCCCCTAAAAAAAATCTCTAGTGTAATTTTTAAAGATACATCAATTCATTTTACTTAGTCTAGAGGTGTCTTTTAGCAGGAAATGTTAAAAATTTGCGTTTTCAGGTATCTGATTCTCAAAATTTTCCAGTGTTCGTCCCGCAGTCCCTTAAACCTTAAATTCATCAGGAAATCGCGTTTCCGGAAGTCAAATTCTCTCAATTTTCTGGAAGAGATCCCCCGACTTCAGGAAATCGCGTTTCGAGGCTTCCAATTGGCGTTCTCGACAGCTCAGCTGTACAAATATGAAATAACCTTAAACCCTATCTAAAATTCGCGTCTAAATCTCTTCTTTTTTTAGACAGGATCTGTTTGACCCTATAGAAATAATCTTGAACCTTAAATAAGCTGGGAAATATCAGGAATTTTTATATCTTTTTTTCGATTTTGCTGTTTTAGTCACACAGTTCCTCTACAAGTAAACCTTAAATTCATCAGGAAATGTCAGGAAATTGCATTTCAGAGAGTCAAATTCTCAAAACTTTCTAGAAGAGACTTCAGGAAATCGTGTTTCTAGACTTCCGATTGGCGTTCTCGGCAGCAAATAAAGTGTGTAATTCTCAAAATTTTCTTAGTGACATACCTCAGACCCTATTCAAATAAACGTAAACCCAAAATTCACCAGGAAATATCTTTAATTAGCGTCTAAATCTCAAAATGTTTTCAGACAAGAACCCTTTGAACCTATAGAAATAATCTTGAACCTAAAATTCGCTGGAAAATATCAGGAAATATCAGGATATCGCGTTTCAGCGAGTCAAATTATCTAAATTATCTAGGGGTCCCCAAACTTCAGAAAATCTCATTTCCAGGCTTCGGACTGCACCAATAAATTTTTAATGTAGTAATAACTCTACAGATGGCACTATAATAGCGTAATATTGCATTGTGTCTGTGGGTGGATACCTAAACTGCCCCCTTGATTGGACGTTTGCCCCCCTTAAAGTACTTGGCCTGTTGGAAACTTGCTGAATAATATTTATTATAATACAGTGTATAGAAAAGTTGTCAATAACCGTTAGTAACGGTGCCTATTCAATACGATTGTTATGATAATCTCATGACTCATTCCGAAACCTGGTGATCAATATTTGTTACCGGGTATAGTTTAGGGGTAATAGAGGGTACTAAAATTCAAAAGAATTGTAGTTATACATAATCTCATGATTCATTTCGAAACTTGCTGAATAATATTTATTATAATACAGTGTATAGAAAAGTTGTCAATAACAGTTAGTAACGGTGCCTATTCAATATGATTGTTATGATAATCTGATGATTCATTTCGAAACCTGGTGATCAATATTTGTTACCTGGTATAGTTCAGGGGTAATAGAGGGTACTAAAATTCGAGAGAATTGTTTGTTTATTTATTCTAGCAAAACAAAACACTTGCCATAGCTACACTTATTAGAATTTACAAAATACGAACAAACAACTATAATACATACAAGATATACATACAAGATATTCATACAAGAATACATACAATAATAGATACATACAAGAATATATACATACAAGAATAGATACATACAAGAATATATACATACAAGAATATATACATAATTAGATACATAATACCCATTAGGTTACGAGTAGCCTACTCTTTAACTGATTTTCTCACTTTGAAAGATTTAAATATATATTTTCCTAGGTTTATTATTGTTCTAATATTTGTGGTAGTCATAATGCATTTCATTTTTGTAAGGAAGGGAAAGACCAGTAGTGACGATGGAAATATTTGCGGCGAAGATCAATGTAGGCGGCATAGAAGAAAGTGGTATTCATCTTCAATAGCGTTCGATTAACAACATTTGTACATATTCGTTTTTCACGGGAAATCTTATTAAGGGGATTACTGCAAGGGGAAATAATCCAACTTCTCCAAGCCTGGCCATAACAGGAGTATGTTTACAGAGTGATAATATAATCTTAAAAAAATCGTCTTGAACCACCTCAATGTTTCAGTCCTAATGAAACCCTCAAACTTCACATGCGTAGTTTAAAACCGATATGACCATAGATTGATAAACGTAGCATATAGATTTAACATCTAAGGAAAATGTATTTGTTAATGAAATTAATGAGGTCATAGCCTTTCTGCCTTGAGACGCAATTCGATTTTCAGCTTTTGTAAATTTTCCATTTTCAAACATAAGAATACCAAGATAAACATACTGATTTATAATTTACAGTAGTTTTCCTCCCAAGGACCAAACACAATTAAACTTTGAAGGCAGTCAACCTCTGTGAAAAATTACAATTTTAGACTTTTCTGAGTTAATCTTCAGTTTCCATTTTGAGCAAAAATCTTCAAATTTGACTAGTAGGGTTTGTAGGGACTCTCGACTTAAAGGGATTGTAAAGAGGTTTTCTAGCCTTTTTAGGTGGACGAAGGACACTTCCAACATCTATTTCGTACATACAAAATATTCATTGGGTGCCCGTGGTTCCTGTTATTCCAGAAAGAAAAACAGGAAGTGACGTCACAATCTTGGAAAAGATCGGACTGGATGATCACATCTTATTTAACAAGAATTTCCTGAAGGTCATTGATGAATAGAAGAAATAGTAGTGGTGATAGGGGTTCACCTTGTTTGACACCATCCAAGCTTAGTAGTGGTGATAGGAGTTCACCTTGTTTGACACCATCAAAGCTTAGTAGTGGTGATAGAAGTTCACCTTGTTTGACACCATCAAAGCTTAGTAGTGGTGATAAGGGTTCACCTTGTTTGACACCATCAAAGCTTAGTAGTGGTGATAGAAGTTCACCTTGTTTGACACCATCAAAGCTTAGTTATGGTGATAGAAGTTCACCTTGTTTGACACCATCAAAGCTTAGTAGTGGTGATAGAAGTTCACCTTGTTTGACACCATTAAAGCTTAGTAGTGGTGATAGAAGTTCACCTTGTTTGACACCATCAAAGCTTAGTAGTGGTGATAGAAGTTCACCTTGTTTGACACCATCAAAGCTTAGTAATGGTGATAGGGGTTCACCTTGTTTGACACCATCAAAGCTTAGTAGTGATGATAGGGGTTCACCTTGTTTGATACCATCAAAGCTTAGTAGTGGTGATAGGGGTTCACCTTGTTTGACACCATCAAAGCTTAGTAGTGGTGATAGTGGTTCACCTTGTTTGATACCATCAAAGCTTAGTAGTGGTGATAGGGGTTCACCTTGTTTGACACCATCAAAGCTTAGTAGTGGTGATAGGAGTTCACCTTGTTTGACACCATCAAAGCTTAGTAGTGGTGATAGGAGTTCACCTTGTTTGACACCATCAAAGCTTAGTAGTGGTGATAGTGGTTTACCTTGTTTGACACCATCAAAGCTTAGTAGTGGTGATAGGAGTTCACCTTGTTTGACACCATCAAAGCTTAGTAGTGGTGATAGGGGTTCACCTTGTTTGACACCGTCAAAGCTTAGTAGTGGTGATAGGGGTTCACTTTGTTTGACACCATCAAAGCTTAGTAGTGGTGATAGAGGAATTTTTCAGATAAACTTCCTTTGAATTTAACTACCTTATACGTTCGTGTGTACATCTATTTGACCATGTTAGTAAATTTATTACTGACTCCATTTGAGTTCAGTTCAAGTAAGAGGAGGTTCCTATTAGTTTTGTCGAAATCTTTCCTAAGATCAATAAAAGCAAGGGTTAATCTGATGATTCATTTCGAAACTTGCTGAATAATATTTATTATAATACAATGTATAGAAAAGTTTTCAATAACAGTTAGTAACGGTGCCTATTCAATATGATTGTTCTGATAATCTCATATCATTTCGAAATCGCGTGATCAATATTTGTTACCTGGTATAGTTTAGGGGTAATAGGGGGTACTAAAATTCAAAAGAATTGTAGTTATACATAATCTGATGACTCATTTCGAAACTTGCTGAATAATATTTATTATAATACAGTGTATAGAAAAGTTGTCAATAACAGTTAGTAACGGTGCCTATTCAATACGATTGTTATGATAATGTCATTACTCATTTCGAAACCTCGTGATCAATATTTGTTACCGGGTATAGTATAGGGCTAATAGAGGGTACTAAAATTCAAAAGAATTGTTTTTATAATCCTATGATTCATTCCGAAACCTCGTGATTAATATTCACTATAAAACGGTGTATAGAACAAGTTTTCAATGTAAAGTTTGATCGTCCTTTAAAGAGATAATAAAGATATTTTCTAGTCTATGTATGAGTATCAGGTACATTACTAGTTTCCATCTTAGCCATTCCAATATCTCATTCAACAACAATGGACCTTTTAAATCTAGAAAAACTTTACCAAATATAACGTCACTGTTATAAAACCAATTTTTTTAAGCGTTTTTCAATAATATATTGTAATTTTATGGATAATTGATATGTTTGATGGATGTTTTATGGTTTTGTTTGTATACTTAAGACATCACTGATAAATATTTACTCGTATTTAACATGTTTGAGAATTTAACTTTTTTGGCCATTCTAAGAGATGGTATTCCTTTAAAACCCTTTTTAATACAATGATTTGAAATGGTTGTTAGGTGAAATTCAGATATTCATTATTCATTATAATAACTACATTTCATTGTTAGAATTTGAATGTTTAAATTCAAGATTTATCATTGGTTAAGATTTGTATGACGTTAAAAGGGTATTTCCCTAAACAAAAAATACTTCAGTAATTTTGAGGTATATATAAAATGCCCCGACACACTGCTTATTACTCGTTCTTGCAATTGAACCTCTTAAAAATGAAAATCTAGAGTCTATATCTATGAAATATACACAGAAACAAGAAATTTCTAAACATCATTCTAACAAGTTCAGTTTCAACACAATACACAATACAAAACACAATACAAAACACAATCCGAAACGATTTTACTCTTTCCCTTGACATTATACATGGCACAGGGCGTCATACAAATAATTACAATATACCAATCATAGTGACTAAAAGAATCTAATTTAAACTGGTTCAATGGATATGGGCCTCTAAGTTCTCAAATTAGGCCGAGTAGGAATAGATCCATCTTTATCATCACATTTTAGTAAATATAACAAAAGGACACAGAATTTAAGATTTCTGTATGGTTCGGTATCCGACACACCAGCACTAAAGTACAATGTAATTATATAGAATATAGTTTACAGTTAAAACAGACCAACCAAAAGAACTAAATAGTCTTGGAGAATCCGACAGACTATAATAATATTATAAACTCAAAAAGAAATTTATTCTATCAAATCAAACCAACCATAGAGTGTAGTTTGAAAATAAAGACGCACCTTGTTACTATATATTATAGTATTAGTATAGTATTCTTTATATATAGAAAGTAAAAGAATATTCGAATATAAAAAATGTTTGTTAGAGTTTGTTGTTAGTTACTATATATGTGAATGGTTCAATGAAATATAGTACATATAGAAAGTAAAAGAATATTCGAACTTAAAAAATGTTTGTTAGAGTTTGTTGTTAGTTACTATTGAAATCATACACTATAAAAGTTATAACTTTCCTATTCTAGTCACTGGCAGCTCAGATCGTCTAACTTGAATATTATTTTACAATTATCATTCTACCATAGTTTATATATCGACTAGAATCGGAACTAATTTTAAAGATAGAAATAAGGTATGTGTTTTAGAGATTTTACTAGAATATGAACTAATTTTAAAGATAGAAATAAGGTTAGTGTTCTAAAGATTTGACTAGGAACTAAACCAATCTGAACTTTGAAATCGATGTCTTGGTTTCTAGTCCAAAGACTTGTATAAGGAGATCATCTTCTGGTTACGAATAAGCTATTTATAGCACGTGCCACCTCTCCGCCAATCACAACACCGTTTATATTTGAATATTTTGTATTGCGTCATAACTTGGACTGCTGTGTCGCTTTACTTTCTGTTTCGTCTTCCCACAATGCTTATCAATGCATAGACCCGCGATCTTGAAGGTAGATTTTGATTGGCTGAAATTTTCGTCACCAGAAGATGACCTCCTTATACAAGTCTTTAGATTACATGGAGTCGACAATCAAAAAATAACCTAAACGAAATGTAATCTAATTTTAATAATTATTATTAATAATTACCAAGCCTGCAGAACTTCATGTTCCTTCAGCAACGTTAGACATTGGCATTATCTACTCTATCTGCTGGATCGACGGAGTTTTTTCGCCATTAACAACTAATAACCTCGTTTTAAAAACACTACGTCACGTTCAATTTATCCAATAAGCGATCTCGTTACATTTTGAGTGCAGGACGGAATGATTCGCAAAGCAAGTTCGACTAAACGAAAGAGTTAATTTCTCTTGGCATTTCGCTATTATCGGGAAAAAATCCAGCAACCTCAACACTTTAAAAACATATTTAAGATTGAAGGAGGCTTCAAAATTGTCTGAAATAATCAGTGACTATTTAGGATACATATTAAAACATACTGCCAACTTTGATATCGATAGCTCAACGGGATGTCGGCGGGTGCGGATCAACATCAAAAGCCGACAAAAACTTAAACTATCCGATATTTTGAGTCTCGATTATCACAAACTAAATTTTCTGCAAGAAATCTGGCGTCTGGTCATTCGAAAGTTTTCTCGCAATAATTTGTTACAAGGAATCTAACTGGTCAAACAATAATCGTTCGACAAATCAAAATTAATGACGAGAATGTCTTATTATTACAGTAACGGATTAATGAAAGTTAGCCGTTGCTAAAGGAACATGACAGAACTTCTAATTCCGTCGAACTTTCATGAAGCGTAGTTCTGTTATCTACGGTGGCCCATATACGACATTCCTTTTTTTAAGTTTTCAGTTAAAAAAAAAAAGTTTTAGGTTTTTATTTTATAGGTTTTCACCCAGCCTTCAGAATTATTTTTTTAACTGAAAACTAAAAAAAAAGGAATGTCGTATATGGGCACAAATCTAAAATTAATAATGAAAATTAGCCGAAAAGTTGACTACCTATGAGTCAGGTATACATGTATATACTTGATAAGCCCGAAACTGACCGATGTAAGAAGGCTGTAGGTTAAACTTAAGGTCTCGGTACATAAGATACATTGAATATAAAAAAACAAAAATAAAACATAAAATACTAATTACTGCAGACTTTATATTATCTTGATTTTTATTATTTGTATCTGTGAAGTATTCTCTATCTACAGTCTTTGTAAAGATAAGGTCATGAAATCGTATATTGAAATGTAATACTTGAAGATCAATCAGATTACTAGCTGTTACACGTCTTCTCTATCTATATTTCACAATCACCAACAGAGAACATTATAGACAAAGAGTAGGTTACGTGTCTACTGTGTCTATATTTCACAATCACCAACAGGTAACATTATAGACAGAGAGTAGGTTACATGTCTACTTTGTCTATATTTCACAATAACCAACAGTTAACATTATAGACAGAGAGTAGGTTACATGTCTACTGTGTCTATATTATTACATCACCAACAGGTAACATTATAGACAGAGAGTAGGTTACATGTCTTCTGTGTCTATATTATTACATCACCAACAGGTAACATTATAGACAGAGAGTAGGTTACGTGTCTACTGTGTCTATATTTATACATCACCAACAAGTAAAATTATAGACAGAGAGTAGGTTACACGTCTTCTCTATCTATATTTCACTATCACCAACAGGTAACATTATAGACAGAGAGTAGGTTACATGTCTTCTGTGTCTATATTATTACATCACCAACAAGTAAAATTATAGACAGAGAGTAGGTTACATGTCTACTGTGTCTATATTTTTACATCACCAACAGATAACATTATAGACAGAGAGTAGGTTACATGTCTACTGTGTCTATATTTTTACATCACCAACAGATAACATTATAGACAGAGAGTAGGTTACGTGTCTACTGTGTCTATATTTTTACATCACCAACAGATAACATTATAGACAGAGAGTAGGTTACGTGTCTACTATGTCTATATTTCACAATCACCAACAGATAACATTATAGACAGAGAGTAGGTTACATGTCTACTGTGTCTATATTTCACAATAACCAACAGGTAACATTATAGACAGAGAGTAGGTTACATGTCTACTGTGTCTATATTATTACATCACCAACAGGTAACATTATAGACAGAGAGTAGGTTACATGTCTACTGTGTCTATATTATTACATCACCAACAGGTCAAATTAGAAATGTGTCCACCAAGTAAAGAAGAAAATAGACTGTTTGAATATCAGAATATTTTGTTTTAAATTTATTTCTTAATCTCCTTTCTTCATATTTCAGGTTTCTCTAGGCTGTAAAAAACTTGAACAAAATGGCTAGGTGTTATCACGATAATCAAGACTTTAAATCTGATCTTAATATAGAAGTAGCGAGAGAAGGTGATATATTAGAGTTTGGTGAAGATTTAAAGGATATAGAGTGTAAGAAGAATCCTGGACATGAAGATTTCATTCCCTTTAAAGATCTAACTTTGGAACATTTACCTGATGAACACAAAAATAGAGAAACATTTGATAGTATTAAAAAGTGGGGGAAACTTGTTGTCAGACTAGTGGTAGATAAAATAGAAAATGGAGAATTTATAACGGAAGTAGGGTCTGGGTGTGTTATGAAGATAGAACATTTTTTAGGAACTGGATTTTTTATACAGACTAATAACCATGTTGTTAAAACAGATGATGAGGTGAAACGTTGTACTGTTGAGTTTCATTACGATGATGACAGCGGGTCGAGTGTATTGATTAGTAAAGGAGTGAAATTAATATGGACATGTCCTTATAGAGATATCACGGTATTCGCGTTCCATCCAAAACCCGATTTTATACATCAAGAAGACTGGAAAGAAGGTGTCATTAATCCATCTATTGTCATAATGTATAAAAATAATCATATAGTAACTAAAGAAATAGATATTTACAAAGAATCTCCACTTAAACCTTACTCTTTACAAAACTTAAACAGTCCTCTTAATTATTTGATGTTTATTTCATACTCTGACGGCTCTATCAGTTATCTAAAGAGTTATTATTTTAAATTTCAACCAATTCCTTCCAATATACATCAGTTAACGTCTATAGATGTGCGTATAGAGGATGATGGTAATAGTAGAGTGATACCAGGTGATGTGGTAAAATTAGATGATGAATTTGTTGTTAAAATATCAGAATCTATTTTCCAAGATGAAGTTAAGAAATGTAGACTAGTGTTGAATGGTGAAGTTATTGGTCGTGGTACTAGATTGTATTTTCAACAAGTTGATGTTAGAGAGGTGTACAGTGGGATAGAGTTAAAAACTAATATAGAACGTGGTAGAGAAAACTTGTGGTTATTTGATATTTATCCTATTCATAGAGATTTAAAATACTCAGAACATTCAAGTAATAATATATTATGTTGTATTGGTTATCCTCACGGTGGTATCAAAATGATTACATTCGGTCGAGTTATAGGTGTAGATAAAGAAAGATTTGATACTAAACATAGACATATAACAAAACCAGGACCAGACTGTCAGTGTACGGAAGTTGGCTGTATGAAATATACTTGTAAGACTTGTCCTGGTTCCAGCGGATCTCCAGTACTTTTACTGAATGAAAAGGAGGACTGGAATATCAATTTTACCCATTTTATGGCTGAAAGTGTAAAAAGGCGTTTACCTGATGGTGAAGTGATTGATAAAAATGTAAACATGGCCTGGATTCCCTTACGTAAAAGTTAGATTTAAACCACAACAAATTTAGCGAGAGAAAATCTGTTAGAAAAACATTTAGTTTTAAATCTCGGTATGATTATGTATGAACGAGTTATTTCCCTTATTGAATTAATTCATCAAAATGTCTTGTGATCAGATTCTGACCAAACTTGTCCATTTGTTATTTTTATCATGATGTATTCGAAAGTGATTATTTCTATCATTTCAAATGTTGTTTAATAATAAAAATTTCATTACGATTATTTAATGTTGTGTAAAGTATGAGAGTCTCTCCTTATTATTGAAAGGTTTATGTTTGACCCTCTGTCCTATAGATGTCTCGATTGTAGACATAGTATACTGGTCACTCTAGATCACCCCCTGTCCTGTAGATGTCTAGATTGTAGATATAGTATACTGGTCACTCTAGATCACCCTCTGTCTTGTAGATGTCGAGATTGTAGACATAGTATACTGGTCACTCTAGATCACCCTCTGTCTTGTAGATGTCTAGATTGTAGACATAGTAAACTGGTCACTCTAGATCACCCTCTGTCCTGTAGATGTCGAGATTGTAAACATAGTGTGCTGGTCACTCTAGATCACCCTCTGTACTGTAGATGTCGAGATTGTAGACATAGTGTACTGGTCACTCTAGATTACCCTCTGTCTTGTAGATGTCGAGATTGTAGACATAGTATACTGGTCACTCTAGATCACCCTCTGTCCTGTAGATGTCGAGATTGTAGATATAGTGTACTGGTCACTCTAGATCACCCTCTGTCCTATAGATGTCTTGATTGTAAACATAGTGTGCTGGTCACTCTAGATCACCCTCTGTCCTGTAGATGTCGAGATTGTAGACATAGTGTACTGGTCACTCTAGATTACCCTCTGTCTTGTAGATGTCGAGATTGTAGACATAGTGTACTGGTCACTCTAGATCACCCTCTGTCCTGTAGATGTCGAGATTGTAGACATAGTATACTGGTCACTCTAGATCACCCTCTGTCCTATAGATGTCTAGATTGTAAACATAGTGTGCTGGTCACTCTAGATCACCCTCTGTCCTGTAGATGTCGAGATTGTAGACATAGTGTACTGGTCACTCTAGATTACCCTCTGTCTTGTAGATGTCGAGATTGTAGACATAGTGTACTGGTCACTCTAGATCACCCTCTGTCCTGTAGATGTCGAGATTGTAGACATAGTATACTGGTCACTCTAGATCACCCTCTGTTCTGTAGATGTCGAGATTGTAGACATAGTGTACTGGTCACTCTAGATTACCCTCTGTCCTATAGATGTCGAGATTGTAGACATAGTGTACTGGTCACTCTAGATCATCCTCTGTCCTATAGATGTCGAGATTATAGACATAGTATACTGGTCACTCTAGATCACCCTCTGTCCTGTAGATGTCGAGATTATAAACATAGTGTACTGGTCACTCTAGATCACCCTCTGTCCTGTAGATGTCGAGATTGTAGACATATTGTACTGGTCACTCTAGATCACCCTCTGTCCTGTAGATGTCGAGATTGTAGACGTAGTGTACTGGTCGCTCTAGATCACCCTCTGTCCTGTAGATGTCGAGATTGTAGACATAGTATACTGGTCACTCTAGATCACCCTCTGTCCTATAGCTGTCGTGATTGTAGACATAGTGTACTGGTCACTCTAGATCACCCTCTGTCCTGTAGATGTCGAGATTGTAGACATAGTGTACAGGTCACTCTAGATCACCCTCTGTCCTGTAGATGTCGAGATTGTAGATATAGTGTACTGGTCACTCTAGATCACCCTCTGTCCTGTAGATGTCTAGATTGTAGACATAGTGTACCTGTCACTCTAGATCACACTCTGTCCTATAGATGTCAAGATTGTAGATATAGTATACTGGTCACTCTAGATCACCCTCTGTCCTATAGATGTCGAGATTGTAGACATAGTGTACTGGTCACTCTAGATCACCCTCTGTCCTGTAGATGTCGAGATTGTAGATATAGTATACTGGTCACTCTAGATCACCCTCTGTCCTGTAGATGTCGAGAATGTAAACATAGTGTACTGGTCACTCTAGATCACCCTCTGTCCTGTAGATGTCTAGATTATAGACATAGTGTACTTGTCACTCTAGATCACCCTCTGTCCTGTAGATGTCGAGATTAAGAGTTATTTCCCCTGTCCCCAAGTTATAAAATTACTCTATCTATCTTACTATTCAACTATTATAAATATAATTGAGATTCTATGATAATGTTCACCAGTTTATGAGAATTATGTGCCATTATTTATTGTTTGAAATTTGTCTTGTTTACGTGAGCTATATTGTGGTCGATTTCATAGTGACTTCATGAGTTGCATGACAGTTGAAATTAAACTAAAGGGAGAGAATCCAGAGAATTAACAGTAGGCTGGTTGACGTGTAATCTTGGATATATCTGAAAATAAGACATAAAAATATCAGATAAACATATCTAGTGTCATCATAATAATGTGTAGGTTTAACACCAGTTCAATACTGATGAATAATTTTATTGGGCCTATCTTTACTCAGTTTTATAAAAACCCTAGACTACATAGAGAACTAATACAACACTAACTTTTATATTATTTCTAAAAGTGAAATTATCTTGTTCTTGTTGTAAGTAAGAAATTACAATTTTAAAATATAAAAAGATTTTAGATTTATTTCCAGTTTGAATCATCTTACTAAAGTTGATAAAGAATCTCATGTTATTTATAAATATTAATCAATCCATAATTTTTACTGTTAAAATAAAACAAGAGTATGCAATAAATCTAAACTAGTCCGTATATAAAGAGAACTTCCTGTGTGAGTAATGGAGATGATGACATTGCTATTTAATGATAAAGTTGATCTATTTTATTAATTCACGTTACAAGTAGAACCAACGATACAAATATAAGGTACTAGGTAGTTAAAAGTTTACAATTAAAAGCAAATCTTTGAGAGGAATTCGCCTTCTGTCTCTGAAATATTACCGAAATTTATACTGTAATTATAGTAGGTGGAGTAACCACAACGACAACTCGGACCAAAGACAATTCGGACCAAATGAAAGATAATTCGATAAGATAAATCGGACTTATAGCAACTCGGACCAAAGACAATTTGGACCAAATAAAACTAGACTTAAGATAAATCGGATTTATAGCAACTCGGACCAAATAAAACTAGACGAAAGATAAATCGGACTAAAGACAATTCGGACACAAGACAATTCGGACCAGATTTCAAAGATAATTCGGACTAACCTTTCTACTCTCAGTCCAAAATGAGTTCGTAATTAAATATTTTCTGTCATGTCAAAAATATTCAGAATAAGATTTATCTCAGAAGGCCTTCAGGTTCATGGTAATATAAAATATAAGATTTGGAAATTTTTAATTTGAAATGAGCACACTTCCCTCTCAGATATTCCTCTTGAAATTCACCCACTTTTTGGACCGACAAAATCCCCTCTGTAAAACTAGATTTCTAAATCTTTAACGGTTGTCAACAATCCAAAAATATTCTATGAATCTCAAAACTATTTTAACGTTTATATTTATGGTTTTTTAAACAAAAATAATAGGCATAATGCGATTCAGATCTCAATGTGGTCAGAGAGTAGTGGTGGTCATTTTTATCAAATCAAAGACAATGTAAGACTCTCAGTAGTATTCTGTAGTTGATATTACAATTATTATGTAAAGTATTGACAATATCCTGTTTTGTTAACATTATAGACAGAGAGTAGGTTACATGTCTACTGTGTCTATATTTTTACATCACCAACAGGTAAAATTATAGACAGAGAGTAGGTTACGTGTCTACTGTGTCTATATTATTACATCACCAACAGGTAACATTATAGACAGAGAGTAGGTTACATGTCTACTGCGTCTATATTTTTACATCACTAACAGGTAACATTATAGACAGAGAGTAGGTTACATGTCTACTGTGTCTATATTTTTACATCACCAACAGGTAACATTATAGACAGAGAGTAGGTTACGTGTCTACTGTGTCTATATTTTTACATCACCAACAGGTAACATTATAGACAGAGAGTAGGTTACATGTCTACTGTGTCTATATTTTTACATCACCAACAGGTAAAATTAGAAATGTTTCCACCACGTCAAGAAGAAAATAGACTGTTTGAATATCAGAATATTTTGTTTTATATTTATTTCTTAATCTCCTTTCTTTATATTTCAGGTTTCTCTAGGCTGTAAAAAACTTAAACAAAATGGCTGGGTGTTATCACGATAATCAAGACTTTAAATCTGATCTTAATATAGAAGTAGCGAGAGAAGGTGATATATTAAAGGAAGGTCAAGATTTAAAGGATACAGAGTGTAAGAAGAATCCTGGACATCGAGATTTCATTCCATTTAAAGATCTAACTTTGGAACATTTACCTATTGAACACAGAAATAGAGAAACATTAGATAGTTTTAAAAAGGTGGGGAATCGTGTTGTTAGACTAGTGGTAGATAAAATAAAAGCAGGAACTGGGTATGTTATGAAGTTAGAAGATTTATATTTTATACAGACTAATAACCATGTTGTTAAAACAGAAGATGAGGTGAAACATTGTACTGTTGAGTTTCATTACGATGATGACAGCAGGTCGAGTGTAGTGACTAGTGAAGGAGTGGAACTAAGATGGACATGTCCTTATAGAGACATGACGTTATTCACGTTCGATCCTGTACCTGATTTTATACATCAACATGACTGGGTAGAAAGTTTCATTATTCCATCTATTGTTATAATGTATAAAAATAATCATATAGTAACTGACAGAACAGCTATTTACACAAGTTCTCCACCTAAACCTTACTCTTATCAAAACTTAAACAGTCCTCTTAATTATTTGATGTTTATTTCACACTCTGATGGCTCTATCAGTTATCTAAAGAGTTATTATTTTAAATTTCAACCAATTCCTTCAAATATACCGCCGTTATCTTCTATAGAAGTACATATAGATGAGGATGATGGTAATAGTAGAGTGATACCAGGTGATGTGGTAAAATTTGATGATGAATTTGTTGTTAAAATATCAGAATCTCTTTTCCAATATGAAGTTAAGAAATGTAGACTAGTGTTGAATGGTGAAGTTATTGGTCGTGGTACTAGATTGTATTTTCAACAAGGTAATGTTAGAGAGTTCTACAGTGGGATAGAGTTAGAAGAACATATAGAACAAGGTAGAAGAAACTTGTGGATATTTAATTTTCATCCCCTATCAAAAATATTTAAAGACATTTTACAATCAGAACCTACAAGTAATATATGTTGTATTAGTCATCCTCACGGTGGTAAAAAGATGGTGACTTTCGGTTTCATTCTAGGTAGATCATTAGAACGATTTGATACTATGTGTCGACATATATCAAAACCAGGACAAGACTGTCAGTGTAAGGACGTTGGCTGTTTACAATATACGTGTAAAACTTGTCCTGGTTCAAGTGGATCGCCAGTATTTACACTGGAGGACAAAAACGACCAGAGCTTTAATATTACTCATGTTATGGGTGAAAGAGCCTTGTGGCGTTTACCTAATGGTGAACTGATTGAAAATGTAAACACAGCCTGGTATCCCTATACAAATAAAAACAGCTTGGGTTAGGGTTAGGGTTAGGGTTAGGGTTAGGGTTAGGTAGGGTTAGGGTTAGGTAGGGTTAGGGTTAGGGTTAGGGTTAGGGTTAGGGTTAGGGTTAGGTAGGGTTAGGGTAGGGTTAGGGTTAGGGTTAGGGTTAGGGTTAGGGTTAGGGTTAGGTAGGGTTAGGGTTAGGGTTAGGGTTAGGTAGGGTTAGGGTTAGGGTTAGGGTTAGGTAGGGTTAGGGTTAGGGTTAGGTAGGGTTAGGGTTAGGGTTAGGGTTAGGGTTAGGGTTAGGGTTAGGGTTAGGGTTAGGGTTAGGGTTAGGGTTAGGTAGGGTTAGGGTTAGGGTTAGGGTTAGGGTTAGGTAGGTAGGTAGGGTTAGGGTTAGGGTTAGGGTTAGGGTTAGGGTTAGGGTAGGGTTAGGGTTAGGTAGGGTTAGGGTAGGGTTAGGGTTAGGGTTAGGTAGGGTTAGGGTAGGGTTAGGGTTAGGGTTAGGGTTAGGGTTAGGGTTAGGGTTAGGGTTAGGGTTAGGGTTAGGGTTAGGGTTAGGGTTAGGGTAGGGTTAGGGTTAGGGTTAGGGTTAGGGTTAGGGTTAGGTAGGGTTAGGGTTAGGTAGGGTAGGTAGGGTTAGGGTTAGGGTAGGGTTAGGGTAGGGTTAGGGTTAGGGTTAGGGTTAGGGTTAGGGTAGGGTTAGGGTTAGGTAGGGTTAGGTAGGGTTAGGGTTAGGGTTAGGGTTAGGGTTAGGGTTAGGGTTAGGGTTAGGGTTAGGGTTAGGGTTAGGTAGGGTTAGGGTTAGGGTTAGGGTTAGGGTTAGGGTTAGGGTTAGGTAGGGTTAGGTAGGGTTAGGGTTAGGTAGGGTTAGGGTTAGGTAGGGTTAGGTAGGGTTAGGGTTAGGGTTAGGGTTAGGGTTAGGGTAGGGTTAGGGTTAGGGTTAGGTAGGGTTAGGGTTAGGGTTAGGGTAGGTAGGGTTAGGGTTAGGTAGGGTTAGGGTTAGGTAGGGTTAGGGTTAGGTAGGGTTAGGGTAGGTAGGGTTAGGGTTAGGTAGGGTTAGGGTAGGGTTAGGTAGGGTAGGGTTAGGGTTAGGGTAGGGTTAGGGTTAGGGTTAGGTAGGGTTAGGGTAGGTAGGTAGGGTAGGGTTAGGGTTAGGGTTAGGGTTAGGGTTAGGGTTAGGGTTAGGGTTAGGTAGGGTTAGGTAGGGTTAGGGTTAGGGTTAGGGTAGGGTTAGGGTTAGGGTTAGGGTTAGGGTTAGGGTTAGGTAGGGTTAGGGTTAGGGTTAGGGTAGGGTTAGGGTTAGGGTAGGTAGGTAGGTAGGTATAGAGATGAAAACGACTTTGACCGCGCGGTCAAACTCTTAGAACTGCCAAAGTATTAAAGATAGAAGCTTGAAAGTCGAGTATGATGATGATAAGTTCAAAACGAAACGTTTGACAAAGTTTGATTGTTCTAGGATATTTAGAAGTTGTACTTTGTTCTTGAAAGTTGATAATTTATCTGAATTTTTCCCAAGTCCAATTTAAACCCATGAACAGTTTTACCTGCGCATTGAGCCAAAAAGGTTACATGCGCATTGTGCCAAAGTGAATTGCTTATAAAAGTGAGTACGAGACGGTTTATTTCATTAATAGTTGAGACTTGGATTAGCGATGGCAGACAACGAAGAATATAAAAGTTTAATTGGAGTTTCTCGGTTGAACAGTCAGGAGTTAGTGTATCATATGGATAAACATTCAACAATAGAAGAATTTTTATCAAATGAGGAATCAGTGCTTTCATTTCATGCTTGTAAAGTGACAGATTTAGAGAAGGATGTGGTTTTGGATTTTACTTACGATACTGATGGTCTAGTTGTGGAACTGAATTCGTTCGCTGGTATATTGTGTCCAATTTATTATCTACGATTTGATCCGGAAAACAAAGGTTGGTACTGTGATTGTTATCATTTAATCAAAAAACATTTGGTACTTGGAGAATATAAACAGCGTGAATTGGAGCTTGTGAAAAGATCACAGTGTGTGCATATAGCCTATTTTGAAGGATTTCGGACATCTCTATGTATAATTCCCAAAAAAGGCGTGTGTGTAGGGAACTTTGAAACTCGGGAAATGGCCAAGAAAACATTGAATAATTACCTGTCAAGAATGCACCTAAAATTTACAAGACTTCTTAAAGAGGTGGATGGCACTGATTGTAGAAGGGCGTCAATTCGCAAGAATCAACTTTTTGATACGTCTAATATGAATGTTTTACCACAAGACCAGGAGTTTATTTTAGATTTGTTGGACCAGGCCATAGCTCAAACAGTTGCAGAAGAGGGCGTTAAAGTGATGATAATTGTGTCTAAATTTGGACAAAAAGATAATGCAGAGCTAAATATATCGGAACTTTTTAGGATGAATCAAATCATAAGTCTTTCTATACATTCAGCTTGTAATGTAAGTGCAGAATATACGAAAATGCATTTGTTCTGGTCCAGGCAAGGATTGTATCAATTAACGGGCACATTAGGCAGATTCTTCGGTTGTCTTGGAATCCGAGAAATAGCCAATTACCAAAGTAATCTGGATTGTCGCGCACTGACTGTACTTCCTGATTTAAGGAATACAGCAGCTCATCCAAACTCTTTGACCTTTATTCAGCTGTACGCTGACACGCCTCACACGCGTCCAGAGCACATTTGCGCCAATCCAATAACTGGCTTGATAGCTTCCAGTGGACTGCTGCATCATCAAACGAAGAAGCATTTACAAAGGCGTGCAGAAGAATATTTGAATACGTTTGAAGACAATTGCAACAAGCTGTCTTACGTGATACCTTGTCGGTTGGAAATTGTGACCAAACTGAAAGCTGGTAACATCCCAGAAACTCTTGGTTCAGAAGAGTTTTTTAACGAAGAGAAAATTACTTGCCTTTTAGAGAAATATTCACTGCTTGTGCCGTTCTCTGAAAACGCGATCGGGGATGAAGAGTTTTTTATAAAAAGAATGCAGCAAATCGGTCTTAAATTATGTGTTAATCTCAGAGCGCTATATACAGAAAATGCACATCGTGGAGCTTGGATGGCAACATGGAAGAGCTTCCAAATGGAGCTAGCTTTAGAGAACCTGTTTTATGGTAAGAATTTAGTGGATGCTAATGAACTTTATAGTACCAATTTGGGTCCTGGACAAACTAATGAGAGGAGTTTAAGTTTACGAAGAGGATTTCTGGGCTTGGAAATGCCTAATGCATCTTGCTCACTAGAAGTATCACCGCCTGTCTCTTTATGGACAAAGAATGGGGTACAGAAACAGAGAATAGAGAGACTTTTTGGTTTTGTGGATAATTTGGAGGCAAGTGACTTAGAAGTTGGTTGTCGATTGGTAAGAATCATAATTCTGGATATGTTTGAAACTGTCACATTTCCACTGCATACACTGCAGTTTAGAAATCCCCCACCTGGAAGTAGAGTTAAGGGAAGCATCACCCCAGAACAACTTGCCCAAGAACTTTCTCATAAAACAAGATACAAATATCCATATACATTTGGAAGGGCTCTTGAATTACTGGAAACATCCGAACGAACAACTTCAACAGATATGATCATTGTGGAGGGCTTAAGGGAGATGGACCTAAAGCATTTCCCGGCATTCAAAACGATAGATGTCAATCGGAATAGCAAAATTAACTGGAATAAGAGAGACTATTGGCAAGTATTGAAACCAGGTGAAAATTTGTCAGTTGCTGCTGTGGCTGGTGCAATTCATTCGGCAGTTTTGGTGGAATTGGTAAACAAGGGTTTAACATATGCAACAAATCTGAACAGATTTCAAAATGATGACATGCCATGGATCCTCCCAATCGTTAAAAGACTGAAAGAACAAAAGTTGACTCGGAGTCAACTTATAACTCAATGTACCTTTTTAAGTGCAGTGGCCCTACTCCAACAACACTTTTATATCGACTATAATAAAATGAGAAATTTAGAGTTTGTTATACCAATCAAACAAACAAAATTACGATCGCTTCAAATCATGGGTAATAGATTAGTATCTCCAAAACTGAACCGTGTAAAGGTGTGGATTCTGCATGAAACAATACCCACCCAGATTGCCTCAGATTTCAAGATTGGCGGCGGTGGCAGTAAACAGCCTAACAAAAGTAAAGCTGTTTTGACAGAAGACGAGCAACAGGAAGACTTGTTGACAGATGTTACATTGGATGATACTGCAGTTGATAATGAAATCCTACCATTAGATATACGTACCTTGCCATCAGAGACAACCAGAATATGGTCCCCCCAAGAGTTAGCAATAGTTAATGGAGTAATCGAACAAAATCTTCCAGACACTCGTAAGGCGTATGAAGCATATGTCCAAACTTGTTGGCAGAAAGGGATGCCGTCTAGGACGTTCGAATCTTTCAGGAAAAAAGTATCTAGATTGAAATCATCAATGGATAAATAAAATGTGTATATTATGTTAAATAAATGTTTTATAGCCAAATCAGACTGTTTCCTTTAGCAAAAGAGCAGAATTTGAAAGAAAAATAGTCAAAAAGTTGCAAATTTTGGGTGACTAGTCAAAACCTACTATCTAGGAGATGGAAAAGATGATATATAAGTCATTTTGAGAGTCAAAGATGGAGTTTTGTTGAACAAGGTGCAGCTGCCTTTAGGGGCTTTGTAAGGGGGGAAAAATTGGCACGAATTACAAATTAATTAAATTTATTATACAATTATCAGCAACAACAAACAATCATTCATAAATAAAAAATAAACTTAAAGTTATTATCAAATTATTAGAAACTTCACAAATAAAATCACAAGCAATCAATCATTCATAATTAAAAAATAAACTTAAACACATCTTACAAATAATAAAACTAAAAAACATAAAAACAATCCTAAGTTTAGGGGAAACACTTCTTACAAATAATTAAACTAAAAAACATCAAAAAAACAATCCCAAGTTAGGGGGAATCACATCTATCCTAAGTTAGGGGGAATCTTCCACCTGACTGCTTGTCAGAGTTTTTGCATACTCAGCAGAGTATTTGGCTATTTTCGCTTTCCTCCGTATGTTTTTTATCTTCTCTTTTAAAAATTGGACGAAAGTAGGCTGCTTGCTACCTGGTGGATTGAAATCCCTTGGCCACAAACCCCTTCTTCTACCATCGGAGACAATCTTCAACGCTAAAGTTTCGATGTTTTCCGTTGCTGAAAAGAAACAAAAATATATTGAACTATTAAATAGAACAACCAAGACTAAACTTGTAATTTTATGAGGCAATTTTTAAAGTTTGATAATAAATTATATCAAAGTTTGATAATACTTACGATTTTCTATTGTAAGTTTATTTACTAGAGCTATCTGCTCTACTGAGAGTAACTCTAGAGAGTGTCTTCTCTTTGGGCGATATTCCTGTAAATCTTCATTAGATTCTATAGAGTCAAATATCTCCGCCCCATCGCTGGCGATTTCCTCTAGCATCGAGTTTACAGACGTGTCCGCCTTTTCGCTAATGGTTAGGTAGACTTTTTCCTCCATGGTCTTCATCTCTTGTCTTATTTTTTCAAATTCTTGTGTAATTTCTGTTTTAACCTCTCTTATTGCCGTCAAAACCGTAGTTTCCATTGCTTCCATACGGCAAGACACATCTTCCATTAATTCTTCCATCCTGAAAAGAGGAAATATTGTATATTATTGTAATTACAAAGAGGTTCGAAATAGAAATAAATTAATTAATATCAATGTGGACCGTTGTAAAGCAAAGCGATGTTAATGACATAACAGAATAATAAGGGCTAAACTAGAAACGAACCTACTTGTCAAGAAATTACAACCTAATTGACCATGTAAGACTACTCACAGGACTAAACTAGAAAGATACGTACCTCGACTTATATAAGAATTGGAATATTCCATTTAATGGCATAGGGGTTAGGGTTGAATCCATATCTAATCCTTTTGCAACATTGGAATCTAAGCTTGGATTAATGACATAAACCTAATTCATAAACCGAACTCAGATTTTAAATACCTACCTGCCTTTTACCAAAAGGTTAGATTTTAATTTTTAAACCCGACCCTTACCCAAATTCTAACCTTTTGTTGAAAAATGACGGAATTTTTAGAGGTTTTGGATGATATATTTACTACCTACCTACCCTAATTCATAAACCGAACTCAGATTTTAAATACCTACCTGCCTTTTACCAAAAGGTTAGATTTTAATTTTTAAACCCAACCCTTACCCAAATTCTAACCTTTTGTTGAAAAATGATGGAATTTAAAGAGGTTTTGGATGATATATTTACTAACTACCTACCCTAATTCATAAACCGAACTCAGATTTTAAATACCTACCTGCCTTTTACCAAAAGGTTAGATTTTAATTTTTAAACCCGACCCTTACCCAAATTCTAACCTTTTGTTGAAAAATGACGGAATTTTTAGAGGTTTTGGATGATATATTTACTACCTACCTACCCTAATTCATAAACCGAACTCAGATTTTAAATACCTACCTGCCTTTTACCAAAAGGTTAGATTTTAATTTTTAAACCCAACCCTTACCCAAATTCTAACCTTTTGTTGAAAAATGATGGAATTTAAAGAGGTTTTGGATGATATATTTACTAACTACCTACCCTAATTCATAAACCGAACTCAGATTTTAAATACCTACCTGCCTTTTACCAAAAGGTTAGATTTTAATTTTTAAACCCAACCCTTACCCAAATTCTAACCTTTTGTTGAAAAATGATGGAATTTTTAGAGGTTTTGGATGATATATTTACTAACTACCTACCCTAATTCATAAACCGAACTCAGATTTTAAATACCTACCTGCCTTTTACCAAAAGGTTAGATTTTAATTTTTAAACCCAACCCTTACCCAAATTCTAACCTTTTGTTGAAAAATGATGGAATTTAAAGAGGTTTTGGATGAAATATATACTACATGAATGTCCTAATTCATAAACCGAACTCAGATTTTTAATAACTACCTTCCTTTTACCAAAAGGTTAGATTTTAATTTTCGAGTTTAGGGTTTTTAAAAACCGCGCGAAAGGTCCAAAAATACACTGTAGCGTCATAACACTACGATAGCCCCAGAATCTCTACATAGTCATTTGTCATAGCCAACTCTGTCGCAATGGATGAAACTTGGAGAATGGAGACGGCGGCCAGAAAGAGGTTTAAGAAAAGTGCGTTGAGTTTGAAGAGGGAAAAGAAAAAGAAGGAAGAATATGATATGCTTGCTAATTTACGAGCTCAGAGAAGGAGGTTAAAGGAAATTGAAGAGAGAAAAGGAAAGGAAAGGGAAGAGGCGAGTGATGACATGCTAAGAAAGAAAAGAAGAAATGAAAGAAAAGAGGAAAGAGAGAGGGCAAGTGACAAATGGATAGAAATGGTTGAGAAAATAAGCCGATATGAGTTCCATTCTAGAGAAGGGGAGAAAGAACGAGAGAAAGAGAAAGAAGAGAAGGAAGGGGAAGAAATGTAATGTTAAAAAAAATAAACAAGTTAATTGAAACAGAATGTGTTGTGATTTAGGGTTGGGCCACTGAATCTGCATGCAAAAATGCAAGTCTCTGGGACCCTTGGAAGTGGGTGTTTGTTTGGTCAAACTCTTAGAACTGCCAAAGTATTAAAGATATAAGCTTGAAAGTCGAGTATGATGATGATAAGTTCAAAGCGAAACCTTTGACAAAGTTTGATTGTTCTAGGATATTTAGAAGTTGTACTTTGTTCTTGAAAGTTGATAATTTATCTGAATTTTTCCTAAGTCCAATTTAAACCCATGAACAGTTTTACCTGCGCATTGAGCCAAAAAGGTTACATGCGCATTGTGGTATATCAAGTTTTTCCGACGTACAGAGAAAAAAAGGCATATAAGGGGCTAGGGTTAGCAGCATAGTACTAAAGATTGAAATGGATTTCAAAATTAATAGAGAGAAATTGGCCAAGGCCGTTGAAAAGGGG